>JAKSZU010000001.1:91267281-92467281 GCA_026018925.1 Tupaia tana | reverse complement strand
TACAAACAGTTCCTATCTGAGAAAGATTAAGTACTTCTTTGCCTGCAGATATGAAAACAAGGTACCTGGACAATAAGATAATAGAAGCCTTCATTTACAAACAAGAACAAACACTGACACTTCGAAGGCCAGTTGCAGGATAGTAACAAGTTTTTAAAAGATCAGATAACTATAAACTGGTGACTTCAGTCCCTAGTTCTTTTTTTTTATGACCATTTGAAAAGTGGCTACATCTGGCTCTTGACTCAAATTTCATTTAAAAATTCTTGCAGTGTGCTGGGACCAGCAGTTGGCATAATGGCTATGTCGCTGGACTCCCATGTAGTCAACTGCAGTTCAAGTCCTGGACCCGGTGGCTTGAACTCATGCCAAGTGTGTGTGCGTGTGTGCCCAAGATCCCAAGAGGATAATGGAGGAGAAGGGATTGCAGTGTAGCCATGCCCCTTGGGGGGTGATTTCTCGCTTTCTGTCTCTCTGTCTCTCTTTATCTTTCTGGCAAGTGCACACGCCCTATAGCAAAAACCTCTCCAAAACAAAACTCTGCAGTGTGTAAAGGACCTTGCTGCTTCCTAAAAAAGAAAGTCAGCTGAACGTACTGGTCATGCTGTCAGTACCTGCCAAGAATGAGCGCCTGGCTGTAGAGGCATCTCTGTTTGTGTAGTTTGGGAAAGACTGAGATATGGAGTCATTATTTAATTTAAATTTTCATTCCCTGACTCCCCATCATAGCCCAAGCTCTGTCCTATCCTCCGAAGTCCAGCATCTGTCCTTTATTCCACCACAGTGGTGCATGTGGCTCCTGCTCAACTCTGTATTCACCATTCTGCTGAGGATATATAGTCATGGTTTTCATTCACAATTGACTGGGACACACTCAGTGGAAGAAAATGACCCAGCAGTTCCTGATTATGGTCCAAGAATCACTGTCAGTCTCCCTTCATCATGAAGTTGAGCTTTCTGACAGAATTTCCCCCCCTCAGCTCTGCGTCACTGGAGACTGGAAATGGCCAATCACGGTAACATGAGCTATAGGCTCTGTTTGGTTTTAGCTGTGGAAAATGAGGGCTCCTTCCCCACCAATAAATGTACCGGCAACACATGTGGTAGCCCAGATTTGTTGGTACACCACCAAGAACAACACTGAATTTTCCATTTTGAAGTATTTTCCAGTAATAGGTGTAAAGCTAGTAAATAGTGGTGTCTGTGTGGACATGTTTAATGCATTATAAAAGATTATAATAATTTTATCCCTTGTGTATTTGTCCTTGGTTGTTACCTATTACACTGTATTGTGTCCCAGGGCTAATCTGATTACCTGGCTGGATTCATTGCATCTGATTCCCTCCAAATTTGGGGAAATCTATGTCCTATATTTCTCCCCCACATGAAGAACTGTTTCTGTACTTCCCTCATATTCTTGCTTAGAGTAATATTTACTTAACTTTGGGAAAAGAGTATCTAGTCTGTAATGAGTCTACATGTGACAGGGTAGGCACATACCAGAAATAACCAGAGAACAGTTAGTAACTTCTGCTCCGCAACCAGGTAAAAGCCAGTGATTGTACCTGGCTTTGTTAAACCTAAGAACTGAAGGGAAGTCTTTTTTCCTACCTTGTCAAATGGTGGAGGGCTCCTTCTTTCTATATGAAGAAACCCTACTGGTCTCTGAGTGCAAGTGGCCTCATCTTTGTGGTGAGATGGCAATCCAGTACTTCTTTTTCTTTTCTTTTTTAAGAGAGATTTTTGCTATAGGGTGTGTGACAGAGAAAGAGAGACAGGGAGAGAGAAAGTGAGAAATCACCCCCTATGGGGGATTGGCCACACCACAATCTTTTACCTCCATTCTCCCCTCGGCACTCCCACACACATGACTGGTGTGTTTCAAGCTTCCAGGTCTAGGACTCGAACTACAGTGAGCCATGTGGGAATCCACTTTAACCACCACACCACCTGTGGTGTCCCCTGCAGTAGTTATTTATATGATATGACTGGTTCCTAAACAGTCATGCAAAAATTTTTATGATTAGATATCTGTTTGCATCTCTGAGTTTTGGATTTTGAGAATTAATTATCTTTATAGAAATAAAAAGACTACTTTAGTAATTCTTAAGCTCGTGGCCTCTGGACCTCTTTTTACATTCTTAAAAATTACTGAAGACCCCAAAGAACTTCTGTTTATGCAGGTTTTGTGTATGTATTTACCATACTAAAAATGAAAACAAAATTTTGATACATTTGTTTATTGCATTAAAAATAAAATGAACTCCATACATATTAATATACTTTTTTTTTCTATTAAGAACAACTCTTTCCTAGGCCAGCCCCATAACTTAGTGATTAAGGGAGCTAGAACCCACATGGCTGACTGTGGTTCAAATCCCTGCTTCAGCAGCTTGAAAAACCTGAGTATGTGCCTGCCCAAATCCTGACAGGATGGAGAAGTGGACAAGAGATTGAGGTGACCATCCCCTAATGGAAGGGAGCAGCTTTATCCCAACCTCTCTGTCTCTCTCTAGCAAATGCATCTACTCTCGGGCAATTAAAAAAGAAAACAACCAAGCACTACTTTCCAAAGCTAAAAAAAAGAAGAAAAACATACATGAAAATAGTGGCTGTCATAGGCATCTCAAGCTTCTGAAACAAAATACTGTAGTTTTCTCACAATTCTCGAGGCTGGAAGGGTTCCAGGTGTCAGCACGGTTGAGTTCTGATGAGGACTCTCTTTCTGCCTAGCCGTCTTCTTGCTGTGTCTTCTCATGGCCTTGACTTGGTGTCAGTATGTGAAGAGAGTGATACTTCTCTCCTCTTCCTCCTATTTTTTTTTAATTTCCTAGAGGACACAAGCACTTGCCAGAGGAAGACCAGGGATGGGGTAGTTAGTGGGAAAGTGCCCCACCCCTCAGAGGGAATGGCTATACAGCAGTCCTTTCTCCATTTTCCTCTCAGGATTTTGGTTGTGCATGCACATGCTCCCAGGATGTTTATCAAGTCACAGGGTATGAGACTTGAACTATGCAGTCGGCCATGTGGAATCCAGCTACCTTCACCACCACACCATACACTGGCCCTCTCCTCTTCCCCTTATAAGGCCACCAATACTACTGAATTAGGACCCCACCCTTCTGACCTTATTTAATCTTAATTATCAGGGTTTTGGAAAAGTCGTGATGCATTTTTACATAGAAAAACATGTCATGACTTTTCTGACAACCCAATACATCCTAACATTTCTACCTCCAAATATAGTCACATTGTAGATCAGAGCTTTAACACAGGAATTTTGGGGGACACAATTTAGTCTGTATTAGTATCACTATTTTATAGGAGTATAAATCCTTTAAAGTCTAGTTTAATAGAAGTTAGCTGCATTCTTATCTATTCTGTGTTCAGTCACTTGTGTAGTATTGTTTGAAGTAAATTAAGACAACCCAGATCTTTGGTATTCAAAGACCATGCTAAAAACTGGAGCCCAGATTCATTATTTGCTATTATCTTGGGCTGGGTAGAAGTCATTCCAGTGCTTTGCTAAGAGCAAAGGCTTGACTGAGACCCCACAGAAGCCTTATTGTGAGTTTAGGGCAGAGCACAAGAGAAAGTAGAGGAGATGTGGAATCAGAGTGAGGAGCCAGCAGTGGACAGACCTGGGTATTTGCCCGTTGGCTGGCTCAAGGTCTTTGAGCTGTCAGAGTCCTCACCTGCGAGAGTTCTGCATTTGATTCGTCATGATTCAGGTATGAGGAAAGCAGCAGACATTGACAGCTGCCTCCTGAACAGGTCTCAAGGTCTGTGGAGAAAATGTTACATACAGGCTTCTACCAGCTCCAACCTCGTACCCATGCTGTGACGTGAAGGACACGCACTGACCACCAGAAAGTGCCATTATGTCCCTCTCTTGCTCTGCCTTACCTAACTAGGTCTGCTCGAAGGATGAAGCCGTGAGGAGAAATGAATGAAAATAAAGGGTAGTGTTAGGCCTTTTCCTGCTTTTGAGGTATCTGATAGGTTAGTAGTCCCAGAGATACCAAAAACCTTTGCCATTGGGTAGTTATTAAAATAGAAATTTCTGTTGAAGAAATTTAAATAACTACGTGAAGGCAAGGGAAGGTTGATGTCTCAGCTCAAAAGAAAAAAAAAATTGCACTGTTCCAAATTATTTTTCTTTTTTAAAATGTTCTATTTAAGCACTCATTGGCTTAGTAATGCCAACCCACATTGGTGAGGGTGATCTTTCTTTTAGTCAGTCTCATTTCAAGTGCCTATCTACTGTTGGCGTGCTCTCATAGACGCACCCAGAAGTAATATTTTACCAGATGTCTGGGCATTTCTTTATTCACTCACTTTGTCACAGAACTCTTAGGTAGCCTTGAAAGAACTTGTGTGTGTCCTTCCTAATTACTGAGAGATGTGTCTCATATCGATGCCAGACAGATTCAAATCAGACGTTATAGATAATACCAAAAGGTATCATTTATGAGTTACTGTATTGTTGAGCCTGACTCTCTACAACTTAATGAAACTCATCTTTTGTTTTAGGGCAAAAATACATTTCTCAGTTAAGGTGTGATTGTTAGTGACTCATCCTTTGGGGGTTTTACTAGCTGTTTGCTTCTATATCAGGATTCGTTACTCAGTACAACAAAATAGATGTGTGGAAAGTAAGTCATCTGGATACTTTGTGTGCTTGCTGCCAAACATCTGGGTATTTGGAAACATCTGGAAAAGTGACTGAAGTTTTCACAAGAGTGTTTAGCATCATCCAAATGAAGCCTTGGGCCCATAATTGGATGACTCCCAGTCCAAGGTTGATATAAATGTTTCATTATTATGAAGCAGGAAGGCTGACTAGATGCTGGGTTACATTCATTGCTTCACTTGCAGTAGTTTTTATTTCAGTGGAGTGAGAGAAGGTTGTTTCGTTTAGGAGCCCTTCTGTTAGGTGAGCAAATCTGCCTATAAATCTCAAGGAGACTCAAGAGCCAGCAATCAGTCAGAGTGACTTGCCTCTGTCACAACAGCCATTTGGTGCGTATGTATGAAGTGCCCATTCACTTCGGGGGGGGGGGGGGGGGGGAGTAATAGGCCCTGATGACCATAGAACATTCTAGAAAAGTGTTTTTGTCAGGCCATTACAGCATCGGTAACTCTCAGACTAGTGGTGTTCCCAATAGAAGATAAGAGATGCTTTTCACCTAGGGCTGAGCATGAAATGACTTACTACATGAGGCCCTAAAAAGAAAACGGAACGTTTGTTATCAGGTAGGTCATCTAGTCAGTCATAATGGCATGTGCCTCTAAAACGGCACCTCCCTGCAGGGACCCTGTGGATCACAGGGCCTTATGTAAGAAGAGGAACAAGCAGTGCTGAGGCAGGCACCAGGCAACAGGGCGAGAAGGAAATGCTTAAGCAAGGAACCTTTAGTTTTTATATAATGAACCCAGAAGCATATTTTATAGCTACTTCATATGAGTCAGGCCCCAGTTTGGCTGCAGACTGTGCAGTGCCCGAAGCTGTTGCTGGGGAAGCCAGGGACTGTCACTGACCTTGGGGCTGGGGGACAGAGAGGTGGCCGAAGGCCCAGTCTGTTCATTTCAACATCTGGCTGGCAAGATAATACTCTTTATTAAAGGCTTTTGTAAAACCATCTTTTCTCCACTATTAGCCTTGAGGGAAATCCTCCCCTCACCTCTGCCTATCCTTAGTAATGCTTAAAACCACAGCCTCCTTTGCATCCAGGGCCCTAGATCGATCCAAATGGTTTGGGACACTGTTCACAAATGTCTTTCACAGATGTTGAAGAACATCATTGAGTTGTTTTTTTGGCAGGAATTGTACTTTTGCTTCAATCTTCCTTAAAGTGAAAATGTATCTTGCTTGTCCTGGGAGTGGCCTGCTCCGTCTGGGCAAGGCAGGATTTATCATATCTGAGCAGGAATGAACCAGATGTGATGTGAGAGGGGGTTGGCCCTTGTGTTTGGTACTTAGGGTCTGTATAACCAAGTACATCTTCTCTGAATTTATTGTGTGGAGCTTCTAGGACAATCAATTTGGGAATATCTTGTTATATTACCACACTAGGTTAGAATTTCAGAGCTTTAAGATAGTAAGTGAGAATATTTTTTCAAACTTTTGTTAGCAATGAAACCTCACTTCGTCCCCCCCAAAAGAAATGTTACAGACAACTCAGTTTGAGAACACAGACTTGGGTAAGTACGAAGCCCTACGAACCTTACGTCCTTGCACTTATCCTTTCCTGGCCAAGCACCTGACATTTGGAGCTGACCAAAGCATTGCTCTGTAACCCTTATGGCTTCTTAAGACATGGCTTAAGGGGCCCACAGGTGGTGCAGTGGTTATGTTGCTGGACTCCCACACAGCCAACCCTGGTTCAAGTCATGGACCTGGTGGCTTGAAAATCATGCCAGGTGCACATGCGTGCATGCCCAAGATACCAGGAGAATGGAGGAGAAAGGGTTGTGGCCTGGCCATTCCCCTGGGGGATGATTGCTCACTTTCCCTCTCACTGTCTCTGTCTCTATCCCCAGCAAGTGCACATGCCCTGAGGCAAAGACCTCTTAAAAAACAAAACAAAATAAAACAAAACAAAAAACATGGCTTTAAAAGCAGCAGTCTGATCAAAGACTTTCAAATGAATGGACGTGAAAACCGATGTCTAGAATGGTCACTGTCTAACCTAACGGTGGAGTAGTGGCGAGGTTGTGACTCATTATCTAAACTTTATGGACCTGTCTGTACCCTCATAGGCTCTCACCCCCCGAGTGTTAGCGCTCAAAGGTGCAAAGAGGGGCAGTTGTCTTGCAGGACCCACAGGCCTGGACAGATAGGTGGCTGCGTTAACAGGCTGAAGTCTGTGACCTGAGATGGGAGCCTGGGCACGTTCATTGTGTGTTGTGCCTGCTGATTAGTGTTAGTGAATTTATGCATGTGAACCTCTTTATAAATGACTCATGGTGAAGGTGCTTCTTTGTATACTGTGGAGTGCATGCTTCCACAGAGCATGTGCTTTTCTTTGCCTGCTGGCTCACTTAATTTCTGATAGTCCTGGTCGCTAGCAGTGGAAGGCTGATCTTTTTTTTTTTTTCTTTTCTTAGAGAGGTTTATTTTGCTGTACGGCATGTGCACTAGCTGGAAAGACAGAGAGACAGAAAGTAAGAAGTCATTCCCCAGGGGGAATGGCTACACCTCTGTCCCTTCTTCTCTATTCTCCTCTCAGGATCTTGGGCATGCATGCACATGCACCAGACGTGAATTTAAGCCACTGGGTCCAGGACTTGAGTTGCAGTCAACCTTTAAAGAGTCCAGCAACAAGGGACCAGCAGTTAGCGTAATGGCTATGTCGCTGGACTCCCATGTAGTCGATCGCGGTTTGTGTCCCGGACCTGGTGGCTTGGAACTCACGCTGGGTGCGTGTGCGTGCATGCCCAAGATCCCAAGAGGAGAATGAAGGAGAGGGGATTGTGGCGTGACCATCCCCCCTGGGGGTGATTTCTCGCTTTCTGTCTCTATGTCTCTCTCTGTCTGTCTGACGAACGCACACGCCCTATAGCGAAACCCTCTCCAAAAAAAAGAAAAAAAAAAAAAAAAAAAGGAGTCCAGCAACATAACCATTATGCCATCTGCTGGTTCCCTACCCCCGCCCTTTGATTTTTAAGAGAGATTTTTGCTATTGAGTGCATACACTCACCAGAGAGACAGAAAGCAAGAAGTCACCCCCAGGGGGCATGGGCACACTGCAGTCCCTTCTCCTCTTGGAACTGGGCATGCATGCATACATGCCTGGCATGAGTTTTAAGCTGCAGAGTCTGGGACTTGAACCATGGTCAACTATGTGAGAGTCCAGCAATGTAACTATTACACCATCTGCTGGTCCCTAAAAGGCTGCTTCTTAATCTGGACTCTGTTCCTGCCGGCTCTGCTGAGTCTCTGTGTAACTCTTAAACTTGCTCCCACCACACCTGCTGCAGTGGCTACTTGTTATTGATACAGGACATTGGAACCAAAGCTGGCTGAGTAACGAAAAATATCCATGAACATAAAAGTCAGAAATGACAAACTTCAGCTGCAAAAGTACAACGTTTTATTTAAAAGTTTCTGGATCATATATTGTCTGGCCGCCATTGGCAGATGAAAGCTATATGCAGCAGTGTATAACGTGTGATCGTTTATATGTGCAAATATGCTCCTGGCTCTTATGTACATTTGATGAGGCCCCCGAGACCATCTCCGTGAAGGCCAGTGTATGGATAACTCTAAATCAGTGTTTCACTGCTTTCATCTTCACCAGGTTTCTAAAACGAAGCCAAGTTCAAAGGAGAGGAGAGGCACGTTCGGCCATGACAGTCCTATTTTAACCAAGTGTGTGGGGGTGGTCCAGATGTGAGCTGCATGAGCTAAGACAATTCTCCTTTGATGTGGGCCACAACTTTTACCAACCTTCCCCAAACATACCTTCCCATTTCCTATGGGACTTTAGTATACTTGTTTAATGATCACTAAAGTAATAGAGAAACAAATGTGAATCTGGTTTGCATGCATCTCTTCTTTCAGAAATGAAGGGCAAGCTCTGGGCCTCATGTTGTTCCTCTTGGAACAATGTCAGAAAATACCACTCTGAATTCGTTAATCGAGACTGGCAGAAATGCCGTCTATACCGTCACATAGAGGGGCTTGGTGGAACTGCAGTGGGGTTCCTCTGGTGCTTTTAGTGGGTAAGGAGTGCAGTCACTCAGATTGCTTCCAGGTTCCCTAGAGCTGGCATCTGTGTTGGCCTCAGCTGTTGTGTGCATTTTGTGAGTTCTTTTCACCAAGTTCATAGCAGCTATAAATAGGAAGATGTTTAAGTCTGTTATTTCAGAAGATTAAAGGTATTTTTTTGTTTTAAAACACACATGTTCTCAGCACGATTCATCTGTTGACAGAATGAAGGATTTCTAAAGAAATACATACATATTCAGGGTTCTTTTTAATGTCTATTTCAGAGTCCTGTCTACTAGACTAGCACAATGTTTGGGGGGGGCTCTTTACTCACCATGAAATTAATCTAATACTGCTTGTTCTGGATTGAATGCCATCTCTTTTCATTAATAGACTATGAGTAGTTTGTTCATCCCTGTCCACATGTACAAGACTAAACTCCACTTTCTCTAATACCCCTCAGTTCAGTCCCTGACTGTTTGTGAGTACCTGTGTAGACTCGTGCCTGTGCAGGGACAGTGGGCCAATTACGGCTGCATTCCTATGACACCTAGTTATAGTAACTCGTCTGTCTTTGTTTTGCTCAGTTTGACATTGAATGAGTTGGAGAGTTCATACTCTAACTGTCCAGTTTACAATTGGTGGTCAAAAAGCTTGAGGGATTAATCAGCTGGTATAATATTGTATAAGTCGTTGGTTCCCAAATGCTAGTCTAGAGATCATGAGTACTTTCTTTTTCTTTTTTTCTTTTTTTCTTTCCCCCTAGAGGACATGTGCACTCACCAGAGAAAGATGTGGGGGGAGAAAGAGAAAGGAAGAAAGCATCCCTATGGGGCGTGGTTCCACTGCAATCCTTTCTCCCTTCTTTTTCCATCCTGTTCAAATTTTGGGCACACATGCACATGTGCCTGGTTGATTTTTTTTCAAGTTACCAGGGCCAGGATTGAACCACAGTTTGCCATGTAGAATCTGGCTCCCTTGACCACAAGGCCATGAGTACTTTTTAAAATGGCAGATTCCTAGTCCCATCTATGGAGATTGTCGTTCAGTATGCTTTACTTTACACTCCAGGAATCTGCCCTATATATTGAATAGTAGCTCTGTAGAAGATTCTGGTGTGCAGATGTTACATATATGCATGATATATTGACTGTAGTTTTTAGTAATAATGTTTTTGGTCTCTGGAAGTGTCTCATCTAATTCCGAAACGGTTTAGCTATGGTCTTAAATGGAATATGTTTATCGGAGCATCCTGGGCTGTGTGGGAGAGGGAGCATCAGGATGACCATTGGGGACCTGGTTTTAGCCTTGGTTCTGCCACTCCTTGTTGAGCTTTCATCGAGTTAGAGATACTTGGTCTGTCTGAGTGTTGGTGTCATTCATAAATTGAGAGCACCAGATTACTATTCAAAGTACTTTCAGCTTTCTAACATTCTTTGAATGGAAGGGCTTTGCCCTCCTAGGAAACTACTGATACTGTTTCCTCTCCTCTCCTCTCCTCTCCTCTCCTCTCCTCTCCTCTCCTCTCCTCTCCTCTCTCTTCTTCTTTCTTTTCTTTTCTCTTTCTAGTTTTAATTTTGCCAGAGAGCATGTGCACTTGCCAGAGTGAGATAAAGTGAGAGAGGGAGGAAAAGGGAGAAAATACCCCTATGAGGGATGGTCCTACTGCAGTTCCTCTATTTTTCCTTTTGGAATTTTGGGCACACATACGCAAATGTACCCATGTGTCTCTCAAGGCCCCAGGTCCAGGACTGGAGCTGCACAGTGGACCATGTGGGATCTAGCTGTCATAACCACCATGCCATCGGCTGGCATGTCGACACTGTTTATCAGTGGCTGTTTGCTCTTCAGCTTAGTGAATGCCTAGCTGCTCAGGAGAACATTAATCATAGTCTGCAGCTGGTAGCCAGCCCCAGATCCAAAATGGCTACTCTTTCCTTTCTTTTCCTGCCACTCCCAACCTCCCACTAGAGGGAAGGCAACCATGCTCCTGGGAAACAAGTTCTTTTGTTGGGGTTTTTGCCAGAGAGAATTCAGGATGCAATTCTGACCCTTTCTGTGCCAAGCCTTGATAGTTTTCACCCACTGGGCCCTCTTTGGAGGGTAGGGATGCTTGTCCATTTGGGAACAAGTCGTGACTGATGTCACAGTACTGAGAGCTGGCCATGCACCGTTACCCCCTTCAACGTACCTTTCCTTCTCTAAACTTTGCTGTATATTCTCTGGAGGGCAGAGCATGGTATTCCCTTACATCTTTGATCTCAGTCTCTGTGCAGCATCACTGTGATGCATAGTGCTTTTAAAACTATGACTGTCCATGTCACTCCATCCCTCCCTGGGACTGCTGAGTCAGACTCACCAGATTGGGGTTGGACAAGTATGGTTTTTAAAGGCTTTATCTTAGACTCTCCCTTCTGGAACCTTCTTCCCTTTTTCAAGACTGGGCCCATGTTTAAATAACTGTAGTGTAGTCATCAGCATACTGATGGTAAACTGTGGTCTGAATCTGTTAAAGAAAGGAAGTTGCTTCAGACTAGAGGCCCTCCACGTTGAAGACTAGTCACTTTAATGTTCCAGCGTGTGGTTCAGCCACAGGAGCTACTGTTGTGGTCTAATGGCTCTTGTTTCACTCTAAAACATGATGGAAAGTAGTAGTAAGCCACTCACCCCTTTGTGAAGTGTGTCTTACCACAATTATTCACGTACACAGCACTACAGTGTATTTATGTAGTGTGTACTCTGTATTAGGTATTATCAGCAACCTAGAGACGGTTTGAAGTATACAGGAGGATGTGCATTGGTTACCTAAAAGTACTATACAAGATTTGAATATCCAAGGATCTTGGCATCCACAGGGAGTCCTGGAACCAGTCACCTGGATATGAGCGGTGTGTGTGTGTGTGTGTGCGCGCGCGCGTACATATCTTTACATGAAATGCAACATGACTGAACTAGATAGATGCATTACAGCATTATGCAATACCATGTAGGACTCTTGGATGATTGGTTTTAGTATCCCATAGCTCACACATGGAGTTAGAACACTGGAAGTTTAGTGTGCGACTCCAGGATTAAATTTGAAAACTGTTAATCTGGGGACTCAGTCTTCTCAGTGTAGTGTGTAATCTGTAGATGGGCCAGGTAAATATTTTCTGATGGCAGATTAAAAAAGCCAGTGAGTAAAAAACTTTGCCTAAAAATGGTAGCTGAGGATTTTGACAGAATTAAAGTTCATCCTTTGATTTTGAGAAGTTTCTGGACAGTTATTTGGTTAGAAAAAAAAATCTGTCATTGGCTCTGTTTTTAACCCCACATGAAATATAATTCCATGTATACACAAATATTGGGTCATTGGGAAAAAACATGGTGTAGATTTTTTTTTTTTTTGGTATGCAAAAATGCATCATGACTTTCCCAATGACTTGATCCACTGGGGCCCTGGAGTTCCTAGCATTTTATCTGTGTATTCACCTGTTCAGTGAAAGCATTCCTCTCAAGTGAGATGAATGTTTCAGAGTGCTGAGGTACTGCTTCACAAATTACTGCAGATTTTAATACTCACTTTAAGTGGGTTGAGATAACTTCCCCAAGTGTCTACTTTACCTCTATGTTGTAGTTTATGCTCTAGAAGTATTAGAATTATTCGATGTAATGTAAACATTTGACTCTGCCTTTCAGTTAATTTAAATACTAAATTATTCAACTCTTTTAGTTTGTATGTCATTTTTTTTCCAGACAATAGATAAATTTTTATTGAGCCTTTTAGTTTACAATATGAGGTAAAAGGAAAAACAGATCTCAACCAATATTTTACATAGCTGTAGTAAAATATTTTAGACTTTAGGGATTTATAAGGGATTATATTTTTCAAAAGTTGAGATAAGTTATGAACAAATTTTAACTCCTTGAATTTTCCAGTTGAGTCTTCCCTTACAATAGTAACAAGCTCTATTTTGTTACATAAATTTCTTCAAGGCCAAGTTTTATTGTTATTGATGTCTTTAGATCTTAAGAACTGGTATTTCAATCAATATCCACTAATTCCACTTCAAAAACATGTTTTGCCTTTGGTGGAGTTTTGGCATCAGAGCTGTCCTTCCTTTCCATAAGCCCTTTCTGGTTCATTCTCCAGGCGAGCCTTTTCTCCTTTACTCATAGTCAAAAGTGCTTTCTCTCGTCCTCTGATAACTTTGCCTACTCCTACTTTAAAACTTAAAGGCTTGGGGGACCAGCAGTTAGCGTAATGGCTATGTCGCTGAACTCCCATGTAGTCGACCGCAGTTCGAGTCCGGACCTGGTGGCTTAAACTCACGCTGGGCGTGTGTGTGTGCATGCCCAGGATCCCAAGAGGAGAATGGAGGAGAAGGGATTGTGGTGTGGCCATCCTCCCTGGGGGGTGATTTCTTGCTTTCTGTCTCTCTGTTTCTCTCTGTTTTTCTGGCGAGCGCACGTGCCCTAGAGCAAAAACTTCTCCAAAAAAAAAAAAAAAAAACTTAAAGACTTGGCACTTTTTTTCTTCTTTGAACTTGATCAAAAGCACTCCCGTCTTGTTGTATTCCTGTATACCAGCAATGAACAACATCTCCCTTTTTGGGAAAGTTGGTTTTATCTCCTTTTTGAAGAATAGAGGTTGCGTATTTTGGTGGACCCTCATCCTGAGTCTCTTTAGATTTGGTTTCTTTGGGTTTATTTTCATTAAGCTTCACATTTTCCACTTTCTCAGATACTTATACTTTCAGTACCCTTGAAACGCTTGCTTTCAAAAAGATGGTTGTATGCTGTAACCGAATGGTCCTTGTTAGCCATCTTGGCGACATTTTTAATGTGTCCTAGTAATTTATGTTCTACAAGAGACGAATCTGAGCCGTGTTCCTGCAGAAACTTGGTAAGGTCCTACTTGGGCAACTGCTCGCTGCGCAGTTGCTCCACGGTCCATGCCCGCTGTGGAGCACCGGCCGCCATCTTCCCCCACTGCCACTGCTTTACTGAGCCAGCCTGCCTCGGTTCCAAGTTTGTATGTCTTTAAAGTTCTATTGTGAAAAGAAAAACTATGTTTTTTTTTTTTTTTTTTTACTATGAGCTTTTGTTTTTTTAGGATAGGGTCTCATTGTGTTGCACTTATCCTACCTTGGTCTCCCAAGTAGCTGGGACAGGGGTGTGCACTTGGCTCTCAGGGTAGCACAGGAATTGAACCCTGGTCTCCCTTGCAGCCCCAGCCTGGGGAGCACAGCATTTAACTAGTATGCGCCACCATGGCTAGGCTGAAATATTTTCTTGGATTGTGAATGTATGCCAAAACGTTGATGGGACAGCTGAAACACCCAGTGAAAGAAGATACATTTGATATGGATTTCAGAATATCCAAAGACTATGCAAAAAAATTAAGGATCAGCGTTTGGTCCTGGCTCATGTGGTTATTTGTGAGTTAGCTAGCAGAGAAGTAAATAGCGTGCAAGAGAGTGAAAAAAATAGGTATTCTGGAAATAATTATTAATGCTGAGATTTCTTTGTCTAATTTTGGAATTGGTTATGTTTGGAATGTCACATGTACAATGAAAATGTGTGTTTCAGGTTTGTGGAGAAAAACAGCGCTTTGAGAAGTTGATGGAACATTTCAGGAATGAAGACAATAACATAGATTTTATGGTGAGTTATTTTAGTACTGTATTCAATAAGGCAAACTGAATTTCAGCTTTTTAAAAACATCCATATTTAAAAACAGGATAGGAAGATGTGTTATATGTTATGGATATGTTATGGATCCAATCTATGATGTCCCTCTTAATCTGTATTTTCCCTCATGGCATTTATGTCCAGAATTATTCATTACATACACACAATAAGAAAGGCCAAAAGTATGGATTATTTATAGCAAATAGAGAGAGAGAATCCATGCCGTTGGGAAGAGGAAGTTAGCACATGACCCAAATGACTATGGTTGTTGATGTCAGCTGCTGATGGTGTCAATGTCAGTGGCTATGCATAAATGAATCCTTAAGGTAGAGAGAATCTGTTTTTTGAATTTTTCCAGAGAGAGAGAGAGAGAGAGTGAGAAAGCACCCTCCAGCAGGGTGAGTGTTGACCATGCCACAGTCCCTTCTCTTCCTTTCTCCTCTTAGGATTTTGGGCATGCACTCACATGTGCCAGAGTGCTTTTCAAGTTTTCAGGTCCGGAACTTGAACTACAGTCACCATGTGGGAATCCAGCTGCCTTAACCATCATACCACCAGCTGGCCCCAGTAGAAAGAATCTTTACCAAAAACGTTGACCTTTTGACTTCTGTAGAACTTAGCTGGTGCTGTTCTCCAGGCTATATTCCCAAACACTGAAGGGCTTTGGTTTATAGAAATGAGTGCATGTGTCCCCCAAATTAATATGCAGCAGGGATTTTCCCCATTTGATCTCTCGCTGTCTTAGTAATTCTGTGAGGGCACCTCTGTACTGCAAATCACTGTAGCAGGCTTGATCCCATGCACTCACATGTGGCTCCACGGCAGTCTTGTCATCCTCATGCACGAAAGACAGCAAAACGAATTTTAGCTCTTCTGGATTCATGTACTGAAATCTTACGGTGGAATCGAATGCGGACTCTTCCAACGAGAATTTCCTAAGACTCCGTACCTTTGTGCACACCCAGATCTGCAGGCTTGAACCTAACCTGGTAGCCCTTCAGTACTTTCTGTACCCAGGAGATTCCTGCTGGGGCTTAATCTCCCAGATTGCTTCTAGCCTGGAGCAGATAACCCAGTCAGCGCTTCCGTAGCAGTCTGTTTAGGATGCCAAATAAAGTCGAGTCCAGGACTCCAACCATGGTCGACTACATGGGAGTCCAGTGACATAGCCATTATGCTATCTGCTGGTCCCAACAAAATCATTTTTTATTAGCTTATTGAACTATTAGAACCTGAAGTAAATTTTTAATAAACTGCAATAGAGTTTCTTGTAACCCAGAGAGTTTATACGTCTTCCAAAGATATCCAGGTATACCATATATTCCAAGAAGAATCCAACTCTAAAACAAATTTTTAAAATATAAAGGAAATCAAGCCAGCGGGTGGCATGGTGGTTCAGGTGCTGGACTCCCACATGGTAGACCATGGTTTGAGACTCAGACTTGACAGCTTGAAAATCATACTGGGCACATCTGTGTGCGTGCCCAGAATCCTAACAGGAGAATAGAGGAGAAGGGATTGCAGCATGGCCATCCCCCCGGGCGTGCTTTCTTACTTTCTGTTATTATCCTGTAGGTATGTTGGAACACACAGTGAATTTTTAGAAATGATTACATTGTGGTGAGACTATAAGTGACTTCTGTTCTTTTTGGAACAATTTTCAAATTTGTACACTATGTCTGTGATAATTTTCATGGTTTGTTCTCCGTACCTATTAGACTTTACCATTTAATTTGCCCATTTAAGTATACAGTTCAGTGCATATTTGATATATTCACAGGGTTATGAACCCATCACCACATTCTAACGTAGGACATTTCAAAAGAAACTCTGTATGCATTAGCCATCTTTCTTCATTAACCCCCACCCAGACATATACAACCACTAGTCAGTTTTCTATAGTTTGGCCTGTTTTGGATATTTTGTATGAAAGGAATCCTTTAATATGTTGTCTTTTGTGATTGAATGTTTTTCTTTTCCTTTCGCATGATGTTTCCATGTTCATTCATGAAGTCACACATATCACTACTCCATTTTTTATTTTCATATAATGTTCCACTGTCTGGATATATTTATCCATTATGCAATGAACATTGGGTTCTTTATACTACTGTGCTATATTCATGTACAGATTTTTATGTGGACATGTATTTTAACTTCTCTTGGCTATGTACCTAGGAGAAAATTTGCTCAGTCATAGGGTAAAACTTTTTTAAAAAAGAATTATTTATTTAATTCCATTTGTTATTATTATTATTTTTAATTTGACCAGAGAGAGAAAGGAAAAGTGAGAAAACAAGCCACCAGGTCTGGGACTCAATCTGCAGTCAGTCCTGTGGGAATCTAGCGCCTTTAACCACATCGCCACCTGCCGGCCCCATAGAGTAAAACTTTAACATACTGAAGAATTGGCATGCTTTTCAAAGCAGCTGCACATTTTATATACCCACCCGCAGTGGATGAAGGTTTGAATGTCAGCATTCAATACTTTCTATCATATTTTATTTTCATTATAGTCATTATAGTGAGTATGAAGTGATATCTTATTGTGGTACCTCTATGATTTGTTGAATTAAAAAATGATAAAACATTTTTAGAGACCGAGTGAAATGAAGGAAAAGAACATCGGTAAGTGGACCTCAATTTGTGAAAATGAAAGCTCATACCTATGATTTAATTGAGAAAAAAGTTTGGGCCCATCTAAACTCTTGGCAATCTCATTCCAGGTGGCCTCTATGCAGTTTATTAATATTGTGGTCCATTCCGTAGAAGACATGAACTTCAGAGTTCACCTCCAATATGAATTTACCAAATTAGGCCTGGATGAATACTTGGATGTGAGTATAACTGTACCCTTTGACTCCGGTATTAGAACTGATTTATTACCTGTTCCCAAAGGTACATTTCCACAGTTCCATAGTGGGTAAAGAGCACTTAGAGCTCAATACAGTCAGCTACTGTTGTGCTAGTCAAAGAGAACCACTCTGTGTCATGCAATTTGTAGAGAAGCTGGATTCTTGGAGACCTCCCGAGACCTTCAGCCATCTTTTGCCAGCTGCCTTTTAGTATAAGAGTCAGATAACCTCTTCCAGCCTTGCTGCAGCCCTCCTCAGCTTATGCTCACTGTCTGGGTCAAGTCTCACTGTGGCCTTCATCCAGGCTGTTGGGCAATTTGCATTCTTGTTTACTCTGGGGACTGCATCTGGGCAGGGAAAGTCAAACCAAGACTGCTATAGAGGGAGGAGTAAATGCTTAACACATAAAAAAGTAATGAGGAAATGGACACTAGAGACTTCCTCCTGAAGCTGTTAAAGTCTGCTTAAAGTGTTTGTGGATTTGAAAGTTCTACTTTTTATTCTTGGAAAAAGTGGGTTTAAAGTTTCTCTTTCTCTTGCTTCCTTGCAGAAGAGCTCAGCCAGTTGTCTGAAGTTTTTCAGTTAAGAAAACAGAAAGTCGATGTGAAAAATCATGAACAGGCATGACTAGCTATGTGTCCTGTTCTTTGACTCTTAGGCTGTTTTGTTTTCTCTCTCATGCAGGAATGGTCCAGATTAATTTTGAATAATGTTAGTAATAGGGCAAGGAATGTTAGCCTCAATGTCCAGGCTGTTTCTAGCCATAAAGAAGATATAAGTACTTCCCTTGGATATTCCAGAATACAGCTGCCCAACTTTAAAAGCCAAGGAATTACAGCTTGTTGAGAGTAAGAGTCTTAGAGCTGGGACTCTCCACCTGATGTCTTTGCTCATCAGATCAGCTGGACTACCCTTGAGTGGACTGGCCTAAATTTGTCTAAAGACTTTACTTAGGGAGAGACATAATGTGTGCCCATTAAAGAGTTATTTTTCGATGTGTTTAAAGATTGATGTCATTGGCAGATTATTGATTGTCTTGAAAGGGTTTTTCAGCTTTAAAATCAAGGTTCATCTATTCTGAGAGTAGCCATAGTGGAACAAAAAATTGAGACTATAGATTCTTAATGGTATCCTGGGTTCAGTTTTGTGAGGTCTCAGCAGAGCTTCCTTTACGTCTGGGTGATAATGGCAGGTGATGACATATCAGTGAACACCCATTGTGAACCTTTTTGAAAATCTCATTAAACTTCTCCGTTTTCTTTCTAGCCTTTGCCCTTATTCAGAAATCTTTCTAGTTCTGATTCCTAAAGTGAGAGAAAACCTACTCTCTTCCGAAAAGCTAAAGTGTAGAAAGGTTATAGAAACTAAGTAAACTGTTGTGAATACCAGATACAGTGTGGGAAGAGGGCAGGTGAAGGAGTAGAGTCTGAGGAAGGGCATTAAGGAGAAAAATAGGCAAGGCATTTATGGGACAAAGAAATGGGCTATTCTTTGTTAAAGATAACTTTCTAGTATGGTGAACTAGACTGGTGAGAAAGGTACACATGTTCGAATATTCACTTTGTAAACTAAGTAACGTGATTGAATATATAAGAGAAACAGAAATAAAAAGAAATAAAAATTAAAAAGAAAAGAATTCCAGATTAGACCTAGGAGAAAAACCATTTTCCTGAGAATTTATATAAAATGGAATTCCTTTTAAAAAGTCAAGATGTTTAAAAAATAGTATATTTCTTTAACTTCATGTTGTGTTAATACTGGACCCTAATAGATAGAGGTGATTTGAGACTACATTTATAAGCATGTAATATATAAATGCTTCATTTGTTTGCAAAAACACAGTCTGTGTCTGTTCTTTGTTTAATAAATGTTTATTGTCACCGTCCACGGGTCAAATATTTTAGCCTCTCATCTGTTCCTTGGGGAAGGTCATCACTTAAGTTACTTACAGGAAAGAGTCACTGACGTATTTGACCACTAGTATCCCTATGAAGCCAGCCATTTCTTCTCAGTGCCTAGTCTGGGATATAATGAACTAGGAAAAGCTTTTAGTTTGTGCTTTGGGAAACCTTGAGCTGCTCATGTTGGGCACTCACTTAGGGAAGGTGTCATGGAGCGTGGGCTCCAGCAATTCGTGCTAACATAAGCCCTATCAGTGTAGGGAAAATTGTATGTATATTTGGGAGAGGAGATTCACCAGGAAGTAATCTAATGCTACCCTCTTAGGCAGTCACTCCATAATTCTGTTCAGGAAAATGGTTTATTAAACCCTCTCTTGGAAAAGGTTGGACTACTTGTAAAATACAAAACATGTAGACTGAATTATGTTCCACATCTAAGCTAATACCACCTACTCTTGAATTCTGGTTTTTTAGAAGCTGAAACACACAGAGAGTGACAAGCTGCAGGTACAGATTCAGGCTTATCTGGACAACGTGTTCGATGTGGGTGCTTTGCTAGAAGATGCTGAAACCAAGAATGCTGCCTTGGAGAGGGTGGAAGAGCTGGAAGAAAACATCTCTCATGTAATTATGTCTCAGAAAAGGGAACACTGCTTACGTTTCACCTGGGTGCAAAGCAACAGTGATGTTAGCTCTCTGGCAGTACATGAAAAGATAGATAGTATAGGGCTGAGTATTACCTGGAATTGTGAGCTCTCAGAAGGCATTTGGGGTTCTTTCCCAGAAGGCAGGCATATCACTTAACACAACGTAGAAGCATCACCTTGCCTCTGTGCCCTTACCAGCTCTGTGTCTGCTGGGTCTGAGTTACATTTCCCGGTGATCCTAGTAACAGGCACAGGAGAGCTGGATAATTGGTATTATCTAAAGATTAGAGGGAAAAGATCTCACATATGGGAATGTGGCCTGAGGTAAAGTATGTTCTGAATATGAGCTACTTTCTTATCAGATATGTCCATATGGGGCCTTGGACCAGATTAGCTATTGTCTCCATGATGCATGTCTGAACATTCTTGTCTTATGGTTACTCAGATTCTAGATAGAGCCATTTCAACAACGTGTGTCATTGAGGCAATTCATAAGCTTTTCCATATGTCCTCCTCTTAGAAGAAGACTGCCCTCTCAGTGTAATACCATCTCTCTCTCCATCCGGACAAGGCCTTATTATTTTCCTTAAGGGATTTTTCTCGCCCAAGACCAAGTTGCATATAAAAAGCCTTATATATCAAAAAGCCTTTAAATATATATATAAAAACCTTCAGAGATGGGTCTTTTTTAATTCAGTAAACAATATTTCAGTATTTAGAAATGAGCAGAAAAGTGGTGCTTCTCAGAAACCCAAGCAGGGTGAGGACCAGAGTCTCTCTCTTTTTTTTTTTTTTTTTTGGAGAGGTTTTTCGCTATAGGGCGCGTGCGCTCGCCAGACAGACAGAGAGAGACATAGAGACAGAAAGTGAGAAATCACCCCCCAGGGGGGATGGTCACGCCGCAATCCCTTCTCCTCCATTCTCCTCTCGGGATCTTGGGCACGCACGCACATGCGCCCGGCGTGAGTTGTAAGTCACCGCGTCCGAGACGCGAACCGCGGTCGACTACGTGGGAGTCCAGCGACATAGCCATTACGCTAACTACTGGTTCCCAGGACCAGAGTCTCTTGATAAAATTTGATTGGCACTTTCCTTGACTGAGAAATGAATTGTCTCTTTCTGGAGGAATATTATTTTTTCCCTTTGAACAGTCCACTGATTTTCCTCTACATTTCCCTCTAAAGAGTATGGCACGGGTTGAATTGCCTTCACCATTTCCTATCATTCTGAAAATGGGCATCCTCATGGCTTGTGGGCATGCCAAGTTGACAGGCCCCAAACCCTTCCCTTGTGAGCACTACAGTGACCTAGTTGGCATCCACTTAGGAAGAGAATTTATAGGCCCAATATTTCTTCTCCTGTATTATATTCTGAATATGATCAGCATAAATCTCCACTTTTCCTTTCTACCTTGCCTCCCTGGTTTCCTCTACTTGTGATAGTTTCCAGTGAGATGTGGGAAATCAGAAAATATTCTACCTAATGCAGAAAGCAACTATTTAAGACATGGTCCTTTTGTCCTTCTCCTGAAGCCTCAGCCAGCATTGCATGACCTTACTTACGTGTCCACTTTTGTAGCAGGCTACCTATTGATTTGACCTTCCCCACCAGATTACTTACTCTCTGTATAGTTTGGGTAGAAACACGCAATAGTGTTTTATCAACTGGCCACCTGGAATGACAGAACCATAACTTGTGGGTCAATAGGTTTCAAAAGCTTTTGCTGGATGGCCTTTTCGTTAGTGTGTGTGTGTGTGTGTGTGTGTGTGTGTGTGTGTGTGTGTAAGAGGGAGAGAAAGAGGTGGTGTGGACTTTCCCTCCTCTCTCATCTTACTGTCCCCTGTCCTTGTGAGCCCCACGGAAACAGAGGGAGACACTATATGCTGAAACACCAAGGTGCTGATGTATGGGTTTTATTAAGGGCCATGTATAAATGATTAATTTCTTGTAGAAACAAATGCATATTCAGAACCATGTATAAATATCAACATTTCCAGAAAACAGCCTGTGGAACACATGTAGACCTTTGATGGGCCCCAGTGGTCTCAAGCTACGCATTCTGAGAATGGGGGACCTGATCAGAATGACTCTAAATGACATCGCTTCCTTCTCAAAATGTTACAGCTGTCTGAAAAGCTGCAGGACACTGAAAATGAAGCCATGTCCAAGATCGTGGAACTGGAAAAGCAGCTCATGCAGAGGAACAAAGAGCTGGATGTCGTTCGAGTAAGTGTGATGATGGGAGCTGCCCCAGACTGGCCTTGCAAGGAACATCCTGCAGCTTCGGGCTAGCTGGACCTGGAGGGCATGCATTTCAGAGGAATGTGTTGATATAGTGTATTTTTTGGGTCCATTTCAGAGGCGATACTCAATGAAATGTGTACACATGTGTGTGCAGTCAAATACTGTGGGTTCACTGTTATCACAGATTTTGAGACAACAATGTTTTCTCATCTAGAGGAGGCTGAGTCAATTCTGTGAATCCATCTTTTTGTTTGGAAATGAAAACACAGCATGGATTTAATTCACGCCACTTATTTATTTGTATTAGAACTTGGGCTTCTTCATATTTCTTTGCTTTCCTCCTACTCAAAACCAGACTTGGTGGTTGCTGTGGAAACAATAAGGTCACAACACAGGCTAGACCTGATAGCACTCACAAAAAAGAAAGAAAGAAAGAAAGAAAGAGAGAAAGAGAGAGAGAGAGAGAGAGAGAGAGAGAGAAAGAAAGAAAGAAAGAGAGAAAAAGAAAGAGAGAAAGAAAGAAAGAAAGAAAGAAAGAAAGAAAGAAAGAAAGAAAGAAAGAAAGAAAGGCATAGCAAAATCGACCCATTTTATTATCAGATAATCCCAGCTATTTTGCTTGGCCTTTGTATTGTTTTACTTTACAAGTCAGGTATTTCTGGAGTGCCATCCGGGTGCTTGGAATCGTGCAGAACACAAAAACACCAAAATGCCTAGAGGGTTTTCGGGCACATGGCTCGCCTATATGCCACATTCATGAAATGGCGCATTTCATGCGATGCCTACCCCATCTGTGTGTGTTGCCCGATATTCCGACGTGTCCTGCAGTTAACTCTAGGAAATTTATTTTCTGGCATGCCATATAGACAAAGTTGTAGCATATGGACCCAATTCAAGTTCAGACTCTTGGATTATTAATAATAGACATGGTGTGAAGAATGTTTCCCTGCCTGCTGGAGGTTTGTGGTGAGAGATCACATGTACGAGGCCCAGCAAGTAAGTTCAGTTCCACAGACTCCTTTCACTGGGCCCCTTATACAAGGAACCAGCCTTTGAACTGAAAATTGTAACTTCTTTGTTTTCTGCTGTAATCCTAGACTGAAATAAGTAATTAGTGGAGGGAAGCTTTGGCACATTTTGTGAACTGTCTTACCAAAGGGAAAATGCTGCAGCCGTTTATGTGCTGAGCTTGGTCAAGGAAGCATTGTGAGGGCCGAAGAAATTCATGTGGGCAGCACCCAGTGATTCATGGGTAGATTATTCCATGTGTTGCGGGTTTTTAATCCCAGTCTGACTTCTACCCAGGAGTGGTCTCTTGTTACCTGATAGGTGTTTCTAGAAGTTACAAATGAACTTTAAATAAGTGGAAGAAAAATGCGCTGCATACCAAAACCCTGGCAGTTTTGAGGGTGTCTCTCTGTTCCTTTTTACCTGTAGAGAAAACTGAGTTAGCTGTGTTTATTAAATGGAAAGAACTTCATTAATAGTAGCAGTTGATGGGATATATTACATGCATCCCAGCATATGATTAATGATTCTGGCTAAGTTCCATAGATCTCCTATTTATGTAAATATTCTTCTCTTGATTTTAGTTACATTTCTTTTACTCAGTTTGCCAATGTGATATTAAGGACAAGTGTTATTTGAGGACAAACTAATTCTTTCAGAATTTTTATTTAATTAATTTTATTTATCACTTATTTTTTTAAAAATAATTCTTTATTCATTCATTTATTTTAATTTGACCAGAGAGAACAGAGAGAGAGAAGGAAAATCAGAAAGCAAGCCACCGTGTCCAGGACTCGAACCGTGGCCAGCCACGTGGGAGTGTCCACCGCCTTAACCACCACGCCACCTGCTGGTCCCATCACTTATTATTTTTTAATTTGCTACAAAGCACATATACTCACCAGAGAGAGGGACAGAGGGAAAATGAAAAGCAAGCAATCAGGTCTGAGACTCGAACTTGGTTGGCCATGTGGGAGTCCAGCACCTTAACTACCATGCCACCTGCTGGCCCTGAAGACAGACTCTTGACCACAGACTCTTTTTTTAGGAAATCTACAAAGATGCCAATACCCAAGTTCACACATTAAGAAAAATGGTCAAAGAGAAAGAAGAGGCCATTCAAAGACAGTCTACTTTGGAAAAAAAGATTCACGAACTGGAGAAGCAAGGGACCATTAAAATTCAGAAGAAAGGGGATGGGGACATTGCCATACTGCCTGTTGTGGCTTCTGGTGCAGGGTCAGAAGTGGTAGCGGGTAACTACGTGGGACCAGTTACAGGGGCCACCTCCTCAGGCCCCTTGCCTCCTCCGCCCCCACCACTACCTCCGTCATCAGACACACCGGAAGCAGGTAAGAAATCTTACAGGGAAAACTAAGACAGTATCTGGATACTAGTATTTCTTCCTTTAGCAATAGTTCATTTTTGTCTTTTATTTGCTTTTAGTGACATGTTCTTTTATGTACTGATTTTTTTTTTTTTCCAATTTACCAGAGGTCTCGTGTGGTCACTGGAGAGAGAGCCAGTGAAAAAGAGAGTTGTGGTGGGTTGGGAGTGAGAAAGCATCCCCATGGGGACAGTCATGCCCCAAGCCCTTCTCCGTTTCTCCCTCCTTTTGGGATTTTGAACACTCACACAGTTGCATGGCATGTTTTCTAAGTCACCTGTCTAGGATTTGAACTGCACAATCTACCATGTGGGGTCCAGTTGCCTTAACCACCACGCCGCCACCTGGCACTACTTAGTGATTTTAAGAACTATTTACATTTTGAGAGTAAGGTTATAAATCTTCATTTCACATCTGTTGTGATATTCTACCTATTTGTTAACAAGGGAATTTTATGGTTTTGAACCATTTGTCCTTTTCAGTGTTTTATTTTCGGAGACTGCCACACACATGACATATTGTGAGAAACTGTTCCTCTGTTTTCAATCTCAATTTGTTTCTTTTCTCTTTACTAGTACAAAACGGCCCAGTAACGCCACCTGTGCCACCGCCGCCCCCACCCCCTCCTCCTCCCCCGCCTCCTCCGCCCCCTCCCCCACCTCCTCCTCTCCCTGGTCCTGCAGCAGAGACTGTGCCAGCCCCTCCTTTGCCACCACCCCCTCCTCCCTCTGCACCCCCGCTGCCTGGAACATCTTCACCCACAGTGGTTTTCAACTCAGGATTAGCAGGTAAGGGCACAGAATTAAAACCCAGGTTCTTATGTAAGGAATACCCATTTCTCTTACCTCCCCTCCAGAGAGTTAAGGCTGTTCTTTCTAAGCCCAAGTCTTACAGTGACATGGATCTACTGTTGGTATAACATTTCTGCTAATGCAGCCGGCAGAGGAGAATCCTCATGCAAGGGAGGCATTTTTCTGAGTCGCCTTTGTCACTTCTAACGTAGCCGGAGGTTTTGATCTCGCCGACCATCTTCCTATCTGCAACTTCCCCAACCCAGAGAAGGGGAGAGAGACAAGTTACCTCTTTAATCATCAGGGCACCTTTGTGGGTTCAGCAAACACTTCCTGACAGAGTAGTCAAAGCTTTGCATTGGGCACAGACAGTTGGGTGCTTCTCACCCCCCACACACACCTTTTAAAGGTATTTACGACACTATCTATACAAGGGGAAAATGCCTTTATAAGTATGAGCATTTGAAGACATCAGAATTTGTTAGGTTGTGTTTAAGCTTCAAGGAAAAGTGCTGCCAATGACAATATCTCCATTATTTGAAATGTCTCAAATAATCCTGTTGTCGTCTTGCTAACCAGGATATAGTGTGTGGTGTCCTCACCTCAACAGAACTGAAGTGGGGTAAGGACAAGAGGAGCCTTGAGATATTAGCTCTTATTTTTGACTCATGGAAATGAATTTTTACTCTTTCCCACAACACTACGAGCTGTTCCCCAGTTATGGAATGTTTCCCTGGTATTTGGAATTGCTCTGAGCTTTGCCATCCCTATGATCCTGGTTCATTCTGCATGCTTACCCACTTCAGTCTGCTCTGGAGTCTCATTTCTGATGACAAGTTTACAAGCCACTCTAATGACCTCCAGTTCCAAGGCTGCAGTGCTTTTGGGAGCATTTTGCCTGCAGTCCAAAGGCCAGCCCTAGCCATAAAGATTGCCCAATCTCCATCTCTTCCAGGGTTCTGCCCATAGCTCTCCCAGCCTGTCATTGGGCCGATAGTCCTCTCAGTACCTAGGATCCTTTCAGACACCTGAGGGCTACCCCTAACCAATGTGCTTTATGTCAAACTCATGTTTTTGCTTCTACCCTGACTTCTGTAAAACTGTCAGAAACACCAGATAGAATGCCTGCTCAAATTTACTGTCATTCTTACAGTAAATCAGTGGTTTGTTTCTGCCTTTCAAGGTCTTGCTTGCCTGCTGCTTTCTTCTAGAAATTTTGTTGCTTCTGAAGCAGGGGAAGGTGCAGGAGAGTCTTCTGGAACTGTTGGACTGTGGAATGGAAATAAACAAAAAAATCTCAGAACAAGCTCTGGGAATCCATCCCATCACCAGGCTGTTTTCAGTGACTGAGTGTGGAAGCCCATGATGGGCGCGGTACCTGGGCTCCCTGACAGCTCTCCTTGTAGCCCCCAAGGGACACTCACTGTGAGATGTGTCTGCTGTGGTGTAGCATCTGGTGCCACTTCCTTTCTGGCAAAAGCTGACATGTGATTCAGCATCCACTGCCACTCACTGAGCTAATGGAGCACTCAGAACAGCCTTGACAGCCTGAAGGAGCCATGGGGCTGGCATGTGTAGGCGTAGGTCTTTCTTCTGAAGGGTTGGGTCCTGATTATTTATTTATTTATTTTTGTCTAGTCTCTTTCCCTTACTTAATTTTGAGGATTGCTAGCTGAATTGATTGCCTCAATTTTAAGATGTAGAACACTGAGCTTAGCTGATACCCAGCTGCTGCCTTTGGAATGGTTACTATTGGAAGTTGTTCCCATTGTATCTTAAGCAATTTGGAGGGGAGGGCTGTATGTGGGTTTGAAGGAACTCCTCTTTATTTCTATTAGTGTTTGTGAAATGGCTGTAAGAGATGCCTATTTTATAAGAGTTTTGGCTGTTATTTTGTTTGTTTGTTTGTTTTTGAGAGTTTTTTGCTATAAGGCGCATGCGCTCGCCAGAAAGACAGAGACAGAAAGTGAGAAATCACCCCTAGGGGATGGCCACACCGCAATCCCTTCTCCATTCTCCTCTCGACATCTTGTGCATGTACGCACATGCACACAGTGTGAATTTAAGCCACCGGGTCCGAGACTTGAACTCTGGTCGACTATGTGGGAGTCTAGTGACACAGCCATTGCATTTTGGTAGTTTTTAATGGCTTGAGATTAGGCAATTTCTGCAAGGTCTTTAATCTCTTTTACTCTTCAATTGACTGTTAAAACTTTGTGGTAGAAGCCCATCCTGTGAGATGTGGATGTTCAATCACTGTTTCTCTCTTTCTGGAACCGAGAGGCCAAACAGAATAAGGATGTCTCAGTAGACCCAAGAAATAGAACTGAGCTGGTATGCCCAGGGATCCCAGCTCTCTAGGTCTCCAGGTCCACAGGTGACAGGATGTCATATCTCTTTAATAGGCAATGAGCAAGTGTGTTCTTAGTGGCCAAGATGTGGGACCAGGAACAGGTTTCATAGCTTATCTAGTTGAGAATTTCTTTATAGAGTGAGTATTAGTAGCATGAAATATGTATTTGAAGTGTAAGACTTACTACTTCTTCAAAGTCTGGTGAACTGCCGGGCTCACTCTTCTACTGTAGGTTACCTAAGACACTGCTGGGCAGTCTGTGACCTTTGCTGCCTCTGTGGGAGGATATGCTTGGATCTTTACAATGAGAATTTGGACCTCAGCTGATTTTTAAAGTTATTTATTTAATTCACTATTAAGTTTGTTGTAGGGCATGATCGCTCACCAGAGAGAGTGAGAGGGAAAATGCGAACGTGAGGGACTTGAAACATGGTTGGCCGTGTGGACGTCTAGCGCCTTAACCACTGTGCCACCTGCTGGTCCCTCAGCTGATTATTTCTTATTAAAAACTGGCCATATAGAACAGCTACCACAGCTCTGTGTGACTATTTGGGACCACCGCAATGAAATCATTATTTTCACTCCCTCTTCTGAAAAGGATCATTTTTGAAATAAAATAATAAGTGAGTCTTCAAGGCAGTCCTGAAGGGAAATAAATTTTTAGCTCCATGCTGCCTTGTGAAATGTGCCCAAGAAGCATGACATTTTGAGCCGAGAGTGTGAACTGCTGCACCACTTGACTCTAACCACATCTAATTTCCTTGTATTTTCTCTGTTCTTTCTGCTTCCACACAAGATGGGCCAATCAAGCTTTTCTGTAGGTTGCTCCTCACTGAGTGTCCTGCGTATCTGCCATGTGTTGATGTGGGTCACACTGTGCCTTGACATCTTTCCACTCCATCTTCCCTGATCCATTGCATTCTGACTTCGTGTCTGTGGGCAGTCTTGGTGTTGGCTGACTGATATTCTGGGTGCATCCATGCATTTTAGTCGAATTTGTACAAGAGATTTTTGTCCTTTAAGCAGACATCCTGGATTGATCTGCTATGTCTTGTTCTTTCTTAGAAAAGAAAAGCTGCTTTTATTTTTTTCCTTTTTTAAAAAAATTTTGTCAGACAGTACATGCACTCATCAGAGAGAAGACAGGAGGACAGAAAGGTAGAAAGGTAGAAAGCACCCCCATTGGGCTGTGGCCACACCACAGTCCCTTTTCCTCCATTTCTTCATCCTGCTGGAATTCTGGGCAAGCACATGTGCTCAGTATGTCTTTTTTTTCAAGCTGTCAGGGCCAGGATGTGAACTGTGGGATCAGTTAACCCAGCTCCCTTAACCACTAGACCATGGGACTGGCTCTGCTTTTTTTCTATTAGTTTAATTTTTCAAGATTGGACCTAAGGCTACTCTAAAAGGATTTTAGATTTATTCTGAGTTGCTGGGTGTGCCTTGCCAGTCCTCTCCCACTGGTCTCTGGCTCACTCCATGGCACTCATCCATCTAGAGCCACCGTTTTTAGCCTGGTCTGTGGGGACGGAGTGTATTTTGTGATCACTTGGCCCCTTTCCTTCCCTTCTGCACCCCCACACCCCAGTTAAGAAAACCTTCCCGAGGAGACCTTTCCTGCCTGTGTTCTGATCTCAGGCTCATTTCTAATCTTGCCAAAGACTTAGGAAGAGGAATGACTGCTAGTGCCCATCCTGGGCCTGTGGTGTCCCAGGACGAAGGTAGGATGCACAGGCACCAGCCTGTCCCCTTAGATTGTGAAGAGACCCCTCCCCTGCTCTGCCCAACATTGCTGAAGCCCCTGGTTAGAGGAAGGCCACATTCCTTTGTCCCATAGAGGACACCGGTTTTTCTAGGTAGTGTAGACAAACGTGAACTGTGGGAGGAATCCGACACTGATGTGTAGTAGGGACAGAGGTGTCACATCTGGTGGTAGAAAGCTTTGGTTTGGCAAAAGCTGTGTCTGTGTGTCCCTGCATGCTTTTGTGTGGGTTTGTCAGATGACATTCTTGTGTTTCTGTGGCCTTCGTAACGCTGGAGGAATGAGAGGCACCGTCTCTCTCCTTTTTTCAGTTAAAGCCAATTGAGTCAGGCAGGCAGCCAAGGAAAAACTCAGTCATGTGTTGCTCTTATTTTGTTCTTCACTGAAGCGGTGAAGTTCTCCCTCCTTTGCTAGTAATGGCCAGTAGTGAAGCTCCCAAATTGTGTGGTGGGCTACCTGAGACAGACTGGCAAAGGTGAATGTCTATAGCCAAATGTTTGGGAAGACATCATTATGATGAGTAATTTAAAAAGAAAATGTTAAATGGTTACTTTTTTAAAGCTCATTTTCTCAAGTGGGAAGAATTGGCACTCCCCTAGTCCCTAAAAGACAGACAGATCCTGTACTCTATTAAGAGATCTCCAATTGTTTCTGTTTTATTTTGTTTTGTTTTCAAAGTTACCAGGGAGCGCATATACTTAATAGAGAGAAAGAGAGACACAGAGAGAGAGGAAAAGGGAGAAAGCATCCCCATGGAGGATGGCCATGCCATAATCCCTTGTTCTTCATTTATCCTCTCAGGATTTTGTGTATGCATGCACATGCACCTGGCGTGTTTTTCAAGCCACTGCATCCAGGACTCAAAGTGTGCAGTCGGCCATGTGGGATCAGCCACCTTAACCATCAGAACAGTGACTAGCCACACAATTCTCAGTATTTTTAATGGGTCCATTAATACTTCCTTGTTGAATAGCTCACTCCTTGGGAGACCTTACCTTGTTAAAAAGAGGGTCAAGGGATGGTGGCTGTTTCTGAGGAGCAATGTAATTTCTTGATTTCTCTAAGCACCCCTTCTTTTTTCTTAAGCATTTTTTAATTTAGATTATTCATGGCTCTTAGACTATTTGAAATAACTTGGTAGCCAATGTAGTCTTTGTTACTGAAATCACCCATTGGAATGTATTGCCCTGGCTAAAAGTCAGCCTTCTTGATGTTACATTCCTGGTGGTTTAGACAATCACTGTATGCAGTCTCTGGTCATCTTTTAAGGTCTGTTTATAAACATGTGTTCTAGAAACAAGAATTTAAGATTCAAAATTGACAGTATTTGCTTTCCCTGCTATTTAATAACATAAATAATAATTTTTACCTTCCAAAACTTTGTCTTAAGCATTGTCCTAATATGTATTTATAATGCAGCATTCTGGTTTTCTGCATTAAAACAAAACAGAACAATCAACCTCTGGTCCTTAGACAGTTTTTAACACCATGTTGTGTCAATCAGTCATGATGAGCTCTTACAGTTCTGACCAAGGCTATACGTGATGTTTTCCACATTTTAAAACATGTGGATGCCTCTTGCCAGTCTTCCTCCAGTGTTAAAATGTCATCTGCAAAGACTATTGTCTGACTGTTCCTGAGGGTCATGAGACCTTGCTGGAATCTTAATTTCATTCTCTCTAATATCTTTAGCTGTGAAAATTAAGAAGCCGATCAAGACGAAATTCAGAATGCCGGTGTTTAACTGGGTTGCTCTGAAGCCCAATCAGATCAACGGCACAGTCTTCAATGAAATTGATGATGAGCGAATTCTGGAGGTATCTTTCTCATTGGCTGGAGAGTAGGGGCACTGTCTTTGCAGCAAAGTTTGGGTGGGTGCCCTGTTAATCTGGAAGTTTCAGTGATAAAGTACTAGTGTTTTAAGTGCCTACTGTAAAGAAGAAACAGATTTATAATTTCAAAGAATAAAACTGGACACTATTATGTAAGGTGGTTCTTAAACTATGTTAAAAATTTATGTGAAAATGCAGTAGTTTTTTTTTTTTTCTTCTTCTTCTTTTTTTTTTAAAAGTTTATTTCTGGGACCAGCAGTTAGCATAATGGCTATGTCGCTGGACTCCCACGTAGTCGACCGCGGTTCGAGTCCCGGACCTGGTGGCTTAAACTCACGCCGGGCGCATGTGCGTGCGTGCCCAAGATCCCAAGAGGAGAATGGAGGAGAAGGGATTGCGGCATGGCCATCCCCCCTGGGGGGTGATTTCCTGCTTTCTGTCTCTATGTCTCTCTCTGTCTGTCTGGCGAGCGCACACGCCCTATAGCAAAAACCTCTCAAAAAAAAAAAAAAAGTTTATTTCTTCCAGAAGAGACAGAGAGAAGGACAAGGAGAGGGAGGGAGGAAAAGAGAGAAAGACACACCTCCAACAGGATCTTCACACCACAGTTCATCCTCAGCCAGCTATGATCAGGGGTGTGCACATGCACCCAGCATGTATAGGGAGACCTGGGGGCAAGAACCTGGGACCTTCCCATGTGACTTCTGCAACATAGAACATTGTGTTATGGCCATGTAGCTGCTGTTGGCCAAGACATAGTTTTAAGCATCTTCAGTGTACTCCACAAAATATGTATCTGACAGAGTCCTTTCTAAGAATTTATTGGAACCAACAGTTAGCGTAATGGCTATGTCACTGGACTCCCACGTAGTCGACCGCGGTTCGAGTCCCGGACCCAGTGGCTTAAACTCACGCCGGACGCGTGTGCGTGCGTGCCCAAGATCCCGAGAGGAGAATGGAGGAGAAGGGATTGCGGCGTGGCCATCCCCCCTGGGAGGTGATTTCTCGCTTTCTATCTCTCTGTCTCTCTCTGTCTGTCTGGCGAGCGCACGTGCCCTATAGCAAAAACCTCTCAAAAAAAAAAAAAAGAATTTATTAAAGGATATCATAAGATGCCTTTATTAAACTGTAAGTGATTAAGAATTCAGTTCTCACACTTGCTACCTTGTTTGATGGTTTTACGCAGTGCAGGCAAATACTGAAAGGCAATTGAATAGGCTCATGCAATCAATAGTCTACATTAGACGTTCACTCTGTCTACATGTCGTATATCATGATGACACAAACATAGGAAAAATAGAGCCAGCCATGCCCAGAGACATGGATTTAATAGAAAAGTAAGGTCTTTGTTTAAAAAACTGTCTAAATGGTGGTTTTCTGGCTTAACTTTTAAGTGTAATTCTATTTGCCAATGTCATCTTTATCCACTCCAGGATTTAAATGTGGATGAATTTGAAGAGATATTCAAGACAAAAGCCCAGGGTCCTGCCATTGATCTTTCTTCAAGCAAACAGAAGATAACGCAGAAGGGATCAAACAAAGTGACATTACTAGAAGCAAATAGGGCCAAAAATCTTGCCATAACTCTAAGGAAAGCTGGGAAGACTGCTGATGAGATATGTAAAGCTATTCATGTGTAAGTTCAATGCATTCCTGAAAATTATATAAACTTAGGATAAAGATGAAAATAAAAAGTTATAAATTGGTTGATAACAGAAATATTTCAATAGGGGGGCAAGAGCTGAGAAAAATGATGGAGCAATTCTTTTTTTTAATGCATATATACATTATTATTATTTATACATTAAATCACTATACATCATTTAAATTGTGAAGAGACTTTATCCAGCATGAAATACACCTCAGTCCAGCCCAGTTGAGACCACCACACACAACCTCGTCAACAGATAGTGAACCTTATCTGTGAAGATGGAGCAATTCTTGATATCCACATTTCAGAGATTCCCTTTTTTATGTACGAGCTACTTTATAGAGTTGAATAAGATGCAAATGCTGAAGAGGTGGAACAGAAATTGTGCTAGGGAGTACTGCCTTAAAATGAGTAATCATTTGCTTTAGAAGAATCACATCTGGATTGTGATGTCATTTATTATCTTGCTCTGCACTCTTATATAGGCCTGCAGCAGTGCTTACATAAAGGGAGAGTTGAACCAAGTATTGCAGATGTTAAGAAAAGGGAAAAAAATGTCAGTGTTCTCTAGAGTATCTGGATTTTATCCAGAACTGATGAATAAAAAAATTTGATGGCATTTGTGGAATGATACAGTTTGATGCCAGGTGCAAATATGATACAGATGCATATTTTAATTTTAATTCATAGCAATAGGAATGTGAATTTTATTGCTTTTAGGACATTTTAAACAAGGGCTTTGGTTTTGTTTTGTTTTAAAATTCTTGAGTTGCATAAAAAGCATTGATTTCATTTATTTCTTTATTAGAAGATTACTTCTTGTGGCGATGGTGACTTTTAAATGTGATAAAGATGTGATTGAATGTTTGAGGAACTAATTATTCATAAATTGGTATTTTGTAAATTTTGATTAGCACTTCTTAGAGAAGTAAATGACCCTAAGGAATCGTTTACCATGATTTTGTGTCTTCAGCTAATGTCATAATCTAATAATCCAGCACCTCCTATAGTCTGTTCTGATTTCTGATAATGAAAGCTGATACGCAGTCTGGTTTTTAATCTTGGCATATCTTGTTTGTCATGATGATTAAATGTAATTTTGTTATCTTGCTGAACGGTGATTGTCCAGAGAATAAAATAGAAGAGGTAGTAAATAACTACACTTGTTCAAATTGAGCCTCAATTCACAAAGAGCTGGTATTCCTTCAAGGAATTTATGCACTTAAGCCCAAACCTCCACATAATACAGGCATTTGGAAACATTCTTTCCAAAGAAAAAAATACTCACAGACTCTTGGCTTAATTGAAATTTTGTACAGAATTCACCAGATATCCTGTAATGGTATGTGTGTGTTAATCTCCTTAATTCACAGTGCCTAAAAACTACATCCTTGATCCACTTAACCTTCAGATGCTTTTAGCCTTCTTTCTGCCTCTTCTTGTTGTTATTTACTCTTGATTCCTAGCTTAAAGCTATACCGATAGCCTGAAAACTAAGGGAGGCTGTCGTGATCAAGCCCAGGTTTTCAGGGAGGGCCCGGTGAGTTACCTGCTGTGTGGTCAAGTACCAGTGCCAAGGTGGGGCTCCACACCTTGCTAGCTGAAGAGCTGGACTAGATAGAGGTATGATGGAAAGAAGTTGGGGTATTTTCTCTAACACTGATCTGTCCACATCTGTCCTCAGATTTGACTTGAAGACATTGCCTGTAGACTTTGTGGAATGTTTGATGAGGTTCTTGCCAACTGAGAATGAGGTGAAAGTGCTGCGGCTCTATGAGCGGGAAAGGAAGCCCCTGGAGAACTTGTCGGATGAAGACCGGTTCATGATGCAGTTCAGTAAAATCGAGAGGCTCATGCAGAAGATGACCATCATGGCCTTCATTGGGAACTTTGCTGAAAGCATACAAATGCTGACTCCTGTGAGTGGACTGGCTCCAGCAGGGCAGGGCGTCCAAAGAGACATGGAATTTTCTCTCTCTTTTTTTTTTTTTCCTCTCCCAGAATTGCACTCAGTATGATGAGCTATAATGACTCCTTGCCAGAACTTTCCAGATTGTAATTTTTTTCTTAATTTTCCAGAGAGCATGTGTACTTGCTGGAAGGAGTGGAGGAAGAGGGAAAGAGAGAAAGCACCTCCCTTGGGGAATGGTCATGCTATAATCCTTTCTCCATTTCTCCCTCCTTTTGGGATTTTGGGCAAGAATGAACATATACCCAACATGTTTCTCAAGCTGCCAGGTCTGGCAGTCAAACATGTAGGGTCCAGCTTTGTTAACCACCATGTCCAAGGCTAGCCTTTCTTTTTTTTTTTTCTTTCTTTCTCTTTCTTTCTTTCTTTCTTTCTTTCTTTCTTTCTTTCTTTCTTTCTTTCTTTTCCTAAGAGAGAGGTTTTTGTTATAGAGCACGTGTGCTCGCCAGAGAGACAGAGACAGAAAGCGAGAAATCACTCCTCGGGGGGATGGCCATGCTGCAATCCCTTCTCCTCCATTCTCCTCTCAGGATATTGGGTATGCACTCACATGCACCAGGTGTGTTTTAAGTCTCTGGGTCCAGGACTCGAACTGCTGTTGACTACATGCAAGTCCAGTGATGTAACCATTACACCATCTGCTGGTCCTCATTTTTTTTTTTTTCTTTAAGACAATATCTCCTGATGTCTCAATCTTCTGCTCTAATGACCTGCGTAACTGACAATACCAGTGCTCACACTGTGCCCGGTTTTTTTGGGGTGGCTGGGAATGGAAGCTGGGCCTCCCATGTGGCCCTAGCCTGCTGAGCAGTAGTAGGCTCTGCTATGGCTGGGCCTAGATGGCATTTTTCTTTCAGTCGTCACTTCATATTGTGTATGCAAAGTAAATTCAGAAAGCATTTAATTTCCATATTCCATATTGCTATTCCCCCAAGTGAGTGCCAATTTCTGTGTTTACAGATGTCCTCTGGATTTTAGGAGACAGTTCAGTACAGAGCACGAGGAAAATCGTTTTTTCAAACTTGGTTTCCTCCTGAAGATACTAGTCCTCTGGTTGAGTTAGAAAGACTAAAAATGTGACTGTTCATTTATAAAAGTGATCTTGCATCATTAGTGAGGCTTATAAGCTTTTGCTGGCAGCATTAAGTTCATCGTGGGGGTTTTCTTTGGAAGTTTGTCATAGTAGACATGGTAATGTAGAAATAATAGCCAACCCTCTCCCCATCTCTCTGGGGACTTGCATATCGTGTACACTGCCGTTCTCTACCAGTTCTGTTTATAAGTAAACTTTTGCTAGTTACTGGTTACAGTAGCGTATCTGTTCAAAACATGTTCTGAGAACTGCTGGATGCTGTGGTATCCTTTTTCCTCCTCTCCTTCCCTCCCTATCCTCTCCCTTTCCTATTTTAAATTCTTGGGCAGCAAGAATTCTTGGGCAGCAAGAATTTAAAATGCAAATCATATGACTTTAGAGGTGATAGGCAGAGGCTTGAGTTCACTGGGAAGAGTCTGTTGATTCCTAACTCTACATCTGTTGGTAACAAATTCTGTGAGAAGCAAGTTTCTGCGATACTTGTTATTGTACGTAGTTTTGGAGAACAACTTCCATGTAACTATATGGTTACTTAAGATGGGGCAGGACAACTAAATTTATCATTCCTAGGAAGAATAGAATGTCATCACTAAGACTTTAAGGTATAAATGCTGGCCTGTTTTCTTTTGTGTTAATTTGTAGTTCCCAATTCATTTCCCATTTTTAACATGTCTTTTTTCCCCCCTTCTTCCTCCTTTTGATTGGACTCTAGCAACTGCATGCAATTATAGCAGCATCTGTCTCTATAAAGTCATCCCAAAAACTCAAGAAAATTCTGGAGGCAAGTGACATTTTCCTTGTATACACATGTGGGAGCTCACCTCTCAGCTGCACCCCATGCCTGGGCACTGTATTGACGGGTTGCTCCTTTCTCTCTCTTTCGCAGATTATCTTGGCACTTGGGAACTACATGAATAGCAGCAAACGAGGAGCAGTTTATGGATTTAAGCTTCAGAGTTTAGATCTGGTGAGTGGACTCAAAGAAAAATGAGAGCTATGTGGGGGACAAACAGCTGGCAGAGATTAAGTGCTGGGGGTGGCGGAATCTGTTCTTAGAGGTGGGGTGGGATATTTTGGGGAAGATTCTCTGGTAGTGGGAGGATCAGTTGGTATAAATTCTCGAACACCAGTTGATGATAAGCACTTAAAACAGTAAAAAATAACTCTTACCGTCTGACCTAGTATTTCTGTTTCTAGGAATCGTCCTCAGGTGTCTGAATTGAATGTTCATTTTATTTATAATTATAAATAGTAGTACTCTAAAGGTCCAACATTGTGGTAGATGACTAAATATGATGTAACAATAGTTAATGTGACAAACTATTCTGAAATACTTGTGAAGAGTTTTCAAAGAAATGGGTTATTTTGTGTTTGGGGGGAAAAAAAGCAGAAAATTAATTACAGGTATAGTTTAACCTTAACTTCTACATATAAAATATGTTGGGGAAAGTGGATGGAAATAGGGGGCCGGCAGGTGGTATGATGGTTAAGGCAATGGACTCTTACATGGCCAACCGTAGTTCAAATTCCAGACCTGGAGGATTTCTTTTCTCTTTCTTTCTTTCTTTCTTTCTTTCTTTCTTTCTTTCTTCCTTCCTTCCTTCCTTCCTTCCTTCCTTCCTTCCTTTCTTTCTTTCTTTCTCTCTCTCTCTCTCTCTCTCTCTCTCTTTCTCTCTCTCTCTTTCTCTCTCTCTCTCTCTCTCTCTCTCTCTCTCTCTCTCTCTCTCTCTCTCTCTCCAAACTGAAAAAATGATTATGATAAATAAAGTTAAATAAATAATTATTTTATTTATTTATATTTTAAGAGAGGTTTTTGCTGTAGGGTGTGTGTGCTCACTGGAGAGACAAAGAGAAATCACCCCCTTGGGGGGATGGCCTTGCCGCAGTCCCTTCTCCTCCATTCTCCTCTCAGGATTTTGGACACACACACACTCCTGGCATGAGTTTTAAGCTACGGGGTCTGGGACTCAAACCACGGTCAACTATATGGGAGTCCAGTGACATAACCATTACGCCATCTGCTGGTCCCAATAATTATTTTTTAAAAAGTGAATGGAAGTAGGTTAAAATATTAAGAGGTTGAATAGAATTAGAGAATTTTTAGAAAATGTTTTTATACCTTCTTGAATTAAAAACATTTTTTCCCACCTGGAGAAAGGTATGCTCTGCTTTTCAGAGTCATCTGGTGAATATGGATAGGTAGAGAAAATCCTCCATGGAGGCCTCTCCAGCTGTGTAGCCTGAGGAGTTTGGGCAGTGATTTCTGTCCCCAGGCTCGGAAGACACGGTTATGTGATACAGAGTGTCCAGTCAGTCACAGTTCTGAACCCCTGCAGATGACAGTCACTTATGCATATCTGTTTGGGGTCACCAGAAGTTGGGACTTAAGAGCAGAGCTGAGCTACATGTAGAGACTGCACACAACTGCTGACTGCATGCTTGAAGAGAACTAAAACCGGAGTCTTCCTGCTTTTGAGCCAGGGGAGATGGGATGGGAGATGCAGGGCCAGGGGGTTCACACACACAGAGTACGAGAACCATTCGTAGATGCTCACAGTCCTCCCTACTGCCTAACATATCATTTGGTTAGAAAGTCCTCAGCTCATTTAAATATTAGCGGAGTGGTTCACTGAAGAACTTAATGCATCTCGAAATCCTCTGGGAATGGCAGCGAGTTGGACAGCTGTACTCCGTTCTTTACTCTGGGTGGGAAGGCGCCATCTGGTGGGGAACTCTTCCATTACCCTTTGCTCTTGCCCATAACATGTGTCCCCTTCTGTTTTCAGCTCTTGGATACAAAGTCAACAGACCGAAAGCAAACGCTGTTGCACTACATATCGAATGTTGTAAAAGAAAAATATCACCAAGTGACCCTATTTTATAATGAGCTTCATTATGTGGAAAAAGCTGCTGCAGGTACTTGAAGCTATTAATGTTACACTTGGGTATTTTTTTTTTTTTTTAATTTACTCATTTAGTTCCTTAATGGTAGAGAAAGACAGATAACCTCCAAAGAGTCTCCACACCACTGTCTTCCCTCTATCCTGCATCTAGGTAGGATCATAGGCATGCTCAGCGTGTTGAGGTAGACTCAGGGTGTGAACCTCCAGCCCTCCCATGTAGTTTCCAGCATTATAAAGCAGTCTCCTGCTACCTGTGTCACCTTTCTAGATAGTTTCACTATATCATAAATCTTCTTTGTCAGCCTTTTGAGAAATTAGGACTATAGGTGTGCGCCACTGTGCCTGCCTGGCCTTCAGGGAAAACTGGAAATCAAACCCAGGCCTCCCAGGTGGCCTCAGCCTGCTCAGTAGTAGTGTCTGCCAGCACATACTACCACAGCTGGGCCGTTCTTGGATGTTTCACACCTCAATCATGAGGGAACCTTTTTCTCCTTAAAACACTTTTCAGACCCATTTACAAAGTCCAGGAGAAGTCGGAACCTCTGAACTCAGACCCGTCCTGGTATTGCCCACTCCTGAGAGCTATGGTGAGGTTAGGCATGAAGGTGACCTCTGTGTCCTCTCTGTTAGTGGTCCAGGTCCTGGAGATTCTTCCATTCATCACCCTTTACATTCTACAGTTAGAGTATGAAATAAGAGAAAGAATTTGAGGATCATTCCCCTCACAAAACTTTTGATTTCATGTTATCCTCTTGCTCAGACATGGCAGTTTTAAACATTTTTGCCTTTGCCAGTTACCAGTATTAGTTACCAGTATCCATGGTTGCTACTTTGCTGTGACAGTTACACATTTTCTCATCTAAGTCAGTAGAGACTTCTAAGCTAGCTAGATGTATAAGGTACTCCATGTAACAGATGAGAAAATGGATTTCTGCAGAGGTTAAATGTCTTGCCCAAGGTCACCTGAGTAGAAAGTGATAGAAACGGGACCAGAACCCAGATCTTCTTACTTCTGGTGTAGTCTGTCATCCAGTGTACCTTGTCCTTCCAAATGAATGTTAGGCAAGAAAAGTAACCCTGCATGGGCCAGCATATGGCTGAATCCTACAGAGCCAACTGTGTGGTTGGAGTCCCAGAGCCTGCAGCTTGGAAAACACACTAGGCATGTGTGCATGGGTACCCCAAATCCTAAGAAAGTGAGGGAGAGGGATTGCTGTATGGCTGTCTCCCCCCTGGGGTATGCTTTCTTACTTTCGCTTTCTGTCTGTCTTCTGTCTCTTTTTCCAACAAGTGCATGTACCCTACAGGAGGAAAAAAAAAAAAAAAAAAAAGGAAGGAAGGAAGAGAAAAAAGAAAAGTAACTACAAATTGATCTTGGAGTTATAGGCCCTAATTCTCAAATTGTAATCTTGAACCATTAGCAGCCAGTGTTTATTACAAATTGAGATTCCTGAGGCCTATCTCAGACTTATTAAGTTTTTGAGGGCTAGATCTTGTCTGACTTTCTCAGAGTAAATGCTGTTACCTCTGCATTCTTACTAAATAGCATCTGTACTAATCTCTCATACAAGATTTATTAAATTTTATTGTAACAATTTGCACGTCCACTTCAATCTGTGTGTGTGTGTATATATATACATATATTTTTTTTTAAGTTGCTATAGGGTGCATGCAGTTACTGGATGGACAGAGTCAAATATAGAGAGAAGTAAAGTGAGAAAGTACTTCCCAGGGGCACGACCATGCTACAATCCCTTCTTCACTCTTCTCCCAGGACTTGGGGCATATATGCACATGTACCCAGTATGTTTTTCAAGCTGCAGGGTCTGGGACTGGAATCATACTGTTGGCTGTGTGGGATACAGCTATGTTAACCATCATGCCACCACCTGGTGCCCATATAATCTGTTAATTTCTTAAGGATATAATCAGTTTTGTCTTTATATAATTCTCTAAGTTCCTGGCAGTTTGGATGTTGGGAATAAATGAACAAGTGAGTGAATGAATCACATGATTCGTTGTTATTGGGGTAGATGCCACCAAAACCCTCTTGGAGACTGAGAGAACTGTGTGATGATGCTGGGACAGACCACTGAGTACTCGGGGCTACTTGGGTGGTGAGCAGCACACTTCTGGTGGAGTAGTTTCCCTCCTTTCAGGTTTCCCTTGGCCTAAATTAGTGGTTAATAAGCATGATGATCATATTTAAGCAAAAAGTTAGAAAACAAATTGCTACTTTATTGACTGTAGCACATTTTATTTGACCCAAGTAGGATTCCCAAAAAGTGTCAATTGAAGAAAATCAGTGAGAAAGGTGGGATGCTCTCTGGTTGAACGGTGCTTTCTGTCTTTGCTCTTTGGTACCCAGGTGGGCCACACAGATTCTTTATTTCTTTGCCTTTATAGTTACTCACTCCCTCATTTATCCAGCAAACCCTTTTGAGTAAGTGCTTTCATGTACTTGGTACCGTTGTGAGTATTGGGGGATTGGAGATGATAAGGACAGTGCGAGTCTGGTGAGGGGGGAAACATACTGCATTGTTTGGTAATTCATCCCTGTGCAGAGCTGAGTCAGACAATGATGAGGCAGAGGTGGGGTCCATCCTCTGTGGGGAAGTGGCTCCGGAGCCTCCAGCAGTGCACATGCTCTGGAGGTGGCCATGCTGCAGATGAAAAGGCTCATGTTAAATCCTTCTCAAGCAAGGAAGGGTTGTTTAACAGAAAGAAGCTGCCTCAGGTTGCTTTGTGTCCTGGTGGTCAGCACGACTAGGGTTCAGCAGAGAAAATGTTGCCCCCTCATGGAGAGCCTCAGAAATGCAGCAGAGTTAAAAGTGTCAGGGAAAGAATTCATGTTAGGCCTGCCATAGATAAGGATCTCTGTGCTCACAGGCCTTCCAGTAGGTTTTCTCCTGTGAGAGAAGATGAAGTAGCTGTCACAAGCATATGATTGTGAGTCCATGCTTGTTACCTAAATTCTTCCACCATCTGTCAGCCGTGTGACCCAGGGCAGGCTGTGTAACCCCTTCATGCTGCTTTTTCTGTCAGCAAAATGGGCTCATGGTGCAAGTGAGTTAGTAGTGCACATGAAGAATTTCATGTAGTGTTTGATAGTGAGCACTTTAAAAATTGTTCATATTTAAGGATCTCTATGTCGAAGATGAGAAACTAGATCCTACGGCCCTTGAGTAAGTTTCAGAATCTAGTGAGGACTGGTTTGCCCGTCAGACTCACTGTGGCTTTGACGTTTCTGGTTGCGGTTCACTGGGAATTGCTTTCTGTACTTCAGTGTCCCTTGAGAATGTCTTGCTGGATGTCAAAGAGCTCCAGAGGGGCATGGACTTGACCAAGAGGGAGTACACCATGCATGACCACAACATGCTGCTGAAGGAGTTCATCCTTAACAACGAGGGGAAACTGAAAAAGCTGCAGGACGATGCCAAGATTGCACAGGTAAGTATTCGTGCCCCTCACCATTAGGAAGAAGAGATAGGTTCCCTCAAGCTACTTGTGGCTTGGGCTTTGGGGTTAGAGGAGAAATGTTCCATTTCCCTCTGCTCAGGGACGGTAGATTTCTTGTGCAGCCAGTGACTGGTACAGGGGTAGTTTTCTCATTGTTATTAGAAGCACACCATCCTGCTCATTGTCCTTTTCTAACTTGGGATCTTTTCCTCTTTACCCTCTTCTGTGGAGGTCTTCTCTGCTCTTGTCCTGTCCTTCACTCCTGCATTCCATCCATGCAAGGCCTGTATCCAGTTCTGCTAACACATGTCAGTTCTGTACCCAATAAATCAACATTCTAGGGTATTGGCTTTCAGTAGATCATGACCCCAAAGCCTTAGACTACACTGAGGGTCACTAGAATATGGGCAGCCCTGCAGAAAAGAATGACCTGTACCACATTATGGAAGTGAGGGTAAAGTGCTGGGGAAACTCGGAGAGCAGACTGTAGTGGAATGGCCTCCAGTTGGAGCTGTTTTGCCCAGAAGAGTTTATGTAGAGATTGAGTGTCTCTGATATGGGGATGTCATTTTTATTCTTAATTTTTAAAAAAGAATTATTTATTTAATTTTATTTATTCATTAATTTACTTTAATTTGACCAGACAGACACACACACACACACACACACGCACAGCACAGAAGGAGGGAGAGAGAGAGAGAGAAGGCAAGCCACCAGGTCCGAGACTCGAACTATGGCCAGCCATGTGGGAGTGTCCAGCACCTTAATCATCACACCACCTGCTGGTCTCCATGTGGAGATACCATAAGATGCTAGGAATTGGTATTTGAAGTCAGGATGACTGCCGAGATCCCTTCTGACCTTGTTTTTTTAGTTTTTTTTTTTTTCTCTTTTTCAGTGTTTATCCATTTATTTCTCCTGTGAGAGACAGACAAACACTTCTAACAGTGGTCATGCTGCCAGCCACCCAGCCTCAGCTGGCCTGGATCATAGGCATACACCTATTGACTCAGCAGGCTCAGGGAGGTTCTGGGATGTGAACCCAGGATCTTTCCCATGTGTGTCCAGTTGTGTTACAGCTGCACCATGCCTGACTCCCAACTGTGTTGGGGTTCTGTCATGACCTTAGGGAACTCTTGAAAGAAATGTTTCCTTATTTCATGTGGGGGATGTGTGTGGGGGAGGGTGTATAGAAGAGGCAGGAGGTCCTGGAGATGAATTTCTGTGTCCCACTTTTGTATTCTTTTGGTTGCTTTTGATATGGCATTTGGAGATGTGAAGGCTGTGCAGAATCATGGGAGATGAGGCAGGCCAGAGAGCGCGAAGCTATGGGAGCCATGGTCTCGTTGCCTCAGCTTTTCCCCTCAAGCATCAACTTTAAATGTTGGAATTAATGAGATTCAAGAGAAATTTACTTCTTCACAGGATGCCTTTGATGATGTGGTCAAGTATTTCGGTGAAAACCCCAAGACAACACCACCATCTGTGTTCTTTCCAGTCTTTGTCCGGTTTGTGAAAGCCTATAAGGTAAACAGGGAGACGTAGCTTTCAAGGCCTTCCTTGTTATTTTTGAAGCAGATGTACTGCTCGAGATGTGTGCAAGTCTCAGCTGCTCTCAGAGGCCTCCTTTGGGCAGCAGATCTGGGTGGTCAGTGGGAAGAGGCGGCTCAGCTTCCAGAGCTCACTTAGAGCCCTCAGGCCATGGTGGTCCCTTCATCCCCAGAGCCTATCCTGGACCTTCATCAGAAAACAGAAGTTCTTGACTGTCCCCTTGGGGAAGTGAGTTATTCCAAGTCCTTGTTCACCATTGGCCCAGGCAGGAAAAGTGAAAGACTTAAAAAATCCAGGCCCCCTTTGTGTTGTTTAATGGGTAAATAAGTGGACCATGAACTGGGGCAAAGGCATGTGCTCTGTTGAGGTCAGGGAGAACCTGCCGTGTTAGTCCTGGCCCAGACCTGAAAACCTTTAGATGGCATTTCTCTAGAATGGACTGAAGGATGGTGCCGTTAAGGACAGTCACTCTGTTTCCTTATCTGGATTAGTAATGCCTCTTCCTTTAAATGGGAGGCCCTCTTTGACATATCCTAGCACTAACTATAGCCTTTTTCTGAAAATGCATATGACCCAAGGAAGAGTTTGTCCTCTGAGAGGGAACGGCAAGGAGGGTGTTAGAGCATATAGCTCACTTAGACGCTGCAGTCTGTGTTCTCCAGGCTTGTCTGTGAGGAGCATTGGGAGCAGTAGTGGAGGGAGAGGAGACGCTGCAGTCTGTGTTCTCCAGGCTTGTCTGTGAGGAGCATTGGGAGCAGTAGTGGAGGGAGGATGCAGCAGGGCTGCCTACACTGTTGAGAGAAGTCCCTTCTCCAGCGCCACTAAGGGCTAAAGGCGTTGGAGAATCACCTGGGGCCTTGTACTGAAATTCAAAAGGTTCTTTAGCCATCTTCTCTCAGTACAGCTTCATGGGGGCAGTGATATTACAGGCTCTTAGCAGAAGGAAAGTGTCTTGCCAGTGAGGATGAACACAGTAGCACCAACTACCTCCCAAACTCCACGTGCAAGGTGCTTCGAGCAACCAGAAGGCCGCCAGCTGCCAACTGCCATGCTCTGCTGGCCCCGGTGGCCCTTCTGATATGCTGTGACCACATTTCTTCACAAGGAAACTTTAAAGTCAAAAGAGACAACAGGGGTGATTTTAAAATTGTGAAAGACAAGCTAGAGAGTGGGTTGGGATCAGTCTCAAAGCTGAGGCTTTAGCAGGGACATGCATGGGGCAGAGGGAAGGAGAAAGTGCCCTTGGTGGGCAATGGGTCCTAGCCTGCTCACCAGTGTGCTCCTTCTTGCTAGTAATTTCACCTGTAGTCTTACTTGGGCAGCACTGTTATGGGATGGATGTTTTCCTTGCGCTACACGTGATGAATAATCTCCCAGCCTAGCAATGACCAAGGACTTTGTGGGCAGGTTTGGGTTTTAGGAGGTCATCTTTCTTTTCCCAAGTATGAACCAAGTGAAAATTAAGAGAAAAGCAACAGAGATCACAATGTAAACTTCATGATAAAAGCTGGGCTAGAGAATACAGTACCTGCGACCTTAGACTTCATCCCTAAATTAAACAGATGGCCTATCCATGGTTTCACAGCTCGGCAATCAGAAGTCTGATTGGAGCTGGCCTCAAGAGAGACAATACCCAAGGGGGCTGACCTGGTGAGCCTATGCAGTTTCTTCTCTCAAATGCATCAGGGTAGTCATTCTGCCTTCCTTGGGGGAGAGAGAGAGCTGTGGAGAGTCCACAAGCATCACTCTGGTGAGGCCTCTAAAAAAAGAAAGCAAGAGACCAAGTGTACGGAGGTGCTTTACCCAAAATGGACAAAAAGCAGTGGCATCTTAGATGTGTTCTTCAGGCTCTTCTGTGAGGAGCTTTCAGAGAACCACACAACAAGTTCTGGAAGAAAAACAAACTCACATGAATATCACAGAGCCCAGCTGCCAAATGGTAGGTGCCCAGCAGGTATGTGGGACTGAGAGGAGGAAGCAGGAAAGGATGTCCAGATGAGGTAAACTTCACTACCAGCTTTTGAAGAGATGTGATGGACAGAGAAACCCAGAGGTTGAGTTAAGTATGGACATAAAGTGATGATCTTCTGGACCTTCCATTTACTCTAATTCCTAACTCCTTAGAATTCTTTAAAGAATGACTTTTGAAAATCTTGACTACTGTCATTTCTATTGACAAGATCTTTTGGTTTCTTTTGACTTACCTAGCAAGCAGAAGAAGAAAATGAGCTGAGGAAGAAGCAGGAGCAAGCTCTCATGGAGAAACTCCTGGAGCAAGAGGCCCTCATGGAGCAGCAGGATCCAAAGGTGAGCAGTGCCAGGTTTGTGAGATGTGCCACGTGAGGAGGGGCCTTCATGGCTTCTCTGGTGAGTCGTAGGGAGGGGCAAGAGATCCTTAACACTTCCTTCTAGGGCTTGGAAACTTGGCACATGGAAATTTGTTCATGCATTACCTTGTTTAGCAGCCACTGGAATGAGGCTAAGAGCATGTTTGCGTAGCATTTCCAAGTTTCTAATGACCTGGAAATTAACTCTTAGATACACAGAGGTCACTCCAGGTGACCCGATAGCCACAGGGCCTAGAGTCTAGACATCCATGGTGTGGGCCTCAATAGCTGGAGGGAGTTACTGGGAGGAATGGGAAGCATTGGGGGTGGGGGAGGTCAGGTAGAGGTGGAAAGGCTGGCACATGGAAGCTCTTTGCATGGCATCCTTTGCCTCAGTTGAGGGAGTCTGTGCTTACTTTCAGATTCTTCTCATTGTCAGAGGATTCAGCCTTCCCATTGCTGGCAGGTGAAATTTTGTGTTTGTCACTGGAAATTCCTGTTTTCTTCCCAGGAGGTTTCTGAGTTTTTCTGCATTCAGAATTGGGATTGTGCTATGTGTGTTTGTGGCTGAGGCTGCTGATTAGTAACACAGTTCTTTGGCACATTTTGGACTTTCTCAAACTTCACAGTGGGTTCTGGCCCCCTAATCTCTGCCCTTCTTTCTTCTCAGTCTCCTTCCCATAAATCAAAGAGACAGCAACAAGAGTTAATTGCAGAACTAAGAAGGCGACAAGTCAAAGATAACAGACATGTGTATGAGGGAAAAGACGGTGCCATTGAAGATATTATCACAGGTAAAACATACCTACTCACTGTGGCCCATGGCAACCCTGCGGGCCTCACCCAGAGTGGGTCACATGCAGATTTTGCAATTTATTTTGCCCAGGCTTGACAAGTTCTTTAGTTAACTATTCAGGTCTAGAATCATGTAGAGACATTTCGTGCTAAGGTCTGAAGGAATTTATAATTTCGTCATACTGCCCAAAGCACAAAACTGAAAAATCTTCCTCATTTCTGAGTCATTGGAACCCTGTAAGTTTCACCAGGGCTCCTTCTCCTATGGGTTTTCATTTATTACAGTTTGTCATCATGTTTCATTTTCTTCCAAATGGCCACTCCTACCCACCTCTTGATTAAAACAATACTGTGGATTAGACCCATTCAGCTCTATACCAACCACATTCTATGAGGCTTTTCTAGACTTCTTATTTTTATGTTTTATTTCTTGAACAGGGTTTTGCCTTAGGGCACATGTACTTGCCAAGGAGAGAGAGAGAAAGATAGAGACAGTGAAAGTAAGAAATCCCGCCTCCCCCCCAGGGGGTGATGGCCATGCTGCAATCCCTTCTCCATTCTCTTCCTGAGATCTTGGGCACACAGGCATACATACCCAGCATGATTTTGAAACCACTGGGTCCAAGGACTCAAACTGCAGTCAGTCATGTGGGAGTCCAGAGATGTAACTGGTCCAGGCCATCCACTGGTCTCCCTAGCCTGCTCTTCAAAATCCTCTTTACTCATTCAGAGTTACTGAAGTCAATAGAAAGTAAGAGACCGGTACTTTAATCTGGATGAGTCAGTGGCTTCTAGCCCACAGTTGGGAACAGATTGTTCTATCAGCTAGGAATTGTACCTAACCCAGACTGGATCTTGTCTGATTAAATTATAGTTTACAGCATTCTACTCACCAATCCTCCCAGATTTCTATACTTTCTTACAGACCAGGAGAACAGCTTAGGCCCCTGTAGCAGTGGCAGCAGATGACTTTTCTTAAATGTCTGTTGCACATGAATGCTGTTTTCCACTTCTAAGATACAGCTTTTTATTATGGAAATGGTCAAAACATGCAAAAGTATGGAGAGTATTATGATGAGCTTCCTGTACCCCTCACTCATTTCGTAGTCATCCACTCATGGCCAGTCTCGTTTTATGTACACTATGCCCCATACCCAATTATTTTGAAGCATATCCAAGATACATCATTTTCATTTAGAAATATTTCAATATGTATCTTCAAAAGATAAGGACTATTCAAAAAATATTCATACCATTATCCAATATCTAGTCATTTTTCATATTTTTCCAGTTGTCCTAATCTTTAAAAAATAGTTTTTTTCTTTCATCAAAGACCCTCAGCAGGGTCTCATCATGCCTCAGCCATCCCTTTCTCACAGCCTTCCAACCAGCCAGGATCATAGGTGCATGTGTGCACATGGCTGGTGTGTTTCAGGTAACTCGGGATCCAAACCATGGTCTTCTACGTGGCTCCAACATGGCAGAGTGGTACCCTACCACCCGTGCCAACATGGCTGGGCCTGTCTTAATTTTGTAAAGATATAATTTACTAGGCTTTTGACTTCTTTTTCTTGTTATAGTTTAATCAGCATTGTAAATAGAGATCTTGAATGCCAAAACTACGAATCTTTTTCACTAGCTCAGACACAGGTAGTTAAATAGATGATTAGATAACTACCTAGATAAGCTGGGTTAGTTTTTTTTTTTTTTTTTTTTTGCTATAGGGCGCATGCACTCGCCAGACAGACAGAGAGAGACAGAGAGACAGAAAGCAGGAAATCACCCCCCAGGGGGGATGGCCACGCTGCAATCCCTTCTCCTCCATTCTCCTCTCGGGACCTTGGGCACGCACACACATGCGCCCGGCGTGAGATTAAGCCACCGGGTCCGGGACTCGAACCGCAGTCGAGTACGTGGGAGTCCAGCGACATAGCCATTACACTAACTGCTGGTCCCAGCTAGGTCAGATTTTTTTTAAAAAGGAAGTCAATAAAGAATCCCTTGCCCATATTAAAGTAATGTTAAGTCCTGAGTAGAAAGGTAAGTGATGGTGAAAGGGCTGTTCTCTACACACAGCACATTCTGCACACACATGCCTGCTGGTATCTGTGTATTGTGCAGTGGCTTGCAGATGGCTCCCCAGAAGAAGCCCCCATTATTTAGCCTCTCTCCTTGCCTCCTTCACTGGGGTAGCAGTTCCACTCTGAAAATGACCAGATCTCCTTTCTCGGTAAGCAGCTCTTCATCTCAGCCCCACAGTAAGATGAACATGCAGGTAGGAAAGCAGCCAGCCTTGCACATGAAGAACTTGAAGTTCCTTTTTCATTAGTATTCTCCATCCTAATGACACCTGGCTCTGTAAAATGAATGGAATGTATATTTTCTATTTCCCTTACCTGAATTATTAAGCTTCCAGAGGAGGTAAATTAATCTGTTCATAGAGCAGTTTTTATTCCCAGAATAGTTTTTATTTTCTGCCCTATCCGCAAGCCCCAGATAACTCTTTTAGACTTTCATGAACTAACATGAGGATATATTACCTTCCCCTTTCTGACCCCCATCCCCAAGTATGATTAACCAAGCACTAACCATGTACTAATGCAGTAGATCTTGGCTTCTCACTCTCTTCTCTTTGTGTTGTTTGGCTGTCATTTTTGATGCAGTGCTGAAGACTGTGCCCTTTACTGCTCGTACCGCCAAGCGTGGCTCTCGGTTTTTCTGCGAACCTGTTCTCACTGAGGAATACCATTACTAAACTATTACTCTTTCTCACCTGATGCTCTTAAAAGGTTGCTACAGGTTTTTTGACTTCATATGTGCCCCTCTGTGTGTCTGTCAGGGCCACCAACATGGTAGCATGGGCTCGCCATCTCCCTCCTGTTTTGTCCTTGTGTTGCATGGTTTTGCATTCAACCATTACCGTTCACTCCTTGCCATTTCCAATACATACATACATATCACACTGCTGTGATGGTATCAACTGACTTGTTAGCAGAAATTTTTAGAAAAATAGTAAATAGAACGCTTCTTGAAGAATCAGAAGTAGTACCAAGTAGGGTGCCTGTAAGTTTTGTGGCCTAATACACGAAATGATAGTCCTTAGAAATAACTACTACAGACATATAACATAGCATTTAATGTGCTCTAATAGGTTTGCTGATATTCCACCAGCCCTTTTTCTGGTACCATTAACATGCTTTAATAGTAAAATGAGCTGTTACACAAAAGTGCTCAGGAAAGCAAATTGACCTAAAATGTTTAAGAGTTATTTAATTCATTATTACTATTTTTTTTCTTTATAATTTGACCAAAGAGAGAGAAAGAAAAGTGAGAGAGCAAGCCCTAGGTCCGGGACTCAAACTGTGGTTGGCCATGTGGGAGTCCAGCACCTTAACTACCACACCACCTGCCAGCCCCTAGCCATAAAATGTTTTAACAGAAGGAACTATGAAGTCCACACATTTATAAATTGGACATTTATTCATTTATTTTGCCAGTGTGTGTGCTCCCCAGAGAGGGAGACAGTGGGAAAGGAAGAAAGCACCCCTCAAAGGAACGTGGTCACACCACAATCCTCTCTCTTCCATTTTTCCACCCTGTTGGGACTTTGGGTGTGTGCTCATGCATGTGGTACACACACACACATATTTTTTACAAGCTGCTGAGACAAATATTCAGGCTATGTAGTTGGACATGTAGCATCTGGCTTCCTTAACCACTAGACCACGGGACTGGTCCAGTTGGACATTTCTGAACTATAGTCTATAGTGTGCTGGAACTCACAGCTTGAGCTCATTGATGCAGGGAACCCTTTGAACCCAGAAACCTATATGTGCTGAACTAGGCAACCCACAGCCTCACAGCAGCCTACCCTGGGTAGGTCAGCTGCATTTAACGAGCGACACACCCAAGTTCAGCTCTCAGAGATTCATGTTGCCGTGAAGCTTTGAGGCAGAAGTGAAACAAAGGCTTAGGAGCTTCCTACCATCTTACCTCATTAATGCCTCTTCACTTATAGCCCTGGTTCCATGTCTAATCTAGGGTATTTCTTCTGTGATGAAATCATATCTGGAACTGCTTCTTTTGTTCAGGATGGTGACATCAGAAACACTAATCACAAACACCTATCATTGGAAAAATGCCACTGTGCTTAGAATTTAAAAAATGATCAAAATTTCCTAAGAAGTAACTTCCTGGCCCCAGTTCTTGATGCCTAATAAGGAACAAACTTCTTGCCAGTGCCTAGTTGATGAAAGAGACAAGGGAAGCACATACTTCCTGGAAATAGCCATTGACTGTCTCCCATGCTGAAAGTGACATGGAACTGGGTGTTCTCTCACGTAACCATTCTACGAATTACACGTCATGTGCGTTCTTCTGTCTCAGAAGATATGGAAGGACGTAGAGTGTCGTTGCCTGCTCTGCAGTGTACTTACCCACCAGTGCTTATTAACAGAACCTGTCATGTTTGGATGATGTTTGCTGTCAGTTTTGCTGCTGGACTGTCTTTCTGGAGCCAATCTTCAAAGCAGCTTGGAAAGTGGGTGGTCAGAGCGCTGGGTGGGAAGACACTCTCCCTCCCCTTGTTTTATCTAACTCTTCTAGTAGAGGCCTCCCACTCTGTTGGCTAACATGCCCAGGAATGTTAAGCTCTAAGTTGAGTTGCTTTCCATATTCATCCCATTTTTACTTAACCATCATTTTGTGTTTTTGTTTTTCTGTTTAGCCTTAAAGAAGAATAATATCACTAAATTTCCAAATGTTCACTCGAGGGTAAGGATTTCTTCTAGCACACCGGTGGTGGAGGATACACAGAGCTGGCAAGCATCACTTTTTACTTAGCTTCCTCCTCTCTCTATATGCAGATCAATGGTTTCAATCTATGGCTGAGGGTAATACTGGTGAGAATCTGACCAGGAAGAAGCCTTTGCACTTCATTCCAGCAACATGAGGCTGAGCCTCACTGTTGGGACTCCTCCTTGGCCTGCTTCCATGTCCTCAAGTGATGGCTTGGGCAGGGGTATTCACTAATGATTGTACTTGCTTTGAGTGCTAGGCTAACCTTCCCTTACCCCCCTTCTTGATCTTTGGGTTGTTAGTTAACCCCATTTTGACCTTGAAAGGATTGAAAGCAGGTCCTAGCCAGGGAAAATAGTTTACTACAGTCTTTGAAGAATTAGAATTGTTAGAGCTAATTTTTCAGAGGACTTAAGAAGCACAAAGCTGTATAACCTTAGCCAAAAGTGGAATTTTGACCTTTCATTTATCAGCCTTAGGTAGCAGGTAGGAACTCAAGAGAACTACAGCATATACACTGCCTTTCCCTTGAATTTAGGAGTAGCAAGGATCAGATTACAGTGAGTTAGGAGCCAGGGAGTAAGAGGCCTAGTAGGGCCTGTGCCAACCTGTACAGCTCCAGCTGGTTTTTGGCATGTTGGAACCAGGGCCCAGTTTTTCCAGAGAAGCCAGAATCTTTTTTATGTCAATTACCAGTTGAAATACAGAAAAATGTATTTAAAAAATAAGGGGAATACAGTGGGACAAACATCCTGTGGGCCAAATATGGCCCAGCAGCCCTGTTTTTCATTTTACTGAGTAGTTGAAGAGCTATAAAGATTGAATGTGGTTTAATTCTGTTTGTACTTTGTTTCTAAAGGTAGACTGTTAGCCTAGCACAAGGCAACAATATTCACCATTTAATTAGAGGGGTACATTAATTAAGCAAAAAATGAGGGAAAAAGTACAAAGCTTGCTGTATTTTTTTCACTACCCCAGACCCCATCAAAAATAGGCTGCCTGTGGGTCTACCTGCCTTACCCAAATATGCCCTCATCCTGAGTGCTCACTAAAATGTTTAACCCACTTCATCCCAATATAGCAATGCCTGTCTGAACCAGTATACAGTGATAGATTCATTCAACAAGTTTTCTTTTTTTATGAATATATGCACGATGTATGTATGTACATAAATATCAGGCATCTCCTATGTCCTAGCAATACAAACTGAGAAATGCAAGAAGGCCCATACCATTTTTTCCTGCTGCTAAAACCACAGAAAATATTGAATGGCAGGAAAGAATGTCCAAAGAATGGAATGATTTGATTTACATTTAATGGATAACCAAACATATTTCAAATTCAAAAAATTAAAAAAAAATACCTCAACTAGCTAAATGGAATGAAAGTAACAGAACTTTTATCAGTAAACCTTTTTAATTTGACCAGAGAGGGAGTGAGTGGGAGAAAGTGAGAAAACAAGCCACCAGGTCTGGGACTTGAACCACGGTCAGCCATGTGGGAGTCCAGCACCCTTAACCACCATGCTATGTGCTGGTCTCCTTCCTAGTGAAGATTTCAAGGATAAGATACAACACAGTAGTTTAGTGTGTATTAGATTTGCAGTTTTAAACTCACTGTAATTATTGTTCATATTCAGGCCTCCAGGGAAAGCAACAGAAACTAGGGTACAGGTGCTTCTATTTGAAGACACACTTCAAAATAAGACTTTAACTAGACTGGCCAGCTAATGACAGAAATACTCTATTTTCCTTAATCTCCCAGAATCCTATCAGTATTATATCCTATTTTGATAGTAAATATTGAAAGGCCTATTAGTTGACTTTTCTACACAAGCTGCTTTGATTGGCTGCCAGCTGGCCTTTGTCTTGCTTAGACACATGACAATAAAGGTTGCTCTTCTCTCACTGGCATTCTCTTCTTTACAGATCTTAGAAACCAACCATACAGACGAGCCGATGCGGTGAGGAGAAGTGTCAGGCGGCGCTTTGATGATCAGAACTTACGTTCTGTTAATGGTGCCGAAATAACGATGTGAACCTGAGACCTGCCTGCACAAGTGTGCGTGCATGAAACTGCCCACGTGGATTTTATGTGCTACCATTTAACTGCAGCCTTGAACACAGGAAAATATATCCTTAAGGGCTCAGAATTAGCAAACACATAGGAATTTTTAAATGATGGGTTTTCCTTTCAACCCTTGTTAACAAGTGCCTAAAAATGGAAGTACCTGCTCAGATTAATCAAAGCAATAGGATTTGATTTGATTAGGTATCTTTTTACACCACTCTGTTACTCAGTTTTTTAACCAAAATGTAATTTTCATATTGAATTCATTGCCTGCCACTGTGGCCATCTCACAATGGCCCACCCTGGTTTCCTGATCAGTTGTGAACAACATGGGTGCATCTGCTGTGAATGTCCTTTGCTGAGATGTCTTTCAAAGAATTTTGTTTCAGCCATATCCACTTTCTATTTATAAGGACTTGCAGCATAGAAAGAGGAAAAAGTCACACAAAATCTTCTCTTAACCATAAGCAAGCCCCAGCAAAATTAAAAAAGGATGCAAAAACAATGGCACAGAAGTCACTCAACTGTCTCCAGTTTCACATTCTGCTGTTTCTGTGCTAGGGTACAATGCCCTGTGAGAGACATTCACCGGTAGGAATGCAAAGTTATGATGGCATAAAATGTTGTGTAAGACTTATTTGCAGTACTGTGTTCTTCAGCTAGAGGCAGCTTTTGAAGTAATGCAAATAAATGTATTTATTAATTAGCACTAAAATTAACATCTCAGTAACAGGCATTAGGATTTCTGAGGCCCATTATGGGCCAATTCTAATAGAAATTGGTGCCTTGCTAGCCAGGAAGTTTACTGGCTCTGTCAACAACATTCAAGGTTACATCTGCTAGCAGATTTGTTAGGAACTTGGCCTTAATCTCTTCGGACAATCGCAGGGTTTTTGTTCGTTTCCCTTTTGTAAATTGGAGAAGATATGTTTGGCATCATGTATCTTCTAAATGGTTAAAATGCTAAATTGGTGTTCTATTTCCCAGATTACTTGTGGGAAATTAAGTTACTGAGAAATACTAACACTGGGATTAAGGTTAAGTCATATGAGATGGGACGAAATGGCCAAGAAGCCACAATTATTTTTTCCTTCCTCTCTGGCAGGGCACGCGATCCATTCCAAAGTCAAAAACTGGACTGAAGCTAAATTTGTACTTTTATAATATACATTCTGCTTCTTGCTTACCTTCTTGGTATTACATCAATATATTAATTGTAAAGTTTATTGTATAGTATTTAACCACTGAATTTCTTATTTTATGTTGTGCTTATGTGAACCCTTTGGTGAAGGTCCCTTTTCCTTGGATAATGTGTAGTTATATGATCTCTTTTTAAATGTACAGATATTTTGCTATAAAATTGGTGCAGTTTTTTATGGTTTTTACACTTCTCTTTAATTCCCACCTAAGCCTCTGGGTAATATTGTAAATATTGTTTAAAAATGCATCAGCCTATGCTATACAATCTGAATGTTATTTTAACTTATAGGTTTTTTTTAATATATATATTTAACTACAAGGACAGATTAGGATCAGTTACCACATTTCACTTTAGAATACCTATTTACAAAAGGATTACTTTAAAACTGCCACCTGCTGGCACATTTCCATAAATGTGTACTATTAAAAAAGAACATGCCAAGATTTTGTCATTCTGTTGGCTCAATAGCAATTTGACCATAAGATTATAACCCAAATAGTTGGACCTTTACCACAAACCAGCTGTTTTCAAAGCTCAATGCTGCTGTACCTGTCATAAAAGAATCATCAATTTATTAACCTAAAAATGAGACAGTAATGTTGGCATGTTCTTTTCTGTTTGTCTATTAATAGGCCTGCTTCTTAGCAATATTAGAAATGTTTTATAAAAGCAATTCATGTTACTTTTCTGGTCTTTTCATGGCATATGAGCAAATAAAACTATTTACACTACTATTCTGTAATGTTGTGATCTTTCAATGGCACATTTAGGGAGTGCTATTACTTTTATGTAGACTCTATCTTCTATTAATAGTTATACCTTGCTATTTGAACTTAGAATCCAAATATGGTAAATTTTAGAAGAATCTCTTCCTTTATGAACTCTTGGCCCCAGAATGTAGGATTAAAAATAAATCTCTAAAATCGTACTTACAAACTTGTAGCTTCCTGAGAAACAGCACTCTTGTTTGGTGAGATGCCAGCCTTTTTAATTAGGGTGTCAAACAAATACAAATGGGCTATGTGTGTACTGAAAAGAGGCAATCCTGCACCCGCCAACCACACACTGGTTGCCAAGGTACACACAAGCAATCTGGTCCCATTGCACACAAATACGGAACTCTGTAATGATAACTCCAAGTCATTAAGATAGTTTATATGTAACAGAGTATTTTTTTTTTATGGCAACAAGGAAAATTGTATATTTTTTAGGAAAAAACCTTTCAAGTGGCTTTAAAAAAAATAAGATGTGTAAATTATAGTCACTTAAAGAATTATTAACAATAGATGACTCAGTCACAACTACCATAGCATATTTTACATTTGATACACTTGGCTATTTACAGATTATAGGTAATAATCTTATATATGCCTTACAACAAGCCTGCAAGGTATTAACACTATTTTACACATGAGGAAAGCAACGGAACAAAACTAAGTGACTTGCCCAGGGTCACAAATCTAGTTCAAAAAAGCCTGTACAAACAGGTCTTTGTTCCCAGTCAGTGCATTTTCCCACTGCACCATAATTATATACTATGTACTTAAAAGCTTTATAACAGGGAGGAACAATTCAATTCTGCAATTAGTTTTATGCCAGGACAAGTGCCTAACAGTAAAAGAAAGTTCTGGAAGGCCTTTAATATCCACAAGGTCAGAACTGTATACGCCCGAACTACAGCAGAAAGTTTAGATGATGCAGATATGGCTAGGTTTAGGGCGTTACATGCCAGGAGCAGCCATATTCTAAAATATGTTCACCAATGACTCAAAATTCAGTATCCTTGCCCACCACTCCTCACCCTCCCCTCTAATACTGAAGTTCTCTGCAGTGCCCAGTGACTCTCCTGACTCCTGACTCAGTTTTGCTCAGCACAGAATGAGGCTTGATATCCACCACCGACTCTGCTTTAGTTCAACACACTGGATTTCTCTGAAGAATTACCAATTTTACACTGGAAGATATGACACTTAATATTCACTGAACAATTCACATGCCTATTATTTGATAAAAGTCTAACCACTAACATCCATGTTTCAGATTTTGTCAGAAATGTCTATAGAGATCAATGTATTGGCATAGTTCATACAAAAGGATCAATTTGTTTTACATTTCTTTTAAACTAATATCCTATTCCCAAGGAAAAAATCTTTAGAAACAAAACTGAATAGTGTTTTTATTCCCCCGTTTGTTTTTTTTTAAACTTACTATAGGGCACATATGCTCACGCGGTGTGTGTGTGTGTGAGAAATCACCCCCCAACAGGGGGACAATCACACCCTAATCCCTTCTCCTCCATTCTCCTCTCAGGACTTTGGGCACATACTCACAGGGGCCTGGTATGTTTTTCAAGACTCTGCTGTCAGCCGTGTGGGACCCACTTGCCTTAACCATGGCATCTGGCTGGCTCTGATTTTTTTTTTTTCTGGTCTCACTTTTTATCAAGAAAAGCAGGTATTATACCAAGAAAGCAGAATGTGGATATCTAGCAATTCACAGCACAGAACTTCTGCCAATGAGAGATGCTTAAAGGAAAAAGTTGACACAAATCCACCTTATTAAAAGATGCCACTTTTTTTTCTAATAAATTATATTTATTTACAAAAGATCTAATGTTCTATAAGGTTCTTTACATCAAAACAATATATAAACAAGCAAAAAATCTGTTAATTACAAATACAGAAAATAGAAGCCTTGTTCCCTTATTACTCACCTTTCAGAACAGGTCCTCAGTTCAGTTGAAGAGGTAGGCAAGAAGACCAACACCTACCAAAAAAGTTTGCAAGCAGGACCAAAAAATGTTTATAAATACCACATTTAGGTACTCTTGGGATAGTGTAGGAGCATAACATCAAGAAATAACTTAGCTTGAACCTGACAGCCAGTTACTCACTGTTTTATAGTTTATGACTGGGGAGGTGGGAGGGATTAGCCAGATCCTCTGAAATATAAACATCAATTTTACATGTAGAGTAATTACCATTAAATTAACAGTGAATCACTGGTCACAAAGAGATGGCCTTGAACTAGATCACACTGAGAATTACGAAAGTAATTTTGACAGCCTCTAGCAGATTTTAAAAAGCACCTACTTCAGTCAGGTAGACAAACTAGAAGGCTGGGTAAAGTACATGGGTAACTGGAGCAAAATCCTATTTCCAATCTCACCTGGAAGTCAGCTCTAATAAACTGAGTGCCTGCCCTGCCAACATGATTAACCTCTGAAAGGAACCTGAAATTAGTTTTTAGTTTAGAATTTAAATTCCATGTTCTCACCAGCAACCTTCTGGACACTTCTAAGTAACATTTAAGGTAAGTACGGTCACTAGTCCTTATTTTAGGTGCACTTCAATTGCAACTGTGGCTTTTGTGGTTTAGTATAGTTTATTGCAGTGATGCTTTTTCAAGCCCTTTAATACAGATGATGGTAGGTACCATGGATTCTGGATGAACACATACAGCAACTTTTACTTGACATTCATTCATTAAGTGCCTGCTGTGTGCCAGGCACTGCCCTGATCCATAGAGAGAGTTATAAAGCAGTGAATTGAACAGACAGATCCCTGCCGTGGTAGAATTTATGTGACCATCATTTAAAATAACTGAAAACCTAAACAACAAGGTAAGAATGGGCTGACCTCTTAGAGTAGTGGTTTAGCCCTGTGCATAGAGGGCCAGGTACCACGAGGCTGACTACAGTTCAAATCCTAGTGGCTTGAAAAACATGCCAGGCACATATAAACATGTGCCCCAAATCCTGATGGGATGGAGAAATGGAGGGAAAAGGACCATGGTATGACTTTACCCTATTAGGCAGTGTCTTCTCTCTCTTTTTCTGGCAAGTGCACACACACTGACCAAAAAGGAAAAGAAAACAAAGAATAAATGAAAATTATTAGACTGGTATATGCCATTACCAGAAGCACAGAATGAGATTATAACAAATTAGACAAAGTTCTGTGAAAATAATTCATGGCATTATATTTGAGTGTAGTTTTACCTAGAAAAGGTAGAATGGCTGAATTAAAATCTACTTGGTAATGAGAGAGACACCCTAAAAGGAAAAGTCTCAGACTTAAGATATAAGAAATTAATGTACTTTATGTTTTTTTTTTAAAGATTTAGTTTTAAAAGCTGATGTTCTTTAGTTTTATAATTTTAAATGACAAAATATAAACATCTTATAAACTTAAAAAGTATTCATTCTCTCTCTTCCCTAGGTATTTGATTAGAAACAGCTCTCACATAGCATTTAAACCTTAAAAAATTGTTTATATAAAGAGTTAAGTCTTTCCTTTCTGGGTGCATAGCATAAGTAAAAGTGGGTGCCTAGCCAGCACTTAAGGTGATTTAGCACTAAAATAAAAGAGCATTTAGGCCAATGCTTCTTAAGCATGTAATTAAAGATTACAACAGAATGAAAACTGATAATTTGAAAGTATGAAAATTTTCTAGAAAAATGGGCACAGAAGGTATTTCCAAATTTTTTAATTTCTTCACTCTGTAACTATGAATTGCCATACTCTAGGACAATCCTTTTTTCACTTTATAGTTGTAGAAAGTGAGGTCCAGTTAAGGAAATGTCAAAAAACGAAATAGGTATGATTTAATCGTTACCAAATTTACTGGAAGGCATAAAAAGTTATTTTTATGTTAAAAAACATTAATAATCCACATGGTTAAGCTGCTTTGAGTAATGATCATGAAATGCCAGCCTCTATGTTGGAAAAAATGTAGTATGACAACTTTTCACTTAAAAGCGTTACGTTAGCTAAAAATTCCTTAGAGTATAAATAATTATTTATATTTGATTGACTAAATCAACTTTTTAAAGAAACTCAATTTTCCCATATAGAATTTATGGACTGGAAGAAAATAAAACCATTAAATATTTGAGGTCCCAATTTTTACTAAGTATGACATTTAAACATATTAGTACATATGTTTAATATGTCAATAATTCATTGATGATACCGAGGGAAGATAAACCCTTAATGTTTTCAAATGCTCACTTATCTATAAATAAACCCAGTTCCATTTTACACATTTGTGCAGCTCTAACAGAACTGATATTCCAAGACATTCTGGCTTTTAACCAAACTGAAACCATATTCGGTTAAAAATATTCACAGAGGAACTCTTCTTAGTTTAACAAAATTTTCCCATTTCCTTAACTTCAAAACTTTCAATTAACTAATAATTCCCATTTTATGAGGTCATCGAAAGTCAATAATAAGTCATTTAATCTTTTATGGCAATGATGTTACATTTTGCATTGCAGTCCCTTCACTAGTTTTTAGGTCAAGTAATTTTCATGGGTGAACTATAGGGAAACTTGAATTTATACTGTCTTAGGGGATCTGAGGTTACGATTATAAGAAATACAGAAATCTATCTCGAGGACATGCTAAAACACACATCAATAGCTTTTTATTTAAATAGAAAAACCTTTTAAAGTTGTACTTTAAAAATCATTATTCATGGAAGTAATTAAAACAATGCTTTACAGATTCTAAATTCACTTGTGAAACATCACTAGTAATATCTGCCAATATCATATGCATATTTAGATGATTTTTCCATTGATTTTCATGTCAAGTGTTTGACATGATTAGCAATATTAACCATCATTCCCAATGGGACTTCTCAGAAATCAAGTCTAGGCAAACCCCCCCATTGCCAAAATTGTTACCTGTTTTGACGGTAATATACAATAAATAAGACTAATCTCAAGCAAGCAACTGATTACTTCACATTTTCTGAATGATAATGATTCTCACTTTCTATGAAGACATATTTTATAGCAGAAAAATGACTTGGCAGATAGAAGTTCAGAAACAAATCCCACCCATTTTTTGATACTATAAACAGTGGACACTAGATTTATTTCAAACAAAGGGGGCAGGATGCGAAAAAGTCCTGATCAGTCCCACTTTCAAACTCATTAGGATGTGAAGGAAAAGTTTTTGTTCTTCTAAATCCCAATATGAAATAAGATCTCTCAAAGTGTCCAAATTAAAATAAAGATAATACCAAAGTCTGTGCTAAAATTGAGTTTACTTTAAAAAAAGTGGCATTAAAGGAAAATAGTATAAATTACATTACCAACCTTCAAAAGTTAGCATGTAAAGACTATTCTATCTTCAACCATTGCCGTTTTAAAATATTCTACAGGAAATTCATAGATGAAAAACAAATCTAGGGACTGCAAATGCACTGATTTATAATATTAAATATTAAAAAAAAATAAACTAGCTATGTGGGTAAGATGAAGCAAAATTTCAGGAACTTAGTATCTTTAAAATGATGATACAATTTCTTTAGAGCTGAGCAGTTAAAGTAGAAATAAATACTAGTACACACTAGAAGAGAAGGTTTAATAATTGATAAAAATGTACAAAAATATTCAAATCAGAAATGCTTTAGAATGTGTACCACGAAGTCAATACTTCTCAGTGAGCAGGGAAGGTAGAAGACTTCCTCAATGGAAAAAAAAGAGCAAGAGAAAGATTGGATTTAAAAAAAAAAAAATCAAGACAACTGTTAAAGAAAATGTTTCGGTCAACATTGATTTTTTTTTTTTTTTTTTTTTGTAGACAAGGATATTGCAACTATCACTTACAGTTTGGTGGCACATTCTTTAGTAGGTCCTTAAGGCAATATATTTAAACTAATTTACAATTTGATTTGATGTTAACGTTTTAAACATCACCTCAAAATAATGCCCTCACAACAGCCTTTTAAAAATGTATTCAGATGTTTCATAAAAAAAATGGTGGCTTCATTATAGTTGTGCTTTATTAGCACAACTATAATTAAGGGTCTACCAAGAATCCATCAAAAACACCTATTCCTTAGGAGTTCACCATGAAAGATTACATTGGCTTTAATCAGTTCGGTAGTGCACAAAAAAGCAGTTTTATCAGTTGCTGGTGCTTTTTTTGTACTACGTATTACCAAAAAAATTTTCATTATATCTTCAAAATCCAACTTCTATAAAGTAAATCAAATCACCTCATGACTCATATTTTAGAACAAAGTAGAGACATCTGCAGTTATTAGTAAATTGCCACCTTTAATCCATCCTGTAGTGCCCTATGAAAGGGTCACAGAAAGACAGTTATGACTGTATGAAAATATGATTCTTGATACAGAATCAAAAGTTATTTTCAATTTCCTTTGCTCTTATAAAGTCCACAATAACAATACTTAAATGCACTTTAATTTTCTGTGATATAATTAAAACCCAGTGTTATTTCAACTGAACTTAAAATAGAGTCCCTGGTCTGTATTAGACTTTAAATCATACTGTAAACATATATTTGGTATAATTTATTGATCATCGTCCAGTTGCTCCAAAAGAGTTCTTCTGCGTTTTTCTAATTCCCCTTCGCTCAGTTCACTGCCAGAAGTGTCCCAATTACCCTGAAAAAGACATTGGATACAATTCAGTCGATGTCAGAATTCAGAAGATTAAGAAATAATGAACCTTTTTTTTTTTTTTGGAGAAGTTTTTGCTATAGGTCGCGTGCGCTCGCCAGACAGACAGAGAGAGACATAGAGACAGAAAGCGAGAAATCACCCCCTAGGGGGGATGGTCACGCCGCAATCCCTTCTCCATTCTCCTCTCGGGATCCTGGGCATGCACGCACACGCACCCGGCGTGAGTTTTAAGGCACCGGGTCTGGGAAGCGAACCGCGGTCGACTACGTGAGAGTCCAGAGACAAAGCCATTACGCTAACTGCTGGTTCCCAAGAAATAATGAACCTCTGAAAACAGAACTCAATCTATATGGATTCTCTTCCACAAAAACACCTATTTCACCCTGTTTAAAGACTCAACTCTTTCCTGAAAACCCACAATGGGTTGCAGGTTAAGGACTCCCTGGTAGTATTAAGAGGAAATAACTTAGAAAGCAATGTCCAGCTATTGCTACTTGAAGCTTACACTAGGTGTACATGTAAACCAGTGAGAATGGTGCATTTTCCCCTTCCTTTCATCTTATTTCCATTGAATGGAAACCAGGTGTTCATTCTATAGGTGCTATATTCCTTGTTAATTTTGTACAGGTTCTGGGTGGTCCTCTGGGTGTTCTATATCACAGAAACAGAAGTATTATGCTTTAAATATACTGCTTATTGTTCCCAAATAAACATATAAGATTTAGGCTAAAAAAAAAAAATCATGTACTATCTGTGGGATACAACCTTTGAAAAGTGAAGGTTTTACTCTTTTGCTTCAGGAATTTCCTTTTACCCACTTTAAGGGAAAAAAACTGTTAAAATATGCTAGTAAGGGGCACACACTGGCGTGGTGGTTAGGGTGAGTTTTAAGCCAGGGTCCCGGACGCGAACCGTGGTCGACTACGTGGGAGTCCAGCGACATAGCCATTACGCTAACTGCTGGTTCCTACTTTTTATGTTCTTAAAAAAAAAAAAATTTCAGGGCCAGCATGCTGAGTTGTGGTTAAAGGCACTGGATCCCCACATGTCCAAATATGGTTTTAGTCCCCGACCAGGCAGCTTAAAGATCACGCCAGGCACATATGTGTGTATTCAAAATCCAGAAAGAAGACTGGAAAAGAGGCAATTGCAGCATGGCCATCCCCCATAGGGGGTGATTTCTCACTTTCTGTCTCCCTGTCTCTCTGGCAGATACACATGCCTTATGGCAAAAACCTAGAAATTTAAAAATCAGGTACAAAATGTTGAGCGGGAGGTCAGTCATGCAGTGGTAATGCAACTAGAACTATTAGAAAAGGTCCTAGATTGTGACCCGAGGCCTCCTTACATGGCCAGGCACACAGGTGGAGTGCCTATAATCTGGGATGGCTGAGATTTGGGGACGAACGTGGCATGAGGACCCAGCTGGAAGCACTAGTCTCTCTATATCCTCTGTTTCCCTTGTGGAAGAAATAAATGCATTTTAAAAAATGTTGAATGATATTTTTCAGTAAGAATATACAAAGCAGAAGACCATATTCTTAGTACATTAAAACTATAGTTATGGGGACCAGCATATGGCATAGTGGTTATGTTACTGGACTCCCACATACTCAACCGTGGTTTGAGTCCCTGAACTCAGGGGACCAGCAAATGGTGTAATTACATTGCTGGGCTCCCCCATAGTAGACCGTGGTTCGACCCCCAGACCCGGTGGCTTAAACTCATGCTGGGTGTGTGTGCGTGTGTACCCAAGATCCCGAGAAAATGAAAGAGAAGGGACTGTGGTGTGACCATCCTCCCTGGGGGGGGGGGGGCACTTCTTGGCTTTTTGTCTCTCAGGTGAGTGCACATGCCCTATAGCAAAAATCACTCATTAAAAAAAAAAAGGCTATAATTAAGAATTGTTTTTTTTCTAAAAAGCATAAGAAATTCAAATCAATGGTCATTCTTGACCATATGTATTAGAAAATTATGTGTGAGTAGATAACTTTAATAAATACAATTTTCATATAATACAATAAAATAATAAAAATAATCTTCACTGTTTTTTCCCCTAGGGGAAGCAGACCTGGAAAAAAAAGGTATTTAAATACCATAGTTTTAATTTAATTTAACAATATTCATTTTCTTTTAAAAACACAGTTATAAACCAATTTAATTTAATTTAACAGTATCCATTTTCTTTTAAAAATACATTTATAAACCAATTCTAAATACTTACAGAATCCTTTCCAGTCTTTTTCTTAGGTGATTTGTGTTTTGATTCTGATCTTTGTCTTGTTCTGTCTTTTTCACTTTCCCGATCTTTTTCTTTTTTATCCTTCTCTCGCTCAGCATCTGATTCTGGAGAATCCTGTATTAAGAAAAAAAAGTTACCATTTTGATGAGTAAACAATTCTGTTTTTTAAAAAATCATCATACAGGTAATTAAGAATATTCACGTACAACAGGTTAAGTGTTCCTAAACTGGTGAGATACAATTTGTGTTGTTAACCTAAGAATTCTATATGATTTTCTTAAGATTCATAAATAAGAAATGGCCTTACCCCTGGAAAGGATGACACTCTAATAAGATAAAATACCACTAAAAGGGCCTTACTAACACTTGAGATGGGCTCTATCTATTGTGCATATTTACACAAATATTACGTTTTGACTAACCCAATACAATACTGGCTTATATATACAGATATGCATGCAGAATGCTGTTAAACTTGATTGATCGCTCTCTCTCTCTCACACACAGACACCCTGACAGCTATGTAACAAAAGTCTACCCTCAAAATTGCTCCTGCATGCTGGAATTATGTATTAAAATGCTCCTTAGGTAATCCTAAAGTGTTCCTATGATTAAGAACTATAACAGCAGGGAGTGGCTGTGTAAACTTTAAATGTGTTCGTAACAGCTAGCAATACAACATATACACTCTCACATGGGTCTCTTTTCTTAAAGATTAACTTTAAAGACCAGGGTGAGAAATATAACACTGACTGTGTGTGTGCATATGTATGTGTACTATTTTGAAGCGCACCAAATGATATTAATGAAGATTATAATGAAGAACTATAAAACTCTAAAATTAGGTGCCTACCTGAACTCTACTAGACAAATACTAGACAGAAAAAAGTTCTACAGCCACCAAGTAAATTACGGACAATGCCTAGATGATGTGCAAAAATTAGAAGCTTGCTTACGGATTTATGTCTCCTCTTCTTGCTTTTCTTCTTATGCTTTTTTGACTTTTTATAACTTCTCTCTGAGGAGCATAAAAGGGGGGAAAAAAAAGTGTCAGAATTTGAGGACTGACAAGGTTTGTTTGTTTTATGTATTCCAAAGAAAAAGAGACAGAAAGGTTTCTGGACGTGAACCCAGAACCTTCTCAGCCTTGCAAAATGTCACATTTCAATGCCGTGCCACCATCTGAACCCAATGATTTTTTAATCTAATAAACAGAAATGCTCACCAGATTCGGCACTAGAAGAATGCTCTGAAGCAGAACGAGACTCTGATCGTTGTCGTTTTTTCTTTGAGTGGCTGTCATCATCATCTGAATCTGACCCCTAAACAACACAAATTAATTTTCTTCATAATGATGCTAACAAATATTTTAATACTCTTACGGTGTCCTTTAATAAATCCTTACCGATCTAGAGCGGGAACGTTTCCTATGATGTTTTTTAGATTTCTTAGAATGTTTCTTGTTTTTTGAATGATGATGTTGACATTCATGCTACAGGACAGAAGGAAAAAAAATCAAGAGTTTACATTTATTTCATGTGTATGTATAAGTTCATTTATCTTCTGAGAGACAGAGAAAGCACTCTCAATAGGGCTTTGAATCCATGATCCATGCCCAACTCCAGATCATAGGCATGTATGTGCCTGGCACTCAGGTCTCCAGAAGTAAACCAGGAACCTTCCCAATGTGGCTCAGCCTTGCAGCCTGTCACAGTTTTTTTTTTTTTTTTGCTATAGCAGTCTAGTTGCCAAGACTTTACATTTACTTTAGACAATAAATGATAAAGCATATTTAAAAACCTGCATAAATAAGTCCTTATATTAAAACTTATTCATGTTTAGGACAATTTTTTTTTTCTATTCTTATCCACCCTACACTTACTCATTTGACATTTAAACAAAACAATGTCAAGAGGTATTAGTAAAGAAAGGTATTTTTTTTTAAAGGCTTTTGCTACAGGGCCTATGCACTTGCTTGAGAAAGACACAGACAGACAGGGGGAGGAAGAGGGAGAGAGAGAGAGGAAAAGAAGGTGAGATATTCTCATACATACTAGCTTTTAGCTCAGAAAATTACCTTGTCTAAAACGTAATAGATAGCATACACTCTTAAGTATAATACCCTCAGTGGAATCTATTTCCCTATAAATTATCCTTGCCTTAGCCTGTTCATCCATAACTTCACAGACTTCTGAGGATTAAGTTAATGCATATAATGTAAAACAGAACACTGTCCGACCCAAAGAGGAATGAAATCTCTCTATTCAATAAGAAGAAGCTGATTCTACCTAGTTACCAGTACCCATCTGAAAACTTCACCAACATGTGCTGTACTCAACTAATAGAGTAACTTGAAATTTCATTTTTTCATTGTTCATTTTAACTATTCCATTATTATTTTTTTGTAGATTTGTATATATTCTTTTTTTCTATTTTTTTTTAATTATTAATTTTTCTTTTTTTAACATTAATATGCTATATATCATTACAGTATACAAAATGAATTTTTCATCCAAAATACACTGTCTGTTGGCTCAATCAAGCACATCAACATACGTGTTATCAACAAACAATTTTTCATTTCTTATGTCTTGTACATTTTGCGTTTTTTTTTTTTTTTTTTGCCATCCTTGATTCCCTACTCCTAACCCTCTGCCCTGTCCAACCCTCCTCCCACTGTCTCTGGTATCCATGATTGCTTTCTATGCCTATCCCCCCCCCCATTTAATTGATTTGCTAATGAAGTTAATTTGTCTAAATATTTGCAATAGCAAGCACAGCTGATATATACATACACAAGAACTCATGACTGACTTTAGGTATAAACCTCAGTGAGTAGAATGAACATACTATAAAATAGTACCTAGCTGGGGCTATATAGCTTACTGTGGTCATTAAATACACAGTTTTTTCTTTAAATTTTGGTAACAGTTTTAGTATTTTTTTCTCTGAATTTTTCTTTTAAATTTACATTCTTTCCCTGAGCATCATCACAACATACTAAATGTGGTTTCCCCTCTAGAGTAAACTGCATAGTGGCTTAATCATGCATGTTATCATCCATAAAATTCCATTACTACTTTCATATATATATATATGTTTTTTACGCCATGTCTGACCCTCTGCCCTATTCCACTCTCTTGTTACACTATTTCTGCTGTCCACAGTTGTCTTCAATTCCTTTTCCCCCAACATTTTGTTGACCACACCATATCATAAGTAATCTAACTACTTTCAATAGCAAGTTCAGCTGGTGGTTCCAAGAAAGGCAGTTTTGAACTGGTGAGGTTATTTCCTTGAAATTTGAAGCCTAGAAACAGGTTGGTATTTTGTTCAAATAGTAGGTACATGAATCTATTGACAGCTCAAGACAGGATAAAAATCCTTAAAACCGGACAACAAAGCTTAGAAGAAAAGCAGCAATATCCTAGTCAAGTCACAGAATGCTGTTTCATCAGTTCAGACTCATGTACTTAATCCTTCTTCTGTTTCTGTTGAGGTAACGATCTTCCAGATTGAACTCTGGGATATAATACTCAACTCCAGACTTTGTCCCTACAATTAAACTGCCCATTTTCTTAGTTTTTGAACTCTTATTTCTGTGTGTCTGCATTTAATTTTACTGACATAGCACTCCCTTAAGAACTTCTTGGAGATCTGGTCTGGTGCTGGTAAATTCTTTCAGGTTTTGTTTATCTGGGAAAGTTCGTGTCTTTTCTTCCCAAATGAACGATAACCTTGCTGGGTACAGAATTCTCAGTTGAAATTGCTTTTCCCTTAATACTTTGAATATATTTTCCCATTCTCTCCTCGCTCGCATTGTTTCCGATGAGAGGTCTGCCGTTAGTCTGATGGGATACCCTTTGTAGGTAACGTGCCTTTTTTCTCTTGCCAGTCTTAGTATCTTATCTTTGTCTGTGGTTTTGGTCAATCTGGCTATAATGTGTCTTGGAGAAGATCTTCTTGGGTTGATTCTATTTGGGGTCCTCTGTATTTCTTGGGACTGAATCTTTGAGTGCCTCTCCAGGTTTGGAAAGTTTTCTTGCAGGATTTCATGGAATAGATTATCAATGCCCTTATGGGTCTCTTCACCCTCTGGGATGCCTATTATCCGGATGTTTGGACGTTTAATTGTATCTAGTACTTCTCACATATTATTCTCAAATTTTTGGCCCATTTTCTCAGTCTTCATGGTGGATTTTTCTAGGCCATCCATTTTCTCTTCTACATTAGAGATTCTATTTTCTGGATGATCTAGTCTGCTTTTAATACTTTCAAGGGAGATTTTGACTTCTTGTATTATAGCCTTCATCTCTAACAGTTCCATCTGATTCTTTTGTAAAGTGTGAAATTGCTCTTTTAGATCTTGCATGAATTTCCTCACCTCCTGGAACTCTTCAACTGCCTTCTCCTTCCTCTTCAGCAGTTCCTTGTCTCTCTTCTCTTCCCTCTCTGTTAGCTTTGCCATTAAGAATGTTCTGAATTCTTTATCAGACATTTCCATAATTTCCATTGAACTGTGTGTGGATGAAGAGGAGCTATCTGTTTCCCTTGTGGGAGAGGTATTTTCCTGCTTCCTCATATTTCTTGTGGTTCTGCAGCGATTTCTAGTCATCTGGTGGATGGGTGGTTTCTTCCCAAACTTGGAAGTTCAATCACACGAGTTTTGTATGCTGGAGGCCCAGTTATCAGTGGGACATCTTTCTTTCTCCCAAAATGGCTAGATCGCAGGAGCCATGGAGCTGTCTGTCTCTTGAAGAAGGGCTGTTCTGGGCACTATTCCATTATTTTTCAGAAACCCTCTGTGTTTTCTATAAACCTCATGCAATGTTAAAGGTTGTATTTGCTTACAAAGAATTTTTAACTTTTATATAGGTTTACTAGTCAACTCACCTATCTGCGAGACTGCCGAATTTCTAAAACTACTAAGTCGCTGATGACCCAAGCAAACATGATCAGAATCTGCACACAAAATTTTCTATTCTTATGCAAACTTATTTAACCTTAAAGCAGTTTTTATAGGGGATAAAATTATATTCACCTATCCGTACTGACTACATTTATATAAGAGCAGTAGATATTAAGAAGTGCATTTTGATCATGCTACATTCTTTGATTTTTGTATCTTTACATAATTTATAATATTTCAACCAGTTATGAAAATATTGGAATTACCTCAAGTACATGCATAAAGTCTTTAAATATTCGTTTTCGTTCAGACTCTAGAGTAATATCTTCAAATGCTGGCTCTTTTACAAATCTCTCCCGGATCTGAAAATTCCAGACATGAAATAAGTGTATGAATAACAAAAAAAGTATGCCAATATGCCTCAATGGGATAATAACAGCAAGTAAAAACCTTGACAACACATACCCTTAAGATACATTATTTTCTTCCTTTAAAAGTTCAAACCATCTTAATTATTCCTAATTATGGTCATACCTGACTAAAAATTTATCGCGTTTTCTAAATAATAGTCTACATGTAATTTTAGTTTACTTTCTGACTTTTTATAATATTAGTATTTGGAGAAATTAATATTTTATTTTCATCTATAAAAACAAGAAATCATTAGAAAAAATTTACAAGTGTACATACATCTTCCCAGACAGCATCCAACTCTATTGGAGGAGTAGCTTGTTTCAACATACTCTTAAATGCAGACTCTTTTCGTTTCATTTTCCGAGCTTCTTCTTTTTCTCTTTCACGTTCACGGGCTTCTGCCTTTTCTAGTAACTATTAGACAATCATATTTCAGTTATAATAGAATTATAACTCTTGTTAAACGTAATAATTCATTGTTGGAAGTATTCTCCCTTCGTTTATAAGGGCCGATTTATTTATAACACCAGTTAACCTGAGCAAAGGAAGCTTAGTATCAGACCATCATCTTAAACAGATTTTTTTCCCACCTTACTTGAAAAACTACTACTTCAAAATCCTACTCACATTCCCTTATTCCGATAGCCTATAACCTAGTCCCTGCTGGCCAAATAAATTAAAAACTGTACTATCAAATTAGTTATTACAATAACAAAATGAGAACTTACACTATTGAAAGCCAACTTGATATTTCCAGCATCTAAGGTAGTTGATCTTTTTGTTGAGCTTATTATTGCCACAAAATCTTCAAAAGTAGTATTTACTTCAACTACAAATCCTTTATCCTAAAATACCAGAAGTCTTGTTAATATTAACAAACAAATCAAAGGAATACAGTACTAGTTTTTAAAATATACTATAGGTTAACAGGTAAGTGGTAGTCTTATTTACCTTTAGAATGTCTTTTATTATCTTTTTCTCATCATGATAACGTGCTTTAAGATCTTCAACATAAAACTTGAAAAGATCAAGTGCAGTTGATCCTAATGAAAAAACTAAAGAAGTCAAAAGCTAGCTCTAACCAAAGAGCTGCAATTATTTTTTTGTTTATAAAACAAAAATAAAATAAAATGCCCCTTTCCCCAACCAGCCACCTTCCCATTTGGCCTATTCGAAATACTATTATAACTACAAATTAGGGGAAAAAAAAGAATCTCACCAGGCTGACCAAGCATATTAGTAAATCTAATGTCAGAACTAATAGTTGGATACAATTCCATCCAAGATGACATAGAATGTAGTTGTCCATGTTCATGTAATTCATCTAAAAATATCTGGAGAGAGAAAGGCAGTTATATTCGAAAAGTCATCTTTTAAATATGTTAGAAATAAGTGTAACATGATTAACACACATAAAAAACTTAGCAATGTTTAAAACTCATCTACCGAGGTTATCTCAAACATGTTTAGATGCAAAGAGTACTTGCTATAATTATGAAAGTAAAAAACTGCTTTCAGGCAACAAAACAAAACACTGTTTCTGAGAAGAGGACCTTTGAAACACTGTATTATCTTTCTATGCTTCTGTTTCCTATCCCCTGAACTAGAACACCATTTCCATTAAAAAAAGAAAGAAAAAAGGGTAAAATTAACTCAACATTATTGAAAACTCCCTATCTCAAATGATGAGGCTCAAGACTATGTGTTCATTTTTCATTTTAAAAGTATTTATTTTTAAACACAGTGCCTAATATATTCTAGGTATTTTTAATGTTCTAAAAGAAAAATGTGGGACTCTGAAGAAGAGGATGTATAATTTTCCAAAAGCACATAGATTGTAGAACTAGTCCATTAACTAATTTCAAAAACATTTTCCTTTTCCTTTATTACTATTACATCTTAAATCTAAATCTCTTTTTGTTTATTCCAGTTTCTTCTCTTCATTCCCCCACCACCATGTCCATCCATTTGCGGACATTCATGGTAAAATATTAGGACTTTAGTACATTTAGCCATTTCTATACCTCTTGCCTCCTCCCAAATCCTCAGGGTTTAATCCTACAAACAAAAGCCTTTAAGGAAACAATAACTAAATTCTGTTTCCACAATTCCTAGACCCACACTGTTCAATATGACAGCCACTTAAGAGATGTAATATAACTAGCTTCTGAGCACATATGACTAAAGCCTTCCATCTTTCTTATTGGGGCAGGGAGGGTGTCCATTAGCCACTGTATTAGGGTAAATGCTGAGTTACAGTGGTTTAAATACATTCGTTTCTTGAAATCACAATTTGTTTCGTCAAGGGTAGGCATATTGCCACTATAACTCAGCGTTTACCCTAATACGGTGGTTAATGGAAGAGATCCTTTACTTAAAACCACATGGATGCAAATTTTTGTTCCTCTATTCAATAGCAGTTAAACTTGGGCAAGTACTTCACAACTTCACGTTCATTTCTTTATCTACATAAATGGATGAAACAATAACAAATATCTACCCTTATAAGATAAGGCTATTATAAAATTTAAATTATAAAATGTGTAAGTAAGCTATTAGTAAATGCTAGCTAGGATTATTGTAATTACTGAAATGTACAATCAGATGAGATCTGAAATGCAAAAATTCTACTGCATTTTCTCCATTACTGAGAGAATAAAAGTGATCCTTGGAGGTAAAAGTGAGTCACTAGCTATAGGAAATGCAATCCCTATGTAAAGTGTTCAAGAATTATGGCTGGTCCCTAAAGTATACCACAGCTGTCTCTTCATTCTCTATAGACTAAACATCATCTACTAATGACTCATCAGCACGTCTTATTTTTTCTCATTCCATCACTGAATGAAATCCTATTTATCATGCTCACCTTAAATACTAACATCTATTATAACCTTAAAAATTACCCATTGATTAAAAGGGCTCTTTAAATCAATAACTAATTGCAGAAATTAAGATTTAAATGTGGGGACCAGCATATGGCATAATGGTTATGTTGCTGGACTCCCACGTAGTTGACCACTGTTCGCGTCCCAAACCTGGTGATTTGAAATTCATGCTGGGCACATGTGCACACCTGCCCAAGATCCTGAGAGAATAGAGAAGGGATTGTGCATGGCCATACCACTCAGGGTTGATTTCTCACTTTCTGTCTCTCTGGCAAGTGCATATACACCCTATAGCAGAAACCCCTCTCTAAAATAAAAAAAATAAAACAAAAAAAAAAAAGAGTTAAATGTGTCTGGGTCCTCCTCAAAGCTGTTCAAGCTCAGTAACCATATTACAGAACCAAGCCAGATAGAGATTTTTCAGAATACCTGAAAAGATTCTCTGTTTTTACGCTGTCGTCTCCTTTCTCTCAACAAACTCTTCTGTTTTTCTTCTTCTTCTTCCTTTTCTAAAGCCCGAATGTGTTCTTCAAAGCAAATTAATGCATCTTCTTTGTCCATGTCTGCAGAGATTTTTGGTTAAAAATTAAAATATACTATTTTGAAATTCAAGTATTAGTAAGAAAAACAGTTTGAATATTGACATTAATACTTACATTACCACCTACAGATTTTTAATTCTCCTGTTAAAAATACTCGTATCTGGGTGGATCAGCAGTTAGCTTAATGGCGATGTCGCTGATCTCCCATGGAGCCGACCGTGGTTTGAGTTCCAGACCCAGTGGCTTAAACTCACGCCGGGCACATGTGCATGCATGCCCAAGATCCCAAGAGGAGAATGGAGGAGAAGGGATTGTGGCGTGGCCATCCCCCCGGGGGGGTGATTTCTCGCTTTCTATCTCTCTGTCTCTCTCTGTCTTGTCTTTCTGGCAAGTGCACTCACCCTTTTCTTGTCTTTCTGGCAAGCGCACGCACCCTATAGCAAAAACTTCTCAAAAAAAACCAAATAAATAAATACTTGTATCTGACTTTAATATGACTTATAATCATCTAAACAAGAAAACTTAAAAAAAAAAATTCACAAACACCTCATATTATAAGGTACCTTGAATGAAACAAAAGTGATGTATATGACAAAATTAATGAAAGTAAGGAAGTTGTCAAGATAAAATCTGTCCGCAACATTATAATTATCCCAGGAGCTTTTCAAAGTATACTATACTCTACCAAAAAGCCCCCTGAAATATGACTTTCAAAGGTGTTGCTAAGAAAATTGTAACTTACAACGTCAGAAAAATAGTAGTTGGAAAAGACGAATATAAGAAAATTCTAACACGTTTTTTGCTTTCTGCAAACCTCTAAGACAGCATGAGTAAAATGTAGTAATTAACTTGCTAATCAGCAAATTATATATAAATTTAGGCTAGGCAGACTTAAAGTATGGCCTATGATTTTATATACTTCAAGGGTTATCTAATAAAACTAACTTGGATTTCTAGAAACATTCTGTTGTGAATTAAAAACTCAATTAGGAACAAATGTTACATTTGGAAATAAACAACACTTTTTCAGGAGATACAACCGTGTAAAATGCAATTAGTGACAAATAAATAGTGTGAAATCCTTTGGTGCTGTAGACACTATTTAAAACTGTTTCTCTCATTTAAGTCATTATTCTTACTCTGTAACTCCTCATCTTCTGCAAAGGTTGGATTATCCATGAGATACTGCTGGGCTTCAGACCAAGTAGTAGAGTATGTTACATTAGCCATATTGTCAAGTATGTTTTTTAAGGCTTCCCAATTTCTTTTTCTCAACTGTTTTGCTTGTTCCTATGACAGAAATATGAATACACACTTTAAATCTCAAAGAAACTACATTATCTAGACTATAATTTTTGAAGATTTCTTTTACATTTTAATGACCAGATTTTGAATGTTATGCATTTACGTCAATTATCAACATTGTTTACTTCAATGATGTTCTTGTCAAGGTGCCTGACTTAATACTTCATATGTTTTTTACCTTTCTTCTTTTTTTTAAAAAAAAAATTATCATCATAATCTTGTTTATATTACATTGGATTACATATAACTTTATAGTGTATTACATTGCTTTTTCAAAAGGAAATGCCATGCATGTCAGTCAATACAGAGACATTAATCTCCCCACCTCATCATTCAGTATCTTTTCATTGTTTTTCCCAGTCATTATTATTATTCTAATTATTTTCTTTAAACAGTCAATCACTATTTCTCATTTTGCTTGTAAAAAGACTTTACCCATCATGAAATACTTCTCAGACCAATCCAGTTGAGAATACTATACATGTCATCATCAACCAGATCACATAAATCTTTCGCCTTTCACGTTTCTTCTTAAAGTCAGACTGTAGAAAGCATGTTTTTGTCCTCCTGTCAATAAATCTTCCTTCCTATTATATATTATAAGCACAGTATATAACTGAAGTTATTACATATAGTAGGTAAATGCTAATAAGGTCTCCCAATGTTCAAATTTTTGTAAAATTTGCATTTATATATAACTATAAAAGAATAAATAATATGAAATTTAATAGTGTATAATAAAATAGAAATGAGTAAAAAATTGTCTTAAACAGATATGCTGCACTGTAAACTGGATAAACAAAAATGTACATTATAAAATAGGTCCAAATCAAAATGAAAAAGATAATCTATTTGCAAATACCAGTAAAGAAAAAGAAGAAAAAGAAATACCTTTTCTTTTTTTGAAAGAAAGAATAAAACATCTTCATAGATTTCAAGACGATCACGTTCTGATATTGCATTCCAGACTTCCATCTCTCCAAACATTTGTTCTGCTTTTCTATTTGTTAAAAAATTAAATGTGATTCTATATTATACAGTGAAAATTAGTTTTAAACTCAGTTAAAAATGGTTTAAAATTATCAAATGAATAATCTTTCTACTCTAAGTTCCTATTTGTACAGGAGTTAATAGAACCAGTATGACCTTCACTTCTCCTTAGAGAAAGATTATTCACACTGGGCCATGTTTTCTAGGCAGTACTATCTCTGTCTCTTAAAATAGCTACAAAAAGTACCAAACTGCCTAAAGAACTAAATGATAAAATTTAACAACTTATTAGAAATTAGTTACATGTAATAATAACATTTAAAGAAATGAAGAAGTCATTTCTGGGAAAATAAACATTTCAGGAAAATACAGAAGCAAAAAGAAAAAGTAAATTTAATGGCTTCCTATAAAAATCCTAAATGCTGAATGACCACAAATTTAAATGATTAAATTAAAAATTCTGGGACCATCAGTTAGAGTAATGGCTATGTCACTGGTCTCCCATGTAGTTGACCGCGGTTCACGTCCGGGACCAGGAGGCTTAGAACTCACGCCGGGCGCGTGAGCGTGCGTGCCCAAGATCTCGAGAGGAGAATGGAGGAGAAGGGATTGCGGCGTGGCCATCCCCCCGGGGGGTGATTTCTCGCTTTCTGTTTCTCTGTCTCTCTCTATCTGGTGAGCGCACGCGCTCTACAGCAAAAACCTCTCAAAAAAAAAAAAAAAAGCTATATAAATGCATTTTTTCAAAATATAACACCTATTTAATGAAAACATCCTATCTCTATACAATAAATATTTTAAAACTTCAATTCTTTTATTAAGTGAGAGGGATTTATCCAGCTTGATTATTAAATCCCATCTTCTCTTTGTGTAATTATTTTTCTTTTTGAAGAATTACTTATTTTATTTATCATTATCATTTTTAAATTTTGGCATAGGGTACATGTGCTTACCGAAGAGACAAGGAGAGAGAAAAAAAAAAAGCAAGTCACTAGGTCTGGGACTCAAACTGCAGTCAGTCATATGGAGGTCCAGCACCTTAATTACCAAGTCACCTGTAGGCCCCTCTTTCTTTCAAATCTTTTTGTTGTTCTGTTTGTTTAGTGAGATTTTTTCTATAAGGTGTGTACACTTGCCAGAAATACAAAAAGACAGACAAAAACTGAGAAATCACCCCCTGGGAGCTGGCCAGGTTGCAATCCCTTTTCCTCCATTCTCCTCTTGGGATTTTGGGCATACACACACACACACACACACACACCCGGCAAATGAATTCCAAACCACCTCAGGACTTGAACTGTGGTTGGCCTTGTGTGAGTCCAGCAAAGTAATCATTATGCAATCTGCAAGTCCCTCTTTCAATTCTTAAGAGTTCAGTAAATCTACAAGTTAAATTCCACATTTAATACTGATTTATCTTGTTAACTTATAAAACGGCCATGCTCACAATCATCTATCTTTACCTCATATTTAATGTGTCCAATGGATACTTTGAATTAATTACAACATTTAGCCAAGAGTAATGACACAAACAATACAATAAACATGCCATATATCACTAAAAACCTTACTTGTATCTGGTTGTAGAGGTCATTTTCTCATGATTTTCAAGAAAACGCTGAAAGGATTCTTTAGCTTCTTTGTATTTTGATCTTGCTTCTTCTTTTTCTTCTTTCTCTGTCTGGACTTTATAGGCATTAAAGGCTTGTTTTTTTTCACTCAACTTTGCTAAAGCACTATAAAATAGAAAAACTCTATGTAAGAGTAACGGCAAGAGACTCATGTTAATGTCTTGAAAGAAATAATATGACTGTTATCATGGATAAAGTAATAAAATTTAAATAATGAATTAAAAATCATGGTTCCAAATATGATTCTAGAAAGTATTTTCTTCTTTTAAGATGATTGTAATTTAATACGGGAGATGATGTTTAAATTAGATGGCAAACCTTTGGGTTTATATCTGACATCAAACAACTCTACTCTTATATTCAAAAGAACAGAAATCAACAGATTAAAAGGTATATCATTTGGGGCCGGTAGGTGGCAAGGTGGTTAAAGGTGCTGCACTCCAACATGGCCAACTATGGTTCAAGTGCCAGACCTGATGGCTTGCTTTCTCACTTTCTCTCTGGTCAAAATAATAACATTAACAACAATAAGAATAAAGTTAACAAATAATTTTTAAAAGGTAGACTCTTTAACACAATTTTAAATGTATTAGGCTTATCATGCTTCAAATAATAACAGGAAAAAGGAAAGTACTGGGTAAACCCTTAGCATAGCAATTGAGCACTATGTATGGGAAGTCAGATCTCCCTTACTGACTGTGGTTTGAATCCCAGCCCTGGCAGCTTGAAAAAACATGCCAGATATACGTGTGCATGCACCCTTAATCCTGACAAACTGAATAGGGGAAAGATAATTGTGGCATGACCATACTCTATTGGTGCTTTCTCTCACTTTGGCAAGTGCATGCACTCTCTGGCAACTGAAAAACAATGAAAGTATTACCTGTATCGTGGATCATTAATAATCATTTTCATAGCTTGTTCCCATGAGGCATTGGATGGCACCCGCTGAAAACCATTTAAAGAAAAAAATTTAATTTCAGAAGTATAGTAAAAGTCATATAACAAGAAACCAAATGTAACACTCACTGCAAACAAACACTTCCCTTTGTAGGAGTATAGAAAGATTCTAAGAAATAGATTTTTTTATTGAAAGTAGTCAGTGTAACAAATTCAGACTGAAAAGAAAACTTAAACTGAAATCTAAACAGCATAAATACCTACCGTTTAGACTAGTGAATAAAAGATAAGCAATTATGAATAAAAATCCTCTAAATATTTAGGAAGAAATGTGCTTGTGTAGGCCCTCACATGCAATAGATTTTTTTTTTTAAGTTTCACAAGTGTTCTTTAACGAGACAAATTTGGTTTATTTTCAGTTACCTAAGATTAGTATATTTTCAATAAAGGCAATAAGGTGAGTATAAAGTAAATATAAATACCTTTTCTTTCAACAATTCTTTAAAAGCTTGCTTTGCCTCCTCCTTTGTATTCCAAGTGTATGTTTTTTTTGCTGGTTGACTCTCTTCCTCTTCCTTTTTGGGAGTAAAACTACAAAGATATTTAAACATTTTTATTTTTTTTAGAATTATTTATTTAATTTTATTTATGATCATCATTTTTTAATTTGCTATAGAGCATGTGCACACTCACAAGAGAGAAAGAAAAAGAAAAAGAAAAAGAAAGCAAGTTGCTAGGTTCAAGACTCAAACCACAACTGGCCATGTGGAAATCTAGTGCCTTAATCACCCCTCTACCTGCTGGCTCCGTTATTCAAATTTAAACACTGGCCTCACATATATACAAGGAGCCTTTGTTACTCAAAAATTTGATGCTGAGCCAAAATTTGACAATTTTAACTAAAGCCTCCTATGTGAATTCTAAAACACACTTATCCTGGTTTGGCTACAGTGGCACAACAGTAACGCAACACTCTGCAAAAATGGAATTCACGTGAAAAGAATGGTTTAGGTTCCAGGTTGACTTAGACATGTCAGGAGTATATACCCATAATCCTAGCTCGCTAAAAGCCTGGGCAGGGGGTAGAGAGAGTTAAAGTGTGAGATCCTATTGAAAATGCTTGTTTGTCTCTCTCATAAAAGATATAAACAAAAACATGCATGCATTTATCTGAAGACAAAGAAATACAGGTAATATATAGTTTTTCTGAAACTTCAGTTACTAAAATCCTACACAAATTCCAAAGTAAACATTCAAATCATACTAAAATAATAGTTCTACTAATCCATAGCTTAATTCATTTAATGGTTCATTAAACTTAGTGGTTTTGTGTTAGTGCCTTAATAAATGAGGACAAATCTAAATCAAGGTCAGTAAACTACAATCCACAAGTCAAACCCAACCCTCTGTTAGTTTTAATAAATGCAGTTTCACTGGAAGACAACCACGCTCCTTTGTTTATTGTTTATGACAAATTTTGTGCTACCACACCTGAATTTATTCATTGTGATAAAATCTGTATTATACCAAAAGATTTGGTACTTTACTGAATATTTGCTAAACAATCTCAAGCAAAGAAAATTAACATAACCAAGAATTATCAACTGTACTTGTTAGGGGGTTGTTCTGAAAATTTAAAAGTGCCTAAGTCTTAAATGTTTCCCTATATAAAAATTAAAAAATGCAGGGGGGGAAAAAAACTTAAAGTAGAATGCTCAGGGGAGAAAACACTGGAGTGAATAGTACCCTAAAATGCAAATACATTCATTATCTCTGAATTAAATAAATCTCACTTTATGAAATGCATTTAAAATTGTCAAAAAATTTACTGTAAAGAACCCAGCAAAAGGGGCCAGCGAGTAGCATGGTGGTTTAAGCTCTGGATTCTCACATGGCTGACCACAGTTCAAATGTTAGACCCAGCGCTTGGAGAACCAAATTGGGCTTGTATGCATGCCCAAAATTCCAAGAGGAGAATGCAGAAGGAATTGCAGCATGACCTTCCTCCCTGGGAGGTGATTTCTCACCCCCCACTCTCTCCCCGCACACATCCTATGGCAAAATTCTAAAACAAACAAAAAGCTAGACCACTTTACTCTAAACAATGATATGAGTTTTCTTCTATCTGATATTATTTTTATTTTAGTTTATTTGATTTTTACTTACACGGCAGAAAAAGAATCAGATTATTTTATGTTTCTTTATTATTATGGCAAATGCATTTTCATTTGCTTTCTGGACAATGTATTTGCTGTCTGTAAAGTGCCTTCTCTTACTTTTAATTCATTTTTAATAAAGGATACTTGTACTTTTTAAATTGATTTGAGATGAAAAACAAAACCAAATAAGCCAGCCAGTAGCATGGGAGTAACTCAATGTTCTGCAATACTGGACCCAAATGGGAAATGATGACCCACTGAGGGTACCTGTCTGTCTCTCATAGAACTAAATAAATGATACTAAAATTATTTCTAAAGATTCAAAAGGAAGGAAACCTTCCAAATTCATTTTATGAAGCCTCCATCATCCTCATCCCCAAAACAGATAAGGATATGACAAAAAAGGAAAACTACAAACCAATATCATTGATGAATATAGATGCGAAAATTCTCAACAAAATACTCGCAAATCGTATCCAACAACATATAACAAAGATCATTCATCACGATCAGGTAGGCTTTATACCAGGGATGCAAGGATGGTTCAATATACGCAAGACCATAAATGTAATACACCACATTAACAGAAAGAAAGATAAAAACCATATGATCATCTCAATTGATGCGGAGAAAGCATTTGATAAAATACAGCATCCTTTTATGATTAAGACTCTCAGTAAGATTGGTATAGAAGGGTCATTTCTGAACACAATAAAAGCCATCTATGAAAAACCTACAGCTAACATTATACTGAATGGGGAAAAGCTGAAAGCTTTTCCTCTGAAAACAGGTACTAGGCAGGGCTGCCCACTTTCTCCACTGCTCTTTAATATAGTACTGGAAGTTTTAGCTATTGCAATCAGAGAAGAGAACAATATTAAAGGCATTCGAATAGGCAAAGAAGAATTGAAAATATCTTTATTTGCAGATGACATGATGGTATACTTAGAAGACCCAAAGGTATCCATGAAAAAACTGCTTGAAGTAATAAGTGAATACAGTAAAGTGGCAGGATACAAAATCAATATCCAAAAATCTATAGCATTTCTATTTATGAACAACAAGTTGAACGAAGCAGAGCTGAAGAAAGGAATCCCTTTCACCGTAGCCACAAGGTGTATAAGATACCTAGGGATAAACCTAACTAAGAAAGTCAAAGATCTTTATAAAGAAAACTACGAAAATCTTAAAAGAGACATTGAAAGTGACATAAAAAAGTGGAAGGATATCCCATGCTCCTGGATTGGAAGAATTAACATAATCAAAATGGCAATTCTACCCAAATTAATCTACATGTTTAATGCAATTCCAATCGAAATACCAGAGATATTCTTCAGAGATCTAGAAAGGGCAATCATAGAATTTGTCTGGAACCATAAAAGACCTCGTATTGCAAAAGCAATCCTGCGCAAGAAGAGTGGAGTAGGAGGCATATCACTCCCTGATCCCAAGATATACTATAAAGCTGTGGTCACCAAAACAGCATGGTATTGGCATAAAAACAGACATGTGGACCAATGGAAGAGAATAGAGACCCCAGAAATAACCCCCAAAGCTTACAGCCAACTGATCTTTGACAAAGGATATCAGTCAATCCATTGGGAAAAGGAAAACATCTTTAGTAAATGGTGCTGGAAAAACTGGGTATCCACCTGCAGAAAGATGAAACTGAACCCCCATCTTTCACCACTAACAACAGTCAACTCAAAATGGATCAAAGATCTTAACCTAAAACCTCAAACAATAAAACTACTGGTGGAAAATGCTGGGGAAACTCTGGGGGACATTGGAGTAGGCAAAGACTTCTTAAATAAGACTCCCAAGGCACAGGCAATAATCCCTAAAATAGACAAGTGGGACTATATTAGACTAAGAAGTTTCTGCACAGCAAAGGACACAGTAACAAGTGTGAACCGACAACCCTCAGAATGGGAAAATATTTTTGTTAAATATGCCTCAGACAAGGGACTGATAACCAGAATACATAGGGAACTCAAGTGCCTTATGCGAAAAAAAATGATTAACCCAATTAAAAGGTGGGAAAATGAGCTGAACAAAAGTCTCTCTAAGGAAGACATACGAATAGCCAAAAAGCATATGAGGAAATGCTCAACATCCCTCATCATAAGGGAGATGCAGATAAAAACTACAATGAGATACCACCTAACCCCTGTCAGAATGGCAAAGATTAAGAATATAAAAAGTGATAAGTGTTGGCGGGGATGTGGTGAAAAGGGAACCCTCCTACACTGTTGGTGGGAATGTAAACTAGTTCAACCACTGTGGAGAACAATATGGAGGTTCCTCAAAGATCTACAAATAGAACTACCATTCGATCCAGTAATCCCACTTCTGGGTATTTACCCAAAAGACAGGAGAACGCTCAGTCAGAAAAGTGCTTGCACATCAATGTTTATTGCAGCATTATTCACAATTGCCAAGACATGGAACCAACCTAAATGTCCACAAACTGATGAATGGATTGGAAAAGTGTGGTATATATACTCTATGGAATACTACTCAGCCATAAAAAATAACAAGGCCCTGGAATTTGATAGAAAGTGGTCAGATACGGAGGATATATTGCTGAGTGAAGTAAGCCAGGATATGAAAGAAAGATATTGTATGTATCCACTCAATATATACCGACTATCAGCATTCTATGATAGTGAAAAAAAATTGGAGGACATAAAAGCAGTGAAGGTACTTAATGAGAATAGGACAGTGTGGAATGGGGGAAGTGAAGAGAAGAGGATAGAGAAAGATAACAAATGAACAATAGAGAGGCAGGACATTAGTGAGAAACAGATATGGCTTATTAACTGTTGATATTGACATGTATAGTATTCTCAACTGGATTTGTCTGAGAAGTATTTCATGATGGGCAAAGTATTTGTACAAGCAACATGAGAAATAGCGATGGACTGTCTTAAAAAATAATTAGAATAATAATAATGATTGGGGAAAACATAGAAAAGATATTGAATGTTGAAGCGGGGAGATTAATGTCTCTGTACTGACTGACATGCATGGCATTCCCTTTTGAAAAAGTAATGTAATACAATGTAAAGTTATATGTAATTCAATGTAATATAAAGAAGAATATGATGATAATAAAAAAATAAATAAATAAATAAATAAACAAACAAACAAAAAAAAAAGTACCAGTCATAGTGTATATGTTCAATTCTATAAAATATAAACATAAAATTTTAAATAAAGTATATTTTGTGGGAAAAAAAAAAAAAAAAAAAAAAAAAAAAAAAAAAGAACTAAATAAATGAGAGTATTAAAAACCCACCAATAACCCAAGAAGGAACAAAGCAATGTTAGGACTCTATTTGTTAGGGCTTCCTCAACTTTCATAGCTAATGTGTTTTTTCAACATTAAACTATAGCACTTCCTGTGTTCAGTGGTGAGCCATATTAGAGAATAAGATGAAAGAAAAAACAAAAACCCCTAACAGTAATTCTTTATTTAAAATTTAACTGAAATTTGTTAATTTAACTGAATTTTTTTTGCATTGATTCTGAAAAGATTGCATTCAAATATGTATCTTTTTAATGTTTTGGCCAAAGGGTGGGTGGACTCACCAGCAAGAGACTGGGGGAGTTGAGAGTGAGACAGCAGCCCCCCTTATGGAAAACAGTCATGCTTCTATCCTTTCTTCTCCATTTCTCACTCTCCTCAGGAATTTGGAAATGTGTATATATATATATATATATATATATATATATATATATATATGCACCTAGTGTGTTTCCCAAGCTACCTGGTCTGAGATTTGAACCTTGCAGTTGGGTACGTGGAATCCAATCACCCTAACCACCATGCCACAGACTGGCCTGCTTATTAAGATATTTGGTAGTCTTAAATTTGTGCCTCATCAAAACCTCAGCTCTACTTTTTAAAACTAGTATGCTAGTTTTGCAAACAGCATTTCCCCACCCCAATTCAGCCTCAAAACTGATCAGATATCTAAAGGTTATGGTTTGATTCTTGAGCAATTTTTATTTATACAGGTAATGGCTACTCACTAAATTGGCAATTTATGAAGTTAAATTAATGAAGTCTGTTACTAATTTCTAAAGACAAGTTACTGAACTTACTCAGCTACAGTTTCCTGCTTAGATGTCTCTTCTCCAGTATTACTGGACACTTCCACACTTTGATCCTGAATAGCAGGAGTACTAGTAAGTTGTGCTTGTTCCTCAGTTGAAATAGTTACTGTATTTTCATTATCTACAACGGTGGCAACAATGGAAGTAACTTCAGGCTCTGGAACAACTGGAACAGTCCCACCAACTGTATTAGAAGTAGAAGTGGAAGCATTGGCATTGGCTGCTGCAGCAGCTGCCGCTGCAGCAGCAGCTGCTGCAACAACAGCAGCTGCTGCTTCTGCAGCAGCCATGGTGCTCATTGTGGTCGGAATCTCTGTTGTAGGAACTGGGGCTGCTGATGTTGTGGTGCACTCCTCTTGCTTACTATACATTAAAAAGAAGAGAAAATTGGTTACTTCACTACTGTAAACACAATTTTAAAATAAAGCTAAATAGTTTTTATCATAAAAATCAAAAGCATATGAGAAATCACTGAAGGAGGAAATAAGCCAGTGATGCCAAACTATTAAGACATGTGAAAATTAAAATCACAGTATGAAATCTGAATAAACCAAAGTGATTACTTTTATTTACTCCAGTAATCATTCATGATACTATCCAAGTAATAGGCACTCATGCAAGAAATTTGCATTTTCAAAATTCTAATAATTACTCTAGTTATATAATGTTGAATATGTAAAACTAATATCATGCAATTAAACCTAGACGACACATCTCTATTAAGAGCTTTAAATCATCTCCATTTCACCTATTAAAAGGAAAACGTGTGTAAAACAAGAGATACATAAAGTATTTAATCCATTCCCAAAGGAATTCAAACCAAATTTTGGGTTTTCTGTAAGACAGTCTCTTCATTTGTTAAGAAAGCAGTACAAATTCAAATATCAACTGTGTAGCAAAATATTAACATAATTAAATATATCTCTCCCCAACTTCTCCCTACCAAAATCCTCCAAAGGCTTCAAACTATCAGGCCTACCATTTTAAGTAATATTTAAATTCTAATGAAATTGACAGCTAAAACAAGGATATTACCAGAGACTAAACTTGTAAGTACATGTAGATGTACAAAATTGCTTACCTGCTTTCTTCAGCTTTGATCATTGCTATTAAAGAGAAGGAGAAAAAACAGTTATCTACATAAAATATAATCATTGAAAACAAACTTTAAAGGTGATAGAGAAAAACATCACATAGTAAAATGAAACATTCTAAAAAATATAAAATGTAAAAACACTCTTAGAATAATGTTTGCTCCAAAGCTCCATGGCAGCAATTAAAGAACATAAATAAATTTAAATAAGAATAGTTATTAGGAAAGTTTATCCCATACTACCACTTTCCCAAAGGCTGATGACTACTACACAATTCCCTGAAAAAATGTGAGTAATTCTGGAATAAAATAAAATTTTCCCCAGGGATGACATTAGTTTGACTTTTTTCCTTTTTCTCAGAGTTTTGTCATAGGGAGTGTGCACTCACTGGAGGGAGACAGAGACAGGAAGTGAGAAATCATCCCCTAAGGGGAATGGACACATTGCAATATCTTCTCCATTCTCCTCTTGGGATTATGGGCACACATACACACAAGTGCCCAGTATGTCTTCAAGCCACTGGGTCCAAGACTTGAATCTGAATCGGCCATGTGGGATCCAGCGCCTTAATGATCACACCACTTGCTAGCCCAACACTAGTTTGATTTTTAAAAAAAGATAGTAAACTCAAAATGGGATCTAACTCATTAATAAATTGAGCACTTATATACTAAAATTGCCAAGTATACAGTTACGTAAACCAACTATTTGTAATAGGATATATCAGAAATGAGCTTGATAAGTAATAAATAAATCAACTGCGAATCTACTAAACTCCATTATATTAGCCAATGTTAGTATTGGCCACTTTAACTGAGCTTTACAGATTTACACTTCATATTTCAGTTTTCACTCTAGATTAAGTAAATTTTTCTTTGGGAGTAACAAAAATATCTTTTACCTAGCATCACTAGGGAAAAGAAGGGACTCCATAGAAGTGATGATATGAGCTTAACTCTTTGAAAATGTTTTTAAAACTTACTGTTCTTTAAAGGAAAACATTACTGAAATTCTGTGTTGGATGACTGAGAAAACATACTTAAGTGGTTTATCATTACTAATATAAATGAATGTATGTCTGGTGAATACTGATCTCAACTAAGGAGGTGATATAGGAAGAAAGGTAAATGGACTTAATGTAACAGTACCTTTAAGAAACTTTTATTCCTCTTCCTGGAAGATGTCATTCCATACTGTAATCTAGTTCATTAGCCCCATTATCCTATAACATTTGTTATTTATCTGGTATAGTTCATGACACTAGAGACTATCAGAAGTGACAGTAAAGGAAATAAATTCTCAATTCTTATTAATAATTTCTGCTATTTTTAAGTCTTGGGAATCTGTATTAGGTAGTAACTATTTCTCCGAGCTAGCCAGTGGTACAGAGGTGGAAGGCCATATTACAAAAGGCTAACCCATAGGGGATATTATGGGTATGCCACGGATCCGTATGCTCATGACCTGGGGCTAAAGATTGGAGAGGATTGCAGCATCAAGACCCATTGGGGTCCATCTCCCTCATTCATAAAAGAAATAAACTTTAAAAAACAGTAAGTATTTCTAGATTTTCAGGGGAGTTGAGGATGTTTAAAAGCTCTCCATTTATAAATGGGGCATGACATATTGTTTACCTTAATTCTTCCATAACAAACATATCAAGGCTATTTTGCAATGTTTAGGTAAAACAAAATTGACATTAAATGTATAGTCTGACAATATGCTAATGAAATAAACTATCAAAGACTTAGGATTCTCTACTGTTTATGATAATGAAATAGATAAAATCACATGTTCCACATATGTACTAATATTCAGTGGGACTCAAAAATTTCTGTAGTGAGGTTCTGGTTCAATTTGCCAGTGAATAATGATGACATTAAAAACAAACAAACAAACAAACAAACAAAAAAAAAAACCTCTAAGTACAGCTTTAAAAGTTACAAGCTCATTTGTAATATAACCCTTAAATGAAAAGAATTCTCTTAATTAGAGGTTTTTCACTGCTGATTTATCCAGTCGTGGTTAGTGAAAACTAGTGATATACTCTAAAAATGTTAAATATGACAGAAAATGAATTATCAAAGCAGCTCACCATGCAGGTTTGATTTTGTAATAAGACCTCCAGCAACAATGGTATTCTGGTATCCTAGTTTCAGTGGAATCAAATCAAATAAAAATCTATTTAAAATCTATAGAACTGAAATCTAGAGCAACAAGAAAAATAAAAGCCCATAAAACTGTTACACCATTTAAACATTGTAGTCATTTAATAATTAAAAATAAGGCCTTCCAATAATCCTAATCAGGAAACTGACTGTTTCAAAGTAAATAACATACATATAGAACATTTACATTAAAAATGATTTTTTTCCTGTTTTACCTTCTAGATCTTCAAGTTCTTTAGGTTTGGCCCAGCGAGATTCTTTAGTTTGAGAATTGTAATAGTAAGGCTTTCCAGAATCAGACTTATACTCTTTCCAGGGGCATTTAGAAAGCAATTGCTAAAGAGAAAAAAACTTTCCATTAACAGGAATGCATTTAGTATTAGTGACCATTCACATGGCTGTTCCACTAGATATTATTAACCTATTCATTCTAAAACTGATTTGATGATGGTAATAATGTATGCTATCAATATTGAATACATAATAAGTGATATTATTCAAAACCCAGTATATTTGAATATCAAATCTTATGTGCTCTCACAAGTTACACTGCAGGTAAAAAATCATCACATTGAATAGATATACTTCTCAAATTTCCATATAAGTTTGATAAACAAAGAACTTGGGAAAAAGCAAAATCTGATTTAGCTGTGCTGATTTCCATTTTATGATAGTAACTGATTACAACCTTATATGAGCTAACTTAAAAAGGGAAACAATGTAGGCGTTATACTCTTAAAACGTAAAACATACATAAAACCCATTATGGTAGAATGAAAAAGCTACTGAAAAATTAAATCCAGAATGTCTTGGACAAAATATACAATTGATGGAACCAGCAGTTAGTGTAATGGCTATGTCGCTGAATTCCCATGTAGCCGACCTTGGTTCGAGTCCTGGACCCAGTGGCTTAAACTCACGCCAGGAGCGTGTACGTGTGTGCCCAAGATCCCGAGAGGTGAATGGAGGAGAAGGGATTGCGGCCATCCCCCCCGGGGAGTGATTTCTCGCTTTCTGTCTCTCTGTCTCTTTCTGTCTTTCTGGCGAGAGCATTCACCCTATAACAAAAACCTCTCCAAAAAAAAAAGAAAAATTACATATATATTCACACATAGTTGATGAGTATCACTAACTGTATTAGTATCAATATTGATACTAACCAAGAAAACAAATCTACCAACCTCCCCTGTAAAGTACTGCTGTACGTACTAGTGCAGTGCCCAGAAAATTACATTTACTCTACAATTAAGGAGAGAAAACTATACTACCAGCTAGGAAAAAACTTACACTATGCATAGGCTTGAGTGCCAGATCCATTCCTACTTAGCACCTCAGTGTTTTTAATTAAGCCACATGCCACACTGTTCATTTTTAGTTTAATTCTTTCAACTTTAACTTTTACCTCCATACCTGCATGTTTTGAAGGGTACAATTTGCAATACAAAATGAAATATAAATACTTTTTCAGGGGCATTTTCTATAGACAAATTCCCACTCTAAGTGATGGAAGTATCTGAAGATAATTTAACTTCATCTCCATTTTCCACCAAACCTACTGGAAAATTTTAAGAATGGAACAAATGTACTTAAAAATCACTCAGATTTGGCTAAAAAGGAAAGCTATTTAAAATACAAGGTAAAAAAATGAAGGGTAGGGAAAAAAATAGCCTTTTTTCACTTTCCAATTAATTTATTTATATTTTTTATTTTTAAGTCTATAACAGGATGCATGCACTGACTAGAGAACACAGCTCTGTCTCAGAGAGCGAGAAAGTGAGAAATCACGCCCCAGGGAGATATGAATGAAAATGAAATCCCTTCATTTCCACACTCCTCAGGATTTCAGGCACATAAGCATACAAACCTGGTATGTTTTTCAACACAAGGTCCAGGACCCAATTGTGCATTTGTCCATGTGGGATCCAGCTGCCTTAATTACCATGCCATCTAGCTGACCCCCCTTTCCAACTTATTCTTTAAATCACTTCTCATAAATTAATGCCACCAAGGATAAATCAGTAAGTTGAAAATAGACTGTTCATAGCAAACCTTGCATGTTATGGCTCTTCCTGATGACTGGTGCATATGCAATAATTCTCTTCCACCCTAAATAAATGTATAGATCCTATTCTGGGAATATAAGCATTACTGCTCTCTGGACAGTAAAAACTCCTCAAATCCACTCCCCCCAAAAGTCCTCATCTACAGAACAGTCCATGATTTCCAAACCCCACCTTTACCTCAGCAGGTGTTTTAAGATCATCTGGTTTCTCCCAGGTAGACTGTTTTGTTTCAGTATTATAGTAGTATGTTCTTCCATCAGGCGATTTATGCTCAGTCCACATTGATTTCTAGGGTAAAAAATTTTGAGAAGAATTAAGTGATCTAACAATGTCACTAATAGTGAATAGTAGTAGTTTCAAGGCAATAAACATATGAATAAATCCATTTAAAGTATAAAATTGGCAGGCTTAGGTAACTTACTTAGAATAAGTCATCGATTTAAATAGAGAAGGAACTGAAAATTATTTTTAAAGTGCTCAGAAGCATCACGACAAATTTCAAAAGTGAATGCTGTCCTAATACTAACTTTATAACTTATGTACATAAGACAGTCTAGAAAGTAATAAACCTACGCCTACTGGATAAAAAAACAAAGGAACTCGATACTACTATGATACAGATGGTTAGATCAAGCATATGGCTAATTCAAAGAATTAATAAACTACACAAAGTTCTAAACTGACATGCCATAAAAACATGACTTCTAAAGTCAAAATCTGAAAATAGAATTTTTGGATGACAGAATTTAACTTTCGACAAAATAAAATTTAACGGGAATAAAATATGAATTTGAATACTTCAAAATGAGATTTGTGAGATAAACTTTCATGTGAAACTAGTTTCATATAGAATGTAAGTCCACTTTAAATCAAAGGCCCAACAGAATTACCAAGAACCTTCTAAAAGTTGCTAATGAAACCTCAGCACCAATAAACATGATGCCTCAAATCAAGGCTGGTTCCAAGTTTTACAAAGTATCACAGATAAAGAAATGATTAATTATATGACATGGGTACAGTTACAGGCACCAGATGCTAAAAAACTTACTTTTTTTTTTTTTTTTTTTTTTTAAATAAAGGTTTTTGCTACAGGGCACATGTGCTTGCTGGAAAAAGACAGTGAAATTATCACTGACCTCCCTCCTCCCCCCTACATGGAATGGATATCTTGTAATCCAATCCCCCCTTCTCTATTTACCTCTTGGGGTTTTGTGCATGTATACAAACATGCCCGGCATGATTTTCAAGTCAAGGGGCCTGGAACTCAAACCTGATTTTCAAGCCACGGGGTTTGGGACTTGAACCATGACTGGCCATGTAGGAGTTCAACAATTTAAAGACCATGCCACCTGTTGGCCCTTATCTATTCTTTTCAAAAAAAATTTTTTTTTCTTTAATTACCAGAGGGAGTGTGAGCTTGACAAACAGAGAGACAGTGAGAAGAATGGGCATCCACAGAGAGAGAAAGCACATCCACCTCCAAACCCTTTTCTTCCTAATATCTCTAACTTGTTGGGACTTTGAGCACACATGCACATGTGTCCAGCTTGTTTCTCAAGTTGCTGTGGCTGGGACTTGAACCACACTCATTCAAGTGTGATCTGGCTTTCTAAACCACTCAGCTATACAGCTGGTCCTAAACTTAACTATTCTTGAAGGAGGATTACAAAGATGATCTGTACAACATTTTTTGCAACGTAAGACATAACAATGTTGTACATACTTCTAAGAAAGTACAAATAAAATCATTGTGAACTTATCACATACTTTTTCAATACCTTGATTTTACTTCAAACTTACTGAAACTGTATTCTCACTTAATGATTTTTGTAACACACTACATTTGTGCATACATAAAAAGGAAAACAAATAAAAAGCAGTTAAGATAGTCCTTTAACTTCTTTACACTAAAATCACTTTTTGCTTCAGAGTATGACAGATGTCCATTATATTCCAAATACCAACTTCTGTGGCATCAAGAATATCGATAATATAGAATTTCTTTTTTCAAAAAAAATCAAAATTAGGGCCAGCACGTTGTATACTGGTTAAGATGCTAGACTCCCACATAGACAATCACGGTTTGAGTCCTGGACCTGGTTGCTTGAAAACCAAATTGGGGGGCTAGCAGGTTGGCTGACCACGGTTCAAGTCTTGGTCCTAGAGGCTTGCTTTCTTGCTTTTGCCCCCACTGCCCAGTCTTGCTCTGGTCAAATTTAAATAAATAAATAAATAATAATAATGATGATAAATAAAAGAAATAATTCTCAAAAAATTTTTCTAAAAAAGAAGAAAATCCAACTGGCTTTGTGTGTATGTTTGTGTGTACACCCAATATCTTAAGGGGAAACTAGAGGAGATGGGGTTATGGTGTGGCTATCCCCTGCATACACCTTATGGCAAAAAACCTTAAAAATAAAAAAGTCACAAAATAAGTGAAAAACAGAGGCAATAGCTCTTAATCTTATTTTATATTTATTTAATGCTCATTTACTTTCATTTTCATTTTCAGCTTTATTGACTATCAGTTGACCTTGTTTTGCTCTCTGCCTTGGGAATGTGGTTAAACACATGCAGCTCCTAGCTTTTCTCATTTTTCTCACCATAATCATTCTGTTTCTAGTTGGTAAAATAGTATAAAGCCCTTACTTGTAGAATTTTCTTCCAAACCACTAACATCCACTTTTTTTTTTTTTCTTTTTTTTTCTCTTTTTTTTTTTTTTGGAGAGGTTTTTGCTATAGGGCGCATGCGCTCGCCAGACAGACAGAGAGAGACAGAGAGATAGAAAGCAGGAAATCACCCCCCAGGGGGGATGGCCACGCCGCAATCCCTTCTCCTCCATTCTCCTCTCGGGATCTTGGGCACGCACGCACTCGCGCCCGGCGTGAGTTTAAGCCGCTGGGTCCGGGACTCGAACCGCGGTCGACTACGTGGGAGTCCAGCGACATAGCCATTACGCTAACTGCTGGTCCCAACATCCACTTTTTTGATGTTGGCACTTTTGCTACTGAATCATAGACAACAAAACCATTCCTACTAACTGTACAAGTGAAGTCGTAAAACACCATAGATTATAGGATATATCTCCAATTCCACAGATTTTATTAAGTGAAATGAAATATGCTATTTTAAAACTAGCTAATTTAAAGAACACTTCCTACATCTGAGAACAGACAGCTAAGGAAAGCTGATTTTAGAGGAATACAGGGGCCAGGGACCAGCAGTTAGCATAATGGCTATGTCGCTGAACTCCCATGTAGTCAACCGCGGTTCAAGTCCTGGACCCGGAGGTTTAAACTCACACCAGGAGAGTGTGCGTGCATGCCCAAGATCCTGAGAAGAGAATGGAGGGGAAGGGATTGCAGCGTGGCCATCCCCTCTGGGGGGTGATTTCTCGCTTTCTATCTCTCTGGCGAGTGCACGCGCCCTGTAGCAAAACACCTCTCCGAAAAAGAAAAGACTATAGGGATCAGTCCCATAGCATAGTTATTAAGTATTGTGCAGAAACTAGATCCTATGTGGCTGACCAGGGTTTGAGTCACAGCCCTAAGGCCTTAAAATACATGGGGCATGTATGCATGCTCAGGGTCCTGACTTAATGGCAAATAGAAAATGAGCTGTGTCGTGCCCAGACCCAAATTCAGGAAAGGAAGGGGGGGGAGTAAGGAGGGGTTTCTGTCTCTCAAAATTACCCTACCTAAAATACAAAGAGGTTTACCTTAATTTCTAAAATTATATTTAAATTCCGAGTCATCTCTGCTAAGGACATAAAGAAAAAGTCCACTAGAATTTATGGTAACACAAAGAAAAAGGGACAGCGTGTACTTGACCAAAGAATGAGGGAGAGGAAAGGTACCCAATCTAATGGAACAAACAGCAATCAACTTGGTATATTCCTGTTGAATTACTGAGTATTAGGCCCTCAGCTAACTGCTTTGTATCAATTCTTGGTGAATTATTTTCATAACTCTAAAAAGTACATAGTATTTCTTTATCCTAACTTTAGAGATGACAAAACAGAAGCAAAGCAAAGCAAAGTAACATGCTCAAGGTAATATAGCCAATAAATTCAGCATAACAGTCTCCAACCTAAGATTGTATGAATGAACAAGGCTCTAATTTCTGGTATTAGTGGAAGTGGAACTATTCCAGACAGAAATATAAATTATATACTAACATATTAATATGTAATGTTACTGAGAGAGTGACAGAGTAAAAAAATAAAAAATGATTTAACTGAGAAATTGTCTACTCACAACTTTTCTTTAAAAGTACTTAATCTATAACCTAAAGTAAAAATATCATTCATGGGGACCAGCAGGTGGAGCAGTGGTTAAGGTGCTGGATTCCCACATGGCAGGCGTCAGTTCTAGTCCTGGACCCAGTGGTTTGAAAACTCACTCTGGGCACATATGCATGTGTGTCCAATATCCCAACAGGAGAATGGAGGAGCAGGGACTGAAGCATGGCTATCCCCTCTTCGAGGCGGTTTTTTTGCCTTACCTCTGTCTCTCCAGTGAGTGTATGTGCCCTATAGCAAAAAATCTTACTCTAACAAGAATTGATCATTTGTACATCTTCCATATGGCCAAGATATAAATATTCCTCAAATTAGAGCTACTGTATTATTCTGCACTTTGTCACAGATAACACCATTCTGAAATTATTAAAATTGACACAAATACTGTCATAATTAAAAAAAAAAAAGACATAAAATGGCAGTTATGGAGAATCAATCAAAAACAAATTTTTAAAATTTCATGTATTTATTTTTTACAAAGAATAAACTGAAATTATCTTGGGAAAATAATTTTAAAAAAGAGTTACCCTTATAACCCAGGCACATAAAGAGGTATCATTATGTGCTTACTTGTACAGGGAAATTTAAAAAGCTGACTTCGTAGAATTAAGAAAGTAAAATTAAAATAATGGTCACTAGAGGTTGAGAAGAGAATGAGGTAAAGGGGAGAGACAGCTGTGTTAACCAATATTCCTCAGAGATGCCGAGAAGTTCTAGTGTTCTACAGCACAAAAGGGAAGCTACAGTCAAAAATAATTTACTGTACAAGGAGAATTTTAAAAGTTTGTGGAAAACGGATTAAAAGCATGAGATAATGTTGGTGCTATAAATCTGAAATTGATTACAGCCTTTCATAATACACATTATCCATGGACTCTCTGGAGACTCCCTAGTATATTTTAAGATAGAGGATAGGATTTTGGAAGTTCTCAAAACAAAGTAATGAGAATTTTTGAGGTGATAAACACACCAATTACCAATCTGATTATTATGGTGCATTCATGTATCAAAAAAGCATTGTATTCCATAAATGTTATTGTATGTCAATTAAAAATTGTTACATGTAGTTTATAAAAACCTGCTACTTAGTAAGAGAATCTAATGAATAAACATAACCATTAACAGGAAAATGTAATTACAAACAAATATAGATAATATAATTAGATATTCACCCTCATTAGTAAATCAAGGAAGTGTCCATTATATAAAACTTTTTTCTCATCACACAAATGACAATTAAAAACTTAGCGTTCAGTGTTAAAAGGGTGTGAGGAAAGGGGCATTCTTACGCTACTGTTGGGATTGACATTACTACACACCCTCTGAAGGGCAAAATGAAATCATATTTTCATTCTAAAATTTCACTCTGCAATATCCCAACTGACATTGTTCCAGACATTCACAAGGATGTTCCCTTTACAGAATTACTCATTACAGAGAAAAATTGATAGGGTCAGTGAAGGTGTCACACAGGTGGCTCAATGTTTTGTAATGCTGCAAGCCATATGGAAAGAAAATCACGGTTTTTGGTCTGTTTATAGCCAATGACTCTCTCTGGTTTGAAAAAGTGGGAGGGAATGATGTTGTGAGACCTGGTTGACAGTGTTTATTATTCTCTCAAAAGAAATAACTTTAAAAAAGAGAAAAATTAGGACCAGCGGTTGGCCTAATGGCTATGTCGCTGGACTCCCATGTAGTCGACCATGATTCGAGTTCTGAACCCAGTGGCTTAAATTCACACCGGGCGTGTGTACATATGCATGTCCAAGATCCCGAGAGAAGGGATTGTGGTGTGGCCATCCCTCCTGGGGAGTGACTAAAAAATAGAAAAACAACTTCAAGACTCAAATAGAAAAAAAAAAGTCCAGGAGCAGCAGGCGGCACAGAAGTTAAAGCAGCTGAATCCCACACGGTCAACTTCGCAGAGTCCTGGGTTTGGCAGCTTGAAAATCACACCAGGTAGGTGTGTATGAGTGCCCAAAATCCTAAGAGGAGACTGGAAAAGGGATTGCGGCATGGTTGTCCCCCGTATAGTGATTTCTCACTCTACTCACCCCCATATAAGAACAAGTGCCTTATAACAAAAATAAAAACAAACAAAAAGCCCCCAAATAATATTAGAATCAAGGAAAACTACAATCAAAGACATAAGATTTACAATCAATTTCAAAACCTAGAAGAAATTATTTCCCAGGAAATTATTTTATGAAAATGTATCCCAGTATATCGTAGCTGAGTAACCCCACTATCAGAGAACAGAAAGATACAAAACGAGACAGTTTCACAGCAGAATACTACATAACCTCTAACAGGACAGAGAATTGCAATGGTATGTTAATTATTTCATAACACACAAAAAAAGTTGGAAAATTCTCCATTAGTTAAAAATCCCAACAGGGCCAGCACCTGTGGCACAGCAGTAATGAAATGTTCTGCAATGCTGAGGCCACATGAGAAGGTCCCAGGTGTGTGGCTGAAAGGTTCCACACACTCATGCCAGTTGCATTCATGTCTCCCCATGCTCCTCACTGGCTGAGGCCAGGGTGAATCATGGTATGAAGACTCTATTACAGGTATCTGTCTCACTGTCCCTCTTTGAAAAGCAATAAATAAATAATCTTTAAAAACAAAAACCAGAAAAGGGCTGACCCCACAGTCTAATGGTTAAGGAAGCAAGGTCTCACATGGCCAACCACTATTCAGAATCCATCCTTGGCAGCTTGAGAAACACATGGGATGTATGTGTATGTAAGCACAAAATCCCAACATGATGGAGAAAGAAAAAAAAGGGATTGGGTGTGACTACTCTATTGGAGGATGCTTATCCCCACACACTCCACCCCCACCCTCTCTCTCTGGCAAGCTCACATGTCCTCTAGCAATTAAAAAAAGAAACTCATATGTCCTCTAGCAATTAAAAACAAACAAACAAACAAACAACAAAAAACAGAAAAGGTACCAAAAGAAAAGTAGGCACCATTACTTATGAATGTAAATATTAGGAAATCTATAAAAGAAATTATTTCCATTACTAAACAAAGAAGCAACATGTGATCATACTACTAGACTAGGCATGGGAAAAAAAAAATCACATCCTGAAAATTGTGACTTTAGAAGTATTAACAAAAATAATAAAAACAAAATACTCAAATGAAACAATAGAAAGAAAAAAATCTAAATGATAAATTGCAATTTACTAAAAACCAACATATATCACTATAAAGTCACTTCACTAAAATCATGGACAAAACATGTGTTCTGGGGACCAGCTGGTGGTATGGTGGTTAAGGCAGCTAGATTCCACGTGGCCAAGAGCACAGTTTGAATCCCAGACCCAGGACCCCTAAAAAAAAAGCCTGTTGTAGCTTTGGGACAAGCAGTTAGTGTAATGGCTATGTTGCTGGACTCCCATGTAGCCAACCACGGTTTGAGTCATGGACCCAGTGGCTTAAACTCACACTGGACGCGTGTGCGTGCGTGCCCAAGATCCCGAGAGAATGGAGGAGAAGGGACTGTGGCGTGGCCATCACCCCTGGGGAGGTGATTTCTCGCTTTCTATCTCTCTGTCTCTCTCTGTCTTTCTGGCGAGCACACGCGCCCCATAGCAAAATCCTCTCAAAAAAAAAAAGAAAAAAAAAAGCCTTAAATAAGATAAATAAAGCTTTAATAACTCCAAAGATCTTTTAGAAACTGCCTTCTGATAATTATTAAAATTAACTTATTCTCTGCAACAAAGACCCTGTTAAAAGAATAAGACAAGATATGGACTAAAAAACAAATTGCAAAAAGTGTATCCAATAAATGATTATTGAAAATTCTAAAGAACTCTTTAAAACTCAACAGTAAGGAAATGAACAATCCAATTTTAAAAAATAGGCCCAAGAGTTCAATAAATATTTCACCAAAGACATACAGATGGCAAATAAGCTTATGGAGATGCTTCAAATCACATATACTTAAGGAAGTACAAATTATATCATATACCACTGCACAACAATTTTTAAGCTATAAAAAATTCCGAGACCATGATAACATCAAATGCTTATCAGGAGGTGGTGTAACAATATTCATTGCTGGAAGGAATTCAGAATGATATAGCCACTGTGGAAGATAATTTGGCAGTTTCTTACAAAACTAAAACTCTTACTACAATTAGAAAATCTCTATAAAATAGATAATATTTGAAATAAAAATTACAGTAAACAATTTACAATTATTATACTAGTACAATAACCGTTGATGAAATTAAAATAGCAATACAAAACATCTATCCTTGAAAAGTATTATTAGGTCATGTCAGTTTGTATTCCAACAAGCTCTTAAGGAATAAGTTTACACTAGGGTCCAGAAGAAAACAGTTTCTGCCCAAACAACCTAAATAAGATTATCAGTAAACTGAATTCAGGAGGAATTAGACACACTTGTGTGCACATATATACACCTTAAACACATATAATTAGTTAGTATCAACAGGTTTCACCTTGGCAATGCAAAGATGGGTTAAGTTCGGAAAAATTTATCTGTATACCTTCATATTAACAGATTAGAGTGTATCACATGATTATCTTAGTTGACAAAGGAAAAGAACTACAGAACTTAAAAACACGTACTACGGACCAACTGGTGGCATGATGGCTAAAGCGAATGATCCCCATGTCTGTGCAGTTACAGTCCTAGCCCTGGTAGCTTGAAATACACACTTGGCAGACATGTCCAAAATCTCAAAAGGAGAAATAGAGAAGAGACTGTGGCATAACCACCATCCACGGTGGGTGCTTTCTCACCCCATTCCACACCTCTCTCACCCAGTGAGGGCATACACACTCTAGCAAAATTAAAAATTAAAGAAAAAAATAAAGCAAATAAGCAAAAAACTATGTACTTAACTCTAGCAGCAAGCTAGAATCAGAAAGAAGCTTATGTAACTTGATAAAGGTCATATACCAAAAAGCTATAGTAAAAATCTTATTTAGTGAATTAATATATAGTCCCTTTAAGAAGAAATAAGAAAATAGTGCCAGCTTATCAACACTACCTTTTATTTCAGTAGTGGAGGTTCTGGCTAACACTGTAAGAAAAAATAGTTAACAGCTATATGATAAAAGGAGCCAAAAGAATCATTACTTGAGGATAGTGTAATATACTAAAAAAATTAACCAAGCAACAAGAGCAGAGCACATTTTGTAGACAAAATGACCAATCAAAAATCATTTCGGAAAGATTCAAAGTAGTATCAAATCCTATATAATATCTATAAACAAACAGAATGAACAAGACTTTCAGGGAGAACATTTAGGAAAAAACACAAATGTTCATTAACAGGCAAATCATTAAATAAATAAATATTTATCTATGACAAATGATGTTTTATAACATCATTGAAACTATTACATCTATTAATATATTAGGGGAAGGAGAAGCCACATAGATTTTTCACAATTATCTTTTTTTTTTTTTAAGAGAGATTTTTGCTATAGGGGGTGTGTGCTCATCAGAGACAAAGAGAAAGTGAGAAACCCCCTGGGCAGGGATGGGGTGGGGAAGAAAGAGGTGGACAAGCTGGTAATTCCTTTGCCTCCATTCTTCTCTAGGGATTTTGGGCATGCATGCACATATGCCCAGGATGAGTTTCAAGCTGCCAGGTCCAGGACTTGAATTGTAGTCAGTAATGTGGAAGTCCAGCACTTTAACCACGATACTACGAGCTGGCCCTGCACTATTAACTTTTAAACAAGCAAAGTAAAACACAAAAATGTGTTAACAATTTTTTTTTTTTTTCTTTTTAGGTTTGTGTCATAGGCTGCATATATTTGCTGGACAGAGTGGAGAGAGATAGAAAGCAAAGAGCAAAACCCAGGGTGGATGGTCATGCCATAGCTCCTTCTCCATTCTCCTCCCAAGATTTTGGGCACACAGGCACACATGTCCAGCATAATTTTCTTTTCTTTTCTTTTCTTTTCTTTTTTTTTTAAGAGAGGTTTTTGCTATAGGGCGCGTGCGCTCACCAGACAGACAGAGACAGAGAGATAGAAAGCGAGAAATCACCCCCCAGGGGGGATGGCCACGCCGCAATCCCTTCTCCTCCATTCTCCTCTCGGGATCTTGGGCACGCACGCACACGTGCCCAGCGTGAGTTTTAAGCCACCGGGTCCGGGACGCAAACTGTGGTCGACTACATGGGAGTCCAGCGACATAGCCATTACGCTAACTGCTGGTCCCAGCCCAGCATAATTTTCAAGCCATCATGTCCAGATCTGGAATTACGGTCGGTCATGTTGGTTCAGTGCCTTAACTACCACATCACCTTCTGGCCCTACAAATAATTTTTTTTAAAGCAATATAATATGAACTAATTGTGTAAAATAATATACATGTACTTGTCTATGCTTAAATAGTGTAAATAGATTGTCTACAAAACATGGGTCAGCCAGGTCACATTGTGATTAAGGGAGTTGGATTCCCACATGGCCAACTGTGTGGTTTGAGTCTCAGGCCCAGCAGCCTGAAAAACACACAAAATGTGTGTGTGTGTGTGTGTGTGTGTGTGTGTGTGTGCCTGCCCAAATCCCAAGAAGAGAATGGAAGAGGCAAGACTGTGGTATGGTCATCCCCTATGGGGTACTCTGTCACTTTCTCTTTCTCTTTCTCTATCTCCCTTTGGTAAATGCATGCCTCCTACAACAAATTAAAAAAAAAAAAAAAAAAAAAAAACAGAAAAAAGATAACAAATATTAATGGTAAACCGTGGTTCCATAGTGGAAGAAGAATCCAGGGTGAACTTTTCATCTTTATATCTTATATTCATTTTTTTGCCCAGTGTACTTATTTAAGCAGGAAACATGAAATTTATCTTTTTTCAAAATAAAAGTGTGTACATATGGGACCAGCAGATGGCATAATGGTTGTGTCACTGGATTTCCATAATGTCACTGGCGGTTCGAGTCCCAGTTCCAGTGGCTTAAAATTCACAAGGGGCGGGTATGCATGCATGCCCAAGATCCTGAGAGGAGAATGGAAGAGAAGGTATTCCTATGAGGCTGTTCCATCTGTGGGGTGATTTCTCACTTTCTGTCTCTCTGTCTCTCCAGTGAGCACGTAGCAAAAAATCTCTCCAAAAAAAAAAAAATAGTACTGATAATGAAAGAATAGCTAGTTAGTAATCTTTCAACCTTTTAAAAAATAATTACTTGTTTTATTTATTTATTATTATTATTCAATTTGAGGAAGGGGGGAAACAAGACTTGAATCATGGCTGGCCATGTGGGAGTCCAGAGCCTTAACCACCACGCTGCCAGCTGGTCCCATCTTTCAACTTTTAAACAAAAGATACAAGATCTTAAAAACATTTAAATAAGGTTCTCACAAAAAAAACCCCACTCAATTTAACATAATTGCAATCAGTTCAAAGTTTTCTGTATTTGTCAAACATAACAGGAATAAGAGCTACTTTTAGATATTTCAAATTTTAAGCTGCAGGGTCAAGGACTTGACCTTGTGGGAGTTCAACACATTAACCACTATGCCACCTGCTGGCCCCAAAGAAAGAGAATTTAATAAATGTATTACTGAGGTTTAAAGAGTACTTACTGCGCCAGATGCTGTACCTAAAAGAGAAAAAGGCAAAATATTTACATCGTATTTAGTCACGTTCTCCTTGTATTCAGGTAGTAGTTTTAATATTTATTCATACTATTTTTTCCACTTCGTCCTCTCACTAAAGATCCTGAAACTGTCCCATAAAACCTATGTGCTTGTACCTTTCCACAAAATGAAAATCTATAATGCAAAGCATTTTCAGAATTTGAACTTTCAATCTCTAAATTCACTTGGAGCCAAGTCAGAATATTTGCTTTTGCCTTTTGTTTCTCTTCCTGCTATTATAGGCGTCTCTTTGCCCAATTACTTTTCTGCTTTGTTACAAAAGTAAAATAATGCTAACCTCTGATCCTATGCTTTCCATTTCTGACAACTTCAACTCTCTGGATTCTAAACTCCTGCTGTATGATCGAGTAGCCTGTAGTCACCACGCTTCCCTATTTACTTTAAAATTTATACTGAGATTAATAAATTTAATGATTCAGTTCCTCAGTAGGCACATTTAAAATATTCAATTACATGTATCTAGTGGCTACCATACTCAACAGTACAGATTACAGAACACTCCATCCTAGCAGAAAGTTCCATAAGGTGGTGTTCAATAATATTACAGAAAACCCATTAAAATTAAAGGATTTTGAAGTATATATTAATCAAAGTTCATATGACTAATCACTAACTTTATAAGCTAGTAACTTAAAACTGTATGTATAAAGAAAACAGACTGTGAAACCAAAATTCATACTACTAACAGCACATGGATGAAGCTACTATGCACATCTATAGTATATAGCAAAAGCATTTCAAAAAGTTATTTTAATGTAAATTTCCTGGATTACATAATGTAATAGTACCCAGGTCTAGCTATCTAAATAAGATGAAAAAAAAAAAATTGTACTAGGTATTTTAGAACATCACTTTAGTTAATAAAATTTGTTAAACATATTAGAAGATCAATTATGTTTCACATAAACCTGCAGGAAATTAGAGTATTTTAAACATTTTTAACCAATAATGTTTAAATCAAAAAATGTTTTGGTATAATCATGGGATACATTCCAATATCTGGAATTAATGTAAAAATCTATGAATAGACAATTGAAGCACATTACTTGTATATGTTAAAACCTCACTAATCAGGACCTATAGATGGCCTAATGGTTTACATTGTGGGACTCTCACATAGTTAACCGCAGTTCTAGTCCCAGACTCATTGGCTTAAAACTCATGCCAGGCATGTGTGCGTATGTGCCCAAGATTTGGAGAGGAGACCGGAGAAGAAGGGATGTGGAGTAGCATCCCCCCCACCTCCAGGTGAGTGTGTGTGCGTGTGATTTCTCGCTTTCTGTATCTCTATCTCTGTCTCTTCAGTGAGCACATGCACCCTATATCAAAAATCTCTTGGGAACCAGCAGTTAGCGTAATGTCTATGTTGCTGGACTCCCACGTAGTCGACCGCGGTTTGCGTCCTGGACCCGGTAGCTTAAAACTCACGCCAAGCGCGTGTGCGTGCGTGCCCAAGATCCCGAGAGGAGAATGGAGGAGAAGGGATTGCAACGTGACCATCCCCCCTGGGGGGTGATTTCTCGCTTTCTGTCTCTATGTCTCTCTCTGTCTGTCTGGTGAGCGCACATGCCCTATAGCGAAAACCTGTCAAAAAAAAAAAAAAAAAACCTCTTTAAAAACAAAACAAACCTCACTAGTTAAAGTGAAGTTACTTTTAATTGATGGGGGAAAATTTTTGACAAGTCGTAAAATCCAATAACTATAAGACCAACCAGATAAAAAATAAATGATCGTGAAATGTGGTCCAGGTCAATGACAGCATGTGTTCTACACCTCAAGTAGGGAGCTGCTACTTTATTCCAATATTTTCTGAGTAGAAATATGGACTCAGCCAGAGCTCATTCATTCAACAAGTATTCTCTGAGCACTTCTAAGCTGATATAGTTATTGGGAAGCACTGATTATTAACATTATAACTTTATAAGATACATTCAACCCTTATATCAAACTAGAGAGGGCCAGAGAGTATTAAAGTAAATAAACCCTCATGGGAAAGTCTTGGGTTCATCTCCTTGGGGCTTCCCTCTATATACCAGATGCATGCATTCCGTGATCTGGCCCAGCTGACAGGCTAGGGATCGATTATGGCATGAAACTCCTGTTAGTGTTAGAAATTTCAGGGTACTGTTAGAGGTGCCTTGTCTCTCTCATGTATGAGGTAAAATAAACTTTATAAACAAGACAAAACAAAACAAAAACACTACAGGCTGTTAAATGTTAGCAACAATTACAAATATAAAACCACTCTGTGAGCCAAAGTCTATTTGCTGACCAAATTTGGTTTAGAATCCCCCTGAATTAAAACTATAATTTTTCAAGAATATAAGTACAATGGTTACCCCTACTTCTTACTGCTGGAAAAAAGAAAAAAGAAATCTAGGAGCTGATTATAAAGATCAAGAGACACTGCTTTTATTTCTCATTATAACATGATTCTTATTCTCCAAATAAAGTCTAATAAATGCCATCATACATGGTATACATACCTGCTGCTACATCCATACTATTTACTCCTGGCTGCAAAAAGATAAATTAAAATTAGTAATAGTTGCCCTGTTTATACTATATTTCACTTAGGTTCTTTCTAAAGCACAATCAATCATTCCAATCTATGTATAATTCTCAAGCCACTGATTCAAAAGATTTTTATTATAAGTTTCAGTGGTCTCAGTTCCCTGCAATTGCTACAAATTATAAAAGTTATCACCAATCTGGGGGAATTGAATCATTTCCATCTAGGTGTTATAGAGTCACCAGCTGTACAAAGTTTCACATCCATTTACATACAGTGACATCTGAAAAATTCTGAAAGCCAAGCACTTTTGTGTATGACGCAAAAACTCATGCCAGTGGCAAAACATGCCCTGACTAAACATGAAATTCTTTGACTTTTATTTATTCCATCACAGAATAATCCGTAAGTTTCGCTATAGAATTTTTAGTGTTAGAAATTACAAGGTACTAGAGATCAGCAGATGGCATAATGGCTACGTCACTGGACTCCCAAGTGGTCGACCGCAGACTGAATCCCAGACCCAGTGGCTTAAACTCACACTGGGCTGTGTGCGTGCATCAGGAGAATGGAGGAGAAGGGACTGCAGTGTGGCCATCCTCCCTGGCGGGGGGTGATTTCTCACTTTCTGTCTCTCTGTTTCTCTCTTTCTGGCAAGCACATGCTCCCTATAGCAAAAAAACCTCTCCCCCCCCCGCCCCAAAAAAAAATTACAGGGTACTGCTCTAGACCCCACAGAAAATCTTTACATAATATACAGTATATGCAATATTATTATTATTATTATCTTTCAATATTAGGAAGAATTTTGAAATGCAAAATTTGAAAGGGTTTTGGATAAGACACTGAAACTTACCAACCCAAATGAGTGGCAAGGCCATCAAGTAATTAAGAAATTAAACTAATTTGAGAATCACAACGATATATTTCTATACTATCCAACAGGGATAATAAGGCTGTTCAGGATTTTCCAAGTGACTTACCAGAGTTCAAGTCTCATGAAATGTGGATTTCAGAAAATATCAAAACACATTTTATCAATTTTTAATTAGTACCCAGTAAAGTAAATATCTGTGCTTTAAAATTAAATGTTACCAATACCATTCTAATGTTTTTGGCTAGTAAGTTATTTTTTTCAGTACTCTGGTATTCTTAAATGTATAAATAATTTAATACCTAAGGATACATACACTTTTTAATATTAATGTAAGGAAAAAAAAGAAATGCTTAGCATTCAGGTTACAGAAACTAAAAAAGTTCGGGACCAGCAGTTAGCATAATGGCTATTTTGCTGGACTCCCATGTAGTCGATCGCAGTTCGAGTCCCTAACCCGGTGGCTTAAACTCACACCGGGCCTGTGTGTGTGTGTGTGTGTGTGTGTGTGTGCCCAAGATCCTGAGAGGAGAACGGAAAAGAAGGGATTATGGTGTGTCCATCCCCCCTGGGGGGTGATTTCTTGCATTCTGTCTCTCTGTCTCTCTCTTTCTGGCAAGCGCACGTGCCCTATAGCAAAAACCTCTCAAAATAAATAAATAAAACTAAAAAAAAGTTCTATGTAATTCCTGTATTATATTACAGTAATAATGCTAACTTAAAGGCTGACATGATTGCCTATAAAGTATATATATGCAGTATTTCATACATAAATCAATCAAATCAGAGAAAAAAGTAATTTTCGCAAGATTACCGGTAAGGCAGGCTGCATGGAAGCCTGAGACATATGAGACATCATCATTCCAGGCATTACTGAAGACATCATTCCAGGCATCTAAAATGAAAGTTAAAAAAAGGTTACTATCTAAGAACAAAGCATTTAAGAAATGAATAATCTAAAATTTAAAACCACTGAACACTATATTATATGGGTACTACGCTTAGTAAGTGCTTGTCGAATGAATGAAGTACTTTATCAATGACTTATTTTAATGCTTAAATCATAATTTGTGTACAAATTATTTTAACAACTTTAAAAGTTTAACTATTACGTTATTTCTAGCCTCAACTTAAGAATATCAATTTCCTTTAGTTTTAAAACAACAGTCATGTTTTCCTCCATTCTTTGGGAGCTAGAAGATTTAAGAAAAAAATTTTCAGGTATTTTTCCACCTTTGATTTTTGGTGTATGTATTAAATAAATTTTACAGCAACCTACTCTTTTTCAAAATTCTGTAGCAGATCAAAGGTCCTTACATTCCCAGTGACTTAAAAAAGAATACATAAAATTTTTAATCACAAGTTATCTATCTCCTCTCTCATGCAGAAAACTTAATAAAGCACATGCATAAATATTTGAAGATATTAGTTTAAAAGCTCAGACTTTACCAATGAATGACTTCCATATCTATAAGCTAATTTTCTCTAAGCATGAATAAAAACCACGAAGATTAACATACTTTCCAAAAGACATGATCCAATGTTTGTCTATCTATTAGTATAATCCTACATTGCAATTTTAACTTTAAACTGAACACCTTAAGATTCTAAGGAAGAAGGGGACAAAAAAATTACATAACTACCACAGGGTAACAGGATATTCAATGGTTTTAAATCAAAGGAATACTTTGAGACAGAAACAACAGAAAAAAATGAGCATGTTGGTCAATAGGAACATATAGATTAAAGCCTACTAAAGGTAGACAAGAAAATTCACACTAAATTTTATTACTTGTGAAAGTCAACTCATGACTCAAGACAAGGCTAAAAGTACCTATTAAAATGAAGTAGCAGGGAGCTAATTGATTAAAAACAACCAATAGTTTAAATATCATTTAACAATAACTTGACAGAAATTCTGACTAGAAGAATATGGTGGCCTAATTGAAATATATGGTAAAAGTAATATTTTAATAAAAAGTACGGAATTTGAAAAGGGAAGCACTAATAAGACTCCACCATCCATACTATGAATTAGAGAAATAACTTACATGTTAAAAGAGAAAAACACATATAGCAATCAAATAAGAAAGAACTAGGCTTACTTCTGCTCCATATAAACACTATCCCCCTCAAACATATACACACTCCTAATTAATTATGCTTTGAGCTATCACAAAGTGCAGAATTAGGTAACTGGTTATGGAGGAGAGCAACCAGGAAATGCAGTAGGCAATAGAGAACCAGACTGCTACTTACAATGACCTACTTATAAAATCAAAAGCTAAGAACATATCCAAACCTAGAATTCTAAGATAAATTAATAAATCAAAAGTCCCAAACAAGAGAAAAATAAAAGTAATTTCTCATAAAAACCTAAAGGTATTTTTAAAAGTGGAATAAAATCTTATTAATGTAATAGAACAGTAGCAGTATACTGCATAAATAAATGTAATTCAAAGTGAAATATTCTGACTATATAAAAGAAAGACCAAATTCCAGTTAGGAAATGAAGCCACAGAAAACCTTACATGTAGAGTTTTACTACACCAGGTCAATGAGATTTACAGCAAATAATATTTTCGTATCACTAGAGAACATATAGAATTTGAGACAGTTCTTTGTCTTTCCTCCCATACCACAAACCTCAAAACATCTTAAAATTTTTCTTTAGACTAAAATACATGGTTATAGAATGAGATTTAAACTCAGATAAAAGAGCTAATGTTCTCCCTCAGCATCTCTAAATTCTAGTTGAACTAGACAAACTTATCTACAAGATTCTTAAATTATGTACAACTCAATATTCTAAAAGTAAACATGTCATTAATAATTTCAACCTAAAACTCTGCTATTATTAACAGAAAACCAAAATACAAAACAAAAATATGCAAACTTCTTTATTTCAAAATACTGTATTTCCTAAATACTATAAGAATATGACAAATTTGGAGGCTTGAACATCATAAGAAAGCATAGTTCCCAGAGTCTGCATAATCTATTTGATGAGATGTTACAGTTCTCATTTCTCATTTTACAATTCCTTCTTTGAAGTATAATTCTTTCAGAGGATTTGTGCTGACTTAACATTAGTCATTTGGCAGCACCATTAACATAAGATGATTAAATTTTCAATGTTTTTATTTTTGTTTGTTGGTTTTAATATCACACTGTTAAAAAGCCAGGCTTTGCAAACCTATGAGAATGAGCCAGAGGTTTAAATTCTGAGAAGTGATTTTTCCCTCCCTCTTTCCAATAACCAATTAAGACAGACATAGAAACCAATTAAGACAGACATAGATTCAAACTTCTTTGCTGTTTTACATCACAGGCATATTTCTTGCTTGCCCTGATGGTTAAGCCCTTTTGTGTCCAAGCTTTATCTGTACAGTCTTTTAAACTACCCAGTTTAGGTTCTTCCCTGCCTCACTTTTATTTTTTTAAGGGAGACTTTTGCTATAGGGTGTATGCACTCACTGGAGAAACAGAGACAGAACGTGAAAAATCACTTTCCAAGGAGGATGGCCACATTGCAATCCTTTCTCCTCCATTCTCTTGGGATTCTGGACACACATGCACACATACATGCCTGGCATGAGTTTTAAGTCGCTGGGCCTAAGACTTGACTGTGGCAGTCCAGCGATGTAACCATTACACCATTTGCTTGTGCCTGCTTCACTCTTAAAATAAGTGTCTCAGGTCAGCAGGTGCTAAAGTGGTCGAGGTACTGTATTCGGACATGGCCAACAGTGGTACAAGTCCCAGGCCCAGTGGCTTGAAAAATCACAAAAGGTGCTTGTGTGTGTGCATGCCCAAAATCCCAGGAAGAGAATAGAAGAGAGGGGACTGTGGCGTGGCCATCTCCCGTGAGGGTGATTTCTCACTTTCCCTCTCATTGTCTGTCTCTTACTCTCTCCAAGTGCATGAGCCCTATTGCAAAAACCTTAAAAATAATTTTTAAATATAGTAAGTGTGTCTAACTGATGACATCTTATGTTCAATAAAAATGGAATATTGGCTCAAAATAAATTAAAAGGAAAAATTCTTAGCTTTGCTGTTACTATAATGCCACAACAGATTCCAGGAGCCACATCCATTCCTTTAAAAAGTAACTGCCAGAGGGAGGATGCCCGCATTAAAGAAAAAGAGAAGGCACCTCCCATGGGGCATTGTCGCAATGCAACAATTTATCCTCCATTTTTCCATCAAGTCAGGATTTGTGGCACACATACATGCACACCCCAGGTTTGTTCAAGCCTCCTGGGTCAGTAGCAAACTGTGGTTGCCCATATGGGTTCTGATTTCCTGTGCATTGTGCTATGGGGCCAGCCCAAGCTTCATCATTCTTAAGACCAAAAAGGGGTAGTCCATTTTAGTTTAATGAGAAACATTCTTTAAAATTAAAACCATGTACTGCTTTATAAATTTCTATTTAAGATGCACAGGCAAAATTATAGAATGCTACAATTAAGAATATTTATAATTTGTAGTTATTAGGATTAAAGAAAGGTAATGCGGAGGAAGGAGGATATACGAATAAACTTTATTTCCTAAAATACAAAACACCTGAATTTTTTTTTCCTTCTCTTTATTTAAAAAATTTTTTAAAAAGTTTTTTTTGCTACTGGCAACTGTAGTCACTGAGAGAGAAAAAGAGAGATAAAGAGAAATAAGTTGAGAAATCACCCAAGGGAGGATAACCATGTCCAAATCACTTCTTCTCCACTACCTCTGGGGATTTAAGGCATACATGCACAAGAACCCAGTCTATGTTTTCAAGATGTCCAGTCTGGGACTTCAACCAAGAACTTGGCCCTGTAGGGTCTGGTTGCCTTAACCACACTACCAGCTAGCCCAAAATATCTGAATTTTATAGACATGTAGGACATCTTAAAAAACAAAAATAACTGATATATTATATTTGATATATTTTATATGTAAATCCTCAATATTTTTTAATGTAGCCTATATAAACAACCTCAATGTATATTTGTATTTCCTATCTTTTTCTTTTTTATTTTTCTTTGCCATAGGGCGAGTGCACTTACAGGAGAGAGACAGAGATATATAATGAGAGGCAAAATGAGAAATTACCCCCCAGAGGAGATGGCCACACTGCAATCCCTTCTCCTCCATTCTCCTCTTGGGATTTTGGGCACACACACATACACACCCCTAGCGTGATTTTTAAACTGCCAAGTCTGGGACTCTCACTGTGGTCAGCCATGTGGGAATCTAGCGCTTAATCACCATGCCACCTGCTGGCCCTTATTTCCTATCATTTTTTAAGAAACGAATTATTTCATTTAATTTTTTTAATTTTTCCATTTATTTTAACTTTACCAAAGACACATACACACACACACACACACAGAAAGAAAGTGAGAAAGCAAGCCACTAGGTACAAGACTCAAACCATGGTCAGGACTGTCTGAGTGTCCAGCACCTTAATTACCAAACCACCTGTTGGTCCCCTATTCTTTTTCATGACAAAATTTATAATCAATTATCAAGATATCCTCAGAAGAATCACCATTGTGAAGAAGATTTTTTTTTAAATAAGCAAAAACAACTAGGAATGTCACACAATTTGTGTGATAGTCATACTGAATGTTTAGTCACTCTTAGCATTCTAGAAAGTTTCTAATGTTTGACATAAACAAACATATTTCATTACTATGCATATTTTTTAAATGAAATGGCATGAAAAAAGCAATACATGGTGTAGCAAGTTATAAAAATTGTAAAAAAAAATCAATCCAATTTTACTATGATACGAAATAAAACTGAAGATTTTCATATAAGTACATTACAAGCTCCCTTCTTCAAAGTTATTTCTTAAAGTGTTTCCTGCTAGAAAGAAATCAAACAACCTGACCTATCTTTTATATAGATTTATTAAAAAATCATTTAGGGCCAGCAGGTGGTGTGGAGGTTAAGGTAGCTGGATCCCACATAGCAAACGCTGTGGTTTGAGTCCTGGACTGGCAGCTTGAGAATCATTTTGGGTGCATGTGCATACGTGCACAAAATCTTGAGTGTAGCATAAAGGGCAAGAGATTGTGGTGTGGCCATTACCCAAGGGGGTGATTTCTCTTTCCTTCTCTGGTGAACCCTCACCCCCTATGGCAAACACCTAAAAATAAAATAAATAAAATAAAAATAAAAAAGAAGCAACTATCTCATATTCCACCAAATTAGATTTTGAATAAATACACAAATAAATACCAAAAACCCTCCTTTGATTAAATGTAAAAACTGAATTCTGAAATGAAACTAAGTAGTCTTTCAACTGGAAATGAATAGAAATATCTATGTTTAAAAAGCATACTCATAATAAGCCAAGTGAAATGGCTACTGAAAGGGTTAAATGTTCCCCAAGTGCCTTAGGCATCAAAATGGGTTTTACTCAGTGTCTCTCTGGTGTCAGATATTTTAATTGGAAAGACCCTGCTATAATAAAACTCCCAAGTGTTTCAGCCTTTGTTTCTCCTCCTCCCCTTTCCCCCCCAAGTTAGTTGGTCCTTTCTTGACATATTCGGAGATGGCTGATCATGCATTTCTAAGTTCTTCTCTCCAGACATAAAGATGGTAATAGCCATCAACAGTTGACATCAAAACTAAAGACAGATTACAGGACAGACTACAGCAGCCAGATATGATATCCAGCGAGAATTCAAGGACCAACAGCTGGATCTACCTAATTACCCAACAATAGCTTTTCTTTTCTTAAGTCTCAATAAAAGCTCCTTGCCCCTACCCTTTGGGGCCCATCTGGACCATTTCGGCCACCTCAAAGTGAGTAAATTCTCTTCTAACCCTTTCTGAGTTTGTGAATTCTTTCACAGTCCATGAACAAGGACACCCTAACATATCACAGAGATCACTCTAATAATTATATTTTATAAAAAAATCATTTAACTTTACTTCCCCTTCATCCAGAGTAATATAAATTCAAGAGTGACATTTCTTGATATGAAACATTTAGATAAAAGGTAAACAATACTTGCACAAATTATCACATGAAATAGAACTAAGACAACTTTCAGTACTCAAAAAATTTACTTGCTTCTCTCAAACTAGACAATTTAGAATTTGTGATGCTCTCACCTACCCTTCGGATTCTATAGTCATTAGCTCAATTAATTATATAATCTTATATTGCCTTTTTTTTTTTAGAGAAATTTTTTTGCTATAGGACACGTGTGCCCTCTCCAGAGAGAGAGAGATACAGAGACTGAAAGTAAGAAATCAGCCCTCAGGGGGTGGACACACCACAATCCCTTCTCCTTTTGGGATTTTGGGCACATGCGCAAATGCACCTGGCGTTGAGTTTTAACCTGCCGATTCCAGGACTCAAACCAGAGTCAACTACATGGGAGTCTAGTGACATAACCATTACACCATCTGCTCACTCCAATCTTAAATGCTATATGGAGAAAGAGCCTAGCCCAGCTACTAAGTTCACTCTGAAGCCAGACTGGCAAATTCATACCCTAGCTCTACTACTTCCCAGCTATATGATCTTGGGCTAATTTATTTGATTTCTCTGGGCTTCTATTTCCTCATTAATGGGAAATTTAGAATCTACTTCACAAGATTATTACAGGGATGAAATACAGTAACACATGTAAAGCCCTTAGAACAGTGCTCAACATACAACAGGATAGCTATTTTATTATCAGTGGTCTCTTTCAACTAATAATAAAAGTTTATCTTATGTTGATCCTTCCATCATCTATTCCTTATTCATCTCTCAGGCACTTCAGTTATTTAAAGGCATCTAACAAATACTGCAAAACCATTATGTTCTATAGGAATCAATATATGTAATAAAAAGTCAATACAAGATTAAGCATCACATTTAGTGCTAGCTCAGCAATGTCACTGTATATAACTCTCTACGCCTTCCTTTCCCATCTATAAACTGGACATCTATCTATTCAACCCACTTTTCAGCCAGAAAGATCAATTTCAATAGGGTACATGAATCTTTCAGGGTTTATGCAAACACTGAGGCACAATTATAATTCTTTTTAACACAGATTTTATGTGACACAAAAACTTAAAATTGAGCTAAAAATGAACTGTGTCACTTTATTTTTAAAATGCTCTAAGAATTGGGTATGCACATAAATTGTGGTGTCTCAAGTTTTATAGAATTAAAGACACTGAAACTCTAAGAAGTTGGGCCAGTCAGTTGTGTGGTGGATAAGGCAGCTGGATCCCATATGGCCAGCTTCAAGGTTTGAGTACCAGACCCAGCTGCTTGAAAAACATGCTGAGCATGTGAGCTTATGTGTCCAAATTCCCAAGAAGAGAATGGAGAAGAGAATGTTGCGTGGCCATCCCCACAGGGTGTGGGGGAAAGGTTGCATTCTCACTTTCTCCCTCTCTCTGTCCCATGAGTACATGCACTCCATAGCAAAAACTAAAAAGCAAGGAAACTCTCAAAAAGTCATCTAAGTCCTCTACTGGAGACAAATAAACAAAGACAAAACTATTATTATCCACTACCCCAAGTCCTTCAGTAGCTAAATCTTTATACTTTGGCATAAGAAAGGGCCCTTTGCTATTACAAATTCATGACTACCAATACATAACAACATAGTAAATTACTGTATAGTCAACTTTTAAAGAAGTAATAACTTCCTTGATGCCATATGGCCAGAGACTATACAAACCCACATTTGCAAACAACAAGTTAATGCTTATTTAATAATGAAAAGATAATTTAGTAAGTCATAGTCAGGCTGGCCCATGGCATGGTGATTATGGCAGCTAGATTCCCCACAGTTGACTTAGCAGTTAAGAAACCTAGCCTCAGTGGCTTGTGAAACACACCAACCAGCCTGTGAATGACAAAATTCCTGAGAGAGGGAGATGGAGAAGGAATTATGGTGTGACCAGTCCCCAGGAGGGGGATACTTTACTTTTTAAAAAAAAAAAAAAAATTATTTTTTTAACTTTTTATTTATCTATTTGTTTATTTATTTTAACTTGACCAGAGAGGGACAGAGTAAGAGACAGAGAAAGAGTGAGAAAGCAAGCTGCCAGGTCCAGGAGTCAAACCACAGTTCGCCATGTGGGAGTTCAGCATCCCTAACCACCATGCCACCTGCTGGCCCCAAGGGGGTGAGGATCACACCCTATCATTCTCTGGCTTGCAACAGAGTGTATGTACCCTCTGTCAAGTTAAAAAAGTTTAAAAATTAATGGACCAGGGAACCAGCAGTTAGCGTAATGGCTATGTCGCTGGACTCCCACGTAGTCGACCGCGGTTCACATCCCGGACCCGGTGGCTTAAAACTCACGCTGGGCGCGTGTGCGCGCGTGCCCAAGATCCCAAGAGGAGAATGGAGAAGAAGGGACTGCAGCGTGACCGTCCCCTCTGGGGGGTGATTTCTCGCTTTCTGTCTCTATGTCTCTCTCTGTCTGGCGAGCGCACGCGCCCTATAGCAAAAACCTCTCAAAAAAAAAAAAAAAAAAATTAATGGACCAGCAAATGGTGCAATGATTATGTTGCTGGACTCCCATACAGTCAACTGTGGTTCGAGTCGCAGACTCAGTGGTTTAAAACTCATGTTGGGTATGTGTGTGCATGTCTAAAATCCCAAGAGGAAAATGGAGAAGGGACTGTGGCGTGGCCATCCCTCTGGGGGGTGATTTCTCACTTTGTCTCTCTGTTTTTCCTGCAAGGACACATGCTCGCTTTAGCAAAAATCTCTCAAAAAAGTTTTTAAATGTAATAAATAAATAAATGTCATAGTCCAAACAAACAGAAGAATGGTACTTAATGAGTATGATTCCAGTTGTAAAGAGAATTTTATATATTTTAAAAATAACCTTAAATCTAAGATAAATATTAATTTTTTTTTTTTTTAAGTCTAAGGTAGGGGCTGGATGTGGGATGGTAGTAAAATCCAACACTTTGTGAGACTGATCCACATGCAAAGGTCTAAATTCACTTCCAGAGGTCTCCCTGAATACCCAGGGTTTGTGTGCCCCAGATTGGGGGCTGGCTGAAGCTGGAGTTGGATCACAGTGTTAGGACTCTTTTGGGAATGCCCCTTTCTTCCTCCCTCCCTAAGGGGTTGGGAAAAAAAGTCCAAGATAAAGTAAACCATATTTCAGCCTAAGATGGTCCTCACATGCATATTTATAGTCCTTTAAGAGACATTATTAACAGCCAGCAGTCAGATTTCTATTTCAAAATTTTCACTAAACACGAAAGATGCAAAAGAAACATATTTCATTTCACGCCCAGCAATGCAAAATACCACATCTTTAATAACTGCTAAGTACAATTAACTTTTGTTTAAAATAAATGAAAGATTATATGATCATTTGGTTAGAGAAAGAAAGCAAACAGAAGTTTCATGTCTAGATTTCCAAATATCCAGAAATATCTTGACAGTCAATCAGTTGGAAGACAAAAACACATCTCAGACAGGAATTTCAGATATTACTGTAAATTCCTTGAGAGCACAATACACACCATTCATATTTACATTATCACCACACCCAAGAGATATGTAAGACTAAAAGAAATATGAATGTATAGAAAAAGAAAAAAGACTAATGACAACCTCTACTTGAGAAAGTAGTCTACTTCTTCCTACTTACATACTTTCACCATTTAGATTTATATCCTTAGATTAAAAACAAAGGAAAAAAATTACTAGGACAGAGCTATGGGCAATGCATATGTATCAAATCTTCGCTATCTACCAATAATACTATTTTGTGATGACTAGAAGTCGAGCTGTCAGTATTTCTTGTTTGTTTTTGCTACATCCTACATACATTTGCCAGAGAAAAAGAATGAGAAATCCCCACCCCCAGGAAAGACAATGGCATGCCATGAATCCTTATCCTCCTTTCTCCTCTTGAGATTTTGGCCACACAAACGCACATGCACCCAGTATGACTCTCAAGCTGCCAAGTCTAGGATTCAAACCAGGAAGCTGGCCATGTGAGATCCAGCACCTTAACCTCCACACCACCTACTGGACTAATAATTCTTTCTTTTTCTTCTTTTTTTTTAAGAAAATCTGTCAGAGGGCAAGTGCGCTGGCAAGAGAAAGAGGAAATGAGAAAGCAACCCTCAATGGGGAATGGTCATGCTGCAATCCCTTCTCCTCCATCTTTGCATTTTACCATGCCTGTGCATGTGCCTGTCATGTTTCTCAAACTACCCTATCTGGACTGAGACAGGGTGGTCGGCCATGGGGGGGGTCCAGCTGCCTTAACCATCACATGAAAGGCTGGCTCTAAGCTATCAACATTTCTAACAAGCTCAATTAAGTCAACAGGTGGGGCCAGTAGGTGGCCTTGTGATTGATACACTGAATTCCCATATGGCCCACTGCAGTTAAGAGTTCCGGAACTGGAGGCTTGCTTTCTCACTTTCCCTTTCTCTCACTCTGTCTCTTTCTTTCTCTGGTCAAATTAAAAATAATAATAATAAATAAAATTTTAACATTCTTAAAAAAAAAAGGTTAACCTGTTTAAATTTATTCTCTTTCCTACTTGATCCCACAGTTTAATGTATATATTCACTATACAAGATATTTACTTATATGTGTTAATACTAACTTGTTTTGATATTGCCCTTTTTGCCTAAAGAGCAAACTAAATGGATAAATGGTCCTAATTTAACATTTGTCACAAAATACTAATTCCATGCAATGTGCCAGGCAAAGTAAAATAGATAACAGGTGGGACAGGGAGATTGGAGATGAGGGGTGAGATGCTCAAATAAGACTGCAAAATATTGAGTAAAAGTCTTAAGCTTAAAAATACTTTTCCAGGGGACCAACAGTTGGCATAATGGCTATGTCGCTGGACTTCCATGTAGTCGTCCGCAGTTTGAGTCCCAGTTCGACCAGTGGCTTAAACTCACACCCGACTTGTGTGTGCGCGTGCCCAAGGTCTCCAGGGGAGAATAGAGGAGAAGGGATTGTGGCATGGCCATCTCCCCAGGGGTGATTTCTCACTTTCTGTCTCTCTGTCTGTCTCTTTCTGGCGAGCGCACACAGCCGATAGCAAAAACCTCTCAAAAAAAAAAATTCCGGAGTCCAACAGGTACCATGGTGGCGAAGGTGCTCAACTCTCACATGGTTAACTGCAGTCTGAATCCCAGACCTGGTGGCTTGAAAATCACGCCAGATGTGTATCTGTGTATGGGTGTGTGTGTGTGTGTGTGTACATGCCCAAAACACCAGGAAGAGTATGGAGGAAAAGGGATTGTGGCATGGCCATCCCCCACAGGGGTGAGTTGGTGATTTGTCACTTTCCCGCTCTTGGGAGTGCACATGCAAAACAAACAAACAAACAAACCTCCCACAACCCAAAAAACAGAAACCAAAAAAATATTTTCACAGATGTGCCAGCATCTTATAAAATATCATGCCTGTGAATCTCAAAAGGAAGAAAGAAGAGGCTATAATTTATTTTTCCAAGATGATGTGGCCTACTCAGATCTTTAAATACTCCCCACAATTTATGTTTAAATGAAGTGCTACCTGAAGATGATGAAAATAAACATATCTGTCAAAATCTAATCACATACCCAAGTCTAAAAGTTGCACAGATTAGGTCTGGGTTAATGTACATTTCAAAAAGTATTTATCTGACTATGTACAAGAGGATTTTTTAAAGTTCATGAAAAAATAAAATTAAAGTATGGGTTGACTTGGGTGCAAACAAAAATGTTAGAAATCCATTTTTTTTCCTATAAATGCATTTTTTCTGTTAACTTTTTGAAGGCTCTGTGGAAATACATAGAAACTATATGGATTCAAAAATGGTGAGTAAATGACATTAAAAAAAATGAATGTCTTTTTTTTACTCGCCAATGGCCAATTCAACGGTAACTGTGTAGATACCCAAACTAGGGATAACTCAGAAATAACATCAACAAATAAAAATGCTAAATTAGTCAGATAAATCTAAGAAACTAATGCAGTAGCTTTCTCTGAAGGTCTAATTATCATAATTTTCTTCTGCTATATAGAAAAATCTGTGGGAAACTTGGAGATGGTACATGATGTCACATGAACATATTACCCTATAACTTAAAGTATTTTAGTTTTTTTACTAGACAAAAACTATTTCATCTTACATATCTTCCATGTTTTTGTCAAATAAAAAAGCAACAGTAAAGAACAAACACTAAATATAAGAATAAATGGTAACAAACAAAGCTTCAAGTACCTCGTAGAAACAGTCCCTTCAATAGTGACTGACTTTCTAGTTTTAACTGGAAGAAAGAACAACTCTGTATTCATTTCATTCATTCAACAAGTACTTTACTGAGCACCCATGACACGCCAAGAACCACGCTCAGCACCTATGGGATTCTTAAAAAGTACTAAACACAGCCCCTGGCCTCTAAAAGCTTACAATCTATTATCATTAATAGTTGAAAAAACAAAGCAAGAAAAACCCCCCACCAAAAAAAAAAGTTAAGTGCCAAAAGAAGTAAAATACTCAATTATGGGCCATATTATATTGGATTTAATACTTGAAGGGGAGGCATATGACAGCCAAGGTATTTCTGAGAATATTCTGGAGAAGGCGAAATTTGAAATAGTAGAACCTAGATAAGCAAAGGGAAGTTCATGGCAATGGTAAGCTGAGTCAGGGCAAGAAGAACAGCACCAACTTGAAGTCAGGAACTAATACGATGACTTATGTTACCATGAAAAGACCAGCCTAGGTGCAAATTAGGGAATGTGAAGACATGCTGCTTTAAATATTGCTTTGGTGGGGCCAGCAGGTGGTGTGGTGGTTAGGATGCTAGGCAGCCACATAACTGACTACAGTTAGTGTCCCCGACCTGGCAGCTTGCCCTTTCACTACTCCCTGCCACCACCCTGCCTCTCTCTATGTCTGTTTCTGGTGGGCATGTGAGCCCCACAGCAAATTCAGGAAGTAATAATGATAATAAATAAAATTAAACAATTTTTGAAAAAAAAATCTTGCTTTGTCATGTACTATGGGAGATCCTTGAAAGTTAAACTGTAGAATTTATACAGTATGTTGTAGGCACAGAAAAACACTGTAAATTCTTGGGCAAAGAGATAACACAATGAAATCTAGAAATATGGGGGAGGGACAAACCTAACTTAAGAAAACCAGCTCAAAAAATATTGAGTTCCCTAGGTATGGAAGCATGATAATAGGCTCAGGATGGCACCAGGAACAGAAATAAAGATCTGCTAGAGTCTGCCTTGTGCATTATAAGAACAAATAAACTAAACTCATTTGTAAAAAGCAGTGATTCATTTATCAGTTTACTGACCAAAGAAAGCACCAAAAAAGTACCAAATAATTATAATTAAGGAGGCATTACAGAAAGCATGTTTTATTCATTTCTTTCTACATGAACCCATAAAAATCTAATATCTACTCTTATCAAATTATCTAAATTATAGACTTTTACAGCTGAACAAGACCTTAAGTTTCTTCATCTTCTCATTACAAGAGGCAAATTAAGGTTAAAAAAAAAAAATGCTAAAGATGAGCCAGCAGGTGGGGAATCTCTTGGGTAAAGACAAAACCATCTCTGATGAAGATGACGGGACTTGCATGACCTTTGTATAGAAAGGACATCCAAAGAATAAAATGAAATTTAAGAATATATATTTTGATTTTTTTTTAAGGCCAGGGCTGTATGCATGCTAGAAGGAAATGCACGGGGCAGAGGTAGATAAAACAGCCTGTTGACAGGAATGGCGTGATAGCACCTGGTTACAACTGAAATACTTTTTCTAATTCCCTACTCTATCAGGATTCTGGGCATAGGCATGAAGCTGACAGGGCTGGGATTAAAACCCTGATTGGCTATGTGGGATTCTGCTTCCTCTGTATAGCACCTAACCACTATACTACAGGGCTGGCCCAAGATGTGAAAACATTTTAAACACAAAACATGATTTACCATAGGTATGAAGGGAAAAGACAGCTTTACAGCTACTTGTATCTTAATGGAACGCATTACTGGAAATATTTGAGTACTGCCACCAAGCAGGAAAAATTTCTTACCTTTCCTAGTTAATATGTATTTTTTTAAACCAGTAATCACTCCAAAAATCATTAAATTATATATAAAGTTTATACAAGTTGTAAGGTCCCTTCTGGCTATAAGATGATATGATTTTATATAAATATTAGCATGGCTTTCCCATAGTAATATACAAAAAGAAAAAAGCAAATTTAACCTATAGGATAGATAACTGAGATGAACCTGAAAGTATTATTAAACTTCATTTGACAATTTCCAAATAATTACTATTTCTAATAGATTCAGCTTTAAATTGTAAAATTGGAATTCTGGGTTATCTCATGAATAAAAAGAAATTATGAAGACACTACGTCTTTAAGCTAACTAACCTCTTGTACTTAAAAAAGTACTACATACTCTACATTCTCATATTGTTATTCCGTCCAGTCTGCATATTATGTTACAAACAACTTTTACAATTTCTTTCCATATTTAATAACATCTCAAAGACCACAATCATTCAGCAAGTAAGACAGCTATAAATTTTAGTCTTCAGCTGATTAAAGCATGAGATCTTAATGGAAATTAGTTAATGTATGAAGGTTCTATAACGTTTAGTCTGCAAAGCTCAAGAATTGGTTCATTAACTTTTAAAAACTGGATGGCAGAACCCTAATAACAATCACTGCTAATAATGTTACAGGCATCCTGCTTCTTTTCCAATCATCTTCTGATCACCAACTGCTAATTTTTACTTTTTAGAGTGGGTGGACAGAATGTTTAAGGAAATGTTTAGAACTTTTAACGAGACTTCTAAATTATTAGAGGACTCAAATTATCCATGCTCTCCCACTGTTATAAAGCTAAAATAAGAATTTGCTATATATCAAGATTTGGGCCCTGTATCTATATTGCTGATTAGATAGATACTAAAGGAAAAAGGGGAAAGATTTGTTTTTGAGAAAAACAATGGAGATTTTCTTGGGACCTTCAGAGCTGGACTCCTGAAACATTCATTTATTGTCCTAACAGGAGTCAACAGAGGAAGAAAGAATTCTAAACATTTAAATAATCAAGTATACTTAAAGGCACATGAAATTCACTGACTTACGAAAAAAGTAGAAGAAAATCACAAGGCAAAATTTAGAGTATTTGAATGGATGGAAATCAAGTAGCAAATAAACCTACTATGAAGATAACTGACATAACTAAAAGAAAGGGCCATAAAGCAACCCATGACAACAGTACTTTTAAAAAATAAAACCTGAATTTTAATAGAAATGAGTAGCTTGCATCTTGGTTTTGGTAGTGCAATAGCACCATTACAGCAAGGGTAAGCAGATCAATCCCTTGCAAAACTTACCTTGTTTGGCCCAATGGAAACAGAAGGCCCCAGAAAAGAGAGAAGCATCTGGCAGTAGCAAATTGTTTTATTTTATCTTTCTGTGGAAAGAAACTAATTTTAAATAAGAACCAGAGCATTTAAAGAATAAATAATTTTTAAAGCTCATTATCTAGTCAGAGCAGCTCTACCAAGAAAAGAAGAGCTCCTTGCTGCTTAGAGATGGAAAGAAACAGAAGAGGAATCAGAGTTGCTTCTCCATCACCTAGGGAGTTTAAGACACTTCTTTAAAGAACTCTTACAGGCAGAATCTTTTCAGTCTGGTGCTTCTGAATAAAGATTTTTACATGAAATTAAGGGCTATATTCAAAATAAATGAAGATAACTATTTGATATTAAGCCCTTCTACTCTTAAGGTTAAGAAAAAAAAAAAGACATATAGCAAGCTCCTTTTTCTACCACATTTTCACTAATAACTTTAACCATCAAGGTTTAAATCGTTATCGGAGTAAACAGTACTAATTTACAAGAGATCATATGTATGTAATCGGCTTTCCAAAATATTTTACAAGCCTAAATTTTTGATGATCTATCAGATAATCAAATGGAAATAACCCAGCCACCTAAATATCTGTGTATTACAGAACCTAATATAGGGCACAAAATTATTCATGGTAACTAAACCTGTTACCTTTCTCAGATACTTCTCTAAAAACTCAGTTCTATAGATGTTACTGAGTCAGCATTAGAACCTTTTGTTCCAGCTCACTCCCACAAAATGTCCATTTATAATCAATGCTAGAGATGGAAGGGACAACCCATAAGGAGGAGTCCAGAAGCAATAAGCTTATTTTTAAAAAGCTAAACAGTCTAAGTGGAAAATAAACGACCTATTTGGCAATGTCCCATGAAGAATCGGAATTACAGAGCAGAAACTCCCCATCCCATTTCCGCTCTACCAGCCCGCACACATAAGCGTGCGCGCACACACACACACACACACACACACACACAGATGAAGGTATTTCAGGAATATATTCTAAGCCCTACATTGCAACTTTCAGATTCTATTCATTTACATGGCCCAACCAAAACAAGTTACTTTTTATACAGAAGCCTTTTTCATTACATTCAAAATTCAGTTACAGTCTTGATTCAACACTTGGCTCATATGAAATGAAAACTAATATTTGAAGATAAACTATCCCTTAAACATCTATAAGTACTGACCTAGATTTCAACATCTTGACACAGTAATACCTCAGACAAAAATAAACAAATAAGTACAAATAAATAAAAACATTCTTACTTGTCCCATTGGTGGCCCTCCCATAGGGGGCATCATTTGTGGCATCATCCCATGAGGTACTGGAGGCATATTAGCTCTCTGACCCATAGGGTGCATTCCCATTGGAGCATAATGCATGCCAGGGTGCCCCATCTGAAAAACAGTGACAATTTAAAGATGAGTAACATAAATGCTTCTTAAAAATCTTACCCCATCAAATCAGCTTAGCAGCAGAAGTATAGTATTAGACCAATGTGTAATGAAATTATTGAGTTACTTTTTTATCCTTTTCAAGGAAAAGGCACTTCCCAAGTATTTATAATCACCTTGCAAATTCCATAAGAAAATGGAAAAAAATATTGAAGTCATTTTTCCACAGCTGGGTCACAGAATTCTTTTAAATATAAAACAGTTATTCAGCTACTGATTGTTTAGCAAAGCTTAGAGGATACATACTAAATGCTATTACTTTAAAAACTGTCACAGAAAAAAAAAATCTTTATCCTTAATTTCACACAAATACAAAAGGTAGCCAGCTGTTGTTACTCTGTAACTCGTCTGATTTTAAAATTTAAACCGAATTTACCAAATTAACTTAGATAAGGTCTGGCCAAACACTAAAAGGTCTGGTCAGTCTTAACTACAAAACGGCTACCTGGGTACACGTCACTCCTTAATATACTATTTCCGAACATAGCCTTTAAGAGAGGTAAATTCCTTCTGCCAAAACCTTTTCAAAGACTGAGATTCTGTCACTCACCAACACTAAATGCAAACTACTAATTCATTCGTTTTGAGGTTTGTTTTTTTTCATTCTGAGGTGCTTTTAAAAGACTACTTTCTTTACCTTGTGTCCATTGTTCTAAGTTTAAAAAACAGGTAATTATCTCCTGTCAATGTGCTCAACAGTACCTCCCGCAGAATACCACCACTACTAGCGAAAAGAGATTTTGGCAGTCTCTCTTAAAGTCTTACAGACCCAAGCCTCCGCTTTCCCCTTCTCTACAAAAATCGGGCCTACAGCTCCAGGACGCTCACCCCGCCCAGGGCCCAGCACCTTCACCGCGCATCTGTCTAGGCCAAGCCCACAGGGAACTTCCAGGGTCCCACATCGCTCTCTTTGTGCATCCCGGCCCTCCGTTTCTCTCCCTCGTCACATATCCCACCATCGCGAGCTCTTCCTCCGTCCACTCTTATCTTCTCCTTTCGGAGAGAGCTTCCTGTCTCTGATTCCGTTTTTCATTGTGCCGGTTTCCCCCTGCCCCACCGATCCCTTACCGAGGGCCGTCTCCTCAGGAAGCCGTCAGCAGAGACCCAAGAGCTGGAGCAGAGACTTGAGCCGGACAATCTCCGCTCCCCGTCCCCGGGACCCCGCGAGGGAGGATGGCTCTCCATTTCACTCACCATGAGGCCTCCGCGCTCGGCTCCAGTCCCCGGCCTCATCGTCGGGCTCAGACTGCTCCGCCGGCGGCCACTGCCGCTACACATACCAATAAGAAGCGATCTGAGTGGCTGGCGCCCGCTGGTGCCAAAGGTTAAAGGCTGTCCTGCGCTGCGGGGCGGGACCAGCGGGGCCAATAGGCTGACAGGCTTCTCCGCTGTCCAATCAGAGTGCGCCGCCGAAACGCAACTCTGCGGCGATTCGCCCCCAGCCTCAGATTCACTTGGCGTCGCCTGCATGGAGGGGGGGAGGGGAACGGAGGAAGTTTCTGCGTCGAGTCCTCCGCAGGGAAAACTCCATCAACTTCCTCAGGGGAAGGGAAGACAATCGTATCCCCACTTCCCGAGTTTAGACCGCCTCACCCCGTTTGGGGTGGGGCAATGGGAGTGCCACCTTCACCCTCCCCGCCCGGGTTACGGCCGTCCCACAAACCTGAGGCCGCCAAGGGTAGGGTGAGGGAGTGGGGGTGGGGTAAGCGTCTAGCGTTAGTGGTGGCTGGGGCCGGATACGCGCGCGAGCGGCGAGTCTGAGGAGAGGGTGGGGAAGGCGATACGAGCGGTCCTGACGAAAGGGTTCGAGCGCAAGCACCCGGTAGCTACTGCGCGCCGGGCGGAGGGGTTAGAAGGCGTGTGGAGCAGCGTGGAGGGAAGTCGTGGTGGGGCGGGGGGGAACGACGCGAGAGGCAGGTGAAGCTGGACAGTTAAGGCACGGCGAGAGGGCCTAGCAGTAGGCTGCAGTTAATGGGAGAAGCTGAGAAAGAGTGCGAGCGTGGAAAGAAGGAGGGGAAAGCAGATGGGCTCGGGAATGCGTCGCAGTGTCTTAGGAGGACGCTAGGACCCAGAGCCGAGAAGCCGCACTTAGGGGACGGCTGGACGCGCGCTCTCCCGTCCGCCGGTGACGCGGCGGTGGCCCACGGTCTGGCCGGGACGAAATGCCGCAGGGAGAGGAGAATGGGCTGCCTTTGGCCTGACTTCTGACCCTGTGCGTTTTCCTGTCCCCGTCCCGTGTACGGTCCTGGGGTTGGGCTCTGGTTCCAGGGGGTCCAGCCTGTCATCAGGCTTCAGAATTCCCTTTTGCCTCGGCGCCACTCAGTCCGCACCCCTGCGTGCGAGGACCGGGTGGTGGAGGCCGCGGCGGTGCCCAGCTGCTCATTGGCTGTTGCTGGCGCGCGGCGGAGTGGGTGGGAGACGCTAGACTGCCGCGGTCTCAGTCTTTCCCGCCATGTCGTTTGTGGAGAGCGGGAGGCCCTCAGCTCCGAGGCGGAGCGGCTTAGGCACTCCTGTTCCTTTTGCTCGGCGGGTGTATTCCACCTTCACTCAGGGAGACAGTTGGGGTGAAGGCGAAGTGGACGAGGAGGAGGGGTGCGACCAGATAGCCCGCAATTTGCGGGCGGAGTTCTCGACCGGGGCGTCTTCCGAGCCTAGGAGGGGCTTGCTGCTCCCGCCGGACGGAGATGGGTCGCCGGTCCTGAAGCGCAATGGCATCTTCCCGGCGGCTGTGGGCAACCGAGCCCAGCCTCGGCGGTGGCCGGTCCAGGTCCTCTCAATTCTCTGTTCGCTGCTGTTTGCCGTCCTCCTCGCCTTCCTCCTCGCCATCGCCTATCTGATTGTTAAAGGTATTGAGGCCCCGGCCTTGAAAGTCCGGAGGAACGTTGAGCCGGGACTTGTCTTTTGCCTCCGTTAACCCTCTTTCTCCTCTTACCAACGCCTGCTAGGTGACAGCCGCTTTCATCCAGAAGAACACTCATCTCCATCTGTCTTTTTCTCCAACCCCCTTTGTCTTTTTTCCTAGGTGGAGGGCCCAGGTCTATGATTAAGAGATGCATTTTAAGACAGGGCCTTTTGATTAAATGAGTACTCTTAAATATCGTATGGGCATTGAACACGTAGCATAAAATACTGGCACAACTAAACAAAATGAAGAATACCCATCATTAAAAAGAGACCGTGCCCTGTTTTTGAAGTTGAAATATCGACCTGGTTGAAATAAAAATAGATGATATTGTTGGTGTTGTTTATTACAATGGAAAGAATCAGACTTAAGTTTAAACTCAGTTCTGTTGACCTTGCTCAAGTTAGTCAAAAAGCAAAATTAAAATCACAAAACTGGTTTGTTGTTAGAAAAGCATCCACCACCTTGTTATCTCAAGTATTGACTTCACTACATACAGTGAAATCTATTTCACGCTAGTATTTATTTTTCCTCATTGTTTCCCAGCCCTTAATGGGCTGCAGATGGCATCTACAAGCTTACTATGCTTGATTTTCGTACTGACAACAGATTGGCAGATTGTGTGAATATTACCACTTCATAAAATGGTATTGGTTGTGAACTGTCAGTCTTAAATGCTTGGCTGCCAACGTTTCATTTCTCTATCACTTCCTTTCCTATTTCATTGCAGTTCTGGAAGATTTGTAAGTAGTTTATTTCTCTTTTTTTCCCTGAGCGGTTGCCTTTGTAGAATGAAGTCCTGAAGCCTTGGTAATTGCAAGTTCATTTTAGAAGATACTGCACTCTGCTTATTGTGGAGAATGGAGGAAAGAGCTGAATTGAAAAATCTAATGTACCTTTTAATTCATATAAAATGTCTTCACAGCAACCCTGAGGAGTAAACATTGTTTTATTTATGTGTTAGTTGACTCATAGAGGTCTTTTTTGGTTACTGAAAGTCATATACAGCTGATATATTAAATCACAATTTGAACCTACTTCTTTCTGACCCCATAACACTCTACACAGATCCATAATTTCTCTTCAGATTATAAAATAATCTTGCTTTTCTTACAGAGTTGCATGCGGAGACTTTGAAAAACGAAGATGATGTAGACGCTGGGCTATTAGGTACGGATTTAATTGTGGCTTGAATTGATTTTGAACTCATTTTTTTTCCCCAGGTCATGTTTATACAGAATTTGGGATTAAATGTTTAATATAGTCCCATGTGCAGTTGATTCAGTCACTTGCATAACCATGATAAATGTTAGATTTTTTTTAATAAGTTCTATGGAGAGATTGTGTACCATGTATACTAGTAATAGTTTTGAACACAACTATATGTGACTCGAGGCCAGATAATACTTAGCACTTTCTAATTCTTAGGAATTTAAAAATGAACAGACAAAAAGCTTTCTCACTACCTTAGCAAAGATAAATAACGTCTTTTTTTCTATAATTTTTATCTCCTTAAATGTCTATTGTAATTTATGATTTATATATGATCATTACACATCTTTGTAGGGTACAGAATGGTCTTCAAATGCACGTATATAGTTTGTAATAAACAAATTAGGGATATAAACATATCTGCCACCTTTAATGTTTAAAGTTACATTGTGTTATGAACATTCAAAACCTGTTCCAGTGGTTATTCTGCAAGTATATACTGAATTGTCTGTAACATTCTTTACCAAGATATACAGTTCTAAAGAAAAACGTATTGATTAAAAATCAGGCAACAAGCAGTTTCATAAATTAAAAAAAGATACTGTTAACTTAGCCAATGAAAGAATTTATAATTTCTATGTAGAAGACTGGTAGATAAGAGTTCATAATCTCAAAAAAATCTGTGAGTATCAGTCATTGGTCCAGTTAGAGATAGGTAAAATTGTACATAATAATAGTTCATTGGGGAGAGAGAACACTTTTGTTTGGGACCAGCAGTTAGCTTAATGGCTATGTCGCCGGTCTCCCACGTAGTCGACCGCAGTTTGAGTCCCGAACCCGGTGGCTTAAAACTCACGTCGGGCGCGTGTGCATGCGTGTCCAAGATCCCAAGAAGAGAATGGAGGAGAAGGGATTGTGGCCTGGCCACCCCCCCGGGGGGGGTGATTTCTCGCTTTCTATCTCTCTGTCTATCTCTGTCTGTCTGGCAAGCGCACGCGCCCTATAGCAAAAACCTCTCCAAAAAAAAAAAAAACACTTTTTTTTTTTTACTCACACACCAAGTTCTTGGAAGACCATACTGCTGTGCTTTGTGTAAAGAAGTAAGTCTTTGAAATAGCAAAAAGAAAACAGAAAGAGATGTTTAAAAGTAAAGACTTGGTGAAGCCAGTGATTTGATGATTTTTATAGGCTTTTCGGAGTTCTTGATTTTAGCCTTTTTAAATTTTTTTCCAAGGAAAGTTTTACCTACTTTTTAACATTTGGGATTTTCCCTCTATTATCTAGTTTCATATGGAGAATAGTGGTTGTAATAAATATATAAATTGAAACCTGTGGAGGCACCTGTCTACAAATAATTGGTAAATTTGTGTTTAAACTTGCTTGTGTGTGAAATAGTTGAATCTGCATTTAATCCCGACAGTAAGTGGTATTATCAATATGTGTGGACTTACCCTTTATTCCTAGTTGTTTTGTGTTCTCTTATTTCTGTTTGTCGCCCTTTAGCTTTCCTGGTGTAGTAGTTCCTTAAGTAGTTTCTGAAAATCCAGTGTCATTTGGGTGAATTCTTTCAGCATTTTTTTATGGGGATTGATTTTATTTCTACTTCCCATTTGAAGGATAATCTTGCTGGGTATAGTACTCTTGGCTAGAATTGCTCTTCTTTCAGTGTTTTAAATATGTCTTCTCATTCTTTCCTTGTCTGCATTGTTTCAGCTGAGAGACCTGATTATTAGTCTAATACCTTTGTAAGTAACTTGGTGTTTCTCACTTGCTGCTTTTAAGATATTGTCTTTATCTTTGATTTTTATTAATTTGGCTATAATATGCCTTAGAGAGACTCTCCTTGTGTTTTATCTATCTGGTATCCTTTGTCCTGGATTTGGATGTCCATATATATGTGTGTGTCTAAATTTGGAAATTTTTCAGCTAATATTAGGTTGTCAGGAAAGTCAGGACATGTTTTTGTATGTTTTTCTATGCAAAAGAACACCATAACTTTCCTAATGACCCAATAGATCATGAAAGATGTTTTCTGTGCCTTTGCCTGTCTTTTCACCATCAGGAGTACCTAGCTGCTTAATGGTGTCTCTGATTTCCTGTATATTGTCCACATTTTTAATGGTTAATTCTTTTTGGTTGCTTGGACTAAAACTGGAGGTTTTGTCTTCGTGATCAGGTTCTTTCTTCTGCATGATCCTACTATGCTGTTGATACTTTTAAGGGATGTTTTGATTTCCTGCATCATATTCTTTATCTCAAGAAATTCTGTTTGATTCTTTTTTGATGTGTCTGTTACTATGGAGTTCCTCCATGAAGTCATGGAAGGATTTTCTCATCTAGAATTGGTTGTCTGTTTTGTCTTGCGTCTCACTGAGTTTGGTTACCATGATTATTCTGAATTCCTTTTCTGACATTTCTGTGATCACCTGTGTTTTATGCATTGGCAGAGTTATTATCCATCGAGGGAGAGATATATTGTGACTTTCTTCTATTTCTTCAGGTTTTGCTTTGATTTTTAGTTATTTGGTGAAACATCACTTCTTAATACTTTTTGAAGTATGTTTCTGCAGCTGTGTGCTCCTGCACTTCTCTGTGGTATGTGTAAACTCTGTACTAATTGCTCTTGCTCTATTGTGGGAGTGTGGAATCTACGATAGGAGTTTGGAGATCAGATTTTCAGAGTATGGTTTCTCTCCTTTTACCCCTAAGAGAATTATGGGGAATTAATTACTCTAGAGTCTCCTGTTTTTAGGTGTTTTGTTCTTCTATACCCATATCATCCTCCCAGTGTGGATGGAGATGGATTTGACAGAACCTTAAGTGATAGAATATACCTTAAGGGCCTGAGAGCCCCTCTTCCACCACAGCAGGCTTAGCAGGGGTCCCTGCTGAAGAGCTTAAGCCAGGTGTCTTGGTTTAGGCCTGTCTGTTGGTCCTGGAGGGGTGAGGGTCAAGGCGGTATCAACATACATAGGGCAATAGCTCCTGCCTTCTATCTCTGTGATTACAGGGTCCCCCTATAGCTAGTTCTGTGTCTAGGTAAGAACCTGCAGGAACCAGGTACTGATTCTTAAGTGCTGGAGAGTCCCTCCTTCCCTATAGCATGCAGGAGAGAGGTCCCTGCTGATGAGCTCAAGCCCAGAAGCCTTTCATGGGCCTGGTTTTTGGTCCTTCTGATTCTGGGATTGCGAGTTCTCCCTGTTGCTCCTTCCGTCTCTCCATAAATAGCATTTTAACCAGACCTCAAAAGAAATTTTAAGTTTGAATCTTAATAAATAACTTCCCTTAAAAAAAAATAAAGCATTGGCCATACTTGTGGAAGTTAATGACTAGGAAAGTTAAACCTGAGTTTCTACAAAATATCTGTAAAACAATATAGTTTACAGATTTCCAGGAGAAAAAAGTTACTTATGTTGTGTTTTTTTTTTTCTCTCCAAAATGATTTCTAAGAGTTTAGAACTTTACTTGTCTCGCATATTTTACTCTTCTGTTTGCTATAATCCATTCTATTTAATCACTTTAAATTTAATCAAGCAGTCAAATAATTATTTATCATTCTAGATAGGCAGATGAGATCATATCATGCCTGTCTCCTTGTCCACCTGTCTGACGGCTTTAAAACTCTTTAATCTAATCTGCCTCTTCAAGGTTAGTTCCCTTACAGTGCTACAAAGTATCTACCTGATTTTCAGGAGTAACCTTTATCTTCCAATTAGAAGTTAGTTTGCTGGGTATCAGGAGGAAACTGATGGGTGTTCCTCTCACCTTCCTTGAGAAGTGTACTTTTAGTAGCCCATTATATCAGTGTATATTGTTATACTGTTTCATCTCTAGAAAACAAAGATTGTTAAGTCTTTTTGTAACATTTTTGGTCTGTCATCTTGATGGATTGTAGGCAGAATCTTAGGAACTAGGGCAGAATTCAGTAGTATTTAGAAGTTGGCCTGATTTCACATTTTTGAATGAAATGGGTAGCAGTTGTTATATAAAGGAATGGCTTGCTCAATATCAAAAGGAATATGGTAGGAGTTTATTGTTAACCTGCCTCCTTTTCCATTTTCAAGTAAGTAACATTGTTTGTAAGTATGCTCCATAGACACTACAATATAACAGCAAATAGGGAGGGAGATCATTATCTAACTCTTTGCTAATTATATGCATTTACTATTAGGATTCAGAAATGAGAAGAAATTGCTGCATCTTTATGTAAAAAGGAAAGAAAGAAAGAAAGCAAGCAAGCAAGCAAGCAAGCAAACTGTAAACAACCCTATGCAAAACTAGAGGTCCTTACTTTCAGCCAGCAGTCTAATGGAGAATAAATACAGTCAATACCACTTGATGGTCTAATTCAGTCCGTTTAAAGTAAGTGTATTTATATCCGTAGCAAAACGTGGATACAAAAATAAATTTCTCTACCAGAAGAGGATTCTTAAAAATCTGTTTCAGAGAAGTAGTGTCTGATTAGAGTCTTTAAGATAAACTTCCCAAGGCTACTGAGCCAAGTCAGGAACTCACCATCAAGAAACCTAACTTCTGGGACTAGCAGTTAGTGTAATGGCTATGTCGCTGGACTCCCATGTAGTCTACCGCGGTTTGAGTCCTGGACCCAGTGGCTTAAAACTCAAGCCGGGCATGTATGCATGCGTGCCCAAGATCCTGAGAGGAGAAGGGATTGCAGCGTGGCCATTCCCCCCCCCCCCCCCCAGGGGTTGATTTCTGTCTGTCTGGCAAGCGCATGCACCCTATAGCAGAAACCTCTCCAAAAAAAATTAAAAAAAAGAAAAAAGAAAGAAACCTAACTTCTAGGACCAGCAGTTGGTGTAATGGCTATGTTGCTGGACTCCCATGTAGTCAACTGTGGTTCAAGTCCTGGACCTGGTGGCTTAAACTCATGCCCAAGATCCCGAGAGGAGAAGGGATTGCTGCATGGCCATCCTCCAGGGGGGTGATTTCTTGCTTTCTGTCTCTCTGTCTCTGTCTTTCTGGTAAGCGCATGCACCCTATAGCAAAAACCTCTCTAAAAAAAGAAGGAAAACAAGAAAAAGAAACCTAACTTCTAAGGGAGCTGAGACTGCAGTTCTCTGATCATCTTTGTTTCTCAGAAAGAAGTCTTTATGGAAAGCTCTGTTTATACTTTTAAAAAGGATCACAATGAACATACTTTAACATTTAGAAAGTTAATTGATCCTAATGGCTAATAGGATTAGGCTGTAATAACTTTCATTTTTTCAAGTGAGGTAGTCCATCCAGCTGACTTTGAATAGTACTTAGTGGGTTTTGAAACTCTTCAATCTCCTGAGTGTCATTGAAATCACACTTCAGAGTTTTTGGGTTTGTCCTCTGCTTTTATACTTATCCTGCAAATGATCCCCTACTATTACCCTATTTTTCAGGGAGATTAATAAAATAAAACTTAAGTTTCTTAAAATTGCATTTCAGTCCTTAATCTTTTTAACTTATTCTCAGGCCACCTTGATTATACTAGTCATGTACAACATTGAATTGTGTCATTTATGTACATTGACTTTTGCATCTGTCACTTTTTTTGAAGATGCATCACGTTTTTCAAACTTAGTCCTATTATCTTTGCATTTTTTCCTTCAGTCTTAATATTCCTCAAGGTTTAGCAAAATTACTTTTTATTTTTTGAAGAGGTGTTTGCTATAGGGCACATGCGCTCGCCAGAAAGACAGAGCGAGACAGAGACAGAAAGCGAGAAATCACCCCCCCGGGGGGGATGGTCACGTCGCAATCCCTTCTCCATTCTCTTCTCGGGATCTTGGGCACGTATGCACACGCGCCCGGCGTGATTTTAAGCCACCGGGTCCGGGACTTGAGCTGCGATTGGCTACATGGGAGTTCAGCGACATAGCGATTACACTAACTGCTGGTCCCACAAAATGACTTTTTTTTGCCATGGGGCTTGTGTACTCACTGAACAGAGAGACAGATAGTGAGAGGAAAAGTGAGAAATCACCCACCAGGAGGATGACCACACCACAATCCTTTCTTTTACATTCTCCTCTCAGAATTTTGGGCACACACACATGTGTCTGGGATGATTTTTAATCTGCTGGATCTGGGACTTGAACCACAGTTGATTATGTGGGAGTTCAGTATTTTAGCCACAATGCCACCTGCTGGTCCCAACAAAATGACCTTTTATTTCTATCAAGCCTGCCATAAGTATCTAGGGAAGATAGAAGGAGTTGCCTTTAGCAATTCATTTAAGACTATTGCTGGTGAATTACAGAGGTTACCTTGTAACTTAACCTTTTTTTTTTTTTTTTTAGAATTATTTTATTTAACTTTATTTATTTACTTATTTTAATTTGACTAGGGAGGGACAGAGCGAGAGAGCACGAAAGTGAGAAAGCAAGCCACCATGGTCAGCCATGTGGGAGTCCAGAGCCCACCACCAACTGGCCCCATGACTTGAGCTTTTGGGCCTTATATCTTTGGTGCCTGTCATTCCTTTAATATTTACTAGTTAATATCCTTTTTGTGGCCAGGGCCAGATTTGTGCATCTTGCAGTGTCAAGAACTGTTTTCTATTGAGCTGCCCAGTTCTTGTATTAAGATGAAGATGTTTCCAGACTTCTGTACATCTACAGAGAAGAAATGACTGGCATATACTGAGTTTAGTAAAAGATGAAGCTAGATCACTTGAAGAGTTCATCAGTTACTACTTTATATCTTTAGTACAACAACTGACTCCTGCTGTCATGATTACATGGTAGAGAATATTAGAAACAAGAAAAAGGGTATATTGGAGTGACCCCATTCTCTTAGAAAGGAAATGAGAGTGCTGTCTGTAGCTGGGTGGGATAACTGAAGTATTTTATTCAAAAATTCACAAATATTTTATCCTTCTCTGAAACCAGACTTATAAAATTATATATATTAATATTGTGTATGTTAACACTAATTTTCAAAAGAAAAATTGCTAAGGATTAAAGGGAAGAAAAGAGAAAGCCCAAAAAGATGATACAACCAAATGTAAGTGTTATCTAGTTTGGAAATTACAGGGGTTTTTTCTGTTTTTTTGTTTTTTTTTTTTTTTTTTTCTTTTTGAGAGGTTTTTGCTATAGGGCGCGTGCGCTTGCCACACAGAGAGAGACATAGAGACAGAAAGCGAGAAATCACCCCCCAGGGGGGATGGTCACGCCGCAATCCCTTCTCCTCCATTCTCCTCTCGGGATCTTGGGCACGCACGCACACGCACCCGGCGTGAGTTCTAAGCCACCAGGTCCAGGACACGAACCGCGGTCGACTACGTGGGAGTCCAGCAACATAGCCATTACACTAACTGCTGGTTCCCAAATTACAGGTTTTTAATACTTGAATTTCTGTTTTCTACAGTATTAAACTCACATTGAGAACAACTTTGCTTAAATGGAAGCAGAACTTTAATATTAGACAAGTAAATTATGTTCAACAATTAGCAGTAATACTATTGAGCTTTTATGGCATTCTGAACATTGTTAATTTTTGTTTTTCTTTTTAATTTTGCCAGACGGCATGTTCAGTGGGGTAGGGTCACACTACAGTCCATTCTCCATCTTTCCTCCTTTTAGGATTTTGGGCATGATGCACTTAATGTGTTTTTCAAGCCACCAAGGGCTGAGAATCAACTATGTAGTCTGCCTTGTGGATACAGCTACCTTAACCACCATACCTTGGGCTGGCCCCTGTGTTAAATTTTTACATTATTATTTCAGGTAATATTCTCAACTATCAATCAATTTATGCCGTAAGATAGTCTGGGGGGAGTAGTAGACAGAAACAGAATGGATTTTTAGCCAGAATCTTTAGCTTTATTATCCATATGAAGTCATTACAGGTCTTAACTCATAATTCATAACTCATAAAAGCAGTATTAAGAAACAGACATCAGAACTTCAGAATCTCCATAAATTGGTTCATGTTTGTGTAGAACTTCCCAGACTTCCTTTGGGGGTAGGGAGAAGTGTTTATTAGGCCAGTGAAATCAGACAGTAGCCGGCATCAGAATCCCCTGAAAGGCTTGTTAAAATTAATTTTGCTGATTTTCTCCTGGCTCATGGGATGCCTCTCCATGTAATGCACATTTGTAATAAGTTTGTAGTTAATGCTGATACTGCTAGTTCAGAAGCTTTTATAGTAGTTTCAAAACCTGACGTAATAAAAAGACTGGTGATTTTCTTTTTATTTTTGAATTAAAAAATCTAAGACTATATCATTAACTACTGAATAAAAAAAATTGGCTGTGTTCTTTAGCATCCAGTGCATCATCAGGGTGCATTGTACCCATTTCTTAAATTTTTTAAGCAGTAATTTGCAATAATTGTAAACAATAATTTGTAAATTTGATGACTTTTTCTTAATGATATTTATAATATTGTAGTAGTCCTATTTTCCTAGAAAATATTTTGCTATTTTATTTTAGGAATTATTTTAGTATTATCATTTATTCTCAACCTTGCTAAGAAGAATAAAAAATTGTGATGACCTCTTTCATGAAAACTTAAGAATCAGCAACTAGGAACAGACCAAGCCTGACCTATTCCCTGCTTCTGTAAAGTGTTATTGTGACATAGCCTGGCCCATGGCTTTGTATGTTGTCTCTGACTGTTTTCACTCTGTACTAACAGAGTGGAATAATTGTGACAGAGCTGTTATTTACTATTTGACTCTTCTCAAAAGAAAAAACACAGTACTTTAACCCCATAGTCATTCAACAGAAAACACTAAAGACAAGAAGAACACAAACATCTCTTTTAGCTGAAAGTGTTTATGGCAAATTTTTTTACCTTATGTCTGCACACACTAATTTTGATACTATTTGTAAGTGAGCAAGTGCTAGAGGCAGATATATTTCCAAAGGTAATTGGAAGAGATGGAAGTAAATCATTGGATTAATTGTTTAACTTGTTTAAAAAGCTATGAGTGGAAATATTTTGCAAATTGCAGAGTAAAAAGGATTATTGTATTCTCTACCAGAAAAATAAACCATGAGGGTTTTAAAAATTCCTTTGAACATTGTGTTTTGATGATCCAAGTGCTAAAAGAAAACCCCAAAATAACAATGAACTATAACTGATTACATTTTTTTTTCTTTTTAAGAGATTTTTACCATTGGGCACATGCACTTGCCAGAGAGAGAGAGAGAGAGAAAGTGAGAAATCACCCCTCAGGGGGATTATCCCTTCACAACAATCCCTTCTCCTCTTGGGATTTTAGGCACATACACATGTGCACCAAACATGAGTTTCAAGCCACCAGGAGCAGGACTCAAACTATGGTTGGCCACATGCCAGTCCAACGACGTAACAACTACCATCTGCTAGCCAAATTACAGACATCATTTTTTTTTAAAGAACTATTTAATTTTATCTATTGTTATTTTAATATGCCATAGGGCACATGTGCTCACCAGAGAGAGGAGGAAAGCGAAAGCAAGCCGTCAGGTCCAGGACTCGAACCATGTGGGAGTCCAACACCTTAACCAGCATGCCACCCTCTGGCTCCTACAGATATCTTAAATCTGGAATCTTGTCTTTACAAGATATGTTCCAGATTTACATAACCAGTTAGTAAGCAGTTGTTTACAATCAGAAGACATGCCCATTTTAAGTGTATATAACTTAAAAACCAGAGAAATTGAGAATAAAAATTTGGGTTTACTGTGTTTTTTACTAAAATTTCTAACAAAATATTTCTTCCACTATCTTTTTATTCTTTAAATTATTCATCAAAAGAATAAAGATCTGCAGAACCTACATGATAGTGATGACTATTTTCTCTGGTATATGAGCTTCAATGGAAAATACAGGTTTAGCAGAATTGACCATGAGTTTAAAACTTTTACAGTTAAAATTATTACTTAATTGGGTGATGGCTATATGGAGGTTCATTGTACTCCTCTCACCCTTTTAATATGTGCAAAGTTATGCATAATAATGTGCAGGGTGGGTGTTTTTTTCCTTTTTTTTTTTTTTTTTTTTTTTTTTAAGGTTTTGCCATAGGTTTCGTGTGCTTGCTAGAGAGGGACAGTGAGGAGGAAAGTGAGAAATCACCCTCCACTCCCTCTACGCTGCACCACCACACACCCCCTCCCCCCAAAGGAGCATGAACATGTTACAATCCCTTCTCTATTCTCAGGATTTGGGGCTCACACATACACATACCTAGTGTGATTTTCAAACTGCTGGGTTCTGGACTAGAACTGCATTCAACTTTGTGGCAGTCAGGTTCCTTAACCATCACATCACCTGCTGGCCCCAGAGATGGGATTGTGTATTCTTTTTCCTTACCATTTTAATCTAATTATACCAGGGTTGAGAACTATAAGATTACTTACTTTTTAAATATGAGTCATTTCATCTGTTGTGTCACCTGTTAAAGGAGAAAGTGGAATGGAATTGTCACAACGGAATTGTTTTGCAGGTGGGCAGGGAGTTGGATAGATACCTTTGTTGATGTGGCTGGTATGCACCTAGTGAGCTCAAGTTGTACTAGTAGGGGAGGAAAGACTATTTATATCTGCTCCAGCTTTTGGAAATAAAGTTTGAAGATCCAGTCCTGTCCAACTTCTGTCTTGATATGTGGAGAAATACATTTGCTTTGGGGATGTGAAGAATTGTTGGACTATCTATAAAAAGTTGCCACATACACCATGTAACCACTTTGAAAAATGAACAAAAACAAAATAGACCCTTAAATAAGTGAATATAAAAATTTCAACAAAGCGATTAGTATAGGAAATCCCTACCCATCCGGTCTTTGCTTTAGGTGAAAATATTGAGTACAAGAAGTCTCAGAAGATGTAAAGTAGCTTTTGCATCATCAACTGATAAAAATTGAGCTATAGACAAGAAAGGATATGTGCATTTCCTTAAAGGCCTATATCCTTTGACAGTGGTTCTCCTTTGGGAAATTGTTAACATATACAGCTATACACTTAAGTACAAAAATGTTACATGCAGCATTGTTTCTGGGGTTTTGGCGTGTTTTTTGTTAGAGGGCACGTGCTTGGGTATCCACCAGAGAGAGAGAGCATCCCCCAAGGGGGTCTGGTCACACTATTTTTTTCCTGTCCTATCAGGCTCATGAGCATGTGTCCAGTGTGTATTTCATGCTGCCACAGCTGAGAATTGAACCATGGTCAGCCATGTGGGATTTGTCTCCCTATGGACAGCATGTAACCACTACAGCCTGCAGCATAGTTGAAAACTAGAATAATAAATGTATGTAGTAGAACTGTGGGTATTTGTACTGATATAAATGTCTCCAACATAATTCTGTGAAAAAAAGGGGCACAGTGATTTGTTTTGGTGAGAATCTCATTAGCGGATAATGTATCTATTTACATTACCGAAGTATATAATTTGGAGAAAGATGTACAACAAACTCTTAGCTGATTGCTTTAAAGAGTAGAATTGGTGATGGGGAAGGAAGATAACTTGATTTTGATATACTCTGAAATTCAGCTTTCTTAGTAAAATGGGTTTATAAACATTAGTTATCAAATGTTTTGTTTAGGATTCTGGAGTTGGTTGTAACAAGTTAGTCGTTGGGAGTTACCACTTCTGTGGCTTTTCTTACTCATTAATCAGTAATATTCAGAATTGAGCACTTTGTTGCAGTGTACTTTTTTTGAGCCCTGTCTTTGATCAATGATACTGCTTTTGACTGTTCAAAGGGAGTATAGAACAGTATGTCCAATGTGAGGCAAGCAGTTTTAGATCATAAAATAGTAAAACAAGAATTACCTTCTATTAAATTTGATAGGGATACCATTAAAGTATAGGAGTCAAAATCCTTGATCATTTGGTTATTTTTAAATGTTACTTGCTTTCTTAGGTATCTATACATTTCTTAGGTATCTATAAATTTCCTAGTTCCATTGCAATCCCCAGACTCAGATACTTGATTTTTCTCGAGTTAATTATCATCATTGTTCTGGAAAATATTTACTGTGTTAAACTTAGAGTAAGATTTTTTTTGTTTGTTTTTTGTTTTGTTTTGTTTTTTTAAAGAATCATTTTATTTAACTTTTATTTATTTTAATTTGACCAGAGAGGGACAGAGAGAGAGAGAAAGTAAGAAAGCAAGTTGCCAGGTCTGAGATTCAAACTATGGTCAGCCATGTGGGAGTCCAGTGCCCCAGCCACCACATCAGCTGCCAGCCCCAACTTAGAGTAAATTTATAAATTACAAATTATTTTCACTCCTGTTTAGAGGTGCTCATCCAAGTAATAACAGATAATAACTTTTTTTTTTTTTTTTTTTTGAGAGGCTTTTGCTATAGGGCATGTGCACTCACCAGAAAGACAGAGAAAAGCAGAAAGTGAGAAATCACCCCCCAGGGGGAATAGCCATGTCTCAATCCCTTCTCCATTCTCCTCTTGGGATCTTGAGGATGCACATGCACACACCTGGTATGAATTTAAGCCACCAGGTCTGGGACTCAAACCATGGTTGACTACATGGGAGTCCAGCGACATAGCCTTTACGCCAACTGCTTGTCCCACAGATAATAACTTTTTTGGTACTGTAGCCACCCATCAGTTAAAACTGTACACTAAATTTTGTCATTTCTTTGTTGAACTCCTATCTCATTGGGCTGGCAAGAAGGTTGTACCGGAGTCTTTGCTATGGTTCTGTCTACCCAATCCCAGGTTGAGTGAAAATTCTGGAGGTTGATGATGTGCCAGATGCAGTCTGATCCTCAAGACATTTGTTAAAGTGAGTTACTGTTGACACAACTGTCATTGTGGTCAGGATGGCCTTTCAGATGAAGCAATTTCCAGCCATGTGATCAAGCTGCTGTTTCCATGCCCCAATTAGGGCAGAAGATAGGCAGACTTGGCCAGGGACCCATCTGCTAGCAGATAATGTCCACAGCTATACTTTATCTGGTCTTATGTGCTATCTAGGTGCCTTTGCCAGGAAGCCCTAGCAGCAATACACCCTCTCCCCACATAAACACAAAAGTACAAACAGGCACAACATGCTTTCTTGAAATCAGGGAAATATTTTTCACCAGTGTTAAACCCTTCTCTTTGTTCTACATAAACATTTTACATATACCCCAGTCGACCCATTATTTTTTTATCTATTCTAGGCCGTTTGTCCACCCTTCTGCTCCTGATTATATCTTCGTACTAGTTTAGAAGATTATTTTGCAGCATAAAAACCAGAAAGGTGCTCTAGTCATTTCTCTTTTCTGCTTTGTCATATCCTTTTTCTGGGACCCATTATTCTTTTTTAAAAGGGGGAAGGGAAAGGGAAGTGTTAGAAAAAAAATGTAGGTTAATCTTTTAAAAATACCACACTTTTTGTTGCCAGTTAATTGCTCAGAATTTGTACTATAACTATTTTACCATTCTCTTAACCTGCTTGCTAAAATAAAAGATTCTTTGTTGGATTATTATGAATAGGCAGAAAATTTGATAATTTGTAAGTCATGTAATTAAACCTTTTCTTCCTCCCTGTACTCCTGAGGCACTAGAGTAGTGTGGCACTGGACGACTATAGGTGGTGGCTGAGTAAACCTGTCTTTTTGTGTGCATGTGTGAGAGGTTTTTTTTAGAGAGGTTTTTTTTGGTTTTTTATTGTTGTTGTTGTTGTTTTTTAAAGAGAGATTTTTTGCTATAGGGCACATATGCTCACTGGAGAGACAGACAGAAAGCAAGAAATCATGCCCCCAAGGGAGGATGGTCCTGTCATAATCCCCTCTCCATTCTCTCCGGATTTGGGGTATATACACACACACTCCAGGTGTGAGTTTGAAGCTGCTGGGCCTGTGACTCAAACTGTAGTTGACTACGTGGGATTCCAGGGACATAACCATTAATGAAACGCCACCTGCTGGTCCCAAGTAAACCTGTCTCAATGAAGCAGATTAAATATGGCTACAAAAAATTCTGATTCAACTTCATTACCTCACCCCATTCAAAAGGACTGTCTTTAAATTTACTTACACACACACACACACTTTTTTAAGAGATTTTTGTTATAGGGCATGTGTGCTCACCCAGGAGAAACAGAGACAGAGAGACAAACCAAGAAGTCACAACCCCCCTCCCCCAGAACAGTGGCCATACTGCAGTCACTTTTCATTCTTCTCTAGGAATTTTGGGCACATACGCACATGCTCCTGGCATGAGTTTTAAGCTGCTGAGTCTGGGACTCGAACCACTATTGACTATGTGGGAGTCTAGTGATATAACCATTATGCCATCTGCTGGTCTCCCAACTTTTTAATATTATTAATAGGTGTAGCAGTCACTTGGGTCTAAATTCAAATATAAAGGAATATACACTAGAAAGGTTTCCTGTCCCCCAATGCTCATTTCTTCTCCCCACAGAGAACTAATGTTAAATTCCTAATTATATTTTTCTGGAACCTTTTAAATATAAAGTAGACTATGTATATTAACTTCTCCGTGTGTGTGTGTGTGTGTGTGTGTGTGTGTATACAACATACTTATATCTATGTGTACAGTATGTTAATTTTCCCCTTATTTATACAAGTATGAATTGCTCTTCTGAACATTTTCTGACTCATCAATACATCTTGGAGGTCTTTCCATATCAGTACATGAAGAAGTTGTTTATTATTATATTATTATTTTAGGATTTTGCCATAGAGTATGTGTGCTCCCAGAGAGAGACAGATAGAGGGGAGAGATGAGAAATCACCCCCCTAGGGGAATGGCCACACTGCAATCTCTTTTCTTCTGTTTTCCTCTCAGGATTTTAGGCACACACACACAAGTGCCCGGCATATTTTTCAAGTCACTGGGTCCGAGATGCGAACAGTAGAGTTGACTATGTGGGATCTAGTGCTTTAACCCACCACACCACCTGCTGGCCCAAGAACTTTATTATTTTAAATAGCTATTATTAGCTATTTAATAGCTATATATTATTATTAGCTATCTTAATAGCTATAAAATTCTGTCATTGTGTGGATATACTTAATCCTATATCTCCATTACTAGTCATTTAGGTTGTTTCTAGTATTTATTATAAACAATGCTACAGAGAATAATCTTATACACATATCATTTTATATGTGTTTATGTCTTAAATAGAGATAGAATTTCTAAGTTAAAGAATATATTCATTTGTCATTTTAGCCACATACTGACAAATTATTCATAAGGATTACACCAGTTTACTTCCAACAGTTCATGAAAAGTATTTATTCACAGATTTAGCATCAGAGAATGCCATTAGAGTTGGATTTTTGCCAGGTGGTTATGACAAATGATACTTCATTTTTTTTATTGTTATGTTGATTTGAGCATCTGTGTTTATGTTTAACATCCATTTATAGTTCCTTTTTGGTGATTATAATTTTTGCATATTTTTTATTGGTGTTTTGGATTACTGTCTTACTGTTTTCTAGGAATTATATTACAGGAGATTTTTCCATTCCCCTGTAAGTTACAAATATTTTGTAGTTTGATTTGACATTTTATTTTCATCATGCAGATTTAATAATATGTATATACATACATGTTTCTAGGACCAACTGGTGGCATGGTCATTAAGGCAGTTGGATCCTACATGGCAAACTGTATGGTTCCAGTCTCAGACCTGGCAGCTTGAAAGACATGCCAGATGCATGTGCTTCCCTGTGTGACCAAAATCCCAAGAGTAGAATGGAGGAGAAGGGATTGTGTCATGACCATCCCTCTTAGGGGGTGATTTCTCCTTCCCGTTCTCCTCTTTTTGTCTCTCTCAGACAAGTGCACCTGCCTTATAGCAAAAACTATAAAAAAGAGCTATAAATGTTTTCTTCAGAAAAGTTCTTAGAGAGGTTGGCCCTGTAGCTCAACAGTTGAGAGCCAGATTCCACATGGCTAACTTTGGTTCGATCTCAGCCGCAACGGCTTGAAAAATGTGCGTGATTGTGCGCATGCTTCAACTCTTGACATTATAGGAGAAATGGAGAAAGAAGAGTTGTGCTATGGCCATATCCTGTTGGGAAGTGCTGTTTCTCTTTCTCTCTCATGTGTAAGTGCATGTGTCCTCTAGCAATTAAAAAATTTCATGGATGTACATACTATGAAAATGCTATGTATTTTCAAAATGTTTTTACACCAAAATAGACTTGTACTAACTTATTATAATATGTCTGAACATGATCTAGTTTGAAGTGTTAATGATAAGAAACCAATTTGAAAGGAGCCTCTTTCAGCGCAAAATGAATTCTAAAATTGAAGCAGTAACAAACTTCAAACTTATGGTGAAATTGTTGGTTTATGAAAAGTTGATAGAGCAGTACCCCAAAGAAATCAGTAATTAGGAGTTTACAAATGGATAACTCTTTTTAGGAAAGGATGAGATAAGGTTGAAGGTGATACCAGCAGTGGCAAACCACATACATCAGTTTGCAAAAGAAATTAATCTTGTTCATACCCTAATTGAAGAGAACTGATCATTCATAAGGAACAATAACCAACACCAGACGTTTCGGTTGATTCAGCTTATAGAATTCTGACTGAAAATTTGAGTTGAGCAAAATTCTGCTCAATTGGTGACAACCTTTTGGACCCAAATAAGCTACAAATTAGAGCAGAGCTTTTGATGAAATTTTAAACAAAGTCAAGATTATAAAGAATTTCTTTCAAGAATTTCAGTAGGAGGTGGTGACACGTGACTTTACGTGTACGATCTTGAAAATGAAGCACAAAGCAGTGGCTACCAGGAGGTGAAGGTGTTCTATGCAAAGTAAAATTGGTCCAGTCAACAGCAAAGGTCATGTCAACAGTTCGGGGAGATGCTTAAGATATTTTGCTTGTTGACTTTCTTGAGGGCTGAAGAATAAGATCTACTTATTATAAGATCATTTTGACATAAAAGCTGAACCTTTTGCACGAAAATATATCACCAGAGAATCCTTCACCACCACAATGCTTCTTATTCTCATTAAGTTAGGGCAGTTTTGTGTTTCTATAGGAAGTTATTAGGCATCCACCTTACAGTCCCGATTTGGCACCTTCTGATATCTTAAAAGCAAAACACAAAAAACAAAAACACCTCAAAGAGTAACCATTTTTCTTTAGTTAATAATATAAAAAGGACTGCAATGACATTTTAAAATTCTCAAGACCTTCAGTTCTTTAGAGGTGGATTAAATGGCTGATACAGTTTACGAAAGCGTCTTCAATTGAGTAGAGCTTATGTTGAGAAATATCATTTATACTTTTATCCTTTATTTCTATTTTCCATAATTTTTTGGAATCCCTTCATATAGATGACTTTCTCAATAATGCCATCTATAATTTTATTTTTGTATTTAGATTATTGATGCAATTAATGACCATAGAATGAGATTATCAACAAGTCATTATCCTTTTAAAATTCTCTTCAATGGGTTATGAATAGTACTGTATCTGAAAATGTTCAAATTTATTTGTCTTGTCATTTTATTGCCCCCCTCCCAATTCTCTACTTCTCAACGCTTCCCCCTTCCCTTGAATCTAGTATACCATACTCTTGATTTGGTTAAGAAAATGAAATTCTAAACTGACAGCAGATAAAATCCCAATCTGTTTCTAAATTGGGAGTCAGTTTTTGTTCATAAACTTGAGACGTAGAGAATTGGAAGTTGGGTAATAAAATGACAAGATTAGGTTTATAGTATTTATGGAAAAACTGTAGAGAAGATACTCTGAAACTGATTGCTATGTTAAAAGTGCATGGTGTGGAATGAAAGGAGTCAGTGATTCATGAACTTAAACGGTCAAAATTTCGGGTTTTTTCTTTGTTTGTTTTTTTGAAAGGTTTTTGCTTTAGGGCGCGTGTACTCGCCAGAAAGAGAGAGACAGACAGACAGATAGAAAGCGAGAAATCACCCCCCAGGGGGGATGGCCACACTACAATTCCTTCTCTCCTCAGGATCTTGGGCATGCATACGCGTGCCCAGCATGAGTTTAAGCCACCGGGTCTGAGACTCAAATCGCCGTCAGGTACATGGGAGTTCAGCGGCATAGCCATTATGTTAACTGCTGGTCACTTTTTTTTTTTTTTGAGGTTTTTGCTATAGGGTGCGTACTCTCACCAGAAAAACACAGAGAGACAGAAAGCGAGAAATCACCCCCCAGGGAGGATGGCCATCCCATAATCCCTTCTCCATTCTCCTCTCAGGATCTTGGGCATGCACACACACGCGCCTGGCATGAGTTTAAGCCGCCAGGTCTGGGACTCGAACCATGGTCGACTAGATGGGAATCCAGTGACATAACCCTTATGCCAACTGCTGATCCCTAAACTGACAAAATTTAAGAATGAATTGTTCAAGTCATTTTTTTCTATAGTTGAATTTTATACAACTGAAGGTATTATATTCTTTGCCTGCTTTTTTCCTTTATATGAGAGTGAAAGCCAGAGAAAGGAGCTAAGTATTTTTGATAGGGTTACTCTGTTGGGATTCTCCCACCCCTGCCTTCTGATTAGCTTGGAATATGGGAATGCAGTTATACACAGCAGCCCCTCTTATTCAGGGTGGCCCAGGAACCTAACTCAAACCCCCAGGCCCAGCCTCCTAAATCGTAGTACTACATGTGTGCCATCATGACTAGCTTGTGATGTTATTTTCTCAAATTGAATTTGCTTTCCCTTCCACATTTAATTAAAATATTCAATGATGTGACTTCTAGTTGCTGTGTCTAATTTACACTTCTACATGAGTAAGCTTGAATTTCAAATATTATAGTGAATAAATACAGTTCAGAAGATCAGAAATACAATATGATATTCTGAGCATGAAGTTGGTTTAATTTAAACTATTTAGGTATTAATCATTTAATTTTCCCTCTCTCTTTCCTTTAAGGATTCTGGACTCTGTTTATAATATCCCTGACTGCCGGGTTCTCCTGTTGCAGCTTTTCTTGGACTGTAACTTATTTTGATTCTTTTGAGCCAGGAATGTTTCCACCAACTCCTCTTTCACCTGCCAGGTTCAAGTAAGTATTTGTGTAACTTATTTCTATTTTAACTCACTCCCACTCTGTTGAAAATACCAAAATGAATAGAAGCAAGAGGCTGCATATTTGAGGAACACGTTGAGGCTCTAGTCTTTAGCCTATAAAACACAAATGACACAAAATTTTTCACCTTGTGGGTTCAGCCTTTATATATATGGAGAAGAATATTTTAGATCCTAAATCTAGATAATGAAAAATTTTTAAATGAGAGTCCAGGAATTATTTAAGAACTGAGAAACTTTGATGACTATTTGTCTTTTGCTAATGGAATTTCACTTAATAGAGCTTATGAAGGCAAAATTAGTGCTAGTTCATGATTGAATATTCAAATTTATAATAATAATCTGGGCTTTTTCTCAGGTTCTCAACTTTGTGTAATAATTAACAAACATTTATGACTCCCAATTTATATGACTAGACCAGATTGGGTGCTTTTCATAGTGGAAGAGGATTTTTTGGTCTGTATTTCAAAAAATCTTAAGAGAATCCAGTTAACAGTGTTCTAATCTAGTGTATTCAGGCCAGGAAAGCTCTCATTTTAAATGTAAGTTTCTAAGTGAGAGTATGTAAAGTATCTGGTTAATTCTACAAATGGGGTTGGAGATGGAAGTTGGTTAACACTAGAAAATAAATTATATTTGCATGTTATATTCTTATATGTTATTACAGTTGTTATTACTACCAGCTCCAGCCTACTTCACAGTCAGGTTGTAGAGATAAGAACACCTAGTTGAGGACCTTTGTAAATGTGAAGTTATACTAATGACAGTTAATAACCACTGAAATTGCTGGCTTTTTTTTTTTTCCTTCCAAGAGAGATTTTTGCTATAGGGCACATGTGCTCATATCACCCTCTGAGAGGGATGGCCATCGTGCAGTCCTTTCTCCACTTGGGAATTTTGGGCACATATACACACGCAATCAGTATAAGGTTTAAGCCACCAGGTCTGGGACTCCACCCATGTTCGACTACGTGGGAGTCCAGCGATGTAACTATTACGGCATCTGCTGGTCCCACTTATTTTAATTGTTAATAAATTCTCGTTTATTTTTCCTTTCTTCTAAATATATCTTTGAAAATTTTGGCATCGTTTCAAATGAAATATGCATGAATATATGTATCTGTGTATGTATGTATAAGCACTTTTTAAATGTTTTAACAGGTCCCTACCATATATGAAACATATTGTATACTTACCAATAAATGTATAAATAAGGTGAATAAATGATTAATAATCTAAATTGTCTAAGACTAAATTGTCTCTAGACTTAATAGTGCAGTATTAGTCTATAGTTTACATAGGTGCCAATCGATTAAAGTATATTTTCCTAAACAATATAGTGTTCAGTTCAAATTTATATTCTTTTGCTGCCTGTTTACACCAATTACGTATTTAAAAGAAGAATCGTATACTTAATTTTATTTATCATTATTATTTTTCATTTTACTACAGGGCATGCACTATCACCAGAGGAAGAGGTGAGGGTGCGGCAGGGGAGTGAGGAAGTTTGCCACCAGATAGATACAGGACTTGAACTAGGGTCAGTCATGTAGGAGTTCAGCTCCTTAACCACCATACTACCTGCTGGCCCCAACACCAATTACTTTGACAAGGGGTATGAATCTAATGCACTGAGACTCATAAGTCACAAACTTAATCCCATTTTTTAAAAACTTTAATATTACTTCTCCCCTCAGTTCCAGCCCTATGTTTCTAGCAATTTAATAAATCGTACTACTTGGATCTCAGAAAGTACTTTTCACTTAAAGTGATTAAATCTCTAGTCTTTACCTTAAAGACATCAGTGTCTACCTACTTACCAAGACTTAAAACTTTATCCCTTGACCAACTTCAGTCCTTCCTGCCTTTTCAAATGTCACTAGAAGACTTCCTCTTTGCACCCCCTGTGCTTTTGCACTATTGAAGGCCTTGGCTAGTGTGCTTGACTCTTTGGCCTCTTTTCTTCCAAGCTCTCCCTGAGAATTCTAATTCACACCGTTCATTGCTTATTCTAAAACAGATCTAGTCGTACCTCATTCTCAAGTCTTCAGTGACTTTCCCATTGCTTTTGAAATTACATCCAACTCCTAAAAATGACTTAACAAATTACTGTACTCTTCTAACTCCATCTTCAGCTATTTCCCAGATGCACTCTATACTGTAATCACACACCAGATTACTTTGGCATACCCCAAATAAACTATAATTTTGAGATTCCATGAGTTTACTCTTACTGTTCTCTCTTTCTGGAATGTCATTTTCTTCTTAGTTTCTCTTCCACCACTGCTACAGTTTATAAGCCTCATATATGTTAGAAGCTTTGGGGATTGGAAAGAACATTTGTGTTCTCTTAAATATCTGCAGTTTTCAGGGCTAGCAGACGATGTAGTGGTTACGTCACTGGACTCTTATATCCCCGACCACAGGTCGAGTCCCAAACCCAGTAGCTTGAAACTCACATCAGAGCATGTGTGTTCGTTTGTAAAATCCCTGGAGGAGAATGGAAGAGAATGGATTGAGATGTGGTCATCTTCCCTGGGGCTGATTTCTTACTTTCCCTCTCACTGTCTCTGTTTCTCTCTCTGGCAAGTGCACATACCCTAAGTCAAAAACCTCTTTACAAAGCAAAAAAAGATCAGCTTTCAAGGCATTTAACTTTTAAAAAATACTTTGCATTTTTAATTAAATTAGAGCTAGTAGTCACGTGCCATCGTTTTCAGTGTCTTTCTGTCATTCAGTTTTAATAAGTCAGATCAGAGACTTACACTTTGTACTAATACAGCCCTTGAGGTAGTTCTGAAATATAAATGAATAAGGCCAGCAGATGGCATGGTGGTTAAGGCACTGGACTCCCACATGACTGACCGTGGTTTGAGTCCCAGACCTGATGACTTGCTTTTTCACTTTCTCTCTCTTTTTCTCTCTGTTGAGTACACATGCCTTTTAGCAAACATACAAAAATAATAATAAATTAAATAAATAATAAAAAGGAAATATAAATGAATATAAAATGCAAAATGTTTGTATACAAAATGAACATATAAATTAAATTGAGTTTTATAAGTCATCACCCTGCCCTCTAGTGTTTGTAGAAAATATACAATGACTTCAGATATGTCAGAATAAGCATATTTTTCATTTCACCAGTAGGGAGAGCCCTTGTACAGGAAAAAACTTTTCTACCTTTTAAGAAAGTTGAAGTCTTCTTAGAAATCAAATTTATATATTTTATTAGTATGTAATATCACACTTTTATAAAAATGTTTTTGTAGCAGAGTATATATTTTAGTACCTAAACTAAAAATATTAATATAAGCACCTTTCTTGATTTTATATATACTAATTCAATTCAAGGTCCTTGTTGAAATTCAAAAACAAAAATAAGGACAATATAATCAGAGGAAAAGCCTAAATTTAAGTGTTTTCCATTCTTGATGTATAGTTAAAAATTGAAATCAGACTCAGTATGTGCATACTGTTTTGTAAGAGAGTATAAAAATCATGTCCAACTATTTTGTTAAAAGAGTAGTGTTTTGCTACCTTTGCAGACTTAAGCACACGGACTTTTTTGCTTTTGTTTTTTGTGTTTTCAAAATTTGTTATCAAACATGTGCATTGCTGTTGGGATAGAATGAGAAATGCCCTCCAACCTGAATGACCACACCACAGTCCCTTTTCCTCATTTTTTTTTAGGACTTCAGGCATACTTGCATACACATACATTCAGTGTGTTTTTCAAGCCACTGGATCCAATACTCTAACCACACAGTTGTGCACATGGGATCTAGCCACCTTAACTATCATTCTACCAGATGGCCCCAACATACAGACTTTTTAAATTTTGTTTTGTTTAACAGAATAAGTAGTTCAAGTGAGACAAAATAGAAAGACCATACTTAATTGTATCTGTGTTTCCCAGAAACATACAAACTTCTTTTTTTTCTTTTTCTTTTCTTTTTTTGGAGAGGTTTTTTGCTATAGGGTGTGTGTGCTCGCCAAAAAGACAGAGACAGACAGAAAGCAAGAAATCACCCCCCCAGGGAGGATGGCCACGCCGCACTCCCTTCTCCTCCATTCTCCTCTCAGGATCTTAGGCACACACGCACATGTACCCGGCATGAGTTTAAGCCACTGGGTCTGGGACTCGAACCGTGGTTGACTACATGGGAGTCCAGCGACATAGCCGTTACGTTAACTGCTGGTCCTGAAACATACAAACTTCTTAGCAGAAGAAAAAAATAACATATATTGATATTTAGTAAATATTAAATGAAACATTAATGAAATCAACAACTTGGATCAATAACTTATTAGATTTCGAGATAAAATCCTTATGTTCATTTAAATTGTTCGTCGTATTCATTATTCTGTATTTATTAAATGTATCTCAGAAGTTTTCATATTTACGTAAGCACAAAACTAGGAACTACAAGTAGTAAATGAACGTTGCAAGGTATATTTTCAGATAGGGACTAAATAGCCTTCAGTGGGCATAATTTTCAGAAATATGTTTCCATTCATTTGCAAACTTAGCTCAGTTCAAAATAAAAGGTATACTGAATGTCACATAAACACACTTCTCTTAGTAATTCATCATTTTCTATCTAAATAGGCATTTCTCACTACATTCTAATTTATTATGCTTTCTCTACACTTCTAAATCAGCTTTTTCAGTTTACTTCTTGTTGATTTTCCTTTTTTATTCATTGGATTTTGTCTGATTTTCAAGCAGGCTAATGTAGTAGTGTATATACATGGTATTTTGCATTATAATTATCTGCTTTAATTATAGTTTTAAGGAGTTAACTTATCTAAGTATGTCTCCTGCCATTACAAAAATACTGTACACAAGCATAACCCAGAGCCTCTTTTTTTTCTTAATTTTACAAGGGTATGTGCACTCAACCAGAGAGAAAGTGAAAAACACCCACTCTAGGGAATGGCCATGCTCCAATTCCTTCTCCTCCATTTCTCCTTGTATTTGGGATTTTGAGCATACATACACATGTGCCCAGCCTCTGGGTCAGGAACTCTTAACTGCAGTTGGCCATGTGGGATCTAGCCACCTCAACCACCATACCACCAGCTGACCCCAGAAGCCAGTGCTTCAGAGAGTTGGGATTTATTCTAGACTCTGCCAGTGACAGCATCAGAACTTTAAGTTTTTCTGGTTGCAGATAAGTATGGATACAAGATTGCCTTGAATTTTTCTTGAACAACTATACCTTTTAAACATATCCCAAAATTACTAACGATGTCCTAGACGTTCCTATTAAAGATTATGGGAGAACTAAGTCCTCCTAAGCCAACTTCAGGTGTGACTTTCAGTCTAGTTCTTTGATTATTTACTGTTGAATCATTGGAAAAGTCATTGTGAAGTTTTAAATAGAAAAAATAGTCATGACTTTTCCAACAACCCAATAGGTAAAAAACTCAAGTCCCAGGAGTTTCAATAACTTACACAATATGTCAGATACTACGTATAATATAACTGGCACCTAATTCTACTACATCCATTGTTTTTGTTTGCCAGACTAGCTAACTTACCTTTATTGTATTATGAAATGAATCAGTAAGAGGAATTTCACTGATGGAAATAACCGCATTTTATTGACCGTTGAAAGACACTCAACTTCTGCTGTTTTATACTCTGGTGATATCACTAAATTCAGTCAAAATCTGTTAATATCGCACTGTCTTTGTCTTCAGTGTTTTCTCCTAGAGACCAGTGTTCTCCACTTCACACTGTGTTCTACATTTCACATTACCACTGCACAAACCCCATCTAGTGATGAAATGATGTAGCTACAGGTTTAGTTACTCAGTATGCTAAAATTAAAAACTATTCAGTGATTACAATAAATCCTACCTAGGGGAGAAATGTTATTGTATAGTCTAGCAATAAATTTGGTGGAAAAGTAATAATGAAAGTGATGGTTCCAGCAGAAAGCACAATGTGCAATGCTTACTAATTGTAATTAGGAATCAAAATATATAGTAACAGTAATATGAAAAATTATGAATAAGTCATTTGTCTACCTGTAGTACTTTTTATGTAGAGTCATAGACCTAGAGCCAACTTTCTTTTTTTATTTTTGAGAGAGAGAGATTTTTGCTATACAGCGCGTGCACTTGCCAGAGAGAAAGTGAGAAATCCCCCAGGGTGGATAGCTACACCACAGTCCCTTCTAAGAATTTGGGCATGCGCACACACATGGCCAGTGTAAATTTGAAGCCTCTGTATCTGGGACCCGAACTGTGGCCGGCCATATGAAAACCCAGCGCCTTAAACACCACAACCACCTGCTGGCTCCATTGAGCCAACATTCTTAAAGAAGGTAAGGTTGCTTCATTGCAATCAATAGTGATAATTAAAAAAATCTTATTGCTGACATTAAGAAAATGCCCACTTTTTAGATCCAGAACCAAATTTGGCAGCATATACTTCTATAACATTCAAGCTAAGACATTAACTTGAGGGATATAAAATTAAAAGAACTGCAGTATTCCAAAGTAAGCCATTCTTGGTGAATAAAATTGCTTTATTCCTTTTAAATCTATAGTTAATTTGCATAATCTAAGCATACAGACTAAAGTGGCAAGCATCTAGTGATTGCCATAGTATTATATATCTCCCTTCCTATCTATTTATTTAATTGCCAGAGACACATGCACTCAACAGAGAGAGAAAAAGTTCACCCTAGTCATCCCCTACCCCCTGTAGTGGGCTGTGGTAACAGCATGCAACCCTTCTTCCTCATCTCCAACCCTTCTTCCTCATCTCCATCCCGTCAGGATTTTGGGAATGCAAACACATGTTTTCAAGCTGCCAGAGTTGGAATTTAAACTGGCGGGCCACATAAGATTCAACTACCTGTGCACAGTGCTATAGGACTGGCCATTAAGGAAGCTTTTTATGTCTAAAGATAGGCCTATTATTTTAAGCTAAAGATACTCACAGAGGCTTATTTCTAAGGAAAAATCAGTGCTGCTATTTATGGTTGTAAGGATGGGGTAACTATTATGGAAATCAAATGCTATTAGAAGTTCTAAATTTCAACATCAAGCTGGTCAAAGGTTGTATAAAAGTAAGTTTTCCGGTGAATTGGATATCTGAATCCAAAGCATGGATTAGTGAATCACTTGAGAAACTTATCTTAAATAATTTTCTCCCTTCAGTTTAGAAATGCCATGGAAATAGCATGTCTTGTGCTCATAGCATTGTAGATTTTGAAGAATATCTTGGTTCTTCATAAATCTTCTGTTTACTTCTATGCTAAGAGACTACTCATTTTAAATCTGACAACTGAATATGAGTCTTTTTGAGACATAAAATTGTTTTAAAATGATTACCTTACCTTGAGTACACTATTCTGTTCACTTTGAGGACCTTGAAAATCTGTGTTTATGACAGGAATATTTGTTGAAAGACAGAAGGTAATCATTTTAAATTCGCCTGTATAGCTTTATAAAGACAACTAAGCCTTGATAATCATCATTTACATAACTGTTTTTAATGATCAGAATTAAGCAAAAAGATTTTATTTCTATTATAACTTGATTCAGGTTTATGTCACAGTACTTGTAGTTTACTTGCCTCTTGAATAACCAAATGTGTATATTTCCTAAAATGAGGCAGTTTGGGACACACAGTTGTGTGTCCATTTTATAGAAATCAGAGCATAAATTCATTTAGAAAAGTTTGAAGTTTAATGTCCACTTCATATGTATATTGTAATTATGGCTCATGGTTAAAATGCAAGGGAAATTCTCAGTGTTATGTATGTCATGATGTCTAGGAACATGGTAAGATATAGGGTTGTATCTTTAATTTTGCTTTTCCATGAACTTTCTGAAGTCACCACCTATTTCATATATAAAATCGTCCACCACCTTACTGATGCTACTTATTTTTTTTTGATAACTGAGTTATCTACCTCTTTCATCTCTCCTTTTCTAACTGCAAGTGATGTTTGATAAATAACCACATACTCTAACTGCTGGACTCCCACGTAGTCGACCGCGGTTTGAGTCCCGGACCCAGTGGCTTAAACTCACGCCGGTCATGTGTGCATGCGTGCCCAAGATCCCAAGAGGAGAATGGAGGAGAAGGGATTGCGGCGTGGCCATCCCCTCTGGGGGGTGATTTCTCACTTTCTGTCTTTCTGTCTGTCTCTGGCGAGCGCACGTGCCCTATAGCAAAAACCTCTCCAAAAAAAATAATAAATAACCACATACTCAATTTCAGAAAACATATTCTTAATTTTTATTTAACTTTTTTTTTTTTTGAGAGGTTTTTGCTATAGTGCACGTGTGCTCCCCAGACAGACAGACAGAGACGGAGAGACAGAAAGCAAGACATCACCCCCCCAGGGGGGATGGCCATGCTGCAGTCCCTTCTCCTCCATTTTCCTCTCCGGATCTTGGGTACGCACGCACACGTGCCCGGCGTGAGTTTAAGCCCCCGGGTCTGGGACTCGAACCACAGTTGACTACGTGGGAGTCCAGCGACATAGCCATTACGCTAACTGCTGGTCCCAATTTAACTTCATTTATATTCAGCTTTATTCTTAAAAAATGTATCTCCTCATAATGCTGTTCGGAACCTGCAAAATAAATTAGAAGTGAGAGAGTGAGAAAGGAAAAGAAAATCTTTGATTTTTGTTTGACTTGCTTTGGAGTGAACTATTTTGGGTAACTATTTTATAGATAATACATGTGATCCAATATTCTTTGTTATTTTCTATGTAAAGCATTCTATATGTATCTAGATGATGAGATACTAAATTTCAATAAGATTTCTGTGTGAATATATATTTGTTCTTGTTAATTCTTATTGGGTAGCAGACAGTGATAATATCTGACATGAATTTCCCGGAAAATTCAGATTTAGAATTAGCATTTCTGAATTTTTCTATTCAACATTAGGATTTTCAACATTAGGATTTTTTTCTTTATATGTTATCAGAGTTTTCTCTTTCCCTTGTTCTTATTTGCATCGAAAGTTTTTAAAAAAAAGAACAAATAAAATAGTAAAATCATAATAGAAAAGTGTTAAGGGTTCTTGGACAGTAATAAAAGCTTTCAGAGGTCAAGAAAAGTGGGTGGCTTATTATTTAAATTACAGGTTTGTTTTCCAAGCATGCTAGATTTAACATTGAACACAAGAACTGACTACTACTCTTCCATACCAATTTTGAAGAGCTGCTGCTTTGTCAAATCAGATTCTTTATTGCAGTGAACTAATGAAACAGATGTCAGATGGCTAATTACAGTAGGAGAGAAAACTACTGACAAAAGAGACAGATCAAGAACTTGGCCTTGATATTTGAGTATCATGAAGTTTAATTATCTAGGGACTGTTTGGAGCTAGCAATTACATTCCTGTCTATTAATGAATATATCCATGGTACTGCACTGCAGCTTCTTGAAGTAAGGGTTAAAATACATGCAGTCAGGCCAGCAGGTGAGTGAAGGTTAAGGCACTGGATTCCACATGACTGACTTCCAGACTCAAGTCCCGGACCTAATGGCTCGATGAAGCCAAGCACATGTGTGTATATACCCAAATTTCAGAGGAGACTGGAGGAGGAAGTTATGTTGCGTGGCCATTTTTTTGGAGTGGTCATTTCTTTCTTTCCTTCCTTGTGTCTTTCTCTCTGGCGAGCTCATATACTCTATAACAAAAAACTAACCAAAATAATAATGATAATAATACATTCATGTCATAAAATATATTGCTTTAGTGTTCTAAGTGGAGACATAAATAGATGTAATAAAATCCTCTGAGAAATCTATTTCCTTGTTGTTTTTGGTTTTGTTTGGTTTTTTTGAGAGATATTTTTGCTATAGGGTGAGTACGCTTGCTGGAAAGAGACAGAAAGCAAGAAATCACCCCCTAGGAGGATGGCCACACTGCAGACCCTTCTCCTCCATACTCCTTTCAGGATTTTGGATACACATGTACACACACGTATCTGACATGAGTTTAAACCACTGGGTCCAGGACTCAAACCACAGTTGAGTACATGGGAGTCTGATGATGTAACCATTACTCCATCTGCTGGTCCCTATTTCCTTGTTTTTATAAGGATACAGCTAATGAATTTTTGCTTTCTGCCTCTTTGTTATTATATACTTTTTACAGTGTGTATTATGTGTATAGGTTGCTTGAAATGCACAGGTGTCCATAGGCACAGAGTAACACTGATAAATACTTGAGAGATTAATACTTGCCATTTTGTACTTGCAACCCTTTCTGTGTGTTCATCAATCTTTGTAAATAATGGGAGGCAACATGGTATAGTCTTTTAAGTCAGAGGTGACTTCCAGATCTAGCCTACTCCGTATACTAGCAGAAGGATGTTTGAGCAGGACAGTTAGCGTCTCTGAGTCCTTATTTTCTCATCCCTAAAATGGGATAAAAGCAATGCTGTCTGCCCTTATGGGCAATAAGTTCATAGTTAAAGCAACAGATATGTCAGATGAGGTAGATGTTTTGCCTGCCAGAGCTGTTCTTTGCTTGAAAATATCAAGCTGAAAGTCTTAAACTTGTCCTACCATGCTTGCCAATTACCTTTTCTTGAGTAATTGTTATTTATTCTGAAATTTTATCCTTTCTATTTTTTCCCTTCCTGGTCTTTTGATATGAAGATGTTCTTTTTTTATTCTAATGACATGAAATGGTTTGTTTGTTTATCTATCTATTTATTTAATTAATTAAATTTGACCAGAGAGGGATAGAACAAGAGGGAGAGGGAAAATGAAAAAGAAAGCCGCCAGGTCCAGGACTTGGACCACAGTCAACCATGTGAGAGTCTAGCACACTTAACCACCACACCACTAGCTGGCCCCAATAACATGAAATCTTGAGGCTTGGGAATCCCTTTTTTTTTTTTTTTTTTTTTTCCTTTTTTTGCTGTAGAGCCCGTGTGCTCGCCAGAAAGACAGAGACAGAAAGCAGAAATCACCCCCCGAGGAGATGGCCACACCGCAATCCCTTCTCTCATGATCTTGGGCAGGCACACACACGCCCGGCTTCGAATTTAAGCTGCTGGGTCTGGGACTCGAACCACGGTCGACTACATGAGAATCCAGCAACATAGCCATTACGCTAACTGCTGGTTCCAGAATCCCATTTTTTTTGTAAGTTTTTTCCTGTTTGCTCTGGCTTCCTAGTCAGTGAGGACGTTTATCAAATGAAGGTAGTGCCTAGCACAAACAGTTGTCTTCAAGCAAAATTCTACCATGACACACTTGTGAATAAAGTTAACATGTCTTATATTCTATATATATTTTGCAACTGTATAGGCTATTATGTAAGTAAAATAGACTAAGTTAATATGTAGTATCATTCAACAAGGATTTTTTTTTTTGTCAAAGGGCCCTTGTGCTCCAGAGAGATAGAGAAGTCATCCCTCAGTGGAACATGGTAACACTGCAGTCCTTTCTCCGTTCCTTCATACCATTGAGATTTTTGGGAACACACATACAAATGCCTGGCGTGTGTATTCCAAGTTGCTGGGACCGGATTCAAACCTGTCAGCCCTGTAGAATTTAGCTCCTTTAACTACTAAGCTATAAGACCTGCCTAAGGACTGGCCCTTTTTTTTTCCTTTGAATTTGTGTATAGGGCATGTGCACTTCCTGGACACAGAGAGAATGATAAAGCACCCCCTAGGGGATTGACCACTAATTCTCCATTTTTTTCTTGGGATTTTGGGCATGCACACACAAGTACCCATTGTGTTTTTCAAGCCACCACATCTGGGAATTGAATCACAAAATCAGCCATGTGGAATCCAGCTGCCGTAATCACTGTGCCACCTAGCTAGTCCCTAAGATGTACTTTTATTCTTTCTTCCTCACTGATTTTCAGGGACTTGTACAGTAAGAGGTATTTGAAATATATACATTTATCATTCCCATTTTAAAGAACTTAGTTTCTCTTTAAGATCTTTCTGTACCCTTGAGTTATTATGATAATTAACATTGCATTAGCAACGCATAGAATTATGACTCAATGAAATTTCTGGGTCATAGAATTATAGAAAAGGATTTAAAAATATTTATTGAAGCATAATTATTGTAGGATTGAGATCTAGAAGGGAGTATAGAGATCATGCAGAGCATTCTTATGCTATGGAAGAGGAACTAGGACCAAAGAGATTGGCAATTTAGCTAAGAACTAAATACAATGCCAATGAAAATAGTCTTTTTTTTTTTTTTTTTTAAAGAAATCCTTAAAGTTGAAATTTTGAATCCCATTGTAACATTACTACCATTGTGTAGATTAATAATTAACCTTGTTTCATTAAAACAGAAGACCCTTTCTTAACTGATTTTTATTTGTAATGCAAATTATAGAATGATTACAAGGCTGATGGGGCAAATAGAGCAAATACAATACTCACCATTTCCTATGCATTTTTAAGAATGATAAATTACAGTTCAACATTAAGTATATATATTTAGACTTGTTTCCTTATCTCTTACATGTGTATCCAAATAATCTTTTTTTAATTGCCAGAAGGATGCACCCTTCCCACAAAGAGACAGAGGGAGAATGAAAGCACTCCCTACCCCAAGGCTTGGTCACACTGCAATCCCTTTCCCTCCATCTCTCCATCCTGTTGGGATTTGAGACATTCACTCACATGCCTGGTATATTTTTCAAACTGACTGGGATTCACACCATAGCCATATGGGATCTGGCTTCCTTAACCACTAGGTTACAGTGCCAGCTCCCAGATAAGTTTTACCTCAGATTTATCTTAAAACCCTGAAGTCAGTAAACAATCATTTTGGATGACTTTTTACTTTAATAGCATTTCACATTTCCCAGTAACTTAGAAATCTATTTTACATTGCTAAGACAATGACTGTGACTTAAAATTTCCCTTTATTGATTTTTTTCATGATTATAGAATACATACTTCTGGTAAAGCAGCACAGAATTATATAGCTTTGAAAGTAAAGGGCTACAAGTCTCATTTTAAATAACCCTGAAATAATTAATGTTACCATACTGAGGTGGTGGGAAGGGTTTATACCTCCAACTTTCAAAATACATACAAACACATGAAAATAATTCTATTTTTATGAAAGTATGATCATGTTATACATTTTTTCATTCTTGAGGCTAGTGATTATACAGAATGGTTTTGTTTTAGTTATTTTATATTTGCTGTAAGGCATATGCACTGTCCAGATAAAGACAGAAAGTGAGAAAGCCACCCCCATGATGGGATGGCCATGCCAAAGTCCCTTCTCCTGCATTCTCCCATTGGGATTTTGGGCATAGATGCACATGCCTTTGGCATATTTTTCAAGCCACCAGGTCCAGAACTCAAACTGCATAGTTGGCCATGTGGGATCCAGCTGCCCTAACCACCGTGCCACTGGCTGGCCCCAGATTGGGTTGTTAGAAAATTTGCTTTGTCCTCTGATAATTTCTTTCTTTTTTTTTTTGAGAGATTTTCGCTATAGGGCGCATGCGCTTGCCAGACAGACAGAGAGAGACATAGAGACAGAAAGCGAGAAATCACCCCCCAGGGGGGATGGTCACGCCACAATCCCTTCTCCTCCATTCTCCTCTCAGGATCTTGGCACGCATGCACACGCGCCCGGCATGAGTTTTAAACCACCAGGTTCGGGACGCGAACCGCGGTCGACTGCGTGGGAGTCCAGCGACATAGCCATTATGCTAACTGCTGGTTCCCGTCCTCTGATATTTTCTTAATCCCAGCTCATTGTCTTTTTCTACTACAGTGTACATCTAAGAATCACTGTTTACATTTATTTAACATTCTTGAACAGTAAAATATTATGAATATACATATCTTGAGTAGTAAAATATTGTGAATATAGGGTTGTCAGAAAAGTTATGACACATTTTAATAGAAAAACAGAAAAATATGTCATAACTTTCCCAGTGACCCAGTAGTATATGTGTTTTTTTGTATATGTATTTGAAATATCTTATACCTTCATAAAAGCATGTCCTCCCTTGTGTAGTCTATGCTTTCTGTTGCTTAATAACTTAAAAACACAGACTGGGTCTTTAATAAGCAATAAAGGTTTATTTAGTTCATGGTTTTGGTTTTGTTTTTTATGTTTTTGCCATAGGTCCTGTGTACTTGCTGGAGAGAGACAGAGAAAGGGAAAATGAGAAATTACTACCCTAGGGTGAGGGGAAAGGATAACCATGCCTCAGTCTATTGTCTTTCATTCACTCGGGAGCATGATTCTCAAGCTGCCAGGTCAGGGGCTCAAAATGTGGTTGTCCGTGTAAGAATCCAGCACCTTAACCACCACACCACCTGCTGTCTATCTGCTTTTGTTTTTTGTTTGTTTGTTTGTTTGTTTTTGTCTTTGTGGGGGAAAGGTTAATTTGCTATAGAGTGCATATGCTTGCCAGAGAGACAAAGTGAGAAATTACTCCCGAGAGTGGTGGATGGCCACACCACAATCACTTCTCCATTCTCCTCTTGGGATTATGAGCATACACACACACACACACACACACACACACACACACACACACACACCTGGCATGTTTTTTAAGCCACCAGGTCTGGGACTCTTAACTGCGCAACCATCCATGTGGGATCCAGCTGCCTTAACCTCCACACTACCTGCTGGGTTTTAGCTCATGGTTTTGGAGGTCTGAGGTAAGGATTTGACAGGATCATCTTGTTGGTGAAGACTCTGCAGACTTCCTGAGGCAACACAGGTCGTCATCACATGGAGAGAGAGCAAGAAATTGTGTCTCCCTGTCTGATCAACCAAAGCTAGCGTAAGATCATACCTAATGGAAGTCTAGGGTTTCTAGTGAATTATAAGGGAAGGTGTGATTATGATCAAGTAGGGAAGAGGCTATATAAAACAGAAACACACACATTTAAGTCACCTATCCTTTTCTTTCATCTGCCTCTTGTATTAGTATTTATTGGGTTGTCGGAAAAGTCATCACACATTTTTGCATAGAAAAATACATCATCACTTTTCCAATGACCCATTATTATATTTGTATGATTCATTGTTTATTTTTTTGTCTTGATTTGAATTGTGCATAGGTTTAGCTGTTTTGCTCACAAAGAAGGGAGAATTGAAATACATGGTTAAAATAATTTTTAAAATATTTTTTTATTTTATTTTATTTGTTGTTATTATTTTAAATTTGACCAGAGAGAGAAAGAAAGTAAAAGTGAGAAAGCAAGCAGCCACATCCGGGACTTGAACTTTGGTCGACCATGTGGGAGTCTAGCACTTCAACCACCTCATTACCTGCTGGCCCCCAAAAGAATTTTTAAAAAATCTCATCTGTAGCCAAGCTTTTTTTTCTGTAGTATATAGCTAACATTTATTGATTATTTGTTTTGTGCCAGATACCTGGTCCTCGTAACAACTTTATAAGGAGGGAACCAGCAGTTAGCATAATGGCTATGTCGCTGGACTCCCACGTAGTCAACCGCGGTTCATGTCCTGGACCCGGTGGCTTAAAACTCACACCGGGCGCGTGTGCTTGTGTGCCCAAGATCCCGAGAGGAGAATGGAGGAGAAGGGATTGCGGCGTGACCATCCCCCCTGGGGGGTGATTTCTCGCTTTCTTTCTCTCTCTCTCTCTCTCTCTCTCTCTCTCTCTCTCTGTCTGGCGAGTGCACGCGCCCTGTAGCGAAAACCTCTCCAAAAAAAATAATAATAACAACTTTATAAGGACAGGTTCTATTTTTATTTCCATTTTATAGAAGAAGGTGGTCAAAGAGGTTAATTTCTCTATCTTCACACTCCCTTGTAAGTGGCAAAGCTGCCATTTAAACTCATGTCTATCTAACTATATAGCTTGAACTCTTTTTTTTTTTTTTGAGAGATTTTTGCTATAGGGCGCGTGCGCTCGCCAGACAGACAGACAGAGACATAGAGACAGAAAGCGAGAAATCACCCCCCAGGGGGGATGGTCACGCCGCAATCCCTTCTCCTCCATTCACCTCTCGGGATCTTGGGCATGCACGCACATGTGCCCAGCGTGAGTTTAAGCCACTGGGTCCGGGACTCGAACTGCGGTCGACTATGTGGGAGTCCAGCGACATAGCCATTACACTAACTGCTGGTCCCTAGCTTGAACTCTTATTTCCATCGGCATTTTATTCTTACTGAAAATATTTTGGGGACCAGAAGATGGCATAGCAATATGTAGCTGACTCCCACATGGTTGACTACAGTTAAAGGCCTGAACCCGGAGGCTTGAAAATCACGCTGAGTCTGTGTGCCCAAGATCCCAGGAGGAGAATGGAGGAGAAAGGATTGTGGCATGGCCATCCCCCCCCGCAACATAATTTTTCACTTTCCCTCTCACTGCTTCTGTCTCTCTCCCCATGCGAGTACAAATGCCCTAAGGCAAAAAACCTCTTGAAGAAAGAACATTTCTGGCTAGCCAGTGGTGGGTGATTAAGGTGGCAGGATCTCACATGGCCAACTGCATGGTACAAGTCCTAGACCCAACAGCTTGAAAAACATACCTGCCATATATGTGTGCATGCCCAAAATCCTAGTAGGAGAATGAAGAAGGTATTGCAGCATGGTTAATGCCTTGGGGAGTGTTTTTTCACTTTGCTCTCACTCTCTCTGATTCTCTCCAGCGAATGCACATGTCCTGTAGCCCCCCAAAAACAAAAAGTTCCCATTTCCCATTTATTTCTATATTACAATGTAGAAGAATATCTGCCATGAAGAAAACTTGACCTTGTTAGCAATATTGTTTGCTCTGCTTGGTTACATTTTACCCTATGTCCAGTTAGCAAGAAACATTTTGACCAAAGAGGTTTTAGGAAAATTAGGTTTAGATAGATATAGAGAATGTCAGCATCTTGCAAAGAATTTTGTTGTGGATTGGCTTTCTGTGTTAAATTCTCATATGCAAATAGTACCTGTAGCAACATCTCCAAAAATAGTCATGCCATTTTCTAGAATTCTTTAAGCCTGAGGAAGAACATTAAGGAGAAAAATGGAGAGGTAAAGCATTAATGGGAAAAAATGGGGTATTTGTTGAAGACAATTTTGTAGTATTATCAACTGGACTAGGGAGAAATGTAAACATGTTGGAATATTTACTTTGCAAACTAAATGACATTGAATGTATAAAAAGAACTTGAAATAAAATAAGATGAAAAAAAATCTTGTAAATTTTGAAATAAAATGTAAGGCCTTCAGACTTAAACATTTCCATTGTATTGCTTTGAGATTGTGGGATTATTTTTTATTTTTTATTTTTCTTCCCACCTGTTTTAGTAGTGTAGTCCAGATTAGCATAAAAAGAATATCAGATTAGCTTGGCAGGGCTGGGTATTATCTACTTACTTTTTCAGGTTAGGCAGTATTGGTAATTAATAATGCTGTAGTTTTACTTATTTTGGGTGCAAACTTTTTATGTGATTAAGTTTCCAAGCTAGACTTTATTGTGTGGTATATAAGAAATTATAATCTCTTCACTTTATTTATTTAAATTACATATTAAAGGAAAGTGTTCTTCCTGATCAGCCTTATCATTCTTCTGAGATTTATTCCCTTCCTTTTCCTTATGTATTTCCTTTGACATTGTATAACTAATGAGCAAAAATTCTCTATACTCTATTCAATCTTATCAAACCTTTCTACTATGTTACTATTTCCCTAGCAATGTATGCCCGCTTAGATAATGGAAATAAATGGTCATTATAAAGTATTCTTATAACAGTAAAAATCCCTAATAGACTCCATGATGAAATTGAATAAAACAATACACAGATGATTTAGACCAGTAAGGTTTTCATTTTTGTTTTTGTTTGTTTCTTTGTTTTGTTTTAGTTTTTTTCCATGGGGTGTGTGCACTTGCCTGAGAGCAACAGACAGAGACAGTGAGAGGAAAAGTGAGAAATCACCCCACATGGGGCATGGCCATGCCACAAGCCCTTGTCTATTCTCGCCAGGTTTTGGACATGCACTGGCACATGCCTGATAAGATTTTTTTTTTTTTTTTGAGAGGTTTTCACTATAGGGCACATGTGCTCATCAGAAAGGCAGAGACAGAAAGCAAGAAATCACACACACACACACACACACACACACACACACCCCCGAGGGACGGCCACACTGCAATCCCTTCTCCATTCTCCTCTTGGGATCTTGGGCACACATGCACACGTGCCCAGCTTGAGTTTAAGCCACTGGATCCAGGACTCAGACCGCGGTCAACTACCATGGAAGTCCAGCAACAAAGCCATTACACCAACTGCTTGTCCCAGCCTGATGAGATTTTTAAGCTGCAGGATTCAGGACATGAACTGCTCTCAGCCATTTGGGAATCCAGAGTTTTAACCACTTTGTCACCTGCTGACCCAAAGGTTTTAATTTTTAATTTGAGCAAGGCCAGTATAGATATATTTTTACACACATACACAAATTAAAGCTAAAAAAGAATTGGTGGTAGATAAATGCCTTTTGCATTTCATATTATGAGTGAGTATCAAGCTAAGGATCACAGATATTTGCCTGTTAATCCAAACATATGAAATTAGTTTTATGTATTACATCATATTCAGTAGAACTTGTGTGATAGCAAAAACTGAAGCAGGTTGGTTCTCGTAGTCATCAGAATAAGAGATGTCCCTTTGCTGGTAGTTATGGTCTCATTGAAAACCATTTCAATTAAGTAACCTGTCAGATTGGGAATTGAAGTGCCTATTATTTTTATACACATATACATGTGTATATATATAAATAATCTAGGTTTGCCAATCATATGGACCTGTACTCAAAGAAAAAATAGAGAGTTCTTTACCACATTTAAAAATGGTATAATTAAGACAAATATTTTAAATAATGTATATTTTAGGATAGATGCAAGTGAGAACAGTAGAGAAGATAAACACTGTGGTAATTAATAAAAAACATACTTATGATATAATAATAGTTACATCTTAGGTTATGGATACACACTAGGACTGAAACAGTAAAGAAGTATGGGATAGATGTCCAATACTATATTTTTAACATGTATTAATGTGTAAACTTCTGGGAAACATTTCCAGGTCATCGCATTTTCAATACAAACTGTTGGTGTGCCTATCATATCAAATATACTTACTTTTTTGATTTGTATTTTTTCTTTTTCTCTAGGAAATTGACTGGACATTCTTTCCACATGGGCTATAGCATGGCGATTTTGAATGGCATTGTAGCTGCTTTTACCATAGCATGGTGCTTCATGTAATCCCACACTGGAGTAATATTGTCGGCAAAATGTAGTCGTGATTGCTTTCTAATAACAAGAAAGAATATCATTGCCTGCTTAGAAGACCGAGAAACCTGCTTTTATGTGGTTCAGATACATGTTATAATCATCATTACAGAAGACCTTTTAAAGCATCATTCTATGATAATGAGTCTTGGCATTGGGAATATCTGAGTATTAAGTTTTAAGTACTTTCTTAAAAGTATAAGATGTTTACCTCATCTTTTTACTTTTTTGTGTGTAGTTCTTAAAATTATAGAAAACATTCTAGGGAAAATCAAACTCAGAAACTTGAATACTGGGCAATGCCTACTTTTCTGTGTATATACTGCATTTTTCTAAGACAATGATTTTATTCTTTAATTGCAATAGAAGTGTTTTTTATTTATACATTACATTAGAGAAGCAAGTAATGCCTATTCCGCCAACATTTTATAGAAGCTACTTTAAAACAGAATATTTAGTTTTTGATATTCATATAATCAATAGAAGGTACATTTATATTTTTTAAGGGGCATAGTTTGTGGGGTTTTTTTTAATGTATTTTCCTACCGTGTATTCAATTTATATGTTTTTAAAATTACTGCATCTTGACAACTGTAAAAGTTATTTCTTAGCTGGTGCAAGCCTACTTACCTGCTGTTTTTGCTAGGTATGTGTCTTTTTTAAAAAGTGAAAAAAATACATTGACTAAAGTAAATTTATTTTTTAACAAAAAATACTTTTTTAAAAAGTAAGCTATTTAAGTCACTTAAATGTTAAGAAATTTGAAACTGTTTACTGTTCCTGCTTCCACTATTTCAAATATTTATCTTGGTGTATATATGGTTATTTCAACAGAATTTGCATTAATGATTTTGTTTTTAATAAATATAAACCTGAAATTTTTTGTATGTAGAAATGCTTGAACTAGTTTGTTTTTAACTTCAAAACTTTGTTACTTAAGTAGAAAAGGTATTTTGATGCTATGTATGTGTATGTGTACATATGTACCAGAGATTTTCAGAAAGTTCATGGAAAATGTGTAGTATTTTAAAAAAATGTGTTGGTGCCCCAAACTTGTATGTTAATTGTATTTTCCATGAACTTCATGAAGTCCTCACATGTATGTCTAAATATTGGTCCTATAGCTTAAGTATTTCTGCCAGAATTGTGAAGATTAAGCCACAAACCTACTTTTGGCTTCTTTAATTGAGGCAACACCTAAAAATTCTTTTGAGGTTGTTGAATAGGTATCAACAACCAAAAAAGACAACTGTTCATTACAGTTCACTCTTGGCTGATCAGTTTCCACACACATACTCTTTGTTTCATATTTAATTTCCAAAATTACTCATACATAACAATGCAGCCATCTTTTACTACATTCATTGCCAAGGTCAGGACGTTCAGGTTATTTCCTTTCTAATTGTGCCATATTCTCATTAATGCCTGAAAATTACATTAAAATCATTTTAATATTTATTGATACAAGAGGACAAGAAAGATACAAGGAATTTGTTAAAATGCATACTGTATATTACTGAGCAGGAAATTAGTCAATACTTTGGTTACTACCTTGGCTAATTAGGTTTCTTTCCTGTTAAAGAGACCAAAGCTTTTTTTGGGGAGGGTGGGAGTGTTGCTATAGGGCACATACACTCATCAGAAAGACAGAGACAGAAAGCGAGAAATCACCCCCAGAGGAGATGGCCACGCCACAGTCCCTTCTCCTCCATTCTCCTCTTGGGATCTTGGGCACGCACGCACGTGCACCCAGCGTAAGTTTAAGCCACCGGGTTCGGGACTCGAACCAAGGTCGACTACATGGGAGTTCAGCGACATAACCATTACACTAAGTGCTGGTTCCACCAAAGCTTTATTTCTGACACCATCTGAGTCCTAATGTTAATGTGAGGAGATAGCCAGACATGAGCAGAGATGGGTCCCAGATAAAGGGAAGTAACCAAGAACATCCTGAAAAGACAAAAGGGGGTTGAGGGATAAGCCACCTGTATATTACAGAGCCTTTGCAGGCATGTAAGTGCTGTAAGTGACAGATATATAACTTTCCTGTGGTGGCAGTAATGAGTGAATGTGCATGATACCTAGTGGGATGTTCACAGTGCTATGACAAAGTAAGGTCTAACCACCAGGTTCAGGTATGGTCAGGTCAGCAACCCAAGAAAATAGGTGGAAATACTCACTTGAGTAAATAAGAATTCACAACACAGCATCGAAGGCTATTCCCAGTCGGTGTCAGCCTACTCCATAACTCTGGTGTACTTTTGCCTAAGGTTTTGCTCGCTTGGCTCATGCTTAATCCTGTCTCCTGACTAAATTATTTCCCCCAAGAAGATAAGAACAGAGGAAATCAGTCATCCCCAGCCACTGGTAACACGGGTTTTTTTGCCACTGAATATTGTAGTGCTAGGACAGACCCAGTCCTGTTTTCCCTCTTTATGCTGCCTTGCTTGTGTAGCAACAACTGTATTAAAAAGTTAAAATTGGTACCAGCAGTTAGCACAATGGCTATGTTGCTGGACTCCCATGTAGTCGACCATGGTTAGAGTCCTGGACCTGGTGGCTTAAACTCAGGCCAGGCGCGTGTGCGTGCATGCCCAAGATCCCAAGAGGAGAACGGGGGAGAAGGGATTGCGGCGTGGCCACCCCCCCCCCCCCCCCAGGGGGTGATTTCTTGCTTTCTGTCTCTCTGTCTCTGTCTTTATGGCGAGCACACGCGCCCTATAGCAAAAACCTCTCCAAAAAAAAAAAAAAAGTTAAAGTACCCTAACATGGTGACCCACTTTTTTGTGTTGGATAAAAACAATGTACTGTATCCAGAAAGTCTCCAACTTTAGTGTTCAGCTGGCTTCATAAGGCTTCAGTAGATTATTCCAATATTTGGAAATAATAGCTGATAAGGTCCATCATAAGAGGTGTCAACAATATAAGAACTAAGCACTTTGTCTTACCATCCTTCCAAGCATTAAGTTCTTTGGTTAGAACAATGTTGATGTGGGAAGTCAGGATAATACATGTTATTCAGTATGTCCATAAATAGTGGTGCTGCCAGAGGTAAAGAAAGCAATCTTAGAGGGTATTTATGTCCTCAATTACCATTGAGGCCAAATTGCTTAAGTGCTATCCCTTGCAATTCAGTTCATTGGCTATCAGGTTATTGGCTCATTTCCCAAAATATGATATGATAAAAAGCTTTTGGCAGAGGAGTGGGGTGGGAGAGAAAATGGGGTTGTGGGGAAGGGCCACAGGGAGAGCAAGGCAGCAATAGCCAGAGAGCCTCCTCTGAAAATACAGTTTTATCTGAAGACTCCACTTTGTCATCCTAGCACTCTGCGTCCACTAACCAGTGGTTTGACAGATGGAGACAAACATTTACTGTGTAGGTTATCTTGTCTACCTGATTTTCAGAGCTTCTTTCACAGTGAGGACTCTTAGAAATATTCTTTCTAGATCTATTTTTAAGAGTTTTATTAATTTTTTATTATTATTTTTCTTTTCTTTTTTTTTTTTTGGAGAGGTTTTTGCTATAGGGCGCATGCGCTCGCCAGACAGAGACAGACAGAAAGCGAGAAATCACCCCTCAGGGGGGATGACCACACTGCAATCCCTTCTCCATTCTCTGGGGATCTTGGGCACGCATGCACATGTGCCTGGCGTGAGTTTTAAGCCACCGGGTCTGGGACGCAAACTGCGGTCGACTACGTGGGAGTCTAGTGACATAGCCATTACGCTAACTGCTGGTCCCGATTATTATTTAATTTGCTATGGGGCACGAACACTCACCAGAGAGAGAGAAGGAAAGTGAGAAAGCAAGTCGCCAGGTCTGAGACTTAAAACTGTGGTTAGTCATGTATGAGTCCAGCACCTTAACAACACCACCTGAAGACCCACATTCTGGATCTATTTTAAGAGACTCATCTATATACTCCTTCCTAACCAGCTTTTATTTTTATTTTCTTTTTTTACAGTCCCCTGACGCTGCAGCCAAACTAATTCATCCTCCATGAACATTCATAATTCTTGTATTTCTTCTAGCCAAGCAAACAACAATATGAACTGCTTCAAGTTCTCCCTAGGATTTTTCTTTGCTGTCCTTTACTGTCTCCCATGAACAGAGGGTTTAATGCCTCACCACCACCTCATTTTTAGCTGGTACTAACATATTATACAGAACTATAAATCAGGCTTGAATTATTCTCTAGCAGTGGTAAATTATCAAACTCATATGAGACCAGAATTGTGGACTAATGGGGAGAGGTGGCATGCCAGGAGAGAGCAGTGTGGAAATATCACTAGTCAAACTTGGGCCTTCACAACTGGCTCAGGACACTTATTGTGGAGGATGGGATTCAAAAGACATATCTATGTCAATAGTTACCGAGGACAGTTTTTCTTCCCGATGGCAAAATTTAGCAGTTGAGCTAAATATCTAGCAATGATTGGAGATGTTTTTGATTGTTGAAATTTGGTGATGTTAACTGACCACTCACTAGTTGACAGAGGCCAGGGTTGCTGATAAACAATAATCCAGTCCAAAATGAATAAGCCTGTAGTTGAGGATCCATGAGTTATGTTCATGACTGGGTCAATAAGATAAAATTTCATTCAGAGGGACCATCAGTTAGTGTAATGACTATGTCGCTGGTCTCCCACGTAGTCGACCGCGGTTCGCGTCCCTGACCCAGTGGCTTAAAAAACTCACGCCAGGCGCGTGTGCATGCGTGCCCAAGATCCCAAGAGGAGAATGGAGGAGAAGGGATTGCGGCGTGGCCATCCCACCTGCGGGGTAATTTCTCACTTTTTGTCTCTCTCTCTCTCTCTCTCTCTCTCTCTCTCTCTCTCTGTCTGGCAAGCGCATGCACCCTATAGCAAAAACCTCTAAAAAAAAAAAAAATTTCATTCAGAATAGACAATTGGATCACAAGGATTACCCAGAGTTCCAAAGCAGGTATTTGTGCTCTGAGAGGCCCAATAGAAAGAACTGCTTCTTAAAAGTAGAAAGTTTATTTGTTTAAGAGGACTTATCTGTCCTAGGGACCTCTGCCTGGCAAGGTCTGCTATAAATGATAGTCTTTAAATACTATGAACATATATATTACTGAAATTTCCTGTATAATGTTGCTCTGGCCAAAGAATTCTATTGACAGAGTACTCAAAAATGATTTTCTTTCCGTCTCTGTAGGCTGCCTGTTTTTGTACTCCAGGGAGAAATGCTTCCATGAGATTTCACAGAAGTGCTGCTATTGAATTGGAAGCTGAAACCGCATCTGGCCATTTCAAGTTCCTTATACTACTGGGCTAGTAGGCAAAATGAGTGTTAGGTATTGACAGCCTGGTTTATAATCCACCAAGGGGAAATCAAGTTACTGCAATGTAATAGGAGCCTGAAGGAATATGTAACAAAACCCCAAAGGCCCTAGTTGCTTCCTTGTTAGACTCTCATATTCGGTTAGTGGAATATTACAACTTTATGCTGGCAAAGTCTCAAGTTTTACTCACCCTAGTGTTTAAAAAACAAAACAAAACAAAAACAAAAAAAACCCTACACTTGTTGATAAAGTTCTGTCTTAAAGACAAAGGAAACATAACATCGATACTGGACAAAATCCGTCAAATATTGGCCCAGAGGCTCGTGATCAGTTTCCCTGTATTCATTCACATTTCTTTCCTTCCGTGATATGTGTGTATCTTCACTTACTCCCTGATTTTGTTTTTTGGTTGTCTCATCATTGTACATAGGATTTTTGACATTGACCAAACTTAACAATGTAATGCACATGTTATAGAATATTGTGATAAGATTACTATAGAACTGAGGAGGAATGGAAATTTCTTGGGATCTTAACTATAGTAACCTATGATTGTCTTCCTGTGAGGAAGGAGTCAGTGGATTCTCAATTCAAAGGAAAATTCTTGTGCAATGTGATGTGGAATGTTTTTGTTTTATTTTTTTGGAAGAAGTGCTGTGGAAAGTGTTGGGTTTGTGTATATTAGACAAACAAGAAACGGAGTGTACTCTAATGAGTATTTGGTCATTTTATGACTGCTTAACCCAAAAACCCATTTGTATTTGGAAAGAACTTTTTTGTGTTTTGGGGAGGCAAACACACAATGCATTAGAGAGGGCTTTTTAGATTATTTTGTTTATCCCGACTTGGTTGCTAATATTTGTATCCTTGGTGCTACCAACAGTTCACTCCTACCCAAGACTTTCAATTGTGAATGAATAGCACAGAACTGACAGTTTACAATTCATCAATGTTTGTGCCATTCATTTGTAATAGCAATGGTTTTTGGCGGTCTTCAGAAATAGTTGGGCCAATCTTAGCACCCTAACCAGACTATTTTGAAACGTAACGTTACCTGTAATCTCTGCTACCAAACTTTATTTGGTTTCTGTCATTTTATGGTCCTGCTTATCTGGCCTTTCCTTCACTTTTGTGAGCTACCCCCCCCCCCCCAACATTATAATAAAATTATTTTCTTCATGATCTAGCCAAAGTTAGATATTGATGTTTAAAAGGAAAAACCAAGCAAAGCATTCATCATATCTGAACATCACAACTACATTCAAAAGTATTTAATGACTGCATTAAGCTATATAGCCCCAACTAGGTATACTTTATACTATGTTCATTCTACTCACTGAGGTTTATGCCCAAAGTCAGACATGTGTTCATGGACATGCATATGTAATAAAGCATTTGACCATTTGCAGTGCCACTGTGCTGAGCAAATAAGCAATGTTATGAGAATACCAGAGAATGCAATGTATTCATATTTTTATAACATATCAAAATAAGCCTCCACAGGAAAGTATTATAAGCTGTTGAATCATTGGATTAAAGACCTAAATTATATAAAATTACTGGTCACTTCTCTGTGTAAAGTATTCAGCAATATGAGAGGATTTGTCAAAGATCAGTGCTTATAATAATATTCATTTATAAACTAAAAAAGTTGTGTAAAACAAAATGTCCAAATTAATCAGATAACACTAAAGTCTTCTAGGTATTGGAATTTGGAAAAACAAGAATACCCTAGAAAGTCATTCAAGTGAGCAGAAAATGAGAGATGTCTGACACTGGACAAAACCTGGTAATATGAGAGGGGAAAATTCTATATGTTCATAAGGGACCACCAGGAAAGCATTAGAAATGAATTAGAATACATACTTTAAACCTAGTTTCTGGTCTCTTCTCAAGTATCAGAAACATTTTTAATCCATGCTGAAAAGATAGACCAAAATTGAGAATAAGTCAGTTAGTGACTTGTTAAATAATAGAGGAATAAATGGCATTATATTGGACTTGTGCCAATTCCTAACATACAAGGATAATAAAGGATCTTCAGAGTTCATATAAGTGGTAGTTTCAAAAGAAAAAAAATCCTCAATGCATTGCGAACTTATGAAATAAAGTTTCTACCTAAAGATAGTATGGGCTGAAAATCTGGATAGCTTTGATGATGGTTTATAAAACCATAAGTGATGAATGTTGAAGTTTCTGAAGGTGGAATGCTTCAGAGAGAATTAATCTCAAGGAGGAAAAGAGTCATGGGAAGTAATGAGTTGTTTTGTGCTATGAGGGACAGTATTGAGCTAGATGTGGGGAAGAGAATTGGGCTGAATGAGCTACTACCATACAAGCCTTTTCTTTTCAACACAACTTAATCATACCTTTCCTTGACACGTCTCTTTTCTAAATTTATGCTCCTACTTCTATTCCAGAAACTGACTTTGTTTTACACTTGCTTATATAGAATTAACTGCTAACTGGGCCAGTTAATCCTAGACTCACTAAGTCATATTTTCCCTCTCTTTAAAGAAGACCACAAGGCCACTTGTCATTTTGGAGTGAGTTCCAATAGTGAGCTGCTTTTTGGTCCACTGTAATATGCCAGAAATTGCATGAATTTTTTTTTTTTGAAAGGGAGTTTTTGTTTTTTTTTTGTTTTTTGTTTTTTGGTTTTTTTTGGATGTAGGGTGTGTGCACTTGGCCAGAGAGACTGAGACAGACAGACAGACAGTGAGAAATCACCCCCAGGGATGATGGCCACACCACAATCCCTTCTCCATTCTCCTCTCAGAATTTTGGACATGCACACACACTCTGTGTGAGTTTTAAGCCGCCGGGTCCAGGACTCGAACCATGATCAACTATGTGGGAATCCAGCAATGTAACCATTACGCCATTTGCTGGTCCCGGCATGAATTCTTAAGAGCAGTTAAAAACTAAAAACAAAATCTGACTCCCTCAAAACTTTTGTAGGTGTTGACTTTGCTGCTGGGATTTTAACCTTTCTTTTTAACTACTATCTTGAAATCTGCTCAATTTATATTTCAAAAAGATAGGATTTTACGTATCTATATTTTAGCTAGATACTGAGAAAGTAATTGCTACCTCTAGGCAAGCTATAATCAATTATAATTCTTAGTGCTGTACAAATCTGCTTAAGGTAAAAATATTCTGAATATAGAAGTGTAATGACAGTATAATTTTCCATTTTGCATTAAATACAGGTAGTGTTTAACACTGTTGGATGTTAGAAGTTCCTGTTGATATAAAATATAAAATGCATGACACTTTATCTACATTAGTTTTTACATAAAATTGTACTTTCATATTAAGTAAATTTCCACTTGTATTCAGGTTGAGAGAAACAAAAGTCATACTTTAAAGTATCATCCAAGCGTCCAATAAGAAACATGTTATATAACTTATTTAAAAAATATTTTTAATAGAAAGATCTGCTATAGTGAATCTTAGAAAAGGTTACTTAAAAATCTTTGAGAAAGAAGTTTTTGTACTTAGTCTCATGACAGCTATGTCTACAAAGAAACAAAAAGAATCATGGAAGTGGATTTTATAGATCAAAATCATGAATAGTTTCTATCCCTGTTTCCAGTAGCAACTAAAAAAAAATTTTTTTTTAATTTTGCCAGAAGGTGTGTTTACTTGCTAGAGTGAGACAGAGAGAGAGGGAAAGCAAGGAAACACATCACATGGGAAATGTTCACTCTACAGTCCCTTCTATTCCAATCCTTTTTGGGATTTTGAGCACACATGCATATGCACCTTGGGTGTTTATCAAGCTACTGGGTCTGGGATTCACACCACACAGTCAGCCATGTGGGATCTAGCTGCTTTAACCAACAGGCCATGGGCTGACCTAACATCAACATTTTTACTTTGGAGAAGTGTCTCAAAAATAGGGCCAGTGAGAAGTTTATTTTAGTACTGTATATATACACATACCAAAAAAGCCAGCAGTTTCACATAGAACAATCTCAGAAAAAAATTTAAATAATTTTGGTAGCTTACTACTAGTCAAAAAGAGCAAATGTACTCTAACTGAACAATAAAAATCTTAAGCAATTAGAAATTTCTTTGTTTTTAAATAAATTTAAATTAAAACATAATAATGATAAATTTAAAATAATAATTCTTGGGCCAGCCAGGCAGCATGGTGGTTAAGGTAGCTTAACTGAATCCCACATTCTGACTTCACAGTTTGAGTCCCGGTCCAAGCAGCTTGAAAAACATGTTGACTATGAGTGTGTGGGTGCCCAAAATTCCAAATGAAGAGTGGATTGTAGTATGGTCATACCCTCTGGGGAATGTTTTCACACTTTCTCTCTCTCTCTCCTGTCTGTCTGTCTGTTTCTGGCAAGCCATGCACCCTGTAGCAAATTTAAAAATAATGATAATCCTTAAGGATGTATGTCATAGAAAGAGTATGTCCTCCCTTACCTTCAATGAAACAAAAACAGAGAAAAAAAATAATTATAGCAGGCTTGCCCCATGGACTAGTGGTTAAGGGAGCCAGATCCCATATGGTTAACTACGGTTTGAATTTTGGTCCTGGGAGCTTGAACATACTAGGTCCATGTGTGTATGTGCCCCAAATCCTGATAGGATGGAGAACTGGAGAAAAGAATTGCTGTGTGAACTACCCTCACCAAGGGCTGCTTTCTCCCTCTTTTTCTCTCTGGGGAGTATACATGCCCTCTGCAATATTTTTTTAAAGTAATTATAGTAAGTTTCTTTTATAATGTGTTATGTTTGTTAAGGATTTTTTCTGGTAATACAGTAAAAAGAAAAATGTGTAGTAAATGGTTAATGTTGCCATCGTGAAGACAGAGAAACAGGAGTACTAAAACCATAGTTTAGTGCGTGTTTTTTCCTGCTTGAATATCTGGAAGGCTCAGTAGGAACAACTTAATGAGTGACTAATGAAAACTCTCCTTTATTTTGGAAATACATGTTAAGAGCTTTGATCTCCTAATTCTATTTCTTGGGCTTCATTCTAAATGAGTAATATAAAGCATATAAAAACCCATACACCAAAGATATTCTTTTACAGTTTATAGTTTGTTGTGGTAGGAAATAATGAAAACAAAGTAAAAAACAAATAACATATGGTACAGAAACACAGTGGAATGTTAAACAGTAGTTTAAACAATGATGACTATCAAGAGGAATAAAACTAGAAATGTTATAACATAAAAAAACAGAATTGTATAAAGCTTAATTTCAACTATGTTAAATACGCAGAAAGAAGACTTAAAAGAAATTCATTGAAATAGAAATTTGATGTTTTCTATTTTTTATAGATTTCTACATTTCCCAGATTTTCTACCTATATGTTATTTCAAGAATAGAGAAAACATAATATTAAATAACAGAAATAGTAATTAGCTACTTATGGTTCTCATGACTATTAAAAAATATATTGGGTATAAAATTCTGTAGCACATACTGAATGTTTGCTGAGAAATAAGTAAGAGAATAGCTGGCCTGTCTCTCCAGCAATTAGCCACTTTCGTCATTGTCAGAAAACAGTTCAAAAGTAAATCCCCACATGCTGCACAAAGTAAAATCCTATAGCTCTGTTATATACATTTTTAGGGATAGTCATTGAAGAACTTTTTACATAGCAAGCCGTGGGTAACAACCTAAATGATCACATGATCAGAACAAAGAAATGACTATATTTTATTTATCCACTGTGGCATATCAGACAGTCATTAGAATAAGGAGATAATGTCAGCTTTGTAGTTCAGTGATGAAGCACTGTGCAGAGAAAGCTGGATCTCTCATGGCTCGCCAGGGTTTGAGTACCATCTTGGTGGCACATGCTGGATACACATGTGTGTGCCCATGATCCTGATGGGATGGAGAATTAGAAGCAAAATGATTGTGGAATGATCAGACTTCATGGGGATGGGGGTGCTTTGCCCACTTTATGTGAACCCTCTGGCATTAAAATTATAATAATAATGAGGTAGATCTGTAGGTATACTCTTAGCTTCTTAAAAGACAAAGTAAAATAAAATCATATACAAAGGTCTGATACAATAATACTCTTGTTAAAAAATTTTATTTATTTATTTTACATTCATTCATTGTATATCACTACAACATACAAGATGAATTTTCCATCCAGAATACACTGTCTATTGGCTCAATCCAAGATATTACCACACATATTATCTTCAATGTATAATTTTCTATTTTGTGTTTGTTAATTGTTTAATTTCTTTCTTTTCCTTCCTTGATTCTCTCCCTCTAATCCTCTGCTATTTCACACCCTCCTCCCACACTGTCTCTGGTGTCCAGAGTTGCTCTCCATGCCTTTTATGCATCCTTTATTTCAGTTTCTGCCATAGACAGCAGACATTCATTATATAGTAAGTGGGGACATACAATGCCTCTCTTTCATAGTCTGACTTGCTTCACTTAGCAGTAAATCTGTATTTGCCCACTTTATATCAAAGCTAGGGTCTCATTGTTCTTTATGGCTGATTAGTATTCCATAGTATATATGTACCTTCATTATATAGTAAGTGGGGACATACAATGCCTCTCTTTCATAGTCTGACTTGCTTCACTTAGCAGTAAATCTGTATTTGCCCACTTTATATCAAAGCTAGGGTCTCATTGTTCTTTATGGCTGAGTAGTATTCCATAGTATATATGTACCACAAAGGATAGGAATGCACTCAGTTGGAAAAACACTTGCACATCCATGCTTATGACATTATTCACAATTGCTAACACATGGAACCAACCCAAATGTCCATGAACAGATAACTGGATTGAAAAAGTGTGGCACAATAATACTCTTTTAAGGAGCTAACCAAATGACATATGAGTGAATCTCTGATCTGAAAATAAAGATAAAACAAAAGATATCTAACTTTTTGAAAGATTTTAACATTTAAACACATGGTACAAACTAGATGTTTTTATTTTAAGTGTTACAAGACACCAGTAATTTATTAAGAATATTAAACTATCTGTCAATACTTTTTGGATTCAGATAAAATAAATGCACTTGGACTCCTTTACTACATGGATGCTGTGGAATGTCCCCAAGGACTGAAATGAAAAGCCTTGGGAATAGTATCCCCAATCAAAGTGGCTTTTTTTAAATGCTTAAAGTCTTGGGCCACACTGCACCACTTTAAAGAGGTAAGTTCATCCAAATGACGTGATTTATGGTGAACATCTGTTTTTGTTTTGGGATGATAGGAACTTGCCTACATAATAAACCTCTAATAAAAATCATGGACTTTGAGGCTCAAGTATACTTCCCTGGTTGGCAACACTTCACCCATGTTGTCACACATCAGTGCTCAGAGATTTAAGCATGTCCCCATGCGACTTTACTGGGAAGCAACATCTGGAAGTTTGTACCTGGTTTCCTCTGGACTTCGCCTCTTATGCCTTTTTCCTTTATTGAATTTTATGTGTATCTTTTCATAGTAATAAGCTTTAACAATGAGTGTAACAGCTTTGAGTTCTCTGAGTACTAGCAAATTCTAAGCTTGAGGGTAGTCTTGTCGGGACCCTGACATGAAAACTAACTGCAAATTTGTCAAAAGGTACAGTTACTCTCCTTTTTTTTGGAACCTACATACGTGTTAAACCATGCTTACTCAAAATAAGAAGCCCTGCTGGACCTATACACACCTGCTCACATGTTCTTAATTTGAGGTTGCTAGTGCTGGAAGGTGATTTAACTCAACCTACTCATTCTGCAAATAAATAAATTAAAACCGACAAGTTTTATCTAATAATCTCTAAGGATCTAAATGTCAACCAAAGTTGAGATTAGGTTGCTTCTTCCTTTATGTTCTTACCACAAGAACCTAGGACAATTTACTGCCTGTAAAATTGGTTAAGAACAGTTTAACTGGTAGCTCCGTGTTCATACCTTGGGTCAGTTAGCGCCATGGTACTGACCCTTGACCAGCATGGGGATTGAATATGCTAGCCAGTGACTTCTATTCTTACATGGTCTTTGAAGTCCAAACTTCTCTAGAAGTATCCTGTACCAGCTTGCCTACATTGTTTATTGAAAATAAGTAGATCGATAGTTTAAATTTTTATACTTGATCATGGAGCCTTATTTCTGCTATGTGCCAGTGCAGGATAAAAACAAACAAACAAACAAACAAAAAACCCTCAGTATACTTATGCCTTTAGTATATTAGATTCCTAGGGCTGGTGTAACAAGTTGCCAAAGGCTTGATGCCTTAAAAAATAGAAATTTGGGACCAGCAGATGGTGTAATGCTTATGCTGCTGGATTGTCATGTAGGTGACCATGGTTTGAGTCTGAGCTCCAGTGGCTTGAAACCTAAATTGGGCATCTGTGCATGCATACCCAAAATTCCAAGAGGAGAGTGGAGGAGAAGGGATTGTGGCGTGGCCATCCTCCCTGTGGGGGTGATTTCTTGCTTTCTGTCTCTCCTCTCTCTCTGGTGAATGCATGCTCCATGTAGCAAAAATCTTTCTTAAAAAAAAAAATCAGAAATTTATTCTATTACAGTTTTGAGGCCAGAAGTTCAAAATCAAGGCTCTGACGGCTACACTCCTTTTAAAGGCTCACAAACATAATTTTTCCTTACCACCTCTAGCTTCTGGTGGCCCCTGTCTTGCTTGCTTTCTCTTTCTTTCTTTCCCTCCCTTCCTTCCTTCCTTCCTTCCTTCCTTCCTTCCTTCCTTCCTTCCTTCCTTCCTTCCTTTCTTTCTTTCTTTCTTTCTCTTCTCTCTTTTTTTCTTTTTTTCTTTTTTTTTTTGGAGAGGTTTTTTGCTATAGGGCACGTGCGCTTGCCAGAAAGACAGAGAGAGACAGAAAGACAGAAAGCGAGAAATCACCCCTGAGGGGGTATGGCCACGCCGCAATCCCTTCTCCTCCATTCTCCTCTCGGGATCTTGGGCACGCACACACATGCGCCCGGCATGAGTTTAAGCCACCGGGTCCGGGATGCAAACAGCATCTCCCATGAGACGCTGGACTCGTGGGAGTCCAGCAACATAGCCATTACGCTAACTGCTGGTCTCTCTCTTTTTCTTTTGTTTTTAATTTGCTGCACAACACCTATGCTCACCAGAGAGAAAGAGAAGGAAAGCAAAAAGGCAAATTGCCAGGTCTAGGATTTGAACTGTGGTTGGTCATGTGCAAGTCCAGTGTCTTAACCAGCATGCCACCTGGTGGCTCCACTCCTGGCATCCTTTGGCTTGTAGATACATCACTTCCATCTCAGATTCTGCCATCACATCATCTCTATGTATCCTTTTCTGTCCCTTGTAAGAATAATTTCATTGAATTTAGAGCCAATTATAATTCACTATGATCTTATCTCAATCTTTACATATCACATCTGTGGAAACCCTATTTCCAAAACTGTCCCATTATGAGGTGCAATGTGGACATGTGTTTTGGGGAAGACTCTCTTCAACCCTTTGCCCTTAGCTTCCCTAACACCAAGATATCTTGCCTATATTGAGTTAGTTTGCATTCTGGAGATGAAACCTGTCTCTTGGGACAGAGAAAGAGAAGTTTCTTTGGAAAGAGAAATTAATCTGCATCTGGAAGTTCTAGACATTTCTGGTGTTTGCTTTTTCACTCCTGCTGCTGTGAGTGCTTTGCTTGTTATGAACAGTTCGTGAGTATACCTTGCTGAAGTCTTACTAGTCCTTTTGATTCTCCTAGCCAGTATAAATTATTGCAGTTTTGTTTTTAAAATCTTTAGGCTTTATTTTCCAATGAGGTCACCTTATTTTGAACCTTTACATTTTTTGCAAAAAAAAGCACTTGGCTGTGGATTGTGAAAACTATTGTTAATCCTGGTTTGCCACATAGTGACCATGAGACATTCAGCAAATTATTTTAACCCCGGTTTTTGAGCTAAAAAAAAACAAAACAAAACAAAACAGAAAAAACAAACAAAAAAAACTCCAGGTGCACCTGCCTGTGTGCCCAAAATCTGGAGAAGAAAATGGAAGACAAGGAATTGTGGTATGGCCATCACCCCAGAGGGGTAATTTCTTGCTTTCTGTTTCTCTGTTTCTCTAGCAAGCACATGCACACTATAGCAAAATTATCTCTCAAAAAAACAATAGTGTGTATGGGACTAGCCAGTGGTGTGGTGGTTAAGGCTACTAGGTTCACATGGTTGACCATGTGGTTTGAGTTCTAGACCTAGCAGTTCAAAAATATGCCAGACACATGTGGTTGTGCACCTAAAATCCCAAGAGGAGAGTGAAGGAGAAGGGATTGTAACATGGCCATCCCCCCTGGGGGGTGATTTCTCACTTTCCTTTTCTCTCTGGTAAGAGCTTGTGCATTATAGCAAGTTTAAAAAAAAAAAGTTACACACCTAGATGATTTTTGAGATCCAAAACTAGTTTGGTTGGGTGCTCTAAGAAGCAGATGCCAGGGCCAGAATATAGTGTGGTGGTTAAGGCACTGAACTTTCACAGTTAGAATCCTGGATCTATATCTGGTGGCTTGAAAAATCATGCCAGGTGCGTGTGCGTGCATGCCCAGAATGCAAGGAGGAGAATGGAGGGGAAAGGATTGCAGTGTGTCCATCCCCGCTGGAGGGTTATTTCTCACTTTCCTTCTCTCAGTCTATCTCTCTAGCAAGCACAGGTACCCTATGACAAAAGCAAAAAAAAAAAAAAAAAAAAAAAAAAAAAAAAAAGCAGATGGCAAGACAGAATTAGAAGTTGAAGAAATTTATCAGAGGAATTGTGGAAGGTAAATAATTCAGGGGACAGAGTGAGCAGAGGGGATCAGTTAGAATTAGTGAAACCTTCAGACTAGCACAGTTCTGACAAAGTCCCAGAGAAACCATTGGGGAATCCCAGGAGCGAGATTGTCCATTAGAAGGGTCCTGCACTGGGTGGCGGTGGCCTATCCTACAGAGCTCGGTTGTGTCATTAGCTTGGAGCTGCCCAGGAAGTGTGAAGCCTCAGCATGAGCACTGCTATGGATTTCGATTTTGCCAGCGGAAACCAGGTAACTGCAAATTTCACAGCACATTTTATCTTCAATGACACTCTTTTAGGAGTGCTACGATTCCAAGATCTATAATTTAGAGATTATGATGATTTCTTATTTTCATTCTGGAAAAAGAGACAGAGAAAAGGAGGGGGAAGAAATGTCTCACCCTCAGTTTGAGCACCATAGGCCGTTCTTGCTGGGAAGCTGTATTGTACCTCTGTCTGCTTTAATCGGCTTCCTACCACGTAATGTACATTTATTTTTTCTTCTCTTTCATGCTTCTTTTATCCTGTCACTATGAAACTCAGTCCACTGCCTCCCTTTCTTTTCTTCTAGTGACAGGGCAGGTTATTCTGTGAGGGCTCATAGCACCATTTCATCTTCTCTTCACAAAGATGTTTCCTCAACCTTGGCTGTACAGAAGAATCATCTTGGGAGCTTCAAAATTGCCCAGTGCCCAAGACATGCCCCCAAACTACGTAAATCAGAATCCCCAGGGGTGGGGTCAGACATGAACATGTTTTAAGACTCTTCAGATGATCTGGTGGGCAGACAAAGGGAGAAGCGTTGCTGTGGAGGATCATAGTCCTGGTGAAAGAAGATGCATAACTAAATTAATATAAACACCTCAACAGCTATAATATATATATATATATATATATATATATATATATATATATTTTTTTTTTTTTTTTTTTTTTCCTTTTTGCTAAAGGACATGTGTGCTTGCCAGAGAAAGACAGAGAGACAAGAGGGGGAGAGGAGAAAGCATCTCCCATGGGGAATGGCCACCTTGTAATCCCTAGATTTCTCTTTCCTTTTGGAATTTTGGGCATGCATGTGGGATCCAGCTGCCCTAACTATCAGGCTATAGAGATAGGGTGGAGGAAGGGAGAAAATGAGAAATTACCCTTGGGGGGATGGCCATGCTGCAATCCCTTTTCCTCCTTTTTCTTTTGGGATTTTGGGGTGTACACACATGCTCCTGATGTGATTTTCAAGCTGCTGGGTCTAGGACTGAACCACCAGTTGGCCAGGTAGGATTCAGTGCCTTAATCTCCATGGCCTACTATGTAGTTTTTTAAAAATCATTTTTATGAGACACTTAACTATTTCTCTTACTTGCTTTTTGAATTTGAATCAGGGGACACTCATTTTACTCAATAAAGATAACACATAAAGTAGTTTTTATGGATTATTCCTCATTGTCATTTGGAATCTGCCATACAACATATTAACAACTCAGTTCTTGGGGCCAGCAGGTGGTGTAATCATTACATCACCAGACTTTCACATAGTGGACCATGGTTCAATTCTGGGACCCAACAGCTTAAAACTCACACCAGGGATGTATGTGTGTATGTGTGTGTGCCCAAAATCCCAAAAGGAGAATGGAGGAGAAGGGATTGTGGCATGGCCTCCCCCTGGGGGCTGATTTCTCCTTTTCTGTTTCTCAGCTACTCTATAACTCTCTGGCAAGCACATGTACCCTATAGCAAAAATCTCTCTTAAAAATTTTTAAAAGAAACTCAGTACTTCCTGGGACCAGCAGTTAGCGTAATGGCTATGTCGCTGAACTCCCATGTAGTCGGCTGCGGTTCAAGTCCTGGACCCGGTGGCTTAAACTCACGCCGAGTGCGTGTGCATGCGTGCCCAAGATCCTGAAAGGAGAATGGAGGAGAAGGGACTGCGGCGTGGCCATCCCCCCTGGGGGGTGATTTTTCTTGCTTTCTGTCTCTCTGTCTCTCTCTGTCTCTCTGGTGAGTGCACGTGCCCTGTAGTGAAAACCTCTATATAAAAAAAAAAAAAAGAAACTCATTATTTCTTTTCTATTAAATTATTATTTCTGACTTTGTATTTAAGAGAAAGCTTTTGTTTTGTTTTGGTTTTGCTTTAGGTTTTTGCTATAGGGCATGTGTGCTCCCTGGAGAGAGACAGAGACAAGGAGAAAGAATGTGAGAAATCACCCAAGGGGGATAGTCACACCACAAGCTCTTCTCTTGGCATGGATTTCAAGCCACCGGGTCCAACATTTGAACCACATTTGGCCATGTGAAAGCCCAGCACCTTAACCACCATGCCACCTGCTGGCCTCAAGAGGAAGTGATTTTTTAACAATAGATTTTTTGATCCCTGAGAGACAGAGTTGATGTCTGTAATACTTTTGTGACACTGCCATCGTGGGAAGAGCTGAGTTAGAGCAGATTTTCAAGTGATGTTGGGCAATGTTAGGACTTGCTGGTTCAGTTTTATGCTACTCAGCACAAGATCACTGTTATCAGAAAAGTCACATTCATGATTTTAATTCAGTAAACAGGTATTATTTTGGGCCTACTACATAATGGGTAATATGCTTGTCTTATGAAGATTAATAAAAAAGGTTGAATCTATTGGTGTGGAGATGGTTAACTAATTTATGGAACAGTGTTATAACAGATATGACTAACTTCCAAAGAGCAAGTTAGATATATGCTTACAATCCTGCAAAGCTGATCATCATCATCACGCTCTTACGTGCTTGTAGTTTGTTTGTTTATTTTGGAGAGGTTTTTGCTATAGGGCACATGCGCTCACCAGAAAGACAGAGAGAGACAGAGAGATAGAAAGTGAGAAATCACCCTCCTGGGGGATGGCCACACCGCAATCCCTTCTTCTCCATTCTCCTCTCGGGATCTTGGGCACGCAAGCACACGCACCCAGCGTGAGTTTAAGCCACTGGGTCTGGGGCTCAAACCGTGTTCAACTACATGGGAGTCCAGCGACATAGCCATTACACTGACTGTTGGTCCCATGTAGTTTATTTATTTTAAAAAATTAGTTTATTTTTATTTTATTTTAGTTTTTTAAATAGTTTAGTTTTTTATTTTTTTATTTTTGGAGAGGTTTTTGCTATAGGGTGCGTGAGCTCACCAGACAGAGAGAGACAGAGAGATAGAAAGTGAGAAATCACCCCCCAGGGGGGATGGCCACGCCGCAATCCCTTCTCCTCCATTCTCCTCTCGGGATCTTGGGCACACACGCACACGTGCCTGGCGTGAGTCCAAGCCACCAGGTCCGGGACTCGAACCTCAGTCGACCACGTGGGAGTCCAGAGACATAGCCATTTTGCTAACTGCTGGTCCCTTAAATAGTTTATTTTAAAATGGCATGTGTGTGCATATTAAAAATGTAAGAGAATTCACATGAAACTGTGGTTATAAATGGTGAGTTGAGGCAAGCAAAACGAGTCCTTCATAGCTTTATATAACATTTGTTTATAAAGCAAAGTAGGATTATAGGTGACTATTTGTGATATTTTTGAAATTAAAATATATATATATGTGTCTGTGTATGTGTGTGTGTGCGTGTGTGTGTGTATTGTGCCAACTGGTGGCTTGGCTAAGTGCGCAGGGTCTCATATGGCCAGCTGTGTAGTTGGGGTCTTGGATCTGGCAGCTTGATCTCTCAGATCATGTGCTGCAAATTGATCTCAACACCAAATGTCTCTTTAAAAGACACTGTATCAGGATTCCAACACAGACATAGAAAGTAGAATAGGGATAGATAAATAGATAGACAGATTTATTTATTAAGAGGAATTGGTTTATGCCATGGTTGGGCAGACTAGGCAAGTTCAAATCCACAAGGAATGCTGTCGGGGGGAATAGACTGGAAATTCTTGGACAGAAGCTGATGCTGTGGTTCAGTCGAATTTCTTCTTCCTAAAGAAAACCTTGGTTCTGCCTTTCAACTGATTGGGTTGGGCCCACCCTGATTATCAAAGATAATCTCTTTTCCTTTATGTCAACTGACTTGTAGATGTTCATCATATCTACATACTACCTTCACAGCAACACCACCTATGTTAGTGTTATACTGGTACAAATGGGTATTAGCTAGTATCCTATTAACTGATAAGGGGTTAAATAGAAGGAATAAAATAATTGTGCTCTTTCTCTGTGTGTATATATATATATATATACATATATATATATATATATATATATATTTTATATAAATGTTCATAACCAAATAAGTAAGAAAAACTCATAATTATTTTTATTTTTATTATAATTTTAAAATGACATTTATGAAACACGGAGTGAGTTTTCATTACATGAATACAACACATATTGATCAAAACGGGGCAAAATACATATCCACTATCTCGAACTTTTATTACTTTTGTGTTAGGAACTTTTGAAGTTCTTATAACTATTTTGAAATATACATAGAATTATCACTATACTTTCTCTGCTATGTTTAATACTCTAGAACTCATTCCATTTATTTGCAACTTTGTATCAGTTAACCAAGTGTTCCCTATCCTCCCCTCTTCCACTCCCTTTCCCAGCTTCTGATATCCACCATTCTACTCTCCACTTCTACGTTTTCAAATCTGTTAGCTTCAATTAATGAGTGAGATATAAAAACTAAGTTCATGGATGGTAGTTTTGGCAAAAGCGTGGTGTGCAAAGAAGGCAACATTGTACTTAGAATAAGAGTTTATTTCCATAGGAACAAAACTCAGCCCCTTCAGTGATGATGTCTAATGTAATCAACCTGCCATCAGGTAGATTGATGATAATCACTTGAAGGAATGCTACCATAGTGAGGACTTGGCATTGGTCTCTGCTGCTGGCAGATTGGCACTGAGCAGTGGCCATGGCCAGGTCAACCTTGATATATGGAATTCCATGCTGCCAAACTCCTGTATAACTTCCATCCCTGACATAATGGCCATTTGATCATGAGCCCATCGGAAATGACAGTAGTCGGGTATCTTTTGGTCCACATGTCAACCAACCAGACTGCCAGAGTGCTTTCTTACTCCTTGAGCTATATCATTGAGTTCAGAATGCTTGTCAGACTGTAGCAATAAATTGACGTGATCCAGTTTTATATTATTTTCTATCATCATTCCATACTCTTAGTATTTATTCCTATGCGTACTGCTGAGAGATTTGTTACATTATAAATTGGAAAATTATTCAGTCCTTTTATTGTGCAGAGCACTTCTGGGTGACACTTCTAGCTTACCCTCTGGGCGTGCTGGGACTTGAGTCTAGTTTTATGTCTAAAAGCAAAGAGGACAAGGTGTCTGTGGGTAGGTCCTGAGAAGAACCAGTGGTGCCTTGCAAGGCATCTACCTCAGAAGAGGACGTTATGTGTTCTTCAGGCAAAATAGGGTTAACCTCTACAGACATGGTTGGAAGGGCTCTTCTCCTGGCAGAATTAAGGAGTTCAGTGTTTCTCATCTTCTTTGGGATCTTCCCAAATGTTTCCATTCCAATTACAGGATCTAATTCCTCTTCAAACAGTGCTTTCACTTTAAGAGTAGACATCCAGTGAAGTTGAAAATTCAATTTGCATTATCATTCAGCCACTTGCAGGTTGAGACTCTAGGCTCAGTTTTCAGAAATCTCAACTCTGAGTACAAGAGAGAAGAATTTCTTTCAGGTCAGACATGGAAACATTCAAGTTGCTGTGCAGAGATGGAGATGAGAACTTGAAGCCTTGGGTTCATCCTTTCCTTCCCTACCTTCTCTACTACAGTTAGGAAAACCCAGGCAGTCTCATTATTCTCTTTGGTTTTAGTGAAATGTTCAAATCATCAAATGCATAGTCACTCAGAAACTCACCCTATGTAGGTAGTTGATTAGGAGTATCCAATAGTGATGTTTTGTATCTCTGTCACCCCATCACACTATTGACTACAAATATCCTTTTCACCACTGAAAATAGTCTTGAGCACTTTAAATCTAGTCAGATTAGAGAACCAATTTCAGAAAACTCTGACCCGGTTCAGAAAACTCATCTCTAAGATCCTGTTGTCTTTTTTTTTTTTTTTTTTTTTTTTTGGGGGGGGGAGGTTTTTGCTATAGGGCACATGCGCTCGCCAGAAAGACAGAGAGAGACAGAGAGACAGAAAGCGAGAAATCATACCCACCGGGAGGATGGCCATGCCGCAATCCCTTCTCCTCTATTCTCTTGGGGTCTTGGGTACGCATGCATACGTGCCTGGCGTGAGTTTAAGCCACTGTGTCTGGGACTCAAATTGATGTGGACTACACGGGAGTCCAGCAAATAGCCATTATGCTAACTGCTGGTCCCAGATCCTGTTGTCCTAAATGCAGTATATGTACCAAAATCTGTATCAGTCATAGTTCTACCAATAACGCAGTTATTTACTTACTTTTTGTTTGTTTGTTTGTTTATTGCAAAGAATTGTGTGATTGGTCTCCAGAAAATAAATCTTGATCTCATCTAGGAGTTCATGAGTCAAGAGCTGGAGAGACAGCAGTGGAGATGGGCGTAGTTGTCTAAATGTGCAGGTGAAGGAAAAAAATGTATAAAGGATATCGAGAAGTTAGGATTATTTCTTTTAAAAATTATCAAACAGCACAGTTTCTAAGTAAGCTTTTTTAAATAGAGAAAAATGCAAAGAAGAGAATAGAGATCACTTATCACCCTAATACCAAGAGCTAACTATTTTTAGTGTATTGATGTATATCCCACTGGTTTTTTTCCTCTGAGTACATACATGCACACTCATTTATTTTATATATAATACTATACCATGCATGTGTTAAATATCTACATAGTACCCTCCCACAACTGATAACTTGACTGAAGATAGAATTCCAGGTTGAAGATAACTTTTTCTCAGACCTTGAAGGCTTTGCTCCATTATTTTCTATATTCAAAAATTGCTATAGAAAACTCCAAAGCCATTCTAAGTCCTGCCTCTTTGTATTTGATCTGTGCTCTCTATCCTAGAAGCATATAGGATTTTTTTCTTATTGCTATTGGTCTGAAATTTCCTAATATTGTGTCTTATTGTTAAGTAAAGGCTTAGTGGTTTTTTTTTGCTCACTTTATTAGGCACTATTGGGTACTTTCAATCTAGAAACTTACATCCTTTACCTCTGGAAAAATTTTCCTGAATAGTTTCATTGTTGATTTCATCTGTTTCCTTTATCCTTTTTTTCCCCTACAATAACTATCATTTGGATATTGGTTTTCCTGGCCTAACCCTCTAATTATTTTATATTAGCTGTGTTTACTCTCTGTCCTTTTGCTCTAGTTTTGGGAAGATACTATCATTTTATCTTCCAAAATTTGAACAAAGCATTTGAAACTTTTCCCTATCTTATTTTATTTTCCATAGGGCATGTGTATTTGCAAGAGAGAGAGAGAGAGAGAGAGAGAGGAAACACCCTCCAAAGGGGTATGATTCTTTTCTTTCATTAACCCACTCCATCAGGATTTGGGGCATACAAACACATCCCTGGAGTATTTTTCAAGCCTCTGGGGCTGGGTTTTGAACCTTGGTCAGTCATGTGGGATCTGGGTCCATATCAAGCCAGCCCTCCCATCATATTTTAAATTGTCAAGCTAAAATGATCTGAATGGGAGCTGACAGGTGGTGTGGTGGTTAAAGGCACTGACTCCCACATGGCCGACCGTGGTTTGATTGCCAGACCCGGCGGCTTTCTCTTTCCCTCTCTCTCTCCCTCTCTCTCTGGTCAAAATTGAAAAATAATGATAATAGATAAAATGATTCTTTTTAAAAATGATTCTTCATTTTTTATGTGAATGTTGGGCTGAGTCTGCAGTACAGCAATAGTATGCTCCTAAAGAGAAGCCAGAGACCATCATTCAAATCCCTGCTCGGTCAGCCTGAAACACACTGGCCATAGGTACACATGCCCAAGATTGGACAGGCTGAAAGACTGGAGGAAGGCAATAAGGGTGTGACCAGACTTTGTGAAAGGTATTCATTTCTCTCTCTCTCCTGCGGTCCCGTATATATGTATATACTCTAACATCAATAAAAACAAAATTATCCAAGCAATACAAGCATTCCTTTTTTTGACTATTGAGGAAGAGATAGCAAGTGGGAGAAAGAGACAGGGATAGCTATTTAGACAGAGTCTCTCCAGGTCATGATCTTCCTGCCCTAGCCTCCCCTCTAGTTAGAATTATAGGCATGTGCAACCACAAGCAGCAAGTTCAAATTGCCCTGGGATTTGTACTGTTCGCCACTCCTCCCCCCCCCCCCCCCCCCCCAATGCAGCTTCCAGCTGCCCGAGTGCTAGAACTACAGCTGTGCTCCACTGTGCCTGGGCCTGAATGTCTTCATGAAACTGGCTGAGAAACACTCTTTTGGGGGGGCATTCCTTGGGTTTACTTACAGTAGGAATTTTTTTTTTTTTCCGTGAAAGTTTGTAAAAAGTGGTTGAAAAACCTCTCAAGTGTGATGCCTGTGATATGGCTTTACTTTATCACTTTTGCCCAGAAATTCTTGATTCATATGAACTTTAATGTTTGTGGATTCAATAATGACTCAAGGTTATTACTCTAAATCTTATGCTTTATGATACAGTAGTAATATAAAATGATAAGATACTGAACATAATGTGAATCAACTCTGTATTCCAAAAATACTGCATTGCATATTTCTTTCTTTAATAGTGAAAATAGGCTTAAAATAATTAAATTGCCTGCTTTTAAAATTAATTATATAGAGTTCAGCACTTATGGATGATGCCGTGGCACAGAGGTTAAAATACAATACATTGAGAGCTGGATTCACATAGTCGACCATGTGGCTCAAATCCTCACCCTGGTGGCTTCACAAACACTCCAGGCGTGTGTGTGTGTGTGTGTGTGTGTGTGTGTCTAAGAGAGATTTTTTGCTATAGGACGTATGCACTCACCAGTGAATCAGAGAGACAGAAAGTGAGAAATCACCCCCCAGGGGGGATGGCCACGCTGCAATCCCTTCTCCTCCATTCTCCTCCTGGGATCTTGGGCACACAAGCACGTGTGTCTGGTGTGAGGTTTAAGCCACCGGGTCTGGGACTCAAACTGCAGTCGACTATGTGGGGGTCCAAGGATGTAACCATTATGACATCTGCTGGTCCTGACATGTTTGTTTGTTTGTTTGTTTGGTTTTTGAGCATGCTCAAAATTTTGACAGGATGGAGAAATATAGGAAAAAGGATCGTGCTGTGACTGTCTCTGTTTCTCTGTGCTTTCTCTGTCTCTGTTTCTCTCTTTCTGGTGAGTGCATGTGCCCTTTAGCAATGAAAAGAAAAAGAATTTAGCATGTAATTGTTTTCAGGTTATTTCACTTATGTGAGTTTGTCTTCCTAACTAAATTATAAGCAGTGTAAAGCTAAGAACCATATTTTATACATGTTTGTATCCTTCATGGTGCTAAGCACTGTGTGGCACAGACAGACGTAACATGCAAATACTCTTGACTGATTTTAGCACCTCTCCTTACCATCTGCGTCATTTCCAATACAATGGAAAAAATTTAGCTTATCATGGATTGTGGCTAATCAAGTTATAATAATTGATATCTTACTGTACATTAATCTTATTTCAAAATTGTTGCCCAATTTTACTTTTAAGTTTCCTGACTTTTTATTATTTAATCTTCATGACTAGCTTAGATGGCTCATAAATGTAATGGCCCATTAATTTATTTCATCTATCTCAACAATCGATGCAGCTCATCGAACTTAGTGGTTCAACTGGTATGATTAATATGGAAAGTAAATGTAGGTGAAATAAGTGTGACAATCGTTGAGGAGTCTGGTGTGTCTAGTGCAGTGTTGTGATCCTAGATTAAAGGGGTTGGTGAGAGATCTTCTAGGTGGCCAGGCCTATCCAAAAAGATGGCTGTAGATCATCTGTGCTCATTCCAACAAGTCACTCATCTCGTCCACTTTCTGAGACCCTTCACTAGCTGTGCTATTTGAACAAAAACATTTCAGGCAAAAACCAGTTTTTGAAAATCACCTGTCAATTGCATAAATATGGCCAAAGTGTTCTTAGTTTTCAAGTGAAACATCATGCATTCGTTCACCCAGTCATTTAATAACTTGTTCAACAAACATTTTTGAGTCCAGAAATGTGCTCAGTAATAACCTAGTCTCTGAAGGAAAGTCTCTCTCCTCAAGAGTACCAGTTGCTAGCTGTTTTGGATGTAATAATTTATTTCTAGTGACAGGCAATAAAGATAATTTGCAAGTTTTCTCTTGTTATGTTCTTATTCCAACTTATTCAGTTTTCTTTTCTCTTGTTTTCAAGATAATCAAATGAGTGAGAATAATTAATTTTTAAAAAGTTTTCAATCATAAAAAAATGGCAACATCAAATATGGTTAATATCTATAATTTGGATAAGAGATAAGATATCACCCTGTGAAACTGAAGTTGACTTCTAACTCTGTCCTACCCAATTTCCCTGGGCCTAGCAGTTTTTGGAGCAAAAATACAGGGTCTAGAAGTTACCAGCTATAGAACATTACAGGGCTTGCTCTCCTCTGGACCTAGTGGGGACTTAGAGACCAGCATACTCCATGCTGAGATCCTACAAAGGCTGGCCCTGAAGATCCTTGACCTTCAAGGGGTGGGTCAGCATTGGTCATGGGAGTGTGCCCATTCTCCTGAGTCTCTAGGAAGCTGAAGAGGAAATGAATGGTCAGATAATTTCTTTCCTCTCTGAGGTGCAAAGTGAACAGAGAGCAAAGCAGTTTTCTGGTGATGCTTTGACAGAGGACAAACAACCTGCCTGTCGCTACACACAGGACCCAGACCACAGGACTCCACCTCTGTGACCATCCTCTCTTAAAGTGTCTGCAATTACATCAAAATCCTAATGGGTAGGGGAAGAAAAATTATAGCACATTTAAGCCAGCCTAACAATTAAAAGAGAGAAAAAGGACAGAATAAGCCTCTAGTGACATAGAGATGCTGAATGAAATAAGCAAAAAACTAGGGAAAAAAAAAAAGCTAGAACACTTAAAGGGTTTCACCTAAGTCACAAATTAAACTTCCTAGAAATAAGAAAACAACTTTCAAATTAAAATTTCAGTATGTGACTTAGAGAGGGTGGCTACTTATGTAATCAGTAAAGAATGATACACCTGTGTATATATAGCTATATCTATGTAAAAATAGGTATAGATATCTATGTAAAAATAGATATAGCTATATATACACATATAGTGAGTTTTATTTTTTTTATTTATTTATTTATTTATTTATTTATTTATTTATTTATTTTTGCCATGGGGCATGTGCCCTTGCTGGACAGAGACAGAGGAAAGTGAGAAATCACTCCCTGGGGGGGATGGCCACACTGCAATACCTTTTCCTCCATTCTCTTCCAGGGATTTTGGGTGCACGCACATGCACCCAGTGTGATTTTCAGGCTACTGAGTTTAGGACTTGAACCATGGCTGGCCATATTGGAGTCTAGCATCTTAACCACCATGCCACCTGCTGGCCCTGTACACCCTGTACATTTTTTTTCCCTTTTTTTTTTTTTTTTGAAGAGGTTTTTAGCTATAGGGCGCATGCGCTCGCCAGAAAGACAGAGAGAGACAGAGAGACAGAAAGTGAGAAATCACCCCCCAGGGGGGATGGGCATGCTGCAATCCCTTCTCCTCCATTCTCCTCTCGGGATCTTGGGCACACACGCACACGCGCCCGGCGTGAGTTTAAACCACCAGGTCTGGGATGCAAATCGCCATTGACTACATGGGAGTCAACCGACATAGCCATTACGTTAACTGCTGGTCCCCACCCCATACATTTTGAAAAACTGTATTGAGCATCTACTATGTGCTTGTTACTATGCAAAGTGCTGGGGAGAAGTGGCAATAAGAAAATCATAGCTTTGCCATCTTGGGGCCAAAGATAAAATGAGTTATTCTCATTTTGTCTTGAGAATGACAAAAAGAATAGACAGGGGAGGCCATTCTGAAAATGTGACATACTAATGAGCATAATTAAATTTTAAAATAAAATGAAATTTATAAGAAAAATAAAAATGAAATGGATGAGTTTTAAGCTACTGGGTCGAGGACTCAAACTGTGGTTGACTACATGGGAGTCCAGGAGTGTAAACATTATACCACACCTGCTGGTACCTATTTTAATGAACTTAATTCATACTATTAGATGAATTCTAATATTATTCTAATTTTACACATGAGCAAACTGAGTCCCAGAGAAGGTAAGGGGCTTGCCCAAGGTCACATAGCTAGTAAGGAGCAAAGCTGGGCTTTCTACCAACACTCTTAGAAGTTCACTTGTTTATGGGCCCAGCAGATGATATAATGGTTACATCGCTGGACTCCCATGTAGTCAACCACAGTTCGAGTCCTGAACCCAGTGGCTTAAAACTCAGGCTGGGTATGTGTGTGTTCATGCCCAAAATCCTGAGAGGAGAATAGAGGAGAAGGGACAGTGACTTGTGGCATGGCCATCCCCCCTGTGGGGAGTGATTTCTCCCTTTCTGTCTCTCCAGTGAGCACACGTGCCCTATGACAAAAATCTGTTAAAGGAAAAAAAAGTTCACTTGTTTAACCACACAGTCTTTCTTGCTATCTTCCATTGTCCCTAGGATACTCAAACCTTTGGCTTCTGTCTTTTTCCTGTGAATGTGATCCCAGTAACTTTCCCTTCTTTCTGTTACATGGAGGAATCTCCTAGATCCCTAACCACAAGCTTTAGATTCTCACTCCCTGACCCAGGCCAGAAGTGCAGTCAGCAGCAAACTGAACCACAGTGCTGGAAGCCACATGCCATCTGTGGATTTGGACACCTGGGTTGGCCTGAAAATACACTGGGCACGTGCACAGAAGCCCATGATTCTAAGAGCTGGGGAGCTAGGAAAGCGAATAGCAGCATGATCAGACTCGTGGAGACTGCTTCTCTCTCCCTCTGTCTTTCTCTCTTTCTCATGCACATGCACACACTTTACTCTGTCATGAATAAAATTAATAAACTGCTTTTAAAAATATCTCAATTTCACTTTAAACAGCTCATCACAAGGTTCTCTGTGAGAGAAATTTTGATGAGTGAGACCATTCTACATCGTGTTCACTAACCAAAATGAATAAAGAGGAAGTTCTCTGTCTCAGGAGAACTTTGAAGAAGGCTCTTGAACCCCAAGATCTATAGAGAGCATACATGAAAACCAGAGATTACCTGATGTGTTCATTTAAAATGAGAGAACTGGTCTCTAGAGAAGTGAAGAGAGATCTCCAGATTTTCATAACTAGGCAAGTGCCCAAGGCAAGACTAGAACCCATGATTCAATCACAATTCCATATGCCATATGGAGCCCACTATCGTGACTTAAGATTTGAACCTTTGGAGTGTTTCAGGTTTTAGGCTCCTAATCAGCAAAATGGAAGCAGTATTTGTAGCCAAACACTTCAGAATATGTCTAATCAATTTCCTGATATGATAATTAATAGGAAGCAGCTGTCTTTCCTTTTTTATTTAAAAAGTAGAATTTATGGGAGTGATATGGGGATTAATATTTATAAAGTACTTTTTGAGAGGAAGAAGCACTATAATTATTCAATAGCGTGTAGAGTTATTAGATAGTGAGATGAATCAATCTCCTGTAAATCTCCTTAAGCAGACAAAATGTATATGACAAAGGACCTGATCAAAAGCCCAAAAAAGACGTTAGGCGCACATCAATGTGCACTGTCAAGCTCAACAGCATTTAAGAAAAATCTTCCGAGTATCATCCTTCCTGCGTGTCCCCTCCGGGTGCGGCGTATCACTGGTATTAACCTTGGTATGACTCAAGGGCAGCTCTTGCCTGCACTTCACCTAGTTCCTTTCCTCAGCATAGTGTCACATTGTAGTAAACAGGCTGACTCTTCAGAATAATGTAGATTTTACCAAAGAAAAAATGAGGAATGGCGGAGGGAGTTTAGGTCACATGTGTTACAACAATACTTAGTAAAATACCTATATTGTGTCTCTGATCCATTCCGCAAATACGTTTCCAACTGATAGTACCCTTGTGTGCATGCTGTTATTTCTCCCACAGAATTCAAAACCCCATCTTTCTTCTGAAGCTCTTAGGGTCTGTTCACACCTCATTTTGCAAAACAAAGCACAATGGCTAGACAAGCCTTTCATGCCTGAAAAATCCAACCAGGTTTAGGGACTGTATATTGTTTCTTAAGACTGTTCTTGAAACTTCAGTCCAGTACTCCAGGAAGCAAATCAAAGTATTAGCATCCAAAAAGGTATGTGAGTGAGAACAGGGCAGGAGGGAGGCAATTCTACTGTTAAAACAAACAAGGTCTTCTTTTTCTCCACTTGCTAACCTGGACTTGTCCTCCCATTTTTAGATTTAGCTGGTACCCAGAGTCAATCAATTAAACCTACGGTCTGATTTGAGATAAATGATAACATAAGAAAATATATAACGATAGTGGCTACATTTCTTCATCTTTCAATATGTACCCATACATAATTATTTTAGTTTCAAGTAGTTTGTAAATAGAGTTAAATTCAAGGAACTGCAATTGAATGATAACAGAACCTGTGTGGTCAGTAAAAGACTATAATTATATCCAGAAAAAGTGGCTATACAGAAACAAAACAGAATATAAACACTGCTCTAAGAACAAATGAATAAAACTGAATGAAAAATGACATTTGAGGTTATTTAAAATAAGCAAGTAAATTTACTTTTGAGAGAATGAAAGAATTTTATTTAGAATTTAAATATTTAGGGGGATTAAATATTTAGGGAGCTAAGCATAAAGTTTATCATTTGTGTACTTATATTTTACATAAACTTGGTTTGAAATAACGATAAGTTATTCTTTCTTCAAAAATAAGAAATATGTCCTATATAGCATGCAGGTAAAGTATAACATTAAATACTACAAAGCAGACAAAGCCCTTCCTGACCCAAACAAAAACTCCTCGCCACAGTTCTTCTTTGGCAACCCATTTTCTGGGATCCCCATCCTTCTTGGGAGCTCTGTTCTTCCTTTCCTCTCCGTCGATAAACTCCCCATTTTGCTATACAAAAAAAAAAAAAAAAAAGAGCAAGCAATAATGTTAAAAATAACATTTATAATGATGATTCATCAAGTGATATAATTTTTAATATCAAGATAAGCACAATAAAACACTCTCGTAAGCAAGAGTTTCTTATCAGTAGACAATTTTGAAATGCAATAGATCAATGAGCTCACTGGGGAGAGAATCATTATCTTAGGAATTACCCTGACATGAACACGCTCATTGTAGCCCACTTTTATGTGGCTCTTAGAAAGAGATGTGAAGCCATATTGCCACCCATGACAGAGGTGAGTGGTTTGGGCAGGAAGATCCTTCTAATTGTCACACAGTGAACATGTTGGCAATTCTGATTCTATGGGAGCTATTTTACAGCAGTGAAACTTGTACAGATAGCACTGCAATATAATTCTTGCTGTGTGTATACAAATGCTTTGGTAGAGGAGACAATTAACTTTCCTTTCCTCCCTGAGGAATTAAGTTAGTTTGGCCGACATTTGCATAGTCACTTCAAGATTTCTTATCTATAATTATGTCTGTTCTTTTTTTTTTTTTTTGGAGAGGTTTTTGCTATAGGGCGCGTGTGCTCGCCAGACACACAGAGAGTGACAGAGAGACAGAAAGCAAGAAATCACCCCTCCCAGGGGGGATGGCCACGCCTCAATCCCTTCTCTTCTGTTCTCCTCTCGGGATCTTGGGCACTCACACACACGCGCCCAGCGTGAGTTTTAAGCCACCCAGTCTGTGACGCAAACCGCAGTCGACTACGTGGGAGTCCAGCGACATAGCCATTACACTAACTGCTGGTCCCAATATGTCTGTTCTTTGAATTCTCCTTTGAAGTGATTATAACAACTTACCCATTCACTCATTAATGAGTTAAAGAAAATCTTTAACATGTGCTCATTTTCATAAATATACAAAAGTTACAATTTTACTTTCTAAAAAATAATTGTCATTTAATGTTACTTAGGAAGCAAAATTCCTTCTACACCCAATTAGTTGAAATGAGTGACCAGGGCAACTATTTCAATGGTATGCTATATTGTCCCATTCTAATTAAACATATTCCCGGCTTAGTGAATATATTAAAGATGTTTCTGCTCTAATTACATTTTCACTAATCAATCATTCTCAGTCTGATCATCATCTCTGCAGGGATGCAGAGAAGTAGGGCTTACCCGAGTGTAATCTCTGTAACTTCATGCTAATGATTTATTCAGTATTGCAACTGCGTTTTCTTTGTTACAGGGCTGAGCCTGTTCTGTGATGTATATAACTGAGTCTCCAGTTAATCTCATAGCTGCTGACTGTGAGATTACACTTTATGTAGAATTATGAAGGCCCTTTCTTTCCTGAATAATGGGAAGAATTATGGCATGTATTCATCAAGCAAGGAGGTCATCACGCAATAAGCATTTGTTAAGTTACTTGTATATGCTGAGGTATCTGAAAGATACTATAACATATGAAATAAGACATCTTTCTGCAATGTGTATGCAATTCAACTGCCAAGAAGAAATTAAGGTGTAATAAAATGGAAATAAATAAAAGATAATTAATGAATATTAAGAATACGGAAGTTCAAAGAAAGGAATAGAGTATGCACTTGAGCATGTGAGATTAAGGCAGGGTGATAGGGAGAGAGAGATGAGCACACTTCATGGGGCTGCTCACACTGTGATCTTCCTCTAGCCCACCGGGTCTTGGGAACTTGCATGTGTCCTCAGTGTGTTTCAGGCTAACTGGCTCAGACTGGAACTGCAGCCACAATGTGGATCTGGTTTCTCCTGAGCGGTCTGTTACTGCTGTGCCACAGGCTCAGCCCATTTTGTTTGGGGGGTGGGGTGGGGAGAGGCTTTTGCTATAAGGGTGTGTGTGCTCTTCAGAAGGACAGAAGAATTCTTCATTGGAAAAGTGCTTGCACATCGATATTTATTGTGGCACTATTCACGATTGCTAAGACATAGAACCAACCCAAGTGCCCCCGTACAGATGAATGAATTGAAAAACTGTGGCACATATACTATGTGGAATGCTATTCAGGCATAAAAACCAACAAAACCCTGGCTTTTGACAGAAAGTGGAAGAATATGGAAGATTTACTGCTGAGTGAAGCAAGCCAGGCTATGAAGGAGAGACATTGTATGTCCCCACTTAACATATACCGAGTGTCTGCACTCTATGACTGAAACTGATTGACTAAAGGTTGTACAAACACAAGACATAGGTGTGAATGCCAGATGTGGTGTGGGTGGAGGAGTGGGGCCTAGGGAAGGACATTTGGAGGAGGGATATAGAGGTAGAGCATTGACAGGAAGGGGAAGTATGGTGTTATTTGTTGAAAATATTTTGATCAACTGGACTGGGGAGAAATGTTCATACACTGAAATGTTCACTTTGTAAGCTAAACAATGTGATTGAATGTATATGAAATAAATAAATAAATAAATAAATAAAATTTAAAAAGAAAGAGAGAGACAGAAAACGAGAAATCAACACCCGCCCCCCCCAGGGAAGATGGCCACGCTGCAATCCCTTCTCCTCTATTCTCTTGGGCACGCATGCACATTGCACCCAGCTTGAGTTTAAGCCACCAGAGTCTGGGACTCAAATTGCATTGACTTCATGGGAGTCCAGTGACATAGCCATTACCCCAACTGCTGGTCCCAAGGCCCAGCCCATTTTAAACAGATTTTTAGACCTGTGTCCTGGTTTGTGCATCAGGAAATATTGAAACTTGTTCCCCAAGTTTTTGACACATTTGTGGTTTGCACATTTATTTCATGAGTGTGTCCATAATTTTATCAACTTCTCAAATGGATCCGCGACTACTCAAAAATAAAGAACCATCACTTAAAACTCTGCATTCAGAAGCAGGGGACTTTCAATGTTTGTCTCATCCAAGGAAGTGGCAAAAATGAGGTAAGTCAATGTCAACTCAATACTCAAAGTATTGAACAACAAGCGGCCAAAACGGCGGCCAGCTGCTACCGGCGATTTCTTTTTTTTTCTTTTCTTTTTTTTTTTTTTGAGAGGTTTTTTGCTATAGGGCGCATGCTCTCGCCAGACAGACAGAGAGAGACATAGAGAAAGAAAGCGAGAAATCACCCCCCAGGGGGGATGGTCACGCCGCAATCCCTTCTCCTCCATTCTCCTCTCGGGATCTTGGGCACGCACGCACATGCGCCCGGCGTGAGTTGTAAGCCATCGGGTCCGGGACGCGAACCGCGGTCGACTACGTGGGAGTCCAGCAACATAGCCATTACGCTAACTGCTGGTTCCCCTGGCGATTTCTTAAGCTCTGTGAGGAATGGAACGGGGACGGGACTTGGGCACTTACCTGTGGCAGCGGGTAGCACAGGCCTTTCCGGAGGGAGAAAACACCCAGATTGCAGAGCCTGAGGCCTGTGATCAGATGTACCAGAGCTTAGCACGACTCCATTCAAACTACTACAAACACAGGTATCCTCGCCCCAGAGACACTAGCTGCAGTGGCCTGTCCGTGGAAGAGTACAAGCTGATCCTGTCCACAGACACTTTGGGAGAGTTTAAGGAAATGAATAAAGGCATGTGGAAGAAACTGCAGGAGAAGTTTGCCTCCAAGGGTCCTGAAGAGAAGCAAAAGGCCTGGGCTCAGTCCTTATCTCGCCCACGTACCTAAGTATGGAGCCTCAGATGTTGCCATCTGCAACAAAACCCATGATTTCTCTCGGGGAAAAAAAAATACTCAAAGTATTGAAATACAAAACAGCAGCCTCTAACATGCAGTGTGATTAAGCATTCTAGAGTAAAGGACCTAAACACATTCTGGTTACTCCTAACAGGAGAAAAGCCATGTTCTTCTCGCTTTCTCTCTGTGTAATGAGGCTCTGGACATGTGTAACCATCTTGCATTTGGATTTTCTAACATATATTGAATACTGGCTTTTTTTTTGGTCTATCTTTCTAACTGTATTCACATAAACTATTATATGTATAAACCATTACACACACACACACACACACACACACACACTAGTATCTGCTCTTATATTAAAAAATCATAAGTGATTCAATGTTAACTACCTTTTTCTGTATGCTTTCCAAAGTTTTTTTTTTCTTTTAATGATTAAAATATTTGCTCATAGTTGATTTACCATTCCTACAAAAGAAGCAAAAACTTTGAGCAATCTAGGTATTAAAAAAAAATCATAAGTTTCTAGAAAATAGAGAAATTCTATAAATTAAAACATATTAGATTTTCTCTTTCTAACCTGACATATTTCTTTACTCCTGTGCATTCTCTTTCTCTCCCTTATTGAAAACAAAGAGCATGAAGGTAACTAAAGCCTGTGTAAACTGTTACACAAATTGTTTCTCTTTATGTCTCAGATTTCCTGTCTTTAAGGTTAACAAAAACATTTTTACTTTCTTCTTTTTCCTTAAAATTTTGTATCTAATTTAAAGACATACTCAGTTAGTATAGAAATCTTAACTAAAATGCAAATTTCTATTTTAAAATTGGTGTGGAAAAAAATAGAATCCGTTACTTGGAGCTCTTTTATTTAACTACTTTTACTCTGGTTTTAGAGAGCACCAGCTGTGTTCTTCCTTGTGGCAAATGCAAGCAGTTTGAGCAAATTAAAAAATGTGATTGAGCTGTACAGTGCTGTCCTTAGACATGTGCATGACGTTTCTAAGATGATAGATGTTTTGTCTGTTCTGTGTTAGGACTGATAAAATGCTGTCCCTTTTCTTTCTCAATTGTAATAAGAAAACCAGCATCATATGGAGTTCTCTATAATACTATCTGTTTAATATTTCTAGAGCTGTCATACAAAGTGCTAAAAACTGGGTGGCCAAAACAACACAAATTATTGGGTCAGCAGGTGACGTGGTGGTTAAGGTGCTGGGTTGCCAAATGGCTGACTATAATTCAAGTCTAGGACCTAGCAGCTTGAAAGTCACAAGAGGAGAATAGAGAAGGGATTGCAGCATAGCCGTGCTCCCTGCGGGGATGATGCCTCCCCTTCTGTCTCTCTCCAGTGAGTGGGCATGCCCTATGGCAAAAACATAAAATAAAATAAAATAAAAATAAATAAAATAAAATAAAATAAAAAACTAAAAACAAAATAGCAGAAATTATTGTCTCAGAGTTCCAGAGGCAGAATCCAAAGATAATGGTAGGGTTGAGTCTTTTTTTTTTTTTTTTAAAGTATCATTTTATTTAACTTTACTTATGTATTTACTTTTTTTTTTTTTTTTTCAATTTGACCAGAGAGACAAGCAGAAAGAAAAGGGGAGAGAGAGAGAGAGAGAGAGAGAGAGAGAAAGCAAGCCACCAGGCCTGGGACTCAAACCGTAGTCGGCCATGTGGGAGTCCAGTGCCCTTAACCACCATGCCACCTCCAGGCACCAGGGTTGGCTTGTTTTGATAACTATAAAGGAGGATGCGTTGTGGCCTCTCTCTTAGCTCCCGGTGGTTTGCTGGTGATCTTTGGCGCTCCTGGGCTTATGGACGTGTCACCCCAGTCTGTGCCTTCATCTTCACATGGTGTTCTCCTGGCATGCATGTGAAAGTCACAAGCCTCCTTTCTTATAAGGACACCCGTCATACTAGATTAGGGGCCCAACCCTTTTCTTTTCTTTTCTTTTCTTTTTTTTTTAGATGTTAAGTATCTTTATTTGAGAAGTCAAAGTGCAGAGAGTACAACAATTCCAAGTGTTGCTATATTCCAATCTTTCCAAACACAAAATAAATTTAAGCCAGCCAGCCTTCCCAGATTCTTCTAACCATATCCAAAGTGTTCCTCACCATCAGTCCCCTCCAAACCAGAGAGCTCAATTCTCTACAACTAAACACGCTGTTTTCCTCTGTTTGCTTTTCTCCTCCAGGCCAGGATTACAACCCCAGTTGGAGACTAAGTGGGCCAAAGATGGATGCCACCCAAGTCTGGCTCATGGCCAAAGTCCACCATCCATTTTCAGCAGTTTCTTTTTTTTTTTTTTTTAAGAATTATTTTATTGAACTTTATTTATTTATTTTAATTTGACCAGAGAGGGATGAAGAGAGAAAGAGAGAGGTAGAGAGAGAGGTAGAGAGAGAGAGAGAGAGAGAGAGAGAGAGAGAGAGAGAGAGAGAAAAGTGAGAAAGCAAGCTACCAGGTTCAGGATTTGAACCATGGTCCGCCATGTGGGAGTCTAGCACCCTCAACTACCACACCACCTGCTGGCCCCAAGTCTTGTTTTTATAACCCCTAGCCAGGGTCAATATAATCTTACCTTAATTAATTATATCTTTGATAACCCTATTTCCACAGAAGGTCACATTCTGGGGTATTTGGGGTTAGAATTTCAACATATGACTTTTTGAAGGACACAATTCATCCCATAACAATATAATTTTCACTATGATCTAGTGAAAGCATAAGCACATTATGGCTGGAAAAATTTTTTTTAAGGTTTTCACAGTGTTGAACTATAGCATGACTATAAAATCTGACCATTTACTAACTCGTGACTCAGGGTCTTATGTCTGTTATTATCAAGTGCAAGTGATTTCCAATCATTCCTGTGGACTACCAGGATTATGAATTATCTGCACGTGTCCCAAGACTATTATTCTCTGACATCACAGCATTTTTCTTTGGTGGCTACAACGAGAAACTGTTTCTCCAAAACCTTGGCAGTGATGAAGAACAGTGGCTTGCCCTTCAACTCAGCACTTACCATGCCATGTAGAGCATGCCCACAAGAAGCCCTGTTTCTCACCCCAGAGGCTCTGACCGTGCCAGTCTGGGAGTGAAAGCCAAGGTTCGCGTAGGTACACTGGAGCAAGATCAGCAGGCAAGATGTTGGGTTTTCTTCTTTTCTTCCTTCCCAGGTCTAGTGGAATAGGAAGGGATCGTCCCTGCTGTTCACAGCAGTTATATTTAGAATCAGATCTAGGCAGAGAGGACACTTTGCCAATGCCACCAATAGTCGATATGACATTCCCAAGTTGTAATCAGACAAGCAAAGTTATATCCTGAGTGTGATACTAAAATAATATGTATTAAGTATATGTCACTTTTTATTCATTTATACTTTCATACATTCATCTCAGTTGCTGAGAACTTCTGTCAGGGAAGGGTTAAGGCCACGGGCTTGGGGTTCTTTCTTTCATGACACATAGGTACCTATGACAGGGTTTTTCCATGCTGCAGTTCTCCCCCCAGCTTCTCAGCCAGTCAGAGTCACAGATAATTGTGGGTGCGCCCGCTGCATTGAGGTCTACTCAGGATTTGAACCCAGGTCTACCACCCTGGCTCTAGTATTGTGTAACAGCACCCCACCATTTGTGCTACTGGTAACTGGGCCAGATATATATATATGTTTCAATCCAGATGATATTACTAACTAATTATGTGACCTTTTAAAGCATTTTAGAAAGTTTTCTTAGTTCTATTTTGAAAAATTTCTCACAGAATTCACAATATTTCTTTTTTTAAAAAAAGAACTAGCAATATTTCCTTTTTTAAAAAGAATTATTTTATTTAACTTTATTTATTTATTTAAATCTGACCAGAGAGGGACCGGGGGGGGGGGGTAGTGAGAGAGGAAGCCGCTAGGTCCAGGACTCGAACCGCAGTCATGTGGGAGTCCAGCACCCCTAACCACCATGCCACTTGCCAGCCCCCACAATATTTCTTTTTTTAAAAAAGAATTATTTTATTTAACTTTATTTATCCATTTATTTATTTATCTTAATTTGACCAGAGAGGGATAGAGTTAGAGAGAGAGAGAGAAAGTGAGAAAGCAACCCGCCAGGTCCAGGACTTGAACTGCAGTTGGCCATGTGGGAGTCCAGCACCCTTAACCACCATGCCACCTGCTGGCCCCAGTATAGCAATATTTCTATTTGACATTTTTGAACATCGGTTTCCTCATCTGTGTATACTGGGAATAACAATACCATAAGGACAAATTACATTATACTAAGGCAAAATCCCCCAAATCTCGGTAGCCCAAAACAACAAAAGCTTGGTCCCCACTCATATGCCATGTCTATCTTTTTTTTTTTTTTTTTTTTTTTTTTCTTTTTTTTTTTTGGAGAGGTTTTTGCTATAGGGCGCGTGCGCTCGCCAGACAGACAGAGAGAGACAGAGAGATAGAAAGCGAGAAATCACCCCCCAGGGGGGATGGCCACGCCGCAATCCCTTCTCCTCCATTCTCCTCTCGGGATCTTGGGCACGCACGCACACGCGCCCGGCGTGAGTTTAAGCCGCCGGGTCCGGGACTCGAACCGCGGTCGACTACGTGGGAGTCCAGCGACATAGCCATTACGCTAACTGCTGGTCCCTGCCATGTCTATCTTTGTTGGCTGGGTTCTCTGTACCACATCATCTACCCTACAGAATGTCAGAGCGGTCATAATTTGGAACATTTCTCATTGCTATGGAAGAAAGAAAAATCTGCATGTGGAGGGTACTGTATTGTCACGTCACTTCTCATGCTTGGAAATATTTATGCTCACAGTTCATTGACCAAAAGCAGTCACTTACCTCACCAGCCACAGGGAGAGTAGAAATTACGGTCCTAACATGGAGAACTGGAAAGGCCTGGTGAATAACACTCTGCCACAAATACTCTTCTCACAGACTAACAAGAAGGATTACATGAGATTGTGTGTGTGTGTGTGTGTGTGTGTGTGTGTGTGTGTGTGACTGACACAGGGTAGATACTCATAGAAGCTATGGTTATTCTAATGCTGTGTTACAATTAAGCACCTACTGAATACCAACCACGGAGCTGGGCCCTAGAAAGCCATGAAACTCCAGCCCTGAGCAAAATGCAAGAAAACTGTAACTGAAGAGAACAATTACTGATTAAGTTAGATGAAGAAATTAATAAATTAAATTCATTATATTGAGTCACCGGTAAAGTCATGACACATTTTTACATAGAAAAACTGAAAAAATATGTCATGAATTTTCCAGTGACCCAACATTAATTGAGGTAGAGCAGTGTCCAAATATTTTCCCATTTAATTTTTACACCACCCTATAAATTAGGGACTACTTATACCAGTTCACAAATCAGGGACTTGAAGCCAGGAGGCTTATGTGATCTGCCACAATTCACACTGTTAACAAAGGTCGAATTGGTGTCCTGGGGACAGTACTTGAATTTTTCTGGGGACTGTTAAGCTACTACCTGTTGGGTGATATTTGGGGGCCTAGGGGTGGGGTGGAATTAGTAAATTTATAGATGTGAGCAAATTGTTTTAACTATGGATTCAAACTGTTATTCCATTTTTTTCCCTGTGTAAAATGGGATAATAACGATAACCATTTCATAGGATCATTTTGAGAAGCAATGTGCTAATAGTTTTTTTAAGACAAAGTATCACATTGTATCACAATATTCTTGTCTTGGCATTCCAGATGGGGCTATTGAAATGTACCCACTCATATCTGTCTCTTTTAGAAAGGATCTTACTGTGTTGCCCAGACCAACCTAGAGCTTAAAATTCCCATTCCTCAGCCTCCCTGAGTCACTTGGATTACAAGCCACACAAAGACTTTTAGGCTTGGCCAGAGATCAAACCAGGGCTTCCATATAATCTCAGACTGTGGAGCTCAGTTTCTTTCTCTTTCTTTCTTTCTTTCTTTCTTTCTTTCTTTCTTTCTTTCTTTCTTTCTTTCTTTCTTTCTTTCTTTCTTTCTTTCTTTCTTTTATTATCATCATAATCTTCTTTATATTACATTGGATTAGATATAATTTTACAGTGTATTACATTGCTTTTTCAAAAGGGAATGCCATGCATGTCAGTCAATACAGAGACATTAATGTCCCCACTTCACCATTCAATATCTTTTCTATGTTTTTCCCAATCATTATTATTATTATTCTAATTATTTTTAAAACAATCACTATTTCTCATTTTGCTTATAAAAAGACTTTACCCATCATGAAATATTTCTCAGACCAATCCAGTTGAGAATACTATACATGTCATCATCAAGAGGTAATAAGCCATATCTGTTTCTCACTAACGTCTTGCCTCTCTATTGTTCTCTTGCTATCTTTCTCTATCCTCTTCTCCTCACCCCCCCCCATTCCACACTGTCCTATTCTCGTTAAGTACTTTCACTGCTTTTATGTCCTCCAATTTTTTGCTCTCTACCATAGAGTGTGGGTAGTTGGTATATATTGAGTGGATACATACAATATCTTTCTTTCATAGTCTGGCTTACTTCACTCAGCAACAGATCCTCCGTATCTGACCACTTTCTATCAAATTCCAGGGTCTTGTTATTTTTTATGGCTGAGTAGTATTCTATAGAGTATATATACCACACTTTTTCAATCCATTCATCAGTTTGTGGACATTTAGGTTGGTTCCATGTCTTGGCAATTGTGAATAATGCTGCAATAAACATTGATTTCCAAGCACTTTTCTGACTGAGTGTTCTCCTGTCTTTCGGGTAAATACCCAGAAGCGGGATTGCTGGGTCAAATAGTAGTTCTATTTGTAGATCTTTGAGGAACCTCCATATTGTTCTCCACAGTGGTTGAACTAGTTTACATTCCCACCAACAGTGTAGGAGGGTTCCCTTTTCACCACATCCCCGCCAACACTTATCACTTTTTATATTCTTCATCTTTGCCATTCTGACAGGGGTTAGGTGGCATCTCATTGTGGTTTTTATCTGCATCTCCCTTATGATGAGGGATGTTGAGCATTTCCTCATATGCTTTTTGGCTGTTCGTATGTCTTCCTTAGAGAGATTTTTGTTCAGCTCATTTTCCCATCTTTTAATTGGGTTAATAATTTATTTTCGCATAAGGCCCTTGAGTTCCCTGTGTATTCTGGTTATCAGTCCCTTGTCTGAGGCATATTTAACAAAGATATTTTCCCATTCTGAGGGTTGTCAGTTCACACTTGTTACTGTGTCTTTTGCTGTGCAGAAACTTCTTAGTCTAATATAGTCCCGCTTGTCTATTTTAGGGATTATTGCCTGTGCTTTGGGGGTCTTATTTAAGAAGTCTTTGCCTACTCCAATGTCTCCCAGAGTTTCCCCAGCATTTTCCACCAGTAGTTTTATTGTTTGAGGTCTTAGGTTCAGATCTTTGATCCATTTTGAGTTGATTGTTGTTAATGGTGAAAGATGGGAATTCAGTTTCATCTTTCTGTAGGTGGATACCCAGTTTTTCCAGCACCATTTACTAAAGATGTTTTCCTTTTCCCAATGGATTGACTGATATCCTTTGTCAAAAATCAGTTGGCTGTAAGCTTTGGGGGTTATTTCTGGGGTCTCTATTCTATTCCATTGGTCTACATGTCTGTTTTTATGCCAATACCATGCTGTTTTGATAACCACAGCTTTATAGTATATCTTGGGATCAAGGAGTGATATGCCTCCTACTCCATTCTTCTTGCGCAGGATTGCTTTTGCAATACGCGGTCTTTTATGATTCCAGATAAATTCTATGATTGTCTTTTCTAGATCTGTGAAGAATTTTTCTGGTATTTTGATTGGAATTGCATTAAACGTGTAGATTAATTTGGGTAGAATTGCCATTTTGATTATGTTAATTCTTCCAATCCAGGAGCATGGGATGTCCTTCCACTTTTTAATGTCACTTTCAATATCTTTTTTAAGATTTTCATAGTTTTCTTTTTTTTTTTTTTTTTCTTTTCTTTTTTTTGGATAAAGGTCTTTAACTTTCTTAGCTAGGTTTATCCCTAGGTATCTTACACATCTTGTGGCTACGGTGAAAGGGATTCCTTTCTTCAGCTCGGGTTCGTTCAACTTATTGTTCATAAATAGAAATGCTATAGATTTTTGGATATTGATTTTGTATCCTGCCACCTTACTGTATTCACTTATTACTTCAAGAAGCTTTTTCATGGATACCTTTGGGTCTTCTAAGTATACCACCATGTCATCTGCAAATAGAGATATTTTCAACTCTTCTTTGCCTATTCGAATGCCTTTAATATTGTTCTCTTTTCTGACTGCAATAGCTAAGACTTCCAGTACTATATTAAAGAGCAGTGGAGAAAGTGGGCAGCCTTGCCTAGTACCTGCTTTCAGAAGAAAAGCTTTCAGCTTTTCTCCATTCAGTATAATATTAGCTGTAGGTTTTTCATAGATTGCTTTTATTGTGTTCAGAAATGACCCTTCTATACCAATCTTACTGAGAGTCTTAATCATAAAAGGATGTTGTATTTTGTCAAATGCTTTCTCCACATCAGTTGAGATGATCATATGGTTTTTAATCTTTCTTTCTGTTAATGTGGTGTATTACATTTATGGTCTTGCGTATATTGAACCACCCTTGCATCTCTGGTATAAAGCCTACCTGGTCATGATGAATGATCTTTGTTATATGTTGTTGGATATGATTTGCAAGTATCTTGTTGAGAATTTTTGCATCTATATTCATCAATGATATTGGTCTGTAGTTTACCTTTTTTGTCATGTCCTTATCTGTTTTGGGGATGAGGATGATGGAGGCTTCATAAAATGAATTTGGAAGGTTTCCTTCCTTTTGAATCTTTAGAAATAATTTTAGTAGGATAGGGGTTAACTCTTCCTTAAAAGTTTTGTAGAATTCACAAGTGAAGCCATCTGGACCTGGGCTTTTCTTTGTTGGGAGGTTATTTATTACTGATTCCATATCCTGGCTTGTTATGGGTCTATTCAGGTTCTCTATATCTTCCTGATCCAATCTTGGTATATTATATGCATCCAGGAATTTGTCCATCTCCTCCAAGTTATCTTGTTTGTTGGCATATAGTCGCTCATAGTATCCTCTAATGATATTCTGTATTTCTACTATGTCGGTAGTAATATTGCCTGTTTCATCACATGTTTGATTAATCTGGTTTCTTTCTTTCTTCTTCTTGATCAGTCTAGCCAATGGTGTGTCGATCTTGTTAATCTTTTCAAAGAACCAGCTTTTGCTTTTATTTATTTTCTGTATGGTTCGTTTATTTTCTATTTCATTTATTTCTGCTCGAACCTTTATTATTTCTTTTTGCCTGGCATTTTGGGGGTTTGTTTGTTGTTGTTTTTCCAATTCTCTGAGGCATGATGATAAGTTATCTATTTGCCATCTTTCCATCCTTTTCTTATGTGCGCTAATTGCTATGAATTTCCCTCTTATGACTGCTTTAGCTGTATCCCATAGATTATGGACACTTGTGTACTCATTACCATTTGTTTCCATAAATTGCTTTATTTCAGCCTTAATTTCTTCAGTAGTGAAGAAGTCATTCAGAAGTAGGTTGTTCAGTTTCCATGTGTTCGTGTATTTTCGGGGTTGTTTCTTGAAACTAATCTTGAGTTTAATTCCATCATGGTCAGAGAAGATGCTGGGTACAGTTTCTATGCCTTTGAATCTGTAAAGGCTTGTTTTGTGTCCTAACATATGATCAATCTTTGAAAAGGTTCCATGCTGGGGTGAGAAAAATGTATATGTTGTGGATGTAGGGTGGAATGTTCTATAGATATCTGTCAAGCCCATTCTATTTATAGTATCATTTAAGTCCTGTATCTCTCTATTTATTTTCTGTTTAGAAGATCTGTCTAAAGGAGATAATGGGGTGTTGAGATCTCCAACAATTATAGTATTTCTCCCTATCTCTCCTTTTAGCTCTAGCAGTCTTTCCTTCACATATTTAGGTGCATCTGAGTTGGGTGCATAGATATTTATAAGGGTTATATCTTCTTGTTGGATTACTCACTCACTTCCTTCCTTCCTTCCTTCTTTCCTTCCTTCCTTCCTTCCTTCCTTCCTTCCTTCCTTCCTTCCTTCCTTTTTCTTTCTTTCTTTCTTTCTTTCTTTCTTTCTTTCTTTCTTTCTTTCTTTCGAGAGGTTTTTGCCATAGGGCACGTGCGCTCGCCAGACAGACAGAGAGACACAGAGAGCGAGAAATCACCCCCCAGGGGGGATGGCCACGCCACAATCCCTTCTCCTCCATCCTCCTCTCGGAATCTTGGGTATGCAAGCCACCAATTCTGGGACTCGAACCGTGGTCAACTATGTGGGAATCCAGTGACATAGCCATTATGCTAACTGCTGGTCCCAGAGCTCAGTTTCTTAGCACCATGTACCACTATAGCTGGGTCAGTTCTAAGCTTTAAAATACAATCATGAATAGCTTCTTGGCCTTTTGGCTAAGACTGAATGTAAAATACAGTCAAGCACTTTATGATTTGGTCAACGATGGACTGCACGCATGACAGTGGTCCTGTAAGATTATGATGAAGGGTCGGCCAGGATGTGGTGGTGAATCCTACATGGCTGATTGCGTGGTTTGAGTCCTAGACCTGGTTCCAGATGCGAGTGCATGTATAATCAAAATCCCAAGAGGTGAATGGAAGTGGAGGGGATTGTGGTGTGGGCATCTCCCCTTGGGGGATCCTTTCTCTCTCACTTTGTCTCACTATTGTTCACTATTACATTTTATAAGACTCTAAAAATTCAAATCCTGTTTACCACCTGTGGAGTTGGTTTTATACACACACACACACACACACACACACACACTACTTTCTTTTTTTTCATTTCATTTTGTTTTGTTTTAGTGTTTTGCTATAGATCATGTATGGTTGCTGGAGAGAGACAGAGATATAGAGAGAAGGAAAGTAAGAAATCACTCCCCAGAGGGATGACCACACTGCAATCCATTCTTCTGTATTCTCCTCTCAGGTTTTGAGCAGGCATGCTAATGCATCCAGCGTGTTTTACAAGCCACTGAGTTGAGACATGAACCATGTACTCAGTCATGTGAGATACATCCACCTTAACCTCCACTTCATCTGCTAGCCCACACACCATATCAATGTAGAAATTTGCACTAATAGAGAATCAGCTTTCCATTGTTAGGAAAAAACGTTAATTTGTTAAGATGTATTATTTTTTTCAAGAAAGTGCTAGATTAGATTTGTTAATGTCTTATTTATGACTTCTAAATCTATATTCATAGGTGTTATGAGCCTAGGAGATTATGTTAGCCTTGTAGAATCTTTTCTATGCTGTGTGTGTGTGTGTGTGTGTGTGTGTGTGTATGGGTATATTAAAATTTTTCTGATATTTGAAGGTTTGAACAAACTTCCAGGTAAAATCTGGTGTTTTAGGCATGGCAGTTAAGACTCTGGACTCCCACAGGGCCAGCTACAGTTCAAGTACTGGACCTGGTGGCTTGCTTTCTCACTTTTCCTCTCGCTCTGTCTCTCTTTTACTCTGTCTTCCTCTGGTGATCTGGTGAGCACACATGCCCTATATCAAACTCTAAAAAATAAATAAATAGGGACCAGCAGTTAGTGTAATTGCTATGTTGCTGGCCTCCCATGTAGTCGACCGTGGTTCATGTCCAGGACCCGGTGGCTTAAAACTCACGCCGGGCACGTGTGCGTGCATGCCCAAGATCCCGAGAGGAGAATGGAGGAGAAGGGATTGCGGCATGGCCATCCCCCCTGGGGGGTGATTTCTTGCTTCTATCTCTCTGTCTCTCTCTGTCTGTCTGGCAAGCACACGCACGCTATAGCTAAAACCTCTCCAAAAAATAAAATAAAATAAAATTAATTAATTAATTAAAAAGTCTGTAGTTTGACCCACAAAAAATGAATTAACCCAATTAAAAAATGGGCCAATGAGTTGGACAGACAACTCTTCAAAGAAGATGTATGAATAGCAAAAAAAAGCATATAAAAATATTCAATATCTCATCTCATAAGGGAAATGCAAATCAAAACCACAATGAGATGCCACTTAACCCAGGTAGGAGTGGCTAAGATTTAAAAAGTAAATGATAAGTGCCAGTGAGGTTGTGGTGAAAAGTGAACTCATACACTGTTGGTAAGAATGTAAATTAGTACAACCACTGTGGAGAACAATATGGAGGTTCCTCAGAATCTACAAATAGAAGTACTATATGACTCAGTACTTCTACTCTTAGTTATCTATCCAGAGGATAGGAAAACCCTCAGTTGGAAAAACGCTTGCACGTCTATGTTTATTGCAGTATTATTCACAATTGCTAGAACATAGCACTAACCTAAATGTTCAGGAACAGACGAGTGGATTGAAAAAAATGTGGCACATGTACTCTAAGGAATACTACTCAGTCATAAAAAAGGCAGTGAGACCCATGGGGGCCAGTAGGTGGTGTAGTGGTTAAGGCACTGAATTCACACATGGCCAACTGTGTTTGGAGTCCTGGACCCAGAGGCTTGAAAATCACACTGGGTGCATGTGTATGTGCCCAGGAGAAGAAGGGAGAAGGGGCTGTGGCATGGCCATCCTCCTTGGGGGGAGATATCACACTTTCCTTCTCACTGTCTCTGGTGAGCGCACAAACCCTATGGCAAAAATTCTAAAACAAAACAAAACAAAACAAAACACTCTGACATTTGATTCAAAGTGTACAAATATGGAAGATTATGTTAAGCTAAGCAAGCCAGACTATAAAAGACAGACTGTGTGTCCTGGTTTAATAAATACTGCATGTCTCAATGGCAGAAACTAAAAGACTGGAAGGAGTAGAAGCAGGGAGGGTAACTGTAGATTAACTAGAGACAGTATAGAAGCAGGTAGATACTAAGGGGTGGTAGGTAATAGAGGGTGAGAGAGAGGGGATCCAGGAAAAAACAAATATTTAATAGACACAAAAATGAAAAGGTATCTGTTGATGGTAATGTATATGGTTGTTTTTCATTTGACTAATATGAACTGTGTTCATGTTGAGAAAAACCATGTTGTACACTGTGAAGATGCACAGTGATTAAATGTAAATAAAAAGTAATAGTAAAATTAAAAAATGGAAAAAAGGATCTGGTGTTTGATGCCTTTCTTGGGGGGTAAAGCATTCATAACCTTTTCAAATTCTTCTGTGATCATGCTTTCTTCCCTTCTTAAGTCACCTGCTAAAAATTGCTGTAACAAAACTCATCAGGAAGGCTGGGGAGTGTCATTGGTTCTTAGACAGGTGCCTTGGAAGTACACAGCCCCTTGTGCATTTGAGAGAGGTCAATATGTTATCTCCTCTGTTGCACAACTGGGATGCTTTTTCTGAGATTGATGATTTGCTTATATAAGAGAAATACGTGCTTCAGTAGGTATCAGTTTAGTGATGGGCATTAAGAAAGACTTCGCCCTGGAAGCCACTTGTATTATTTCAGGGATAGTTGTAACTGTTGAAGTTCTCTCAGAAGAAAACAGTGGTGCAGTGTTTTCATGTGTGACGTGAGCAAGTGGTATTTACTGAAATAGAAAACAGTGCATTTCCAGCGTGAGCTACTTCAGCTAATTAAATCCATTTCAAGACCAGTGATTTACTTGATTCTTTTCTGGCATTAGAAAAGAAATTAGAAATTTTTTCTCATACTTCTCACTGTGAAGAGAGAAACCTGGAAGTATTTTTATTTTAAGGGTGACTATAAATTATGAACTTTATTATCTAACACATACTTAAGGCCAGCATGGAACATTATGAGGAGAGGTTGGGATGTTCAGCTTCCTCAACTCCCTGGTCCTACTTGGTGTAGGAGAAATTAGGCTGAACTGAATATCAGGGAATGAAGAACTACATATCTGGGTTAGTCTGGGGTAGTATTTATTTTAGTATGGCAATTGGGAGGGATATTTTTGTTCTAATGGGAAAGGTTTGGGGTTGATGGTGTATGTGTAAACCATGCATCTGCCTCCAACAGAAAAACCACTGCATTTTCTCTGTGCTTTTATTTTTAAAAATTTTTAAACTTTAATATTATCATAATAGATTTTTAAATTACATTGAATCACATATATCTTTACAGTGTATCACATTTCTTTTTCTTTTTTCAGCAGGAATGCCATGCGTATCAGTCAAGATATTATTATCCACATCATCATCAAATAGCTTTTCATCATTTTTTTCAGATTATTATCATTATCATCATTTTTCAAAACATTTAGTAACTGTATATCATTTGGCTTGTAAAAAGAATTTACCCAACATGAAATACGTCTTAGGCCAGTCCAGTTTAGAATGTCATACATGTTATTGTCAACAGGTAATAAAGCGTTTCTGTGTCCCACTAATGGCATGCCTCTCTATTCGTTCTCTTCTAATCCTCTGTGCTTTTACTTAACTGCATATTCACCATCTGTCTGGTGCCTGCCTGCAATCCCTCCCCTCCCTACACCCATCACACATTAGAATAATCCAGTTGGTAAACCATATTAGAAGCAAAGAAGTATGAATATTCTCTTTAGTTCCAGGTACTGTGCTAGCTGTTTTGCGTACATTAAATGAAACCAGTTGCCCCAACGATGGTATCTCAGGCATTAAAGATGAGACATGTGGGTTAGGATTGTAAATGTTATTCTCAGTATATAAATTTGAGGTCTATTGATTAAACTGCAAGAGCTCAGTTTCTCTAGTGAGGCAAATTTGAATTTAAATATGCATTTGCTACTTTCTATGTAGGTGACATTGATAACTGTATCGGCCATTTTAAGATTATTTTCTTTATCAAAAAAGGAGTAGTTAAGGAAAAGTGAGATTATATGTGCACATTGAGGGCACAGCACAATGCATGAATACTGTGTCAGCAATAAAATTATGTTAGTTATTATTACTTAACTTAGAAGACTTGGATATATTCCCTGAATGATGTTTGTTTTGTTTCAATTTACAATTTTGTGATTTGTGTTTAAATCTCTTCTAACAATTTTGTATAGTAAGTATTATTCGTTGTTCAGAGGAGCAGCTCAGAGAGAGCTGTCACCTAAGGTCACAGAATTGACTGGTGGTGGATGGGGATTTCAACACAAGTTCTTTGGTTCAGATCATGATTGTTTGGTCTACATATCACAGCAGTCCTTAAATGAAGGAAGTGAATGAACATGCATGCGATCTATAGTTTTCTTTCTGTAACTTAGAAGAATGTTATAAAAGGTTTCAATTTTAGTGACAGCTCTAAAGGAATTTGGATGTCCTGGAGTGAAAATCTAGTTCAGAAGTGGTCAAAGCAATAACTACAAACCAAACCAAGAAGCCCAGGTCTGAAGGTGATAGTGTAACAATGGAGGCTACGTGAATAAACTTGTCGGACCGTCAAGACCCAATTGTGAGGGTTCCAGTTGCCTTCATATATGGGATTAAAGCCAAGCCTCATCTGCCTATGTGAATCTGCCCACTACACTGGCACCATTCCCCCAGATAACACATTCAAAGAACAGATGACAAAGTCTGCATTTTTTGCTACAGTATTGGTCAGAACTTCTGCCTGGAGTGAAAAAGCTGGGGTACCCAGTCACAATGGTGAGGCCAGGGCTCAAATTCAGATCTGCTTTCTGAATAGTGTTTTTAGAAGATATGAGGTCTCTGTTTTTCTAGAGTGCTACTCTTCCATGTCAGAAACCTGGAAGTAAAATGAACATGTAATCTACCAAGTTGGAGTGTCTACTGGAATTTTGGAGGCTGTAGGTCCATGTAAGTCAAGTTAGGTTTTCTTGTTTTGTTTTGAGAGAGATTTTTGCTATAGAGCATGTGCACTTGCCAGAGAGAGAGAGAGAGAGAGAGAGAGAGAGAGAGAGAAAGAGAAAGAGAAAGTGAGAAACCACCCCCCAAGGAGATGGCCATGCCACAATGCTTTCTCCTCCATTCTCCTCTTGGATTTTGGACATACATGCACATGTACCCAGCATGAGTTTTAGGCTGCCAAGTCCGGGACTTGAACCACGGTCAACTCTGTGGGAGTCCAGTGATGTAACCATTAAGCCATCTGCTGGTCCCTCAAGTTGGGTTTTTACAGTTTCCTCAGATCTTTCTACATTTGAAGTTTTTTTTTTTTTTTTTTCTGAGAGTTATTTTTCCCCTTTAGGGCATGTGCGCTCACTGGGAAAACAGGCAGACAGAGAGATAGAGAGAGATATCATCCCCCAGGGGAGATGGCCATGCCACAATATCTTTTCCTCCATTCTGCTTTTGGGATTTTGGGCACACACTCACACGTGCCCTGCATGAGTTTGAAGCCTCTGGATCTAGGACTCAAACAGTGTCTGCCACGTGGGAGTCCAGTGATGTAACCATTGTATCTGCTGGCCCCCTACCTTTGAGTTTTTTATTTCTATCATTCTTGAACATGGAAGAAGATATGATTGAGCCCAGAATTTAGAGACAGGGCAGGTGCCTTGGAGATACACAGTCCCTTGTGCATTTGAGGGAGGTCAATATTATGTCTTCTCTGTGGCACAACTGGTTGTGGGACTGAAATTGAAATGTTCAGATTGACAGAAGGTAAGCATAATCTTTTGCCTGCTAATCTTGCTACAAGGGGGCAAGTATACCAACCTTCTGCCCTACCTACGTCTGACTCCTTAATGTAAAAAGAGGGTGTGGGGGATGGAGGTCATGTCTTTGTAGGGAGGTATCAAAGAGTGATTTTACTTTCTCTCTGGTGGAGCAGCGATCTTCCCTCTCCAAAGCCATGGGCTAGAGTCTCCTCACGAGTCCCTCTTAGCTGTAAGATGTAGCCTGCAACCAGAAGAGGCTGATACTTTATTATCCACAGGATGGTTGATGAATGTAGAACCTACAGGTATGACTTGCATGCCTTCAGATTTGTATGGAGGGAGGATACTGGAGAATGTGCTGTGACTATAAGAATTCCTTTATATCATAGGGTGATTACAGAGTTTTTGCTCAGGGGACAAAAAGGGGTAAAAGAGGACACTGCAGTATTTATAATTATTCCTAGACAATAGGGTAATTGGGTTTTCTAATTACTTTTTCTGAAATTTAGTTTAATATGCTTCATCACAGAGAGTGTGATATATACATGTTAATTAGTTTTAATCTACTAACTCTGTGAGTGGTTAGTTAATATTTGAAGTGCCTTAATTGGGAACGCATGTTCTCAAGGTAGTTAGTTAACATTTGGATGACTAATCAGAAGACCATTCTCCTAAGGCGATATTAGCTTTAGTTATTTCTGTTAATTAGTGTCATGAATATTATAAATTTTTCATTAGTGAAATCATTGGTGTTCAAGATGCACAGATAGGCCAGATATTGTAAGGAAAGGCATTTCCCTTTCTGTATAAACAAAGGATAGTACTCAGGGAACTCAGTACTGGGAGGGGCCCTCTAGGTATAGGATTCCAAGGAAATTGAATTTTCTTATGAAAGTCTTTGTTTCCTGACTAGGACCAGAGGCTGACTGAATGTTGTTGCATTTGTTTCAAGAGCTCATTTCAAGTACGGTTGCACACAGAGCTAGGATTTTATTAAGCCTATAGAACAGGTTATAAGACTTTTTCTGTCCGTCCCTACACCATGGGCTATAGGCCCTGGAAGAGGAGTAAGGAATATATATCTTAGAGCCTGTTTCTTCCTTCCCACTCTGAGCTCTCTGAGAAAGAGAATGGCTATTCTGCCAAAGAGTTTATAGGCTGACCAGTAGTTTTATGACATAGCAATAGATGAAAGTTGATACAATCTTAGGTTTTCATTTCTGCTCTTTCCACAAAGTCTCCCCTCATTTGTTCTAGAAAAACCCTCCCCGCACTTTCCCCTTACGTATGGTTTAATTTAGTAGATTCACTGAGACTACTGTCAGTTTCTGTGGGGAATTTGTGGGAGCGTTTTGTTGTTGTTGTTGTTTTTGTTACAATAGAAGGTGACTACTGCTGGTTTTAATGAGCTGGAACCAGAGAAGCTAATGTCCTACTGGTGTGGCAAATTTCCACATAGTAAAGAATTTTACTATGTTCCCATGATTTTTGAAAGTAAGTGAGAAACACCGTTTATAATAATATGAGCCTAGAACTTACCTGAAGTGCATTTGGCATGGTTTTAATAAGTAATCAGACTTCACAGGAATGTAATTGCTGCGCGAATCAAATCAAGTGGTGGCTTACTTTGTCTGAAAATTTTCTGAGGATATTTATCATTTCAGAAAATCACATCACGGATGTCCATACCATTTGTGGTATTTGAGTGGTCAGTGAAGCATACTAATATCAGTCTTTATTTGTTGTGGAAAGGAGATGGTGAAAAAACTGGGTGGCTTATAACCAACAGAAATTTATTTCTCACAGTTTTGTGCACCTAAAAGTCCAATCAAGCCACTGTCCGATTCAATGTTTGGTAAAGGCGTGGCTGTTCATCGATAATGCCTTTTGCTGGGTTCTCACATGGAATTTGGGAATATGTATGAATGTCAAGCTCTTGAATATCTATCTTCCTTACTGTACTAAGCTTTGTAAGGTCTGGGATCTTATCTGTCTTCTTCACCATCATCTATTAACTGACAAAATAGGTGCTTAATATATGATTTATGATGATAGTAATAATGTTGTTAATAAGGTCATGTTTTAGATCAAGTAATAACATGTACTTCTTATATAGTTTAGAAATGCAGTAGTGGGACCAGCAGTTAGTGTAATGGCTATGTCACTGGACTCCTATGCAGTCGACCGCGGTTCGAGACCCAGACCCGGCAGCTTAAACTCATGCTGGGTGCGTGCCCAAGATCCCGAGAGGAGAATGGAGGAGAAGGGATTGCGGCGTGGCCAAAGTGATTTCTCACTTTCCGTCTCTCTGTCTCTCTCTCTCTGCCTTTCTGGTGAGCGCACATGCCCTATAGCAAAAACCTCTCAAAAAAAGAAAAAAAAAAAAAAAAAGAAATGCAGTAGTCATGTTTCTCCAGTTCTGTCAGCATTAGACTTGCAAACTCAGATATAAAGGAAAAAAGACTGATTCATTTACTTACTACATGTGGTTTGAGCTTCATTGTGTGCAAGACACAAGGCCAGGTGCTGGGGACCCTGAACAAGAACAACACACGAGACAGGCAAGATTCCTGTTCTTCAGGAAACTGAAGCAGAAAGCAAACAAATTGATATATTCATTATGTAACTGTAATGCTGAGGAGTAAGTACCAAGATGTAAGGATAAAGGTACTATGACAGACCGTAACACTCTTACTTACATGTTGGTTTTTGGGAGAATGCAGTTTAGTGTGTGAGTTCTGTGCTCGGTTAAATGAATTTAAATATTATAACTTCTGCTTTTAACTAAACTAACTGCTCCTAAATTGGATATTCACAGTGGTGTGAATACAGGGTTAGTAAATCCTTTCTTTCTGTGTAAGAACTTGACCCTTCATTAGCTTTTTGGCTATCATTTAGTCTTGAGAAAGGTAGAACATCAAACACATTGCTAGGCGGCATTGACTTTGGCAAAAATGACTGTAGAGGGCTACAGCTGGCTTGAGAGGATTGGAAGTGCTCAGCTTTCGGCTGAGTGTGGTGACTCTTGGAGCTGAGTGTGTTCCTATTGGAGCCTTGGAAAGATGCCTACAAAGTTGCTACACGAGACACTGGTTATCAGGGTGGATTCTAAAGCTAGCCAATATAGAGGAGCTTATATTCTTGAATCTGTGTCACAGAGATCAGAGTCCAGCCCCTGGACTGCATTGAGGACAGCTCAAGGACTTTTGCAGAGAGGCAAATCTTGGCTCTATCTTGTAGCAGGCTGATTCTGAGCCTAAATCTGTCTAAGTGAATCTGAAGTTAAGTGTGGCTTAAGATGATCCAAGAGTCTGAGAATCTAGTGGAGCCTTAAGAAGACATCCTACCCAAGTGTTATGGTAATTTTCAACTCAAGAATTTTCATTTTGTTCTTTATACTTTTAAAAAATCTCTTTATTGATATTTTCTATGTCATGTAATATTCTCATCATACTATCCTTCTCTTTAATGTTTTTTTTTTTTTTTTTAATTTTTCCATGTGTGTTCTTGACCAGATTCTAGAGTAGGAAAAGCTTCATTATAAAGGACACTATTGGGACAACTGCAAGAATTCTACTAGGGACCACATGTGGGATAATGGCACCACAAACCACATACCAGATCTGGTTACTTTTTTTTTTTTTTTTTTTTTTTTTTTTAGAAATTTTTTGCTATAGGGCCCACGCACTCGTTGGAGAGACAGCTACAGAGACGGAAGCAAGAAATCACCCCCAGGGGGTTGGGCATGCCTCAGTCCCTTCTCCTCCATTCTCAGGATCCTGGGTATGCACACACACCTGTCTGGTATGAGTTTCAAGCTGCTGGGTTTGGGACTCAAACTGTGGTCGATTACTTGGGAGTCCAGATGGCATAACCATTCCACCATCTGCTGATCTCCCTATTACTTTTTAAATCATGGTTTCCATGAATTCTATGGACATACGTATTTGGAAGTACTTCTGTCTCACGTCTATTTGACGTTTGCTTGAGCTCATTTTGCGTGGCTCCCCCCACACTCTGTGTGATGGGTCATATATTCCTGTTTATTTGCATGCCTCATGTATTTCATTGGAAGCAGGACATACATAATATTGTATCTAACTCCGGGCACTGTAGTCCCCCCATGGCTTGTTTATTTGTATAGTTTGGTTTAGTGACTGTATGGATTATTTGAATAAAGTTTATTCCCCACCCCTAAAAAAAAAAAAAAAAAAAAAAAAAAAGGAGACCCCATGGGGACCAGCAGTTGGTGTAATGGCTATGTTGCTGGATTCCCATGTAGTTGGCTACGGTTCGAGTCCTGCCCTGGTGGCTTAAACTCATGCTGGGTGCATGTGCGTTTGTGCCCAAGATCCTGAGAGGAGAATGGAGGAGAAGGGATTGCGGTGTGGCTATCCCCCCTGCGGGGGGGTGGGGGGTGATTTCTCACTTTCTATCTCTCTGTCTCTCTCTGTCTTTCTGGCGAGAGCACGCACCCTTACTAGATATTATAATGGCTTCAAAAGACGACTGCAAAAAAATCATTGATTAAAAATAATACTAATATTACAAACACAGAGAAGAAATAATTAGTTAATGCTTCTTCGACTTCTTGTATAAATTTTTCATCAAGGTAAAAGAGTGACAATCTAATCAGATCTAATAAGTAGTCAACATAGAAATTTAGAATAATCAAGAATACCCCTTTTGGGAGCCAGCAAATGGTGGTGGTTAAGGCACTGGACTCTCATGTGGCTGACCACAGTTCGAGTTCAGGACTCGGTACCTTGAAACTTGTGCCAGGTGTGTGTGCCTAAGAGGAGAATGGAGGAGAAGGGGTTGTGACATGGCCATCCTTCCAGGCTGGTGTTTAAGGGGCTGGACTCCCACATGGTTGACTGTGGTCTGAGTCTAGGACCCAGTGGCTTGAAAATCATGCTGGGCATGTGTGTGTGTGTGTGTGTGTGTGTGCCCAAAATCCTGAGAGTAAAATGTAGGAGAGGGGATTGTGGTAATCCTTAAAGGATGATTGCTTACTTTCCCACTCTCTATCTCAGGCAAGTGTGTGCATCCTATTGCTAAAATCTAGAAAACAAGAAGAAACTTAAAAGAAAAATAAAGAAATGACAAAGCAGTCACCAGGAGCTGTTTTACCTTTCTGCCTGAAACATGCACAGCAATGATAGGAATTCACCAGTATGAAATATACTCATCTTAGAGAATCTCTGGGCTATCTTTTATGTTATTTTCATAATCCTTTTATAATAATATTGTAGACATTCATTGGAAAAACTCGGAACAATAGCTGTCCTCTGTTATTTCACATTATTCATATGAGCAGAATAAATATAAGTAAAGTGTAATTTAAAAATTTGAGTATAATCAAGGTTGACAGAAGTTAATTAAGTAGGACATATGCAGAAATGTTCTTAATTAGCCTTTAAAAAATTGTCACTTATCTTGTGACTTCAATTCTTAAGACAAAAGGAGGCAGAAGAAATGCCAAAGCATATGTGTGTGGAAGAAGGCCGTGACTCAGACCATCTGGGCACAAAGGCAACTGTTAAAAACACATGAGAATGGCTGAGGCAGAACGACTCTGACCTTGTGTTGCAGAATTGTTATCTAACTGAACTGAGGAGAAACTTAATATCATAATTTCCCCTGCTGAGACTAACTAAATTCATGTCATCAAGTTGGGGAATAATCCGTTTGAAGAGAGAGAGAATGAAGTAGGTAGTTCTGACATTATGTCCCAAGAACTGTACATATGCCCCAAAATATGTGTGTGCGTATAGATACAGTCAGAGATGAATTGTTCACACACCTTAAATCAAGTGGGATTGCACCTGCTAGCGAGTTTTCGTTTTTCTCAGTGAGAAAAGATAGCAAACCTGTGACAATACTAGATGACGCAGGCCAGCAGATAGGTTTCGTTTGACTTCGCAGTAATGGCGAATATAGTGTTTTCATTATTTTGACTTCACTGTCAACATTTAAACAAGGAAAATTGGAAATAAAATTTCAAATTTCTGTTTTACTTCCATCACTATGAGAATATTGGGAGTCCATTACTTCAGGGCACTCTAGACTGTCCTATATTGTCAGGTGATTTTACTTATTTACTTGCATCTAATTTATCAGGTGCTTATTCTTTGCTAAAACTTTTATACTTGCTATTTTATTTAAAGCTGTCTAGCCACATTTACTAGATGAAAAAACTGAACTTCAGAAAGGATGAGCAACCCCACCAAGGTCAACAAAGCTGGAAATGAGAGAGATAGAGAGACAGAGACAGAGAAAAGCAAAAAGGCGCCTCCAGGTTGCATGATTACACTATAATCCCTTCTCCATTTCTCCCTCCTGTCAGAATTTTGGGCATGCATGCATGCTAGGCATATTTTTCAAGCTGCTGGGTCAGGAACTCAAACCACACTTTTAGTCATGTGGAATCTAGATGCTTTAACCACTAGGCCACAGGCTGACCCTAATAGTTATTTTCCAATTTTATTTTATTTTAGTCCTTGCTATAGGGCATGTGTGTTTGCCAGACAGAGAGAGAGAAAGAGAGAAATCACTCCCCAGGGGAGATGGTCATACAATAATCCTTCCTCCTCCAGTTTCCTTTCGGAATTTGGGGCACTCACGCACATGTGCCTGGCATACGTTTTAAGCCACTGGGTCTGGGACTTGATCCGTGGTCAACCACATGGGAATCCAGTGCCTTGACCACTATGTCACCTGCTGGCGTCTGCCAGAGTGTGTACACTCACCAGAGAGAGTCAGAGAGATAGAGACAAAGAGAGTAGGAAAGCAAGAAAGCACCTACCCTACATGGGGCATGGTTATGCTGCAATCTCCTTTCTTCCATCTCTCCTTTTGGGATTTTGGACACATACCCACATGTGCCCAAGTGTTTCTCACAATGTCAGGTCTGGGACTCAAACTGTGCAGATTGCCATGTGTGATCTAGGGCCCTAACCACCATGCCATAGGGCCCTCATTGTGGTTTTTGGCCCATATTTTTTAATGTCTAGTGATATTGAGCATTTTTCTTTTCATGTGCTTGTGTTGAGTATTTGTGTATCTTTTTGAAGAAAATGTAATTTCATTGCCTATTTTAAAAAATTGTTTATTTAGTTCCATTTGTTGTTATTATTATTATTTAATTTGACCAGACAGAGGCAGAGAGAGAGGGAAAGGGAAAGTAAGAGAGCAAGCCGCCAGGTCTGGGACTCGAACTGTGGTTGTTCATGTGGGAATCCAACGCCTTTAACTACCATGCCGCCTACCGGTCCCAGTTCGTTGCCTATTTTAAGTTGGATTGCTTGACTTTTTTTGAGTTGTAAGAGTCCTTTTTTATATTCTGGATACTAGCATTTTATGAGATATGTGATTTGTAAATAGTTTATCTATATAAATATTTGTAATATTTTCTCTTTCTTGAGAGTATCATTGGATGTACAAGTATTTTTAATTTTATTGAAGTTCCATAATTTTTTTTTTTTGTTGCTTGTGCTTTTGGTGTCATATCTAAGAATCCAATGTCAAATCTACAGTCAAGATTTACCATATATTTTCTCATTGTTGAAAAGACTATGCTTTTTCTAGTGTATGGCCTGGGCATTGCTGTTGAAATTCAGTTGACCATATGTGTATGGATTTATTTATGGATTTGTAATCCTCTTCCATTGCTTTATATTTCTATCCTTATACCAGCATCATAATGTTGTGATTACTGAAACTTTGTAGTCTCAAAGTTCAGAATGTGAGTCCTCCAACTACATTGTTATTTTTCAAGGATATTTTGGCTATTTGGGGGTCCCCTGAGATTCCTTATGAATTCTAGCATCTGCTTTTCCATTTATGCAAAAAGGTCATTGATATTTTGATAGGGATAGAAATGAGCCTGTAGATTGCTTTGGGCAGTATTGCCATTTTAATAACATGAAGTCTTCCAGTGCATGAACATGAAGGTCTTTTCACTTATTTAGATAATTCTTAATTATTTTCAGCATGGTTTTGTAATTTCTTGTGTGTAAGCTTGCAGCTTCTTGATCAGTTTTATTCTAATGTATTTCAATGTATTATTTTCTTAAATTCCCTCTTTCATTGTTTATTGCTATAGAAATGCAACTGCTTTTTACATGCTGACATATATTCTACAACTTTGATTAATTTAACTCTGCTAGGATTTTTTTTTTTTTCCTTGTGGCTACTTTAAGATTTTATACACATAGACACACACACACACATTCCATTTGGGTTACTATAGCAACATACCATAAAACTTAGAAACAACAGTTTATTTATTACAGTTATGGAGACTGGAAAGTTTAAGATAAAAGCATCTGCAGATTCAGTAACTGATGAAGACTTGTTTCTCTCTATGGCCTTGCATGGGGGAAGGGATGAGAGTGCTCCTTGGGGCCTCTCATATAAGAGCACTAATCCCGTTCATGAGGGCTCTACCCTCATGACCTAGTCATTACTATAGGGCCCCACCTCCTGATACCATCACACTGGAGAGAGGATTCCAACAAATAAATTTGGAGGGCACAAAAATTCAGACTACAGCATAAGATTATGTTATCTGTGAAGAGAGATAAATTTTTTTCTTTTTTAGTTGTTTTAAAGGTTTTTGTCACAGGGCTGTGCACTTGCTAGAGAGAGAGAGAGAGAGAGACAAGAGAGAGGGAAAGTGAAAAATCACCCCCTGGGAGGATGGCCACATGCCATAATCCCTTCTCCTTCATTCTTCTCCTGGATTTTGGGCATCCACATAATGTGCCTGGTGTGATTTTCAAGCCTCCAAGTCTAGGAGTTGAACCATGGTTGACTACATGTGAGTTTAGCTCCTTAATCACTACACCACCTGCTGGCCTTGAGAGAATTTATTTCTAATTTGGATACCTTTCATTTCTGTTTTGTCTAATTGTTCTGACTACAACTTTCACTGCAATGTCAAATAGAATTGGCAAAAGCAGAAATCTGGGGTTGGCCAGTGGCATGGTAAATAAGGGCTCTGGATCCTCACATGGCTGACCGTGGCTCAAGTCCCAGACCTGGTGGTTTGCTTTCTCACATTCTCTTTCACTCTCTGGTCATAATTAAAATAAAGAAATAAAGTTCAATAAAATAATTTTTAAAAAGAGTCATCTATTTTTAAAAAAGGAGGAATTCTTTATTCTCAATCTTGGTGGGGCAAGCTTTCAATCTTTCATTACTAAATATCACACCAGCTATGAGTTTTCATAAATGTCCTTTATTGTGTTAAGGAAATTTTCTTCTATTTCTATTTTGTTGGGTGTTTTTATGTACTACTGTTTTTAGATTTAATTCTGTGATGCTCAGAAAACATACTTTTATTATGTCAATCCTTTTAAGTTTATTAAGATTTATTTTTTGGATTATATGTTGCCATTTTGGCGAATCTTCATGTACACTTTACAAGAACATCTGTTCTACAGTTGTTGGGTGCAGTGCTCTGTAACTGCCAATTAAATCAAGTTGATTGATAGTGTTACTCAACTGCTCAGTATTCTTGCTGATTTTTCTGCCTACTAGTTTTATCAATTGTAAGACAAGAAAGTTGAGATTTTCAGCTCTAATTATAAATTTGTCTATTTCTCCTTTCAGTTATGTGAGTTTTGCTCCATATATTTTAAAGTCCTATAATTATGTGTACATACATTTAAGATTATTATTTCTTTTTGACAAATTAACCCTTTTCATTATAAAAGAAACCTAATCATTATAAAAAGCTCTCTTTACCTCTGGTAATATTTTGTGTACTGAAGCCTAATTTGTTTAGTGCTAATGCAGTCACTCTTTACAATGTATAACTTTTATATTTTTACTTTAAACTTGTGTCTTTATATTTAAAGTGAGTTTAATATAGATAATGTATGATTGGTCATTGCTTTTTAAAAGTTCTACCTGCTGAGAAGCCAGCACCCAGCACACAATTCACACATGTGCCTTCCCAGCTCAGTTCTGCCTATCAAGTACTGTGGTTTACCATCGGCTAGAAAAGATCAGACTCTTTCTTCCTTCAATGTCTTCCTCAAGGTAATCTGATTGTGGCTGCTCTTTTGCAGTCTCTACTGATTACAGTGCTGGGCTGAAAAAGGTTATTTTATGGTATGAATTCTTTCATATGGCTTCTCAAATCCTCTCTGCCAGGCAGAACTGTTTATGGTACCAGACAATCTTTCCAAGAGCTCCTGTTTGCTTTCTTGAGATTTACCTTAGTTCCATAGTTTTCTGGTCATATCTCTTCACATATGGCATTCCAGTCAAAGCCTTGGCGATAAGGAGTATTTCCAATTTCTGATGCAAGGCAACAGGTATTATTGAACTTATGCAAATAACCCTTCTGCCACAGAATAAGAATACTCACAAATATTTTTCAATTCCAGAGGGGTCAGGAAGGGAGAAAAGTTTATGTTTCAATTTCAAAAAATGAACAATCAAGCAAAAATCCATTTTAACAAATCGCTCAACATATCAACAGCCCAAAAGAAAGCAAAATTCTTAAATATTTTTTCAAAAATATTAAAACAATACTGTCTGTTAGAGTCATAAACAAAATTATAACAAATATTTTCAAGTTATCCTTAAAATTAAATTTTTTGGAAATTTTGAAAGTTGTCTATTAACTGTCAAGAAACTGTGGATGGAGTATGAGCAAACATTTTTTGATATGTAAAGTAAATGCTTGTTGGAAAATGGAAAAAAAATTAATGGAAAAAAGTATATGGGAGTATTTGCAAAAAGAAAAAAAGAAATTGGTCTATGTGTTTATGTGAAAGAGAATCTGGTTCTTTCTAATTTTTCATTTATAATCATTACCTATTTGAAATGTTCTTTAAGTCACACTCATTTTGACTTGTAATTGTTTTGATTTTTCTGTTTTGTATGTACATAAAACAGACAGCAGACATTTTATATTTCCATGCAATAGACATTTATGACACTTTATTTATTATGAAATTGAAATAAATTTTGACTAATATAAAAAAAATTCTAACTGCTGGGCCAGCAGATAGAGTAGAGGTTATGTCACTGGACTCCCACATGATTGACTGTTGAAACCCTGGATCCAGCAGCTTGAAAATCACTCTGGGCATATGTGTGTGTGCCCAAGATCCCAGGACGAAAATGGAGGAAAAATGATTGTGGCGTGGCCATCCCCCTGGGGGGTGATTCTCACTCTCTCACTGCCTCTGTCTCTCTCTACCTGGTGAGTGCATGCACCTTACGGCAATAACCTCTTTAAAAAAGGCCCTACCTGCCAACTTCTGTCTTTTAATAAAGTGTTTAGACATTTACATTTATTATATGTATCAATATGATTGGATTTACAATTATAATCCTGATATTGTTTTACATTTGCCCCCTTATGCTTTTTGTTCCTTTTATCCTTACTTCTTAGTTCTTTTTGGATTGAGTATTTAATTAATTAATTAATTATTATTTGTACATTAAATCACTATACATCATTTATATTATGAAGAGACTTTACCCAGCATGATTTATAACTCAGTCCAACCCAGTTGAAACTATTATACACATCCTCATCAACAGATAATAAACCTTATCTGTGTCCCACAAGTTTCTTACCTTTCCATCCCCCCCAAATTTCCTTTCCTATGCTCTTCCCCTTTCACACTCTTTCTACTTTGTCTGTAGTGTTTATTACAATTTTAAATACTTTTATGTTCTCCAGTCTTTCAATCTCTACCATAGAGTGCAGACAGTTGGTATATGTTAAGTAAAGACATACAATGTTTCTCTTTCATAGCCTGACTTGCTTCACTCAGCATCATATCTTCCATATTTGTCCACTTTCTATCAAATTCTAGGGCCTTGTTGTTTTTTACGGCTGAATAGTATTCCATGGAGTATATGTGCCACACTTTTTCAATCCATTCATCAGTTTGTGGGCATTTGGGTTGGTTCCAAGTCTTAATAATTGTGAATGAAAATAGCTGTGCAAGCACTTTTCTGACTGTTCTCCTGTCCTTTGGGTAGATACCCAGGAGTGGAATTGCTGGATCATATGGTAGTTCTATTTGAAGGTCTTTGAGGAACCTCCATATCATTCTTCACAGTGGTTGGACCAATTTACATTCCCATCAACAGTGTAGGAGTGTTCACCTTTCACCACATCCCCTCCAGCACTTATCATTATTTGTTTTTTTTTTTAATCTTCGCCAGTCTGACTGGGGTTAGGTGGTATCTCATTGTGGTTTTGATCTGCATCTCCCTTACAATGAGTGATGTTGAGCATTTTTCCATATGCTTTTTGTCTGTTTGTATGTCTTCCTTAGAGAGTTGTGTATTCAGCTCATTTTCCCATCTTTTAATTGGGTTAATCATTTTCTTCTGGGTAAGCTGCTTGAGTTCCCTGCGTGTTCTAGTTATCAGTCCCTTATCTGAGGCACAGTTAACAAAAATTCTCTCCCATTTCGAGGGTTGTCGATTCACACAAATTATTGTGTCCTTTGCTGTGTGGAAACTCCTTAATCTGATGTAATCCCACCTGTCTATTTTGGGGATTATTGCCTGTGCTTTGGGGGTCTTGCTTAAGAAGTCTTTGCCTACCCCAATGTCTCCCAGAGTTTCTCCAGTGTTTTCCAACAGTAGTTTCATAGTTTGCAGTCTTAGGTTGAGATCTTTGATCCACTTTTAGTTGATTTTGTTAATGGTGATAGAGAGGGGTTCAGATTCATCTTTTTGCAGGTGGATACTTAGTTTTTATAACACCATTTGCTATTTTCAAAGAATTATTGATTTAATTTTATTTATTATTATTATTATTATTATTATTATTAAATTTGAACAGAGAGAGACAGAGAGGGAAAGTGTGAAAGCAAGCTACTAGGTCCAGGACTTGAACCATGGTTGGTCATGTGGGAGTCCAGTGCCTTAACCACCATGCCACTTGTCTGAGGACTGAGTATTTTTTTAACATTTAGCATTTTATATATAGTATTAACTTATGAGCTGATACCTCTTGGCTGTATTTTATTTTATTTTTTTATTTTTGCTAAAGGGCATGTGCACTCTCCAGAGAGAAACATGGAGAAAGAGACAGATAAAGAGGAAAACTGGGAAAGCATCCTGTAGGGGTTGTAGTCACAGCATAACCATTTCTTCTTTTTTTCTTTTGTTATAGGGTGTGTGCACTCACCAGAAAGACAGAGAGAGACAGAGCGATAGAAAGCGAGAAATCATCCCTAGGGGGGATGGCCACGCTGCAACCCCTTCTCCTCCATTCTCCTCTCGGGATCTTGGGCACGCAAGCACATGTGCCTGGCGTGAGTTTAAGCCACTGGGTCCGGGACTTGAACTGTGGTCGACTACATGGGAGTTCAGCGACATAGCCATTACACTAACTGCTGGTCCCAGCATAATCACTTCTTCATCTCCTCCTTCTTTTGGGATTTTGGGCATGCATGTATGTGCTTCTGATGTGTTTTTCAAGCCTTTGGTTCCAGGACTCAAATAACACAGGTGGCTATATGGGATCCAGTTGCCTTAACTACCATGCCATGGGCTGGCCTGTTGCCTTTTGTTTTTGAAGTGTAGTTTAACCTGATATAGAATGCCAGCCTCATTGGGCTTTGTGTTGTTGTTTTGTTTATGGCAGCTTAAATATGCCATTGCACACGCTGGGTGCATGTGCGTGCATACCCAAGATCCCGAGAGGAGAATGGAGGAGAAGGAATTGCGGCGTGGGGGGTGATTTCTCACTTTCTATCTCTCTGTCTCTCTCTGTCTTTCTGGCGAACGCATGCGCCCTATAGCGAAACCTCTCCAAAAACAAACAAAAAAGCCATTGCTTTGCCTTATTTTGTGTATTTTCTAATGAAAAGATGTTACTCTTATTTCCCCCCTTATGTTTGCCTATTTTCTTCCCCAGCTGCTTTTCTTTTTATCTTGAGAGCGATCTTTTTGGGATAGGGAGAGTGCACTTGTCGGAGAGACAGAGAGAAAGACAGAAAGCAAGAAATCACCCTCTGGGAGGATGGTCATACTGCAATCCCTTCTCCTTTAGCCTCCTCTCTGGGTTTTGGGCATGCCCACACAAATGCCTGACATGAGTTTGAAGCCAACGGGGTCAAACTGCAGTCAACCACATCTGAGTCCAGCGATGCAACCATTATGTCATTTGCCGGTCCTTTTCCCATTCTTTTTAAGAGTCTATTTTTGCCCATAATTTTCAGTAATTTGATTATCATATGCTTTGGTGTGTTTTTCTTTGTTTTGTTTGTTTTATATCTGGGAGCTTATAGTTTTGATCAAGATTGGGAAAAAAGTTACCATTCTGTTAGTAAATATGTATTTTGCTCCTCTTTTCTCTACTCTCTTCTGGAACTGTAATTACACAGACATTAGATCACGTCATTCTTTGATTTAATTATTTTTTTTAATTGCCAGTAGGTGCATACACTCACTAAAGTTGGGGAGACAGAGTGAAGCCCCCAATGGGGTATGGTCATGCCACAATCCCTTTTAGTTCATTTCACCTGTCAATATATTAGGCATGGGCCCACATGTTCTTGGTGTACTGTTTTAAGCCACCAAGTCTGGAGTGCTGATCAACTGTGGTTGGCTATGTGAAACTGACTTTCTATGTGCAGTACCTAGCCTCTGTACTATGAGACTGGCCCAGATCACTCTACATTGACCCAAAGGTTACTGTGGTATTGTTCAGTTTTCAAAACTTTCTAACTCTGTGCTTCAGTTTGGATAGATTTTACTTTTAATGTTCAAGTTCACTGATATTTTCTTCTACAATATCTAATTTGCCATTAAGAACATCTAATGGATTTTTCTTTTCAGAGATTGTATTTTTGTGATTTTTGCTATAAGGTGGTTGTGCTTACTGGAGAGACATAGAAACAGAAAGCAAGAATTTCCCCCCCACCACCCCCACCGGGGAGATAGCCACACTACAGTCCTTTCTCTTCCATTCTCTTTTCAAGACTCTGAGTATGCACACACACACACACACACACACACAGCGTGAATTTCAAGCCACTGGGTCTGGTATTTTAACCATTTTGACACGTGGGAGTCCAGTGCCTTAACCACTATGCAACCTGATGGACCCTGTTTAGCTTTTTCATAATTTCTTTTTAAAAATTATTTTCATGCCTTAAGTTCTTTTTTATAATTATAAGTGTTTTAATATCTTTGTCTGATATTCTATTACCTCTGCCATTTTGGGGGTCTGTTAGTGTTTACTGATTAGTTGCCTTATACTATTTTTCTCTCTTTACTTCTCCAGTCATTGTTTTATTAGATCCAGGAAATTGAGATTGCTAGAGTTGGGTGTTTGGATTGTGTCTTCCTTCAGAGAATGTTGAACTTCATTTTTCCAGGCATTTAAGTAAATAACAAATCATATATATATATATATATATATATATATATATATATATATATATATGTATATGTATATGTATATGTATATATATACACACACACACATATATATGTGTGTGTGTGTGTGTGTGTGTGTGTGTATTTATTTTGCTATAGGGCGTGTGTGCTTGCCAGAAAGACAGAGAGAGACAGAGAGACACAAAGAGAGAAATCACCCCCAAGGGAGGATGGCCACACCGCAATCCCTTCTCCTCCATTTTCCTCTTGAGATCCTGGGCATGCATGCATACATGCCCGGCATGAGTTTAAACCACCAGGTCCAGGACTTGAACCACAGTTGACTACATGGGAGTCCAGCGACATAGCCATTACACCAACCACTGTTCCAACAAATCGTATTTATCCTTTACAGTCATGTTTTAGAATTTTTCAGGGTAAGTCTGGAGTAGCCTTTGCATTAGGGCTGGATTTCCTTGATAGTAAGGAAACTCTCCAGAGAGTATCATGACCACCCAGAGGTTTCCAATCTATGTGACACCTGTTCAACAAGGTTTTTTAACTGCAGCCAAATGGAACTTTATCAGTCTCTCAGTCCTGGATAAGACTGGGGAATGGTTCAGCTTGCAGTATCCTGTGTTTCTTTCCCTGGGCAGATGGAGTTTGTATTTACCAACAGACTCCGATTCCTATGCATATTTCTGGACCACTTTCTTTGAATTTCTCTCTCTTATGGTGTACTCTATCCCAAGTATTTCAGCCCTGTCAGTCTTCTCAAACTTTACCTTAGCAATTTACCATTTAGCGTGACCACTATGATCTAGTTGGGCTTTCCTTTTCTGTCTCATTATTAGAAAGGAATTTATAGCAGAAGGCCAAGGTGTCCTTACCTATTGCTAATTTTTTTTTTATCAACAACCTCAGTCCTATGCTGCTTATTTTAAGTATTTGAAAACATCTCTTTCTTCTATTTCTGTTCAGTTTTCTAGCTCTTCATGGTGGAAGGACAGATCTACTGAGTCGTCAGAAAAGTCATGACACATTTTTTTGCCTAGAAATACATGAAAAAATACACGATGACTTTTCGGACAAATGAATAGTAAAATTATTGCAACATAGACAGAAGTAAATTTAATTTTAATAATCAAGTCTAATATTGAGTGGGTTCTTGACAAGAAGTGCAGGTTGGAAACTTTTGTCTTTTAAGCATTGCTTATAGTGTTGTCCATAAAACAGTGCATGTGTCTTCAGTGAGGGTTAACTGCAAGAGCCAGAACAGTTGGAAGGGACCCAGAAGCAGAACCAGACCCAGGAGCAGGATGGCCATTGGCAATTCTTACAATACCCCATCTCTAGTACTATAGAATGTTTATTCTGGAGCCACAGTTATTATATGATATCCAGTACCATCAGAAAGTTACAATATTTGGCATTGGTGGGATGGATAATATTAATTAAGCCCTTAATATATGTAAGCACGGTGCTAAGTGTTTTGTAAATTATAATGGAAGTGCTTCATTATTGTTTTTGTTTCCCTTTGTTTTTTTTTTAAAGTTTTAACAAAATTATTCATTTAATTTTATTTATTCATTTACGTATTTTAATTTGACCAGAGAGAAACACGGGGGTGGGGGGAGGTGAGTGAGAAAGCAAGGCACCAGATCTGGGACCTGAACCATGGTTAGCCATGTGGGAGTGTCCAGCGCCTTAACCACCATGCAACCTGCTGATCCTCTGTTTTCCTTTTCTTTCCCTTTCTGGTAACTTTCCTTTGCAGAAATACTTCTTCCATAGCTCATACTTTTTTATCTTACTTCTTCTAGCCACAGGTCTGGGAATTTAAGCAGTATTCCATTTTGTTAGTGATTGCTAAAGGGCGTGCATGTGATCCAGGAAAGGCCAATTAAATGTTGTCCTTGGGCTTGATATAGACCTTCTTGAAGAAAGATAATCTCTCTCTTACTTATTTATTTTATTTATTTATTTTATTACTAGGGTTGCTGGGTTGGAATGATTTAAGTCTGTAGCTGCTTGTAGCTGTATTTGCCAGTTAGATTAAGGTGACTCTTCTATAGTAAGAAAATGAGGTTAGGGCCCAAAGAATCAGAGACAAAAGATGGAGAGAGAGCAAGATAATATCTTTTTTAAAAAAAATAATTTATTTATCTATTTCTATATTTAGAGAGTTTTGTTTTTTGTTTTGTTTTTGTTTTTGTTTGTTTGCTGTAGGGTGTGTGTAGTCACAGAGACAGAAAGAGAGAAATCATTCCCTAGGGGATAGCCACGTGTCAATCCTTTCTCCTCCAGTATCTTCTCCGGATTTTGGGCATGCACGCACATGTGCCTGGCATGTTTTAAGCCTCTGGGTCCAGGACTCAAACTGTGGTAGATTACATGGGATCCCAGTGACATAACTATTACACCATCTGATGGTCCCAAGATACTATCTTTTAAACTTCTGAACAGATGTGTGAGTGAGTGCCCAGGATCCTGGCTGGTTAGGGAACTGGAGTAAGGGGACAGCAACCTGTCTAAGCCCTGTGGAGTGTACTTCTTTCTCTTTTTCTGTCATGTGCACACACACTCTGTCATTAAAAAAGAAGAAAGACTAAAATATGAGGCACCTAATACCTGTCTCAAGAAATTAGAAGAGAAGAATGATAATAAAATTTTTTAAGTGTGGGAGGAGGGAATTAATATTTTATAAGCTTCTCAGTTAAATGATAAATTTATAACCTAGTTATCTGAGCAGTCCAATTAAATAGAGAAACTCAGGGCCAGTAAGATGGCATAATGCTTACATTGCTGGACTCTACATGTTTGACTGACTCCAGTCCCAGACCCAGTGTCTTGAAACTCATGCCTGGCATATGTGTGTGCATGCCAAAGATCCCAGGAAGAGAATGAAAGAGAAGGGATTGTGATATGGCTATCCCTCCTGAAGGGTGATTTCTCACTTTCCCTCTCACTGTCTCTAGCTCTCTCTCAATCTAGCGAATACACGTGCCCTAAAGCAAAAACCTCTAAAAAAAGAAAAAAAATTAAGTAGACAACCTCTTTATGAGCCTAATTAAAGAATGAAAATGGGAAAACAAAACAAAACAAGATGATTGATGAGGTTGCTGGCATAATTTTTAGACAACACCAAGTTTCATTCTGTAGGAGAAAAATCTGAAAATTTAGAGAAATTAACACATTCTAAGCAAAATATAAGGGACCAAAACAGCACAGTGATGGAAAACTTGAACAGACCAATTGCTGTAGAAGAAAGTTGTGCTTTTAGTAGGGGAATAAGTCACATTGTGGGGTCTTTAAGGATTTTTTTCTGAAATAGCTTTGGAAAAATTCCTCTCTCCTTTAGAGAGGAATATGAAATGCAAGGATTTATTTTACTCACAGGTTGTAGAAGAGGAAGGCACAGCAAGTCATGTAGGGACTGGGCAAGCACCATGGAGAGCAGATTCAACCAAACAGGAGGAGAGGGGAGAGAAAGCAAAAAAGAGAGAACCTGTTGGCAGGTGCCTTTAGGGGGTCAGGGTAGGGTCACAAGCAAAAAAGTGTGAGGAGATTTCACTGAATGTGGTTTAATCATAGTGGAGGACAAGGGGAGCTTGTAGCAGGAACAAGTCTTCTCATACTGGTGCTCCTGGTCACCTAAGCAGAGTGCTTACAGGCTGTGTGTAGGAATGTTGAAGCATCAGGAAACTCCAAGGTTTTAAAATTTTATGACACAAGGGTGGAGAACTGATTAAAGATCTGTCATTAGAAAAGTCACCACGACCATGTGGTTTCTCAGCTGGTTTCAGCTAACCTTTAAAGAACAGAAAATTACAATATTAAAAACTTCCCAGAACTCAGAAAAATTATGAGAAATTCCCAATACCTTATTTGAAGCCAGCACAATTTATTTCTGTAAAACCAAATAAAAATTTTTATAGTAGCAGCAGCTAGAAAACAAAAACCACAGCCCAGAACTATAGCCCAATCTCATTTATGAATGCAGATGTGAAATTCTAAGAGAAATTAGCAAATAAAAGTGCAGCAGTGCATTAAAAGAATAATACATTATGTCAAAATATAATTTACTTTAGAAATGATTTATTATAAGAAAATTATCAACATTATTCATTACATTGGCTAAAGAATGTATAAACTTTATATAATTATCAGAGGATGTTGAAAAGCTTTTAAATACAAGTCATTACCAACAGAAACACTAAGTAAATTAGGAATAAATAGAAACTAAAATTTCATATAGATTTATTTTCTGAGATTCTCTAATTTTCTTTTCAACATCCATTCTCTCCTATCATGTCAGCAAGCCACTGACTGGAGCTATTAGCACCTTTCTCCCAATTACTTTAAGCCAGTCATGGCATTCTTATCTTCTTTGCTACTGATGGGTTCAGGAGCCCTTGCTTAAGCCAATTGAAAAATGGTATTTCTCTGGGCATTTTTAGGAAAAAATGTTTCAGTCTTAGAGAATTATAGATTAAGATAATATTTCCCTTTCTGTGATATTATCATGTACAATTTACTGCTGTAATGATCTAGCACACATACTGATTTTACATAAAAATATATTTAGGTACTTAGATATACATTTGATAAGAAATATAAAACAAAAAGCTAAAAACAGAATTAATTTGATAATATCTACATTTAAAATTTCTATTTATTAAAGGAGACCAGGAAGAAAGTTAATGGGTCACAGAATGGGAGAAGATATTCCTGATGTCTAAAATTGATAAAGGATTAATAACTTGAGTAGCAAGAAACTCCTGAAAATTAATAAGCAGACAGCCACCCAAGAGGAAAATGGACAAATACGAACAGTTTGCAGAAGAGCAAGTCATAAAGCCAATAATAATATGAAGAAATGCTCAAAATTAAATGAGAATTTTGCATACAGAGAAGTGTAAAGTAAAACAATTAGGTATCACTTAATATTTCTTAGAATGATAAAAATGAGAAAGCTGAAAAATCCAAATGAGATATGGATTCAAAATCGCTCTTGCATAACTTGCAGGAGCTCTTGTTGAAAAACCCAACTGGCCTATTCTTTTGGAAGAAAATAAAGATGGACCCTAGCTTAGTTTGGGTTCCCTGGGTAGATTCTGAGCAAGGATTACAATGGAAGTAATACGTTGATTTGGGAGGGATAGAACACTGAGAGGAGGGACCAGCAGTTAGCATAATGGCTATGTTGCTGGACTCCCACGTAGTTGACTGTGGTTCGCGTCCCGGACCCGGTGGCTTAAAACTCACGCCGCCCGGTGCATGTGCGTGAGTGCCCAAGATCCCGAGAGGAGAATGGAGGAGAAGGGATTGCGGCGTGGCCATCCCCCCTGGGGGGAGATTTCTCGCTTTTTGTCTCTCTGTCTCTCTCTGTCTGTCTGGTGAGCGCACGTGCCCTATAGCAAAAAACAAAACAAAACAAAACAAAAAACCCTCTCCAATAAAAAAAAAAAAAAAAAGAACACTGAGAGGAGAGTGAGGAAGTGATATTTTAAAAAAGGTGGCCAAATAAAAGTATATTACTAAGCCACCTGGACAGTGGGTGACTGAAGCTTCCTTAGTCAATCAGGAATCTGGCGAAATATATAAAGCATGTCCTCAGACCTGTGCCAGCTGATGTCAAGGGCAGGGCTGGCTTCATGGGCATGTGTCCAGTGCAGTTGTACAGAGCTGGCAGATAAAAGGCGCAGCAAGTTTTTAATTACAGAGTGTACAACATGATGTTTGATATGCATATTCATAGTGGAGTGATTATATCAAACAAATGATTATATCCATCATTTCACATTGTAATCTACTTTTTTCCCATCCTCTTTCCCTCTCTTCTTCTCTTCCTTTCTTTTTTGGTGGTAAGAGCACCTAAAATCTACTCTCCTATCAAATATTGAGTATGCAATTCAACATTAACTACAGTCCCTATACACTAGATCTCTAGACTCACTCATCCTACATAACTACAGCTTTGTACCACTTGACTTACAACTTTTCATGTCTTCTGAACCCTCCCTTTGCCTCTATGAACAATCATCATTCTACTCTTTTTTTTTTATTGCCAGAAGACGTATGCATTTGCTGGAGAAAGACAGAGGCAGAGGGAGAAAGCACCTTTCAATGGAGTGTGGTCACACCATAATCCCTTCTCCTCCAGTTTCTATCCTGACAAGATTTGGTGCACACGCGTATGTGCCCGACATATTATCAAGCCACTGAAGTCAAGATTCAAACCATGGCTGGCCATGTGGGATCTGGCTCCCTTAACTACTAGGCAATAAGACTGACCCTCTACTTTATTTTTTTAAATGTATTTATTTATTTATTTATTTATTTTAGATTCCACATATAAGTGAGATCAAGAAGCATTTTTTAAAAAATGTGTCTGACTTGTTTCACTTTGCATATGTCCTCTAGTTTATCCATATTATAAATGGTAGGATTTTCTTCTTTAAGGGTACTATATATATATATATATATATATATATATATATATATATATATATACACACACACACACACACACACACACACACACACACGTCATTTTCAACCTCTTAACAGGGAGAGAGGAAGACTCTCTAAAGAAAATGATTTTTATGTGGGAATAGGCATTGCAATGTAGTGTTCTTGCCCTAGTTAACTATGGTCGTGTGCAGGGAGGCATGGAAAGACAAGAATGTTTAAAAGAAAACTGAAAAAGGATTATGTAAATTCTTTTGGGATGATTATCTTTGGCTACCAGGATCAATAACAAGGATGATATCAGTTCAAGGTTGGAGGCAGCTTTTGGGTAGATGCTCTTACATAAGTATTATAACTCTTTCTTTCTTTCTTTCTTTCTTTCTTTCTTTCTTTCTTTCTTTCTTTCTTTCTTTCTTTCTTTCTTTCTTTCTTTCTTCCTTCCTTCCTTCCTTCCTTCCTTCCTTCCTTCCTTCCTTCCTTCCTTCCTTCCTTTCTTTCTTTTTTATAAAGTTGAGTGGATTTATTTTATTCCTTTATGTTTCCATTTCCTTTAATACCTTTACAAATATTCCAAATATCTACCGTCTGTCTTGCTGTATTTTACACTGAAAGATTTCCATCTGTCATTTGTTTTCCCTGTGCTTTTTCTCTTTTTTTCTTATAATGGTGGCAATTGTGTACTGTTTCCTTGTAAATATGAACAGTTCTCTAGATCATCTATTTGTAGAAACCAAAAGAACTCTTTTCACAAAAGCACAACTGTTACTTAGAAAGGACTTGTATCTAATAAAAATACATACTAATTACCCTAAACATGTCATTCCTTTAAAAAAATAATATACCCCTTTTTTTACGCTCTTATCCCAGTAAAACCTTTTCTATATTTTTTAACCTCACCAGCACTAATATTTTGTTTTTCCCTCTCAATAAAATAGAAGCTCTCTAAAAGAAAATACACACTGGTCCCTGACAGGTATGCACTGACTAACCTGAGGGCTGAAGCAGGGAAGTTCTTCTAATGTCCATGGCTCTCCTCCTTGCTCCAACTCGAAGATGCCTGCAGTCTTGGCAGTGCAGTGTCCCAGAAGCACCAGGTTACTGTAGGTCTCCAGCAGCTCAGCCTTGCATAGACTCTTCTGAGCATCTTCCAGGTCCTGCCACTCCTCTCAAGTAAAGTCCATAGTCACATCCTCAAATGACATGAACCCCAGAAGTGGATTCATTTTCTTAATCCTGGACAAAGACAGAGGTTTCTAACATTATAGCTTTGCAAAGATGACCACTTTTCTCAAATTAATCAAAATGAAGGGTTATCTCTGTCACCGATACAAAATATCTCATCAAAATTCCAGTATATTTTCTTTTCATGGAAAAAGGGACCAAAAATTCTAAAATTTATTTCACAGACACCTTGTCCAGCAGAGCATGGTCAGCACAGCAGCAAATTTTCCCCAGTGACCACGCAGATTGAATCCAGGGATTACAGGCGAAGAAAGAATCTGAAAAAACAAACGAACAAACAGACAAACAAACCTCCCCAGAAGTATTACAGTTCTTGAGGAAGGTTGTAGTGGTCTGTGTGCAAGGTTGTGAGTCTGACAGTCTTCGTGTCAGTTCTTGTTAACAGGTGTACTTGCATGTCAATTGATCCTTCTTTGACCTTCCCCAGCTTGGTTTCATCAGGGTTTAAATCAAGTTTGCACAAATGACTGTCTTGATTTTGACAAATATATATAGATATACATCTCTCTCTCTCACAATTTCTTCCTTCATGTATTCATCCACCAGTAGACACTTTGGTTGTTTCTAAACCTTGGTTATTGTGGAAAATACTGCAATGAACATAAGAGGGCAAATATCTTTATGAGGTGGTGATTTAATTTCATTTGGGTACATACCCAGAAGGGAGATCACTGGTCATGTGGTATTTTTATTTTGAATTTCTTTAGGAACTCCATATTATTTTCCACAGTGGCTGCACAATCTATATTCCAACAACAGTGTTAGAAGGATTCTTCTTTCTTCATATCCTCACCAATACTAATTATGTCTTGTCTTTTTTAATAGCTGCCATCCAAACAGTGGTAGAGTGGTTTATTATTGTGGTTTTGATTTTCTCTAATGATTAGTGCTGCTGAGTATTTTTTCACATACCTATTGACCATTTTTGCATCCTTTTTAGAGAAATTTCTAGTAAGTTCCTTTGCCCATTTTTATTTTTATTTTGGCTATTATGTGAGCTCCTTATATATTTTAAATATTAGCCTCCTTATTAGATGTAAGGTTTGTGACTATTTTCTCACATGTATAAGCTTCCTTTTACTTTTTTGTATTGTTTCCCTTGCTGTGTAGAAGTTTTAAATTTAATATAATCCCTTTTGTATGTTTCTGCTTTGGTTACTTACACTTTCAGTGTCTTATAAAAAAAAATTGCCCAGACTATGGTCAGAAAGTTTTCCTTTATATTTTGTTCTAGGAGTTATGTAGTTTTAGTTCTTACATTTAAGTTTTTAATCTATTTTGAGGGTTTTATTTTTTGGTGTGTGTGTGTGTGTGTGTGCATGTAATACAAAAGAAGGTTCCAGTTTCGTCCTTTTGCATATAGATATCCACTTTCCCCAGTACCACTTATTGAAGAAACTATCTTTTCCTCCTTGTGTCTTGGTGCCATGTCAGAATTAGTACTCCACATAGGTTTGGGTTTATCATTTTGAGTAGTATGGATAGTTTAAGAATGTTGGGCTGATCTCCAAATCCTCATTGGCCGTGTGGGAACTGGATTCTTCTGTACAGTATTTAACCCCTGAAATATAAGGTTGGTCTCCATAATATATTTTTAAATAGGAAATGGAAGACAAAGGGAGATTAAAAACTAACAAAGAACAAGGAAAACAACTGCGTATGTGTGTATGCTATTACAAGGACATGAAAAAGAATTAAAGATCACATTAGGTTGTCAACAATGGTTTCCTGGCTGGAGGAGAGGGAAGAACTGGGATGGGGAGAATAAAATGGGAAGGGATGATTAGGGAAGTTCTCACACTATCATCAACAACACATTAGGAAACTTCATTTCTGTGAAAATTTATATATCTGTATATATACACATGCATAAAAATATGTTAAAGTTGGTTACATTAACAAAGCATCTAAAAAAGAAACTTAGAAAAACAAAATGTTAGTACCAGAAGAACACTGATATAGTCTTAGATTTTCTTTAGTTATTGTTTCAAAAGGTACTTTGTTAATAAATTCTTTTCTTTTCTTTTTAATTTTTTTTTTTTTGCTATAGGGTGCATATGCTTGCTAGAGAGACAGAGACAGAGATATAGAAAGTGAATAATCACCCCCCCAGGGAAGATGGCCACACCACAATTCCTTCTCCTCCATTCTCCTCTCAGGATTTTGGGCATGCAAGCACACACACCTGGGTTAATAAGTTCTGTAATAAAGTCCAATTTATTAATGTTTATGTGATTTAATACACTTAAGCTTTGAAATATTTGAAACAACATATTGTTATTATAAAATTTATTATTTCTGTATAAAATTAAAGAAACAATAAATTGAATCATATATAAAGTCTTTTAAATGATAATAAAGGATTGAATTGATCTTTTTTAAAAAATAAAGTTGGTTATAAAATATGTGAAAGGGAGTCCTTCCAAAAGTTTCTGGAAAAATGGAATTAAAGTACACGTTTATTTTGGAACTCTCAAATTTTGAAAAGCTTGTGCAGTTTTTTCATAATACACACATTCTATGAACTTTTTGAAGACCTTCTTGTATTAATAGTGGTTATCTCGGGGACCAGTAGTTGGCGTAAAGGCCATGTCGCTGGACTCCCATGTAGTCAACCGCAGTTGGAGTCCAGGACCCGGTGGCTTAAACTCACACCAGGTGCGTGTGCGTGCGTGCCCAAGATCCTGAGAGGAGAATGGAGGAGAAGGAATTGTGGCATGGCCATCCCCCATGGGGAATGATTCCTTGCTTTCTGTCTCTCTGTCTCTCTCTCTGTCTTTCTGGCAAGCGCACACACCCTATAGCAAAAACCTCTCAAAAAAAAAAAAATAGTGGTTATCTCAACAGGTGATACTCCAGGTTATTTTATTATTTTTTTTTTAGTATCTTGGCAATGCCACATAGCTGGTAAATGGAAAAGCTAGAACTCATTGTATTTGGCCTCAAAGTCAGTACACTTTCACACCAAGCCCATGTCTTTCCATGGGACTGCAATGCAGGCCAGGTTACCAAGACTCATCTCCCAGAATAAGGATTGAACCTAGTGTCTGGATGAAGGAAGAAGACGGGAGTCCTGTTATCAAAACTGAGACCCCAAGGTCTGTCTCCAAGGACTGCATGATGCTGAGCCCCAGAGTGCAGAGTAGAACCACTCACCTACATTCAGATGACGGTCAGGCCCTGTCCAGACAGGGGTTCTCCAAACTGCCTATACCTTGGAGCCTCCCCCATTTCCCCACCCCTGGAAGAGTTAAAAATTACTGATGCCTGCTTCCCTCCCCCATTTGTATTTCTTAGGTCTCATTCTTATTCTAGCTATAAGAATTTTAAATTGCTCTGCAGGTGCTTGTAATATGTAGCCAGAGTGAAAGAAAGATAAACAAGTAAATAAATCAATAGATAAGATAGTTCAATTGTGATGACTGTTGTGCATAAAAAGATGACACTGGAGCAGCAGCTCTCAGCTTCCACAAGCTAGGCTTGTTAAAGCATGGATTACTGGGCTCCAACCCGAGTTTCTGATTCTATAGGCCTGGATGGGACCTAAGTATCTGCATTTCTAATGCGTTCCTAGATGCCATACTTTGGGAACCACTGACCTGGACAGAGAAGGGACCCGAGGCTGCAGCTGTGAGGACAATGGCTGCAGAGACTGGAAACAGCAGTCTGATGACAGGATTCACCTTTTTGAGTTTTCTGCACTTGATAATGCATGCACCTGCTTGCTAACTCCCTCCAAAGACAACCTCACCTACTTCAAAAGAGAGATTGAAGCATCATTAGCTCTAATGAGATTTTATACTAATAAGACTTTATTGCTACCCATAAAATATATACTTTGCTGGTATGCCACAAAGCAGTCTGTCCTAAATGAGAGGAGCCCAACTTTGTCTGACAGAATAAATGAATGTGATACATTAGGTAAAGCAGTATCTTTCATTTTTATGTTGTTTGTTGACATTCTAATTTTCTGAATCCAACAGCACATCATTAGTGTGGTTCCTAGGTAATTTTCATAATGTGACAAGAATGTAACAGTTTCTGAAAGCACTGGGTTAATTGGTCCAGATTAATCTTCTCAGCATCCTTGGGAAGTCTGTAGCTGTGTCAGCTGTACTGATAGAACCCCACTGACCCGAAAGGAGAAAGGGCTGCTGTATGACAGGGCATGTGCTAGCGGTTAAGGACTGTGGATCACTGGAATCGTTCTAGAATTAATCTCTCTACTTTTGTTATCCGATCGGAACCCCCATTACAAACAATGAGTAGGATTCAAGGATGCAAAATTTTCTGGCTGTACATATTCTCCACCAGCCAGCTATCAGTCCTTCATTCTTACTACATTGGATATTCTATTAGGTCATTTTAGGTTATAAAGGTTTCATATAAGGATAAGTAGTGAGAAAATAAAGCCTTATCAGCTCCCATTTTGAAAATTCACCTTTAGTAAAGATTATAGTGAAGTTATAGGACATAAATTTTAATGTTATCTAATAAGAAACTTTGACTAAAGATTAAGCCTCCTACCAAAAAAAATATGAAATAAGTTTCAAGATATTTGTCATCAGGCAATAAAAGAAAGTGATTCCTGAGAGCTGAAAAACAAACAAGGTGAATCCCACAATGATCTCACCTAACTGCATGGAGAGAGTTTCCAGGCCACAATGCAGGGTGGGTGAAGCCAGCCAGTGGCTGCCAGATACAGCAAGTTAAGGAAAAGGAGCTGAGAGACAGGGGACCAAGATGATATGGTACCAGAAGAGGTACTGGAGAAGAAAGGGTCACGAAGGAAGAACCAGATATCTGCAGGTCCTCCTCGGGCCTTTCAGTGCAATACTGATCAGCGCCCATTCATGTAGAACTACTTGAGACCTGGAAAGGGGCCACTGAAAGGACTAGAGAGAAGAGTGCCTGGCCTCTCTGTGCCCGGTGTTTATCCTCAGCACATATTGGGAGAGACAATTATTGGGAGAGAAGATTTTTTTCTCTATCCCCTACCTCTAGGATATCTTGTATCCTTTGAGGTGAAAGTGCAGACCTGGGAATTAAGTTTACTTACTCTTAGGGCTAGGAGAATATTTCCACTGCTCAACCTCCTGTGTTCCAATCTTTCCCAGCCGAAGTTTACTGAGGTGAATTTCTAGCATGAGTATAGTTTGTATAAATGCCCTCAGGCATGTGTAACCAGTAGGCATTACTTCTCTGGGGCCCAGAGATCCACTCCTGCTGGAGCTGAGAAGGTGACCACTTTAGCAGAGTGGTGAAAAGTGAAGAAGCTGCAGCAGATGGCAGGGAGCCATGTCTGACTCCACCTCTGGAGGGTTTGGGACTCTGCTAATCTAAGTCACCTCTTTTCCTTTCTTTTTAAAGTTTATTTATTTATTTCTTCTGAGAAAGAAGGTGACAGAGATCCCCAAAAGGGTCTTCACACAAGCCACCTCCAGCCTCAGCCAACCTGGATCCCAGGAACAGATGATGTATACAGGGAGGCTTCGGATGCAAATCTGGGATCTTCCCGTCTGGATTCAGTTACCTTATCACTGCATCCCTGTCTGGCCCCTCTCAGTCACCTTTCTTAGCTTCAGTTTCTTCAAAGTATGAAACTGAAGTTATAATTGTAGTCTCCTTTACAGGATGATTTAGAGGATGAAATGGTAACTTGAGTGAGGCATAGTGTTCGTTGGGTGGATAAGGATATTCTCAAATTCTGATTTTCCAGCAGCCCCTAGATCTTCTCCATACAGAATACAGTTTGCTAGTTAATTGGATTTGGCAGGTTGATTGTAGTCGCCCCATTTGTAGCTTTGCCATGCAGAGGTAGCTGAGTAGCAGCCATGGCTGTCGGCCAGGATGCAAGGCCTGTTCTCTACAACCAGCGTGTCTTCCTCCCAGGGCCTGAGTGCCAGGAACTCTGTCTCAGGAGGCCAAGGTGACTCAGTATGTTGGTTTCTTCCTCATGGTCTCCCATTAACCTTACCAGTGAGGAGAATTTGGAGGAGCTCTTAAGAACTTCCTGGCAGTCCAAATATTACTAGTGTAAATAACCCCAATAATTTATGATCTGATTCAGCCTCCATGACTGCTTTTTCGGAATAATTATGTTCCTTTCTGTTTTGCTCTTTGTAATAAATCACTCTATTTGCTTAACCATTTTTATGCCACACACCCCTTTGGTAGGTGGAAATGCCTACAGACCCCTCAGAATAATGCTATAAACTGAATATAATAAAATGCCCTAAGGTTACAAAGGAAATCAATTACAATGAAATACAGTTGTCAAGATTAAGTAATTATAATTCTTGTCCTTTGTTAGAAATAAATAACAAGATGTAGCAGAAAATCTTACTAAGGACTCTAATTTTGAAGCAGTAATACATATAAAAATATTTCCAAATATCTGTAAATAACTATAATATACTATGAAGGTATCTATGATTTTGATGATTGATAAAGTTATAGTTACTTTGAATTCTTTTTTTTTAAAGAAGTATTTTATTTAACTTTTTATTTATTATTATCATTATTATTTTCCAGTTTTATCAGAGAGAGACAGAGAGAGAGAGAGAGGAAGTGAGAAAGCAAGCTACCAGGTCCAAGACTTGAACCATGGTCAGCCATGTGGGAGTCCAGTGCCTTTAACCATCATGACACTTGCTGGCTCTAGGTACTTTGAATTCTACTGTGTTGGTGGCCTACATTCACATGCTAAGTAACCAATCAAATATTTGTGCAAATAAAGATGATTTCCCCATTCAAGTTCATGACATCTGAATTCTCGAAGGGTGAATTGCCTGTGTCTTGATCAAAGTACATATGCAGTACCTTCTCCTTTTTAACATAGATACAGGACAAAAAATCAAACACTTTCCAAAGTCTTGATAGTTTCTTTAGTTCTAAGTCTCTTAGGTTCACTAAATAGAATATTTAAATGTTAAATGTTTGTACAGAGAAGTGGATTTCAAAACAGATGTTGGCTACACAAAAAGTGATTGAATGTATCTGAAGTATCAGGTATATCAGGGAGAGTGTTTGGTGCCTTCAAGAAATTTTCTTTCCTTTTTTCTTTAATGAAAATTTCTGAAATATGGAGAACCATGTCTTCTAATTTAGTCACAGGCCTTCTTTCCACTTTGCCTTGAGAAGTGTGCAGATTGTGGAGGCTCCCCATCTGCTTTTTGATGGGCTCTCTGTGAGAACTGTGATGACGAAGTCCAGGCTTTGATGTCTTTGTGGAGGTAAAGAAGTGAAGGTTAGCAACTTATCTTAATTGATTTAGAGTAGTGGTTTCCAAACTTTAGAAAAAAAATATCAAGATCTAGAGTACAAAATACATTTTATATTGCTACTCAATATATATACAGACTTCCATATTCACATATGATATACATGTGTGCATACTTACAACAAAAACAATGTTCTAAGTTGATACCTTACTGTGTGTGATGGATAGATATTTTCTATTATATTCTATTCCTCCATATATTAAATTGATTTCATGACCCACTGGTGGGTTGGCATCTTCAGTTTGAAAAGTCTATATTCTGGGACCAGCAGACGGTGTAATGATTACATTGCTGGACTCCCACATGGCTGACTGCAATTCAAATCCCAAATCTGGTGGCTTGAAACTCACTCTGAGCATGTGTGCATGTGTGCCCAAAACCCCGAGAGAAGAATGAGAAGGGATTTCAGAGTAGCCATTCTCCCTGGGGAGTGATTTCTATTTCTCTGTCTCTCTGGAGAGTGCACATGCCCTACAGCAAAAATCTTTAAAAAAATAAAAAAAAGCCTATATTCTGAGGATATGAAATTAGATGTATTGCATTGCAAAAACACTATCATTCTCTTTCCACAATTTGAAATTATTGGTCCCATGAAGGAAGAGGGAGCTGGATAGAAAATCCCATATTCCTCCCTTTCCATTGACCTCTGACTCTCTTATTTACAGTCTGTCTCTGTCTTAACTAAGCATTTAGGTTACTATGACTTCCTACACAGAGTCTGTGCGTCTTCGGAAACAGCATTTTGATTAAACAACTAGGCCTTTTGTGTCTCTTGGTAGTGGCTCTTCAGAGGCTTGTATTTGTTTTGGCATCACTGTGGACTCCTGAAGCCTTTGGTCCTCTTGCTGTTGTATGCCAGTCTGCTGATCTCGCCATTTCCAGAATGTAAAAGTTGGTTGTCTTTGGATGCCAGGATTGGGTGTGCTTTTGGGTGCCCTGTTGCAAGTAACAGAAAACCCCCAGGAGTAATTTAAGAGAATAAAAGTTTGTTCAGCTCATGATTTGGCAGTTCAATGTCTAGAGGCCACATCTATGGGGAGTCTTCCTACTGGTGGGGACTAGCAGAGTCCCAAGACATCACATCATGAGGATGAGAGCAGAGCAGAGTGGCTGCGTCCACCTGCGTGTGTCCACATCTCATTCTCTCTCCTTAGAAACCCACCAGGAGTCAATCCTGGAGGTCCTGACCTAATGATCTTAATCCTAATTTCTTCCCCGAAGCCCCACCTTTCAACATGAATTAAATGACCCCAATGACCTTAACCTCTCAATGTCCCCCTTTTTTTGCCATTGAATTTATTTTTAATTATTATAAAACCATATACAATACTGAAGTGCTAGAAATACTTTTTTTCTTCAGGTGCTACTTAGCTAAAAAAGTTAACTATATATATAATTTTATATAGATTTAATTCTCTGACATTAATGTGTTGAACAGTGTCCCACAACACTGACATTTTAAAAAATGTAATATATATATGAATATATATGTATATATGTGTGTGTATATATATATATATATATATATATATATATATATATATATAATTTTAAAGTTTACTTTTAATCACTGAACACCTTTACAATGTACAACATGGCTTTTCCCAGCATGAATACAGTATATATTAGTCAAGTCAAAGATATTACCATATATTACCATTATCATCAACAGATAATGTTTCAGTTTTGTGTCTGTTAAGTGTTTTGTTCATTTTTTCCTCCTGATTCCTTCCCTCCCATCTCCTATTACTCACCGCCTCCTACAATGTCTCTAGTATCTATAGTTGCCCTCCTAGCTATTTTACCTTTCAGTCTTTCAGTTTCTGATATAGAATGCAGGCTTTTAGTATATATTAAGCAGGGATATACAATACCTGTCTTTCTTAGTCTGGCTTGCTTTGCTTAGCAGTCTTCCATATTGGTCCACTTTGTATCAAATGTCAGGGTTTCTTTCTTTCTTTCTTTTTTTTTTTTTTTTTTTTTTTTTAGTGACTGAATAGTATTCCATAGTGTGTATATGCCACATTTTTTCAGTCCACTCATATGTTCTTGGACATTTGGGTTGATTCCATGTCCTAGCAATGATGAATAATATTGCAATAAACATAGATGTTCAAGTGTTTTCTTCAATTTCTCTTAATACCTTCAAAATATGACCAAATCCCAACACATGAGTTTGAGGGAACACTCAAACCATAGCAGGGGTGCTGCTCCTTTTTAATTACTTCCTTAGGCAGTCAATTCCATCCTCTTCATAGGAAAAGTTGGCCTACTGGTGTTGCATGGCCATGTGTCACGTAAGAGTCATGTTGAGCAGACAGCTACTGCCATTTGGAGTGTGCCTGCAAGGGGGTTCTCTGTCCAAGAACAGGAACGGACATGAGAGGACCTCAAATGAAGGAGTTGATGACAGTGTTGTGGAACACTATTCGACCCACTGATGCCAGATAATTAATTACTGTTAGGGTAACTCTAGCTGGGTACAGTGACTGCCTATCCCAGTATGTCAAGAAAAGTTCTTTCAGGTTTCTTACTCATAGAATACTTAACATTGTGGCTAAGTTAATGAGGTTGTTCAAAAACTAGGCAGTGTTAACTCAGAAGTTTCTGGATATGCCAAAGCCTTTATGTGTATTGTTCCACAGAGCATAAAACAGGAAAGAAGCCAGAGAAGACACAATGTTTGCTCATAGTAATTTGGCTCCTTTTTCTTTTATTTTTACTATGAGATTCACTTGTTTGGTCTCTTGTGATTTATTCAGCTCTTTTTTCAATTCAGTGACAAGAAAACAGCCATAATATGCTACATAACCACATAACCAATTTCTCTGTAAGATCATCAACCATATCGTTTGACTTGAATTTAAAAAATGTACTTTCTCTATTTAGCTTTGTACCCACTGCAACATATTTTAAAATCTAATTGTCTCCTTGAATGGAAAAAGCAATGTTTTCTATGAAATCTTTTTATATCTTAGCAGATTCATTAAAGGACCTTTAAGCCTCTTAGACTTAGGTTATCAGACCACCCTGGCAAAAATCTGAAGTGAATGCCTGTTGTCCTCATCTAATGCTTAATCAGTAATTTGCTTGTCAGCCCAATGGCTATCTAGGTATGGGAAATGAACCACCGTATTATAATAGCTTGAAGCTTACGGCATCACCAGCAGTTGGAATTCACTGGAAAGCCAGTAATCATAATTATGAATATCAATTTTCTATTTTTTATTTAGAATCCTGAAGCCAGGTTCAGAGTTGAGTTAGTTATAAAACCATACAGTGTCTCTGGGGATTGTAATCTGAAGATGGACATTGTGAACAAAAGCAAATATGTAGTAACCAAGAAGGAAAATAAATAGCAGCAGGGCAAAGATCCCTTATTTTATTGTGGTAAAAGGAACACTTTGCTAAGCAGGGTTGCTGTAAGGCGGGATTCTTGGGATGTGGCAGACCTCATCTCAGGAGTCTGTGTTACATTGAATACTTCCTAGGCCTGTATCTCGTATAGAACTGCAGGAGTGTGTCAATGCCTGAGATGTACAGGCTGCTCAGGGGCTGACTTCTGGCATGTCACAAGCATTCAGTGGTACCTTCAAGGTTTGGGGTGAGAGAAGAGGAAAGCTGAGTTTTAATTGACATTGCAGGTTGGGTTTGGGGGAAACTAGCTAGTTTGACAGGCTGGTTCTTCTGAAACAATCTTGAGATGGAATGTGGTGTATAGGGTTATTATTAAATAACAGCCCTGGAAGAACAGTAAGACAGAAAGCAGGTCTGGTCAGAGAAGTTAAATATGACCCAGGCATGCCACCAGGGGGAGCTCTGAGGTACAGTCTGCCTATTAGTTTTTCAAGGCTGAAATTTCAGTTCCTTTACACTCCCGCTCTAATCAGCCACTGGTTGTTAGCTGCCTTTTCAGTGTGTCCTTAGTAAGATGACTCTCCGCAACGGAAGCAAACCCCAAAGTAGTTGACAGCTGGAGTCATCCCTTGAAGGGGATCTGGTTATCCATTTCATGTCTACGTTAGGGAGTGATTGACGGAGTTGAAACTGAGCTTTGGTTCTAGCTGGTGATATTTCTTCCTCCCTTTGTTCAATTAACGGATACTTATTGAAAGTTTCCTTGGTGCCAGGCACTGTTTTAGGTGTTAGGGATCTGACATTGAATGGAAAAGAAAAATGGAGGAGAAAATGCCAGCCCTTAGGGAATTACATGGTAATGGAGTGGGGGTTGGGTGGAGGTGGGGATAAACTGTAAACAAATATAGTGTATTGGATGATAAAAGTATTGTGTGAAAATAAAACATGAAATATGAAAGAACTGTGTGTATGTAGGATAGAGAATAGGATAAAGGACATTGCTACTAAAAACAGAACAGTTGCCTTTGGGTCAGAACCACCATCTTTCAGTAACTGACCAAATGATGAATGAACACAAAGGGCAAGAGGAGAGGCACCTGATTATGTCATCTAGGGGTCCCCAACCCCTGGAGCAGATGGGGCTGGTCTGTGGCCTGCTGGGGGCTGCGCTGCAGACTGGTGGTGGACAGTTGGGCTGCCCGGCCGGGGTGGGGATACAGGGATGGGGGAAATGGAGAGATGCGAGGGTGGGGTTGTGGGGAGTGAGGGGAGGGCAATGGGGGAACAAGCGATGGGAGAGCGAGTGAGTAAGGCTTTGTCTGTATTTGTAGCTGCTCTGCATCACTTTGCCCGCCTGGGCTCTGCCTCCTGTCACCTCAGCAATGGTATTGGATTCTCATGGGAGCAGGATCTCTACTGTGTGGTTGTTTTATTGCACATTGCAATGTGGTAATAGTGGAAATGGGGTGTATCGTGGATGAGGTACGCCTGGGACCACGCCCATCCTGCCACTTCTGGGAAGGGGGTTTATCTTCCATGAGGTTGGTCCCTGGTGCTGGGAAGGTTAGGGACCACTGCTCTAGGCCTTTTAGAAAACCTGGAATTGTTCCATTGTTGATATACACATGACTCTATAAGGAAGGTACTAGTGTAGACATCAAGGGAATGGGTACTGTTCAAAAGGAATGCCACAAATGTTACCATGGCAAAACTGCAAGAGTCTACAATGTTACCCAGCATGCTGCTGGCATTGTTGGAAACAAACAGGTTAAGGGCAAGATTCTTGCCAAGAGAGTTAATGTGGGTATTGAGCATATTAAGCATTCTAAGAGCAGAGATAGCTTCCTAAAACGTGTGAAGGAAAATGATTAGAAAAAGAAGGAAGCCAAAGAGAAAGGTGGCTGGGTTCAACTGAAGCACCAGCCTGCTCCCCCCAAAGCATTTTGTGAGAATCAATGGAAAGGAGCCTGAGCTACTGGGACCTGTTTTCTATGAATTCATGGCATAATAGGTGTTAAAAATAAATATTTAAAAGAATTCTGGACTGTGAACAAAAACAGCAAACCAAACCAGAGTAGTCCGAGGAGGAGCGAAGAGTCAAAGAGGAGAGAGAGCATGTCTTATGGATGTCCGGGGACTCAGTGCAAGCAGAAGAAACAGCCAGTGCGAAGGTGTGACGTGGGAGCGTGCCCAGCGTAGTCTTGTCTTAGCATTCTCCTGCAAGTTTCTGTGCATGGTATTAATATGATGTCTGATGTCTAGCACAAGCCTTGCACAGAATGCAGTGTTTTCTGGTTTTTTTTTTTTTTTTTGAGAGATTTTTGCAATAGGGTGTGTGCGCTCTCCAGAAAGAGAGAGACAGAGACAGAAAGCAAGAAATCACCCCCTGGGGAGGATGACCACATTACAATCTCTTCTCCTCCATTCTCCTCTCGAGATCTTGGGCACGCACACACAGGCGCCCAGCGTGAGTCTAAGCCACTGGGTCTGGGACTCGAATTGCAGTCAACTACATGGGAGTTCAGCGACATAGCCATTATGACAACTGCTGGTCCCAGAATGCAGTGTTTTCAAACTGCACTCGTTTGTGTACCACTGTGATCATTACTGTAACATTCATGTATCCTCTGTACTATTATTTAATTAGATTTTTATTTTATTAAATCTCTTTTTACACTTAAGTATATTTACATTAAGAGACTTTTGTGAAAATAGACAAAGACCACTTAAGTGAAAGCAAGCAAAGGCTACTTTTTCAGAGCTTATCATATATAGGAAGAGAGTCTGAGCTGCCATCACTTGTGTTTGGTAAAGACTCCAGGGCAGGCAGAGGAGAGGGAATGCTTCCTAGGAGATGAAGAAGAGGGCTCGGGTGCCCTGATTGGAGACTTCTAGCATGAAGAAGCTGGAGGTAGGCTAACTAAAAGCTGGGCACCTGGTGTCACTGGTGAGGGGTGCTGATTTGACTTTCTCTGGTTGGTCCAAAGTTGGAAGTCGAGGGCAAAAGTTAAAGTTGTCAATGATTCATGAAGTTCTGGCCATTTGGGGCCCATCATTTGTAGGGGTTATTGCTTGACTTCTTAGACTGGTTGATACGGTGAGTGGTCTGACATGCAAGTCTGACTCGTAGCTAGTAGGTTGAATCCTAAGTTGATAACTATAGGTAAAGGGTTGGCTTCCTGGGCTGGTGTTACAGATTGTGAGTCAGAGTTTTATTTTTATCCATTCATATATTCAGTTTCTCAGTTTTATTTCCATACACTGCAAAGCTAGTATCATTTGGCATATTACTTTTATTTTCAACATAATTGTACCTTAATGTCTGCAGAAGACACACACACACATCCAACTATTAAAATGAAAATGCAGCCCAGCCTCTGTAGATAGTGATCGTGAGTAGTGGACTAGACTATGGAGCTGGAAGCCGCATGTTGACTGCAGTTTGAGTCCCTGGCCAGGTCATCCTGAAAATATGCTGGGCGGTGTGCCCTAGCCCTGGGGAAGGTGATCCTCTCTTTCTCTCTCTTTGTCTTTCATGTGTTCTATCTTAAAAAATGTGTGGGGCCAGTGCACAGTAGTAAAGTATGGTGCAGCAGTAAAGCATTTCATGCTGTGAGACTGGCCCAGATAGGAAGTTTCCAGGTTGGTGTCTGGAGATTTCCCTGAGTACACTGGTCATGCACACGCCCATGATCTGGGGATGGCTGGGGCTGAGAGCAAATCAGGATCCTATTGGAGATGCTGTCTCTCTGTCTCACTCATGAAAAAATTAAATAAACAGTTTTCCATGTGAAACTTGAAATAATTGTATGCAACCCTGGGATTTACAAAGAGGAATATATACCACAGTTTGGAAAAAATTGAATTGTAGGTACTCTCTACATATTTTATTTTAAACCACCAGATTATGGGGTAACCAATGTTTTCTTTTTAAAAACCTTTTGCCAAAGGGTGTGTGATCTCACTGGGGAGAGACAGGGTGGGGGATAGTGAGAAAGCACCCCACTCCACCCACCCCTCATAAAGCATGGCCACACCTCAATCCCTTCTCCTTCCCTTCTCTTCCTTTCAGAATTTTGGGCATGTGCACAACACATGGCCAAGTCTAGGACCCCAACTACATGGTCAGCCAAGTGGGATCCAGCTATCTTAACATCAGGCTGGTCCGGTATTTTCTAAATCTTGAGTGCATTTTCATTGATTTTTTTAAAAAAATATTTCTGCTTTAATGTTTTTCTTAACAAAGGATTAACATCCCCCTCCCTGATTTATTTCATAGTTAGAATTGGTTTAAGAAGATTCTTCTAATTGACTGATTTTAGTTTTCCTGACATCATGGGAGTTTTGATGCACTAGTGAAATGGAGTGGGTTAATGCTTGGGAAGCCAGATACACTGCCTCAGGATATTGGGCATTAGTGGAGAGGGGCCCAGGGTGACTGTGAAGATGAATGGATGACAAAGACAAATTTTATACAGGCTATAAAAACTCAGAGTCTCACTCTTTGGCCCATATTTTTCAAACTAATGAAGAAATTATCACTTTTCCCAGCCTTATTTTGCTTGGTATTCACAATATACCCTTTGTGTATGTGCATATAATTGTGCTTATTTATTTAGTTTAATGCCATTTTGTGTTTATCTTCCTCAATTGACTGTGAAATCCTAAAGGGGAGGTAGAATTAGTCTTACACATGCTTATGTTCCCACCTGCTAGTCCCAAGTTTGCCAAATAGCAGATGCTCAATAAATGTCAATTAAATAAATTAGCAAACAAATCTTCAGGGCCTTGGTGTATTTACCCAAAATACTGATTTTACTTCTTGAGCCTGGTAAAAATAATGGCCAGCACTGTATGTGTCATTCTCCCCATGGAATTGCACAAGCAAATAGGTCCCTATTGAATGTTTGATGATCAGGTTAAAAAAAAAAAAGCGGAGGAGGACCAGCTGTCTGACTCCTTGGTGCCCAAGCTCATGATTCACCATTATGCTGTGTAAATGTTTGGTCAAAATGAAACACATTCTGTACTCCATGCCTGGTGCATAACCCCACTCTTTGTGAAGGTTGCTTTTGTGAAGATAAGAAGTAAGGAGTTGGATGAAGAATTTTGGGGAAGACTGCTGGTACCCACTGTATGCTGGCTTGGTGCTTCTTTGTCTAGCTAATTTTCTCATCTAAGGACAGTAAAGATGCTCCCAGACTTCTTTCCTTTACCCTGGATGGTAATATTTTGGAGGATTCAGCTTTGCCACATTGCCTGTGTGTTTTGAGTCACCTAAATACATATGTATTTTATTAAAAATGTAAAATGGGTCTAATTTAATAGTATATTTTAGTGATTTATATAGTCTCATATGAAGGCCATTACTTTAAGAGAGTCACTCAAAAAGTGCCATTTTAAATGGCCCTTTTTTTTTTTGAGAGGTTTTTGCTATAGGGCGTGTGCGCTTGCCAGACAGACAGAGACAGAGAGACAGAAAGCGAGAAATCACCCCCCAGGGGGATGGCCACGTCACAGTCCCTTCTCCTCAATTCTCCTCTCGGGATCTTGGGCACACATGGACACGCGCCCGGCGTGAGTTTAAGCCACTGGGTCCGGGACTCGAACCGTGGTCAACTACGTGGGAGTCCAGCGACATAGCCATTACGCTAACTGCTGGTCCTTTAAATGGCCCTTTAAAATGCTAAATGACCAGTCTGAACCTGTTCAGGGAGATAGTTGTGTCATCTTTGCTTATCTTAGTCTATCAAGGTCTAGAAACAGTAATTTTCCTCTTTTTCAAAAAATAATTAGATGTAGACATAAACTTTGCTAAACACACCAGCTTGCTGGTTAGTAATGGCTCTATCTATCTATCTATCTATTTATTTTAAAGTTTTTGCCATAGGGCACATGTAGTTGCTAGAGATACAGAGAGAGACAGTGAGAAGGAAAACTAGAAATCATCCCCTGGGGGATGGCCATGCTGCAATCCCTTTTCCTCCATTCTCCTCCTCGGATTCTGGGCATGCGTACACATGTGCCCAGTATGAATTTCAAACTACCAGATCTGGGACTTGAACCATAGTCAGCCATCTAAGCATTTAGGGTTTTAGTCACCATGCCACCTGCTAGTCCCAGTAATGGCTTTTGTAAACCTGTTTTCTCTTTCAGATATTTGGTTGCAGTATTTGTTATATTTGCAATTTACTCCAAAATACTCCAGCACAGCCGAGTGGTTTGGGGTTTACTCAGTTTGGATGATGTTCTAGGGCCAGCAGTGATGAGTGTGTGTTTACGCAGAATGGCCACTCTCCGCAACTGGCCACTGCAAGCACCGCAGCTACCCTCTAGTCAACATTAAACATTTTGCTGATTAGTATTACAAGGTTAGAAATCAATTTTCATAAGGGAAACTGCTATCTAGTCAGTCACCATAATGTGTTTAACAGGATATTAGTGGTATGTGAGATTCTGTGACTAGACTAAAATATTTTAGGACACTTGTCACTATTGCAGAGGAAGGTATGCAAAAACTATGAAGCTTTGTAGCCTTTGTTATGGTAGCCGAGACTTATTCATAAGCAGAGAGTATCTAGACATTGGGAAAGGGACTGTAGGGTAACAGAATCAGCCTCTGGGATATTGTCACATATACCCTGAGTGAACTTCCATGCAAGGTGATAATGGTGGACCACCAAATAAAAGAGAGAACTTAGTCTTCATCATGTTTATAGCACGGACTGTCAGAAATGTTTTGTGACTTCTTTGCTAATTAATGTTATTTAATCCAAGTCTATAATGTGCCAAAATTTGGCCAAAGATTTACTTTGATTAAAATCAGACTAGTGAGGTGGTTGTAGTGTTACTAAACTTTGTCCACTTGGACTTTTAGAAGTCTCCCCTTATCTATTAAAACAAATGAACAAACAAATCCAAAAAAAAAAAAAAAAGAAAAAAAAATAAGTGACTCCCTTGAGACAGCTTTTCCTTTTTACACTCAGTTCTGCTCTGTTCTAAGTCCCAGTTCAACTGGAGAAGCAGACTAGTAGGAAAATCTGTTCAGAGATTCATTGCAAGGAATTGGGTTCTGACCGGGTACGTTCGAAATCTGTAGGTCAGGCAGAGTAGGCAGGAACTCCAGCTGTGCAGAGGCTGCTCTTCACAGGTGCATCCCTTCAGGAACGCTTCAGTTCTGCTGTTATCGCTTGCCAGGTGATTGAACCAGGCCCTGTCAGGTTATCAGGAACAACCTCTGCTGCCCACTCAGACTGGGAATAACCTCTGTTGCTTAAAGTCAACTAATTATGGATTTTAATCACATCTACAAAATACTCTCACAGCAACACTAAATTAGTGTTGGACCAAAAAAAAAAAAAAAAAAAAAAAAAAAACGAAAAAAAACAGAACAAAAAACAAAAGTAGGGACTGTAGCCTAACTAATTTAATAGGCCCTTTCTTGTTTTAAAGGTAGCCACGGCAGGCTTGGTACCAGGACCATTGTAAAGTCTAATTACAAAAGGTCACTAATTGTGCTTAGTCTCAAGAGAACCCTTTGGCTCTCCTTCATTATTCTTTTGTGCATATCAACAAAAAAAAACCTTAAAAAATAGTGTTTCTAAAGAGATTATGCTTAATAGCTTATCTTAACTAAGTGCATTTCCCTCCTTAGAAGCTTGCTCATTTGGGCTCAAAAAATGGGTTTCCCCAGCCCAATTCATCAATGGAAGGAGCTTTTCTCTCTAAACGTATTTTGCCGAGCAGGTGCAATACTCTTATGCTATTCAGAGCAGTGGCGGTATCACAGAGCGAAGGCAGTGGGACAGGCATGGGATTTAAAGTTGTAGGCCTCAGCTGCAAGTCCTTCCTTATGAGTTCTAGGACTATGGGCAAATTACTTAATCTATTTGAATCTGCAGTGATAGTACTTCCCTTCAAGAATTGTTATGATGGGGACCAGCAGATGGCATAGTGGTTATGTCGCTAGACTCCTATGTAGTTGACTGCAGTTTGAGTCCTGGACCTGGAGGCTTCAAACTCATACTGGGCACATGTGTATGCATGCCAAAATCTCAAGAGGAGAATGGAGGAGAAGGGCTTGCAGCATGGCCATCTCCCCCACCCCCTGGGTGATTTCTTGCTTCTTTCTATATCTCTGGTGAGTGTACACACCCAATAGCAAAATATCTCTCAAAAAAAAAAAAAGAATTGTTATAATGAAACCACAGATAGATAGAGCGATGTTTAGTTTCATAAATACAGTGGGGATGGGGCAAGCACTTGGTGTAATGGCTATGTCGCTGGACTCCCATGTAGTCAACCGTGGTTCGAGTCCTGGACCCCGGTGGCTTAAACTCACACTGGGCACGTGTGCGTGCATGCCCAAGATCCTGAGAGGGGAATGGAGGAGAAGGGATTGCGGCATGGCCATCCCCCCCATGGGGTGATTTCTCGTTTTCTCTCTCTCTGTCTCTCTCTTTCTGGAGAGCACAAAAACCTCTCCAAAAATAAAATAAATAAATAAATGAATACAGTGGGGAGAATGTGGCTAACAATGTACTGTATATAATGTTTCAAATGGTTGAGATGATGAAGATATCAATTACCTTGATTTAATCATTATACATTGTATTTATGTACTGAAAAATCACATTGTAACAATTAGCTTAAGAGAAATATTAATTTAATAAGGTGAACAAAGAGAATTGTTGTGATGATCAGAAATTGGATTGGAAAAGCCTACATGGTAGGCTCTTTTTTGTTATTGTCATAAGGTGCTTGTAGTCATCACAGAGAGAAAGAGAGACACAGAGAGAGGGAGACAGAGGAAGCCCTTCAAAAGGGGATGGTCACACCACAATCCCTTCTCCTCTATTTTTCTATCTTTTTAGGATTTTTAGGATGCATGCACACATGTCTGACATGTTTTTAAGCCACTAGGGCCAGGATTTGAACTGCACTCAACAATGTGGGATCTGGTACCCCTAACCACTAGGATACAGGGCCAGTGCCACAATAGACTCTTAATATATGACTATAATAATTATGAAACCAGCAACTGAACCCTTTGCTGTAATAAGTCTTCTAGTTAATAACCCTCCTCCCTCCCCCATTCTAACATCCAGAGCACTAAGAGGAAGGATGCTTGGTGTTAATATCTCCAACATAAATATTATCCATATAAAAATCATCAGTTATAATATTTATAAGGAACAAAGGATATTTATTATCCAATTAGAAGTGATAAATTCTTCATGACATTGAATATTCTTTCCACCTTCTTTTGAGCTGAAGAATGTACATTTATTACATTTCCTAGCCTTTATTATGGGTCTTAAAAATGTCAGGCTTAAAAAATGTCTCAGAGTCTGGATTTTGCACAGCAAGTCCCTTTTTCAGCCGTTGTAAGTTCGTTGTATTTTATTCACACAGTACAACCAGACTTCTGCTAATGTTACGTGCACTACTTTATTTTAATAGTAAACATTATAAAGGGGGGTATAGAAACATAAATCAGGCCTTTTATAATTGGCAAGATTTAATTCCTCTTCTCCCAGAGCAGAGAGGATAAGCACTTTTAATTTCTGATTTTCTATAAATCTAATATTATGTGCCTCAAGTCCTAAGAAATATGTACTTCAGTTCTTTGATTAGTGGCAGAAAGAAAAAACCAGTTGACATGATCATACTGTTTGTAACAGGCATGATTTTAACAAAAAAAGAAGCCTGCAAAACATATAAATTTGTTGTTTTCAGAGTTGTTGCCATAGTTCGGGGTTTGGTGATAAATCTTTCAAATAAAGACAGCTTTTTGAAATTTGTTTTGTGGCCTAGCAGCTGGAGTGGAAGTTAAGGTGCTGGTTCCCACATGCCAATCCCATGGTTTGAAACCCAGACCTGGCGGCTTGAAAATCACATATGTGTGCTCAAGATCCTGAAGAGAGAATGAAGGAGAAGGGATTTGGGCACAGCCAGCACCCTAGGGGTGATTTCTCATGTTCCTTCTCTCTGTCTCTCTCTGATGAGTGCATGTGCCCTATAGCAAAAACTACAAAAAAAAAAAAAAAAAAAAAAAAAAAAAAAGTTTCACTGCCTCTCCCCTTCCCTGATTTTCTACCTCCCTAACTGCTATTATTATCACATAGTATTCAGGTTAGCTATGTCAGCTGATGTTCCAGGTCTCATAAGCTTCTTGCCCACCCTACCTCAAAGAGCAGAATGCATTCTCTTCTCAACCAAATTAGAATGCTCTCAGACCAGGTCATGGTCTGGTGGTTAAGGTTGAGATTTCACATGGCCCACTGTGTGTGGTTCAAGTCCTGAACCTGGCAGCTGTGAACATGCCAAGCACATGGACATGCATGACCAATACCCTTAAAGGAGGGGCAAGTAGAGGAGAAGGTATTGTGGGATGACCATGAGCCATGGGGAGTACTTTTGTGCTTTCTCTGTCTCCCTCTTTTTCTCTTATTTGTGCCCTTTGACAATTGAAAAAAAAAAACAAAAAACAAAAAACAACAAAAACCAAAAAACCAAAAACAACAACAAAAAACCACTAAGAAACCAAAGCCTTCTCTTCTTCCCTCCTTTTCTCTTTTTCTTCTCTCTCTTCCTTTCTTCTGTCTTGCTTCATCCTTTTGACATGAATTTCTTTAGGCATGTACCACCAGACACTGTAGTGTACTAAGTGCTGGGAATATAGAAATGAAATGGTAAAGTCCTTCTCTTTTGCAAGCTTACAGAACAGTTGGAGAGTAGACAGTGAAAATAGTGTAATTATTTCTATACTGGATATTTGCATAAGATGTAAAAGCACTAAATTCTCCTGAGGAAATCAATGAATCAAAAAGGTATTGGTAGAGCTAATTCTTGGTGAGGAAATGGGAGTTTTCCAAGCAATTAAGCAAAGGAGGTGTGTGTGTGTGTGTGTGTGTGTGTGTGCACGTGCGCACGTGCGTGCGTGTGCATGTGTGTGTATGTGTAGACTTGGCCTTTCTGGTGGAGGAAATTGCATGCACAAAAGGTCAAAAGGTTGAAACAATTCTGTATTTGGGAAGCCCCAGGAATTCAGACTCTTACAAAAATTCAGCACAGAGGCCCAGCCACAGTGCTCCAGGCAATAGAGTACCGTAGCATGATCCTGGAGTCACAGAGGGTTTTAAATCTTGGGTCGACCTCCAGGTTGACATTGCGCACCTATGATCCTGCCTACCTAGGAGGCCAGGGAAAGGACTGTGGTGTGGTGAGACACTGTCGAAGGACTCACTCTCTCAATAAATAAGTAAAGTAAACTTAAAAATAAATTGCATGGTGTGAGATATGGAGGGCAGAGACAAAATTCTAAAGAGAGTAAGGGCAATGAAACTTGTGCTTCATCCTTTCAGTGGGGACTATTGGGCAATTTTAAGTAATAGTATTAAATCAATCATGCTGGTTGTGGAAACTTGGTTAGCGTGGCCAAGATTAGAGGTAAAAAGGTCACTTTAGGGGTTTTGGCAATAATTCAGGTGTAGAATAAAGAAGAGAAGTAGGTATTAATTAGCAAATTCATTCATCCTTCAATAAATTCTCACTGCATATTTACGATGTGCTAGGTATGGGGGATACTGAAATAAATAAAAGTTGTCCCATTACTCATATTGCTTATAGACCAGTAGGAAATCAGACATGTAAACAGGCTCTTTTCATACTATGTTTCAGAGTTCCTCTAAATGTGGTATAGACGAGAGAATCTTTGGCTCAGACTGACTGACTAAGGTTCAAATCCTGCCTCTGCATCTTTCTTCTTGAAGAGTTTCTGGCAAATTACTTGCCATAATTAATAATATGTATATAATATGAATCATATATGTTATATTATATTTATTATATATTATCGCAGGGCTTTTGTGACTATGAAAGTAAAGAATGTATACAGAGGACTTAGAACAGTGCTGTTTACATACTATTGGGTCATTGGAAAAGTTATGATGTGTTTTTCTATGCAAAAATGTGTTATGACCTTTCCAATGACCCAAGAGTATCATCTCTTGGATCCCAGTTTAGAGCTAAAGGAAGAATGAAGAGATAGGGTAGGAGTTGAACTGGTGATAGGATATGGGCCCACCACCTAATCTCTGTTGGATTTATAATTTGCTAGGGAGGCTAACACAAAAGTAGTGCTGCTTGTTCCTTTTTTTTTTGGTTCCTGACATACTAGTAGCATTGAAGAAAGATCAGTTGTGTCCAATACAGAGGCTGCTGTAATTTGTCTGTCAGGGAATACATTGTCTCCTTCTGTTGATTTCTTTACTTCCAAAACTGGTGACCTTTCACTTCAGATTATTTGGTCCTCCCTGATATATACAGCTGTGTTCAACAAAGGTGCCAATAGATGACTATATTTCAATTTGGGTCAGAGAGTTGAATTGAGGAGACAGGAGACTAAGAAAACTTTCCAAACCTAGAGAGGCACTCAACGATCCAGTCCCAAGAGATGCAAAGGACCCCAAATAGAATCAACCCAAGAAGATCTTCTCCAAGACACATTATAGCCAGACTGACCAAAACCACAGACAAAGACAAGATACTAAGACTGGTAAGAGAGAAACAGCAAGTTACCTGCAAAGGATATCCCATCAGACTAACGGCAGACCTCTCATCGGAAATGATGTGAGCGAGGAAAGAATGGGAAAATATATTCAAAGTGTTAAGGGAAAAGCAATTTCAACCAAGAATACTGTACCCAGCAAGATTATCGTTCATATGGGAAGAAAAGACAGAACATTCTCAGATGAATAAAACCTGAAAGAATTTACCAACACCAGACCAGATCTCCAAGAAGTTCTCAGGGAATGCTATATCAGAAAAATTCAATACAGACACACAGAAATAAGAGTTCAAAAACTTAGAAAATGACCAACCTGATTGTAGGGACAAGTCTGGAGTTGAATATTATATCCCAGAATTCAATTGGGAAGATAGAACCACAACAGAAAATAGATTAAGTATGAGACTGAACTGGTGAAATAGCATTCTGTGACTTTTGACAAAAACTTTGCTGAGTTTCTTCTAGGCTTTGTTGTCCAGTTTTAAGGATTTTTGTCCTGTCTTGAGTTGTTGATAGGTTCATGTACCTACTATTTTTTTTCTTTTTTGGAGAGATTTTTTGCTATAGGGCATGTGCGCTCACCAGACAGACAGAGAGAGACAGAGAGACAGAAAGTGAGAAATCACCTCCCAGGGGGGATGGCCATGTCGCAATCCCTTCTCCTCCATTCTCCTCTCGGGATCTTGGGCACGCATGCACACGCACCTGGCATGAGTTTAAGCCACCAGGTCTGGGACGCAAACCGCAGTCAACTACATGGGAGTCCAGCGACATAGCCATTACGCTAACTGCTGGTCCCTGTACCTACTATTTAAACAGAATCCTAGCTGTTTCCTGGCTTTAAGTTTTAAGCAAAGTTCCTTAGGATTTTTTGATTTAACTGCTTTTCTTGAAATTACCAGCTGAACTTGCTATTGAAAGTATTTAGATTATTTAAGAAATTGTATGATCAATAAAATGTGGGGGGAAAAGGAAAGGAAGACAACCGTAGACACCAGAGTTAGTGTGAGAAGAGAGTGGGAAAGGACAGAGGGTCAGAAATAGGGGTAGTATACACACACACACACACACACACACACACATATATATATATACTAGAAATGGAAAATTATTGACAATAACATTCACGATTAAGCCACTTTGCAGTATATTCTGGATGGGAAATCACATTTTGTGTACTGTGACGATGCTTAGGGAATGAATGTAAATTAATTAAATTTAAAAAGTTTCAGAAAAAAAAATGAAAACTGTTTTTCTTGAAATTAAAAAAAGGCATTAAAAATACCTATTTGATGACTACAGTAAGCTATATAGCCCCAGCTAGGTGCTACTTTATAGTATGTTCATTCTACTCACTGAGGTTTATGCCTAAAATCAGACTTGTGTTCATGGATATGTATATATCAGCTGTGCTTGCTATTGAAAATATTTAGATTAAGATCTTTAGTGAATCAATAAAATATGGGGGGAAAAAGGCATAGAAAGCAACCATAGATACCAGAGACAGTGTGGGAGGAGGGTGGGAGACGTCAGAGGGTGAGAGATAGGGAATCAAGGATGGGGAAACAAGGAAAATATACATGAAACAAGAAATGGAAAATTATTTGTTGACGATAACACGTCTGTTGATGTGCTTGATTGAGCTGATACACAGTGTATTCTGGATGGAAAATCTCATTTTGTATGCTGTAATGATGTACAGTGGATGAATGTAAATAAATAAATATAAATAAAAAATAAAAAGTATATAAAGTGGATAAAATGAAGCAGAAAAGACTAGTGATCAGAGAAAAGAAAACGGTATGACATTAATATTCAGTCAGGAAGAGGGTCCTTAAAACTAGCCATTCTTTCTCGGCATTTTATATATCAAAAGCTCAGTAACTTGTGATTATCGAAATTCACAATTCTGATGCAGTAGAACGATCTCAGTATGAGCAGGAGGAGAAGTGACTAGTAGAAAATGGTCTGCGAGTGAACATCTGACAAATGCCTGTGGCCTGGCAGCTGTCCATATAATCTGTGACCTTCAGACGTGGGTCTCACATTAAAGAAAGCGATTCTACTTAAAACAATATCAGGCCTCCTACCAGAGGATGGATAATATCTCAGACAGTTCTTTCTGGAGACTGCAGTGGAGGAAGTCAAGAATGTCTCTTCCAGAGTTGCCACGGCAACATCTCCCTCTTATGACATGAAGGAAGATAGAGGTCACACTGGTGGGCTGTTTAAATGTTGCTCTGATTATGTTTTTTATTTCCACGGGGAAAGGAGAAAAAGGTAGTAGGCAGGCAGAAAAAATAGGGATAGAAAATAAAGTAAAATAAAACAGATAAAGGGATTCTTGTGAGTAATTTTCTAAATATATTTTGTTATGGAAGGATTCCTATTAATTTGATTGAGTTTTAAGTCTAATAAGAGAATTGAAAATGAAATCTCTGCTACTTGAAGGGTATCATGAACGTTCAAGCACAAGATAATGCAATGACCTCTTTTATATCATGGAGAGGGACTTTAAACTAGATTGCGAGGAGAAGAGAAAGCTACAAAAGCAGTCACTTTAAGGGTTAGACCAAGTGTAAGAACACGTTTTCTCTAAATTAATGCAGTTTCTTCTGGCGTTTTCTACTCACTTTTTGAAACCACACTTTAGAATTATATAAAGGCTCTGTGAGAATGGAGTGGTATCAGAAAGATTCAGTTGGAAAATAGAACCAAAGAAGGTAATTTAACAGCTGAAGTTACAAAAGTAATAGAAAAGCTAAAGAATAAAGGGATATTATGCTGTGTATATTTGATCACATATGGAGAGAGAGGGAGAGAGAGAATAAAGGGGACAGTGAGGCAACCTAGAGATTAGCAAACTCAGGAGCTGTACCCTCCTCATCCTATGAGTGGAGGGTCAAAGGGAGTAGGTGGTGGTACAGGACTTCAGGAGCTGGGGCAGCCTGATGGGAACTGCAACCGTGGGGAAGGCTGACTGGCAGGAGCTGGGACCACAGAAGACACAAGCTGCTGCTGGGAATATCATTTAAATCAGAGGAAACAGAGAGAGAGGGTGAAATAGGAAGAGAGAGCACGCTTTTCCCCCTCTAATATTCTGTTTCCAATCTTCCACCAGTTCTTTCTACTGACCAAACCGAACAAGAAGCCAGTAAGGGAGCCCAGGAAATAACTGCATGAATCAACCTCCTGTAGTGCAGAGCAGAGAAAGAGTGCTGAATGGATCCTAGGCACACACGATCCGCAAAGGAGCATGGGAATGTGGGAGGAGGTTAGCATTGTGGATTAGTGAAAAGTCTGATTATGACATTCTTGAAAAATAATGCATATTTATTATTTCAAAAGTGATTTTTTTGTACAAAAATGATAATGATGTGAAGGAACGCATTTTTTTTTTTTGAGAGTTTTTTGCTATAGGGGCGCGTGCACTTGCCAGACAGACAGAGAGACAGAGAGACAGAAAGCGAGAAATCACCCCCCAGGGGGGATGGCCACGCCACAATCCCTTCTCCTCCATTCTCTTCCCGGGATCTTGGGCACGCATGCACACGTGCCCTGTGTGTTTTAAGCCGCCAGGTCCAGGATGCAAACCTAGGGCGACTACATGGGAGTCCAGCGACATAGCCGTTACGCTAACTGCTGGTCCCAGGAACGCATTTGTTAATTAGCTGCATTTAACTATTCTATAATGTATATATGCGTCAAAGCACCACAATAAAACAGACAATTTTATCTGTCAAATAAAATGCATATCATATTAGATACCTTGGGGTCTGAGAATGTCCTGAAAAGGCCAAGACTTTCAGTATTGCTTCTGCAGTATATAATCTGTGGCACCAAAGATGTCATTCAAATTAGGGCAACTCTTTTTAGTATCAGAACGAGATTCCCCAGGACAGTGAATTTGGAGAATAGAATAAATTTCTTCCCTGGGTAATTGATTGTACTTCTTTATTGCTAAAAATAAAAAAACAAAACAAACAAACAAAAACAAACCCAAAAAGCAAAACAACAACAACAACAACAACAAAAACCAAACACAAAGCCTCAACTTTTTTTTTTTTTTAATTGCTGGAAGGTACATGCACTTGCCAGAGAGAGACAGAGAGAAAGAGAGGGACGAAGAGGGAGAAGAAAGCACCCTCCAATAGGGCATGGTCACAGGAATCCCTTCTCCTCCATTTCACCATCCTGTTGGTATTTGGAGCATGCACACACATGTGCCTGGTGCATTTTTCATGCCAGAGGTTGGGTTTCAAGCTGTGGTTGGCTGTAAGCTCCCTCTCTTAACCACTAGGCTACAGGTTTAACCTTCAACTCGGTTTTGAGAAATGAGCAGAAAAATGATCAGAGTTGAGCTACAAGAAAAGCTCGCAGAATGTCGACTCCAGCTCTATGCCAGAATCCCAGAATGACTGTCAGGAGATCAGCTTGGAGTCTGCCTTTTGGGATAACCTGTGTTATCATCAAGTTTACCTAGCCTTACTTTGAACTATTCTAGCAGTGATGTCTATCTGAGGCAAACGATGCTATTTTTTGACAGTTCTGCTAGCAAAAATGTTATTATGTTGAACCAAAAGCTGGCTTATGAAATTTTCCTCCATTGGGTCAAGTTCTGCTATCTATAGTCACAGAGTCAGGTTAATCTCTTTGCTCTGCGACATTCCTTTAAATATTAAAAGGTGGGAGTCATGTACTCCTGACCTTGTACTTTTTCAGACTAAACATTTCTAGAGATTTCATAAATTCCTTCCATTAAAATTCTATGTACTATTCTAGTTGTTTTTTTTTGTATCAGTTTGTGTCTTATACATGACATAAATCTCAAAACTACCTAAACTCTGTTGCTTTATCACATCTCCCAGTGTATTAGAGCCCCAGTCCAGCAATGATGATCTCTCAGAATAATTTGTAACTATTATTGTAACCAGCCTGGTTGCATATTATTGGTCTTCTCTGTTAGACTGTATATTTGTGAAGAGCCAGGGATTGGGTCCTGACTATTTAATTTTACTGTCCACAGTACTTAGAACAATGTGTCTAAGTAGTGGGGTGATAAATAGGAGCACAAAGAGTAACCTATCGAAGATCACAATCTGATGCGCAGCTACCGACTCTGCACCCTTCTACAACGCTGTGTCTTTCTTCAGGCTGTTCCATCTTGCCTGAAGAGCTTCTTTTCCTTTTATCTTCACTAAAAACTCCTTCAAGATTCTACTCAAATAAGGCTGTTTGCATGTGCAGTGGTAACACACTGCTCAGGAGGAGCTGGATCCCACGTGATGACCTACCTGGTCAGCCTGACACTCACTGGGCACCCACATGAATGCCCGAGATCCACTGAAGAACTTGAGTAAGGAGACTGAAGTGCTATTACCAGAAAGCTGGGTCTAATTACTCATTGTTCAAATGCCAAAGTCAAGATAAGTGGTGTTTTTGTGGAGAAAAGTTTATTACTGGAAAGATATTTGTCTGGGAGATCAGCAGAGCTGAAGACTCTCCAAAAGCTGCCTCTCTCCTAACAGCAGAGACTCCTGGGCTTCTATGGGAGGAGGTGGGAGCCAGATGTTTCTTCCTTCCTTCCTTCCTTCCTTCCTTCCTTCCTTCCTTCCTTCCTTCCTTCCTTCCTTCCTTTCTCTCTCTCTCTTTCTCTCTTTCTTCCTTCCTTCCTTCCTTCCTTCCTTCCTTCCTTCCTTCCTTCCTTCCTTCCTCTTCTTTCTTCCTTTTTCTTTCTCTTTCTTTCTTTCTTTCTTTCTTTCTTTCTTTCTTTCTTTCTTTCTTTCTTTCTTTTCTTTCTTTCTTTCTTTATTTCTTTCTTTTTAGAGGTATTTACTATAGGGCGCCTGCGCTCACCAGAAAGACCGAGGCAGAGAGACAGAAAGCAAAAGCGAGAAATCACCTCCCAGGGGGATAGCCACACCATAATCCCTTCTCCTCTATTCTTCTCTCAGGATCTTGGGCATGCATGCACACATTCCTGGTGTTAAGTTTAAGCCACTGGGTCTGGGACTCGAACCATGGTCAACTACATGGGAGTCCAACAACATAGCCATTACACCAACTGCTGGTCCCGGGAGTCAGATGTTTCTAACCCTTTAAGCCAATACCAGGCAGTCTTAGGACCAGGCCAAAACAAGCTGTTACTTCCATCTCGTTTCTGGAAGAGTGTCCTTCAAACAAATACTTAAGTGTGTCTGGTTCTTCTAAAGTCTAGCTATGTCCTAAGAAAGTAAGGAACTAAGAAGGTAAGGAATAAAGTTATGTTTTGAGAAAGCAGACTTATTAGGGTGGTCTATTGTACAACACCGACTATGCCATAGTGCAGGGTGCCAGGAATGTAGGGGTCTTGGTTTCAGCATGATCAGACCTTATAGAGGCTGCTCATTCTCTCTTTTCCTGTCTCTTATGCATAAGAAAAATATATCATGCATCCTTTCTAGCTTTTATGGCCTTCCTTATTCCAGAAGTCTGTCCGTCCAAATGCAGAACATATGGCTTCTTTGTGTTCTTAAGGCATGTAGTCTTTCTTCAGTATGGAAATAAGTGCCTTTGGTTTTAGAGTAGGTAAGCTTATATTTGAACCCAGCCCAATTTCGAACTAAGTTTTCTTTATTCTTTAAATATGAAATTTTGGATAATTATTTATTTTACAAAGTTCTTAAAGGGCTAAATAAAACAGCAAATGATGAGATCATTGCTGAAAGACTGGCACTCAAGCCATCAGGTGGAGTGGAGGCTAAGACAGCTGCATATTACATGGCTGGCTACCCGGGTTGGGCTAGCAGACGTGTGTGCATGCCCAAAATCCTGATAGAAGAACGGAGGAGAAGGGATTGCAGTGTGGCCATCCCCCCAGGGAGGGATTTCTCACTTTCCCACTCTGTCTCTATCTCCAGTAAAGCACATATGCTTTATAGCAAATTTAAAATAAATGAATAAATAAATACCTAAAAGAAAAAGAAAGTCTGATGCTCAATAAATTTTTATCAATCTTCCACTGTGACATTTATAACCTTGTATTTTAGTTTTGTGGGTGTCTCTCTGCTAGGTTTTAATTGAATCTTACTCTTTTATCTGCATAGTAAGGCATTAAAAAGATTTGTTGAATCAAACTTTCTTTTTATCATACGACTACCTTTGCAATGCTGCATACTCTACATCTTCACTATCTAGATGGTAGAGGCTAGCCATATGTGGCCAGTTATATTTAAATTAATTAAAATAAAATATAGTTAAATTCAGTTTCTCAAACAACACCCACATGCGGCTGATGGTTACTGTGTTGGACAGTGCAGACTCGGAACATTTCCATCACCACAGAACGTTCTTTTGGTCCATGTTGCTATAGATTCGATTGTTATAGCACTGTATTAATATTACCACTTGGGCAGCTATTTCCTTCATCATTCTTGGTTCTATATTTTTAGCAATTCAACTATGATTCAGCTTCACCTATTGGCAGCCAAGTTACACAACAAATTCATGCAGAACCTACAATCGATTAAAATTCCTCAAAGCTTCGTTTTTCACTCTAGGTGCTTTCATAACATTTTGAAAAGACGGTGTTATCTAAGGTTTGCAATTAAATTTTTTTCTATAAAGGGCCAGAAACTAAATATTTTAGTCTTCAAGGGCCATATGGTCTCTATTGCAACTATTCAGTTGTCTCTATTGCAACTATTTGGTGCTGTTGGTGCAGCTGAAAGCCGACATAGACACAATGTAACAGGATGGGCTGGTTGTTTTATTTACAAAACCAGGCTATTTATTGGGAGTAGTTTTCTGACTCCTGATCTCTTGGTCCATTCAGGATGCTACAATAAAGTACAATCAACTGAGTAGTTTGTAAACAGCAGAGATATATTTCTCTCAACTCAGTCCAAGATCAAAGCCTACTCTGTACCTGCTGAGGGGCCAGTGTTCATAAGGTACAACGGGCAAGGCCGCTCTCTCTGCGTCCTCTTTTAAGAGGGCACTAATCCCTTTCCTGAGGGTTCCAACCCTATGACCTAATCAGCTCTTAAAGGTCCTACCTCCTAATACCACTATCTTCATGATTAGGTCTCCATGTATGTATTTGGGGTACACAGACCATCAAATCATAGCACCCCATCTATGCTCACAGTCTACACGCCTTTACTGCTATAATGACACAGCCAGCTTTCACCCTTCACCTTGATTTTTTTCTTTTTAGATCAAAATAAGTTTATAAGGAGTCTTCGAAAAGCTCATAGAGAATGTGTATTATGACAAAACTATGCATGGATTTCAATTGTTTTTGCATCAAAATAAATTTATACTTTGGTTCCATTTTTCCACAAATTTTTTGAAGTCCCCTTGTATCATAAGCTCCTTCTTTCTTTCTTCCTTTTTCTTTCTTTCTTTCTTTCTTTCTTTCTTTCTTTCTTTCTTTCTTTCTTTCTTTTTCTTTCTTTCTTTCTTCTTTTTTTTTTTGCCAGATAAAGAGACTCCAATCAGAGTTGGTACTGGGCACCCCTTTTCTCAAAGATATCTTCAGAAATCTATAAGCTTATTTTCCAGAAAATGAGGGAAAACTATGAAGAGCTACCTCAAAATGCTTTAATGCCATATATTAAGACTGTTACACAGATGAATTACTTAAACTTCATAACAACTTCACTTCACTGCTGAGGAAACGGGAGTCACACAGAGGTGAGGTAACTTGCTTAAGGTCACACCCTTGTAAGTGGCAAAGTAGTGAATCAAGTCTAGACTGTCTCCCATCATAGGCTTTGTTTCCAGGAAGTGCCTGTCTTCTCTCTCAGCCTCGGGTCTCCATGTTTTTGATCTGAAAACACCTTGTTCCTCTTGTTGCCTCTTTTCCTTTACTCCTCTTTACCCACCCCTGAAACTGGGGATATTACCATAGGAAAAATTCTTTAATGCTTTACAGAAGATATGGAGAGTGGCTGTCATCTAGATGCGGAATGAAACTCACTGGACATAATTTCAGTTCTATTTGACTTGTCCTTTCAGCAGCATTTGACATGGTAGCCACACTGTCCTTCTTGAAATATTTTCTCTTAATCCCTGTGATGCCCACACATGGCTTTCCTTCTACCCCTCAGGGTCATCTTTCTCATTCTCCCTCCCTCTCTCTCTCTTCTCTTTTTTGGGGGAGAAATTTTTGCTATAAGGTGTGTGTGCTTCCTAGAGAGAGACAGAGAGACAGAAAGTGAAACCCACCCCCCACCCCCCACCCCCACGGAGGATGGCCACACCACAATCCCTCCTCCTTCATTCTTCTCTCAGGATTTTGGGGGCACACACACACACACACACACACACACACATGCCTGGCATGAAATTTATTTTTTATTTATTTATCTGTTTTTAATTAATTAATTATTTTAAACATTTATTCACTGTACGTCTTTATAGCATAGAAAATGAATTTTGTCATGTTGAATACACTGCATATGGTCTGGTCAAAGACATTATTACACACATTATCATCAGCAGACAATATTCCATATTTGTGTCCATTAAACATTTTAGTTCTTTTCCCCCTGATTTTCTCCTTCCCCATAGACCCTCATTGTCTACCCTTCTCCTGCACTGTCTTTAGTTTGATGTTATAACATATATCTTTTCAAGAAAAGAAATTTTAGCTTTAATAAATCAAAATGTAAAAATACTAAGAAAAATTTGCTTAAGACTTAAAGTCAGTATTGGATGATGAAATGGGGATTTTAATGTCTCTGTATTGACTGATATGCATGGTATTCCTTCTGGAAAAAGAAATGTAATACACTGTAAAGTTATATGTGCTTTAATGTAATATAAACAAGATTATGATGATAATAAAAAATAGACTTAAAGTCAGGAACAAGGTTAGGATTCTGTTCAAACAATAGGTAGACACTAAAAACTCAAAAGACAAATATGGACAGAGCTGAAATCTAATAAGTGCACTGTAATTTTCTTCTGAAACTTTTTTTTCTATCTCCTATTCCCCTTTTAACAAAGAGAGGCATAAACTAACTTATTTGTGAAAACAAACAAACAAAAAAACAAGCTTAGTCTTAATTTGGTCTGTTATTTGCACAAAGCCCTATTAGAATGCTAATTGATTTAGGTGGCTTTGCTGGAACCTTTTATTGTGGATTTAAGATTAGACTCTTTAGAAAAGTCTCCCAAGGGTACTGAGCCAAGTCAGGAATTCACCATCTGACTGTGCCTTCAAATACCTGTACTTGGAAGTTTTGGGCCTGTCAGGAATGACCTTACTTACCTGCCAGGCAGATCTGCTTATGGTACCAGGCAATCTTTCCAAGAGCTTCTGTTGGCTCTCTTGAGATCAACCTTAGTTCTTTAGCTTTCTGGTCATATCTCAGATATGACATTCCAGGCAAAGTCCTGGCAATTAACCAGTATTTCCATGTATTTCTGATGCAAGTCAACAGGTATTATTGAACTAATGCAAATAACCATACTGCAACAAAATAGTAATACTTGCAAATACTTTCCAATTCTAGAGGGGTCAGGAAGGGAGAAGTTTATGTTTCAATTTCATTTAAAAGAAAAAAATATATTTTAACTAATTGCTGAGGCTATCAACAACTCAAGAGGAAACAAAAATCCTTAAATCTGGAAAACAAAGCATAGAAGAAAATCAGTAATGTTTTAGTTAAAAATAATACAATTCTATTTCACCAGTTTAGTCTCATGTATTAAGTCTCTCTTCTGTTGAATTTGCAGTGTTACTGTGGTCCAGTCTTTCCATTTAAATCCTGGAAGTTCAGAAATATGATTTCAAAGTTATCCAAAACCTATATTCAAGGGTGCTTATCAGAGTCTTTTTCATTAATTTCCTTATAAAAGGCAATTTTGGGTTGTAGTCTATTCCAAAATGTTTTAGAAAGAGCATCAGAGTAGAGCAATTAGCTGTGGACAATGAGACTTAAAAAGGCCATGGCTTGATATCTGATTTTACCATAGTCCAAACTGACAAATTTGGTCATTTCTGTGACAAACTATTTTGGAACTATTTAGCATTATAAGTATGACTAATAACATACCATTACATAACAGATATTTAAAAATCTCATACAATTTTGGAACACCCATTGACACAAATTTCTATACATTGAGAGCTAAGCATCATTTCATATTAGACAATGTTTCCCATATAATTTCCCCAAAGATTAGTGTGTTGCTGTCTTTTTTTCCTTTTAAAACCAGTAGACTTTCCTTCATCTATTTGGGTGCTCCTGTGCTGGATGCATAGATATTTATAAGCATTGTAACTTCTTGATGAATTAGACCTTTTACTACTATATAATATCCTTCTTTGTCTCTTACAGTTTTTGTCTTAAAGCCCATTTTGTCTGAAATCAGTATTGCAACTCCAGCCTTTTTTTTTTTTCTTTTGGCTTCCATTTTCATGGAATACCTTTTTCCAGTCCTTCACTTTAGTCTATGTATGTCTTTATCCATGAGGTATATTCCCTGTAGACCACAGATAGAGGGTGTCTGTTTTTAATCCATTCAGTCAGACTGTGTCTCTTGATTGGAGAATTTAATCCATTAACCTTCTATGTTGTTATCAATACTTCTGGACTTGTCCCTACTATTATATTAGCCATTTTCTTGGTTGTTTTTTGTTTTCTTATTTCTATCTGTCTCTCTTTAGTTTTCCTGGTATAGCACTCCCTTCAGAACTTCTTGAAGAGCTGGTCTGATAAATTCTTTCAGGTTTTGTTTATCTGAGAATACTTTTATTTTTCCTTCCCATTTGAAAGATAATCTCGCTGGGTACAGTAGTCTTAGTAGAAATTGTTTTTCTTTTAACACTTTGACTATATCTGTCCATTCTATCCTTGCTTACAGTGTTTCTGCTGAGAGGTTTGATATTAGCCTGATGGAATAACCTCTGTAAGTAACTTGACATTTCTCTCTTGCCATTTTTAGATTCCTGTGATTTTAGTCATTCTGGCTGTATGCCACGGAGAGGATCTTCTTGCGTTGATTCTATTTGGGGTCCTTTGTATTTCTTGGGTTTGAGTATTTGATTGCTTCTCTAGGTTTGGGAAGTTTTCTGCAAGTATTTCATGGAATACACCTTCTATGCCCTTATTCGATTCTTCACTTTCTGGAATACCTATTATTTGAATATTTGGTCATTTTATAGTATCTAGCATTTCTCTTATGTTGTCCTTACTTTAAAAATATTGTTTTTATTATTTCTGGTGGTTTTTTATCTAAGTAAAAGGTTTTGTCTTCCAACTCAGAGATTCTGTCTTCTGCATTGTCTAGTCTACTATTAGTACTTTTTTTTTTTTTTTTGGAGAGGTTTTTTTCGCTATAGGGCGCGTGCGCTCGCCAGACAGACAGAGAGAGACATAGAGACAGAAAGCGAGAAATCACCCCCCAGGGGGGATGGTCACGCCGCAATCCCTTCTCCTCCATTCTCCTCTCGGGATCTTGGGCACGCACGCACACGCGCCCGGCGTGAGTTGTAAGCCACCGGGTCCAAGACGCGAACCGCGGTCGACTACGTGGGAGTCCAGCGACATAGCCATTACGCTAACTGCTGGTTCCCTACTATTAGTACTTTTGAGGGAGGTCTTGATTTCCTATATTACTGTCTTCATCTCTAGGAGTTCTGACTGATATTTATTTATTTATTCATTTATTTATTTATGGTTCTATCTCCTCCTTGTAATCCTGGAAAGACTTCCTCATCTCTGTCACCATGAATATTCTGAACTCTATTCCTGACATTCCTTCAAATTCCTTTGGGCTGTCCATAGTTGAAGAGTTATTCAGTTCCATTGAGGAAGAGGTATTTCTTTGTTTCCCCGTAGTTTTTGTGCCTCTGTGCTGGTTTCTAGTAATCTAGTGGATTATACACTACTACTTGTTTTTCTGTTGTTGATTCTGTAGTGTCAGGGGAAGAAGAGCTCCCCTTCTCAGATGTGTTCTTGGTAGAAGGTATTGTCTTCTAGTCACAGTGTGTGTATAGACACCTTTAGGTGTTGCTTCCTTTCTCAGACTCTTGAGACCAGGTGCTCCTAGGGCTAACCCAAAGATTTCAGTTGGAAGAGGGAAAAGAAATCATGCAGTGCATTGCACATGTGGTTCAGAAAACTAAGAAGCCACAGAACATTCATGGGACAAGTTGGGAGGCAAGAAGAAGCCTGGAGCAGTTTTCTGCATTGGCTTCCTGCACCAAATGCTGCTTCTCCCTGGTCTGCAGCACCACAGGCTCCAGTGAAAATGGCGGCAGACGTTTGTACCTGAGGCGAGTCAGGAGGAGGAAGTCTAGAGTGGTCACCTGTGTTGGCTTCCCATTTGCTGCTTCTTCCCAGTGTCCTAGGCATGAGTTTTAAGCTGCCGGGTCCAGGACTCAAACTGCAGTCAACTACATGGGAGTACAGTGACCAATATGTCATCAGCTGGTCCCTCGCTCTCTTTTAAAATAAAGAGTATATGTGCATGTAAGAAAGAGAGAGAGAGACCCTTAACATGGTCTCATCAAGCTACTAGTCCCCTTTTCCAGTCCTCCAGATTCTCAAGATTCCATGCACATGCCTGGCATGTTTTCAAGCTGACCCAAAAATCTGAACCAATGGTCAGCCATATGGCTTCCAGCTTTGCATGGTACTTGCCTTCCCCTATACTTCAGCAATTGGGCCTCTTGATCTCTTTTCAGCTTTCTTTTTTCAAGCTTTAAAGATTACTTCTCAGGGCCAGCAGGTGGTGTAGTGGTTAAGGTGCCGGACTCTCACAAAGCCAACCACAGTTTGAGTCCCAGATCCTGGCAGCTTGCTTTCTCACTTTTCCTCTCTCTCTCTCTCTCTCTCTCTCTCTGTCTCTCTAGTGAGCACACATGTCCTATAACAAATTTAAAAAATAATGATAAATAAAATTAAATAAACAATTGTAGAAAAAAAAGAATGCTTTCCTCTAGACTTACTTTTCTCCTTACTGTACACACTTTCTCGGGATAATCTTATCAGGAATAGGACTTCATCTACTAGGTGGATGAAGATGGTTCCCACATCTGTAACCCAGACCTTCCAGGGCATCAATCTTACCAACTGCTTAAGCAACTCATCCACCTGGGTGTCTCATGAACACGCATAGCGTGGCATTTCTCAAGCAGAAATAATTATTTTTCTCTCGTAAGCCTACTATTTCTCCTATATTTTCTTCTTCTTTCAATAGATTTCTGAGCTAGAAATATGCATGTCATCTGAATCCTGCTCTGACAGCCCTACCAATGATCAAGTCCTGGAAATTTCAGAATACATTGGGAATCACTTTCAAATCCACCCACTTCTCTCTTTCCTGACTGCCACTTGCCTGTATTTCTGCAATCATCTCATAATTGGCCTTCTTTCATTAGCATCTCTCCTTCCAGAAATGAGTCCTTGCAATGCAATTTGGATGTAAATTGAACCATATTATTTTCCTGCAAAAATCTTTCAGTGTTCCATACTGCTCTTGGAATTAAGTGCAGATTTCATCGGTTGGGCCAAGAGCCCCTTTATAATCCATTCTCTCTTCTCTCTCCAGGCCTGTCACTGAGTTAGCTCTTCCCATCCTGGGCTCTGGTCACACTGACCCACCTTCTCAGACCAGAGGGCCTCTGCACCTGATCTTTCCTCAGCTTGGACTACATCATCCTCAGCCTTTGGCCTCCTGGCTAACTTCTGCTCATTTCACAAGCATCGGTGGGAATACATATCTGTGCTTAGATGTTGCTTCCTCCACAGAACCTCCCATGACTTCTAGAAGCCTTTCATTGTCTCCGCTCCCTGGCCAGGGTTGCAAACTTCTTGTCTGCTCTAATAACACTCTGTCCTCCCTACAGCAGCGTTTACTACATTGTTGCAGTTGCAGTGGGTTGCTTGTTTCTCTCAGAGCTCTGTGAAGGCAGGGAAGGTTGCCTTTTCTACCATTATAGCTGAGTACTTTCACAAGCACCTGCTAGAAGCTTTATAAATATTAGTTGATTGAAAAACATGTTCAGTAAAAAGAAGCTGGAAATATGGTGCCTGGTGGCTAAGGTGCTGGACACTCCCACATGGCTGACCACGGTTTGAGTCCTGGACCTGGTGGCTTGCTTTCTCACTCCCCCCCCCCCCCCCGTGTCTCTCTGGTCAAGTTAAAATAAACAAATAAAATAAAATAAATAATTCTTTAGAAAAAAAAGAAAGGAAATATGGGCTTTGGAATTTTAAAAAAAATCTTGGGTTTAAATCCAGGCTTTGCAGAGAGACGGAGCCAGAAGGGCTGGTGAGCAGCACGGCAGCATGGCAGAGCTGAGTAGGACTGAGATAAGCCCCCCTCCAGATCATTATCAAGAACCCCAAAGACAAGGAGGAAGTTGTGATCTCTGATGAAACCCCAGTCAAGGGGTTTCAAAGATGGAGTTCTTAGCGGTTTAAAGCTCAGCAGGATCAGCTGGTCATGGTCTTCCCAGGCAAGATCCTCAAGATGAGGACACATTGACACAGCCTGGAATGAAGGACAGGCTCACTGTCCATCTGGCCATCAAATCACCTCAAAGCCTCAAGACCTGGCTGTTGCTACTGCTCCCTCGCCCTCCACTCCTGGCCCTTTCTCAGCTCCCTCCTCTATGATCACTCCCCCCACCACTCCTGCCAGCCCTCTACCTCTGGCACTGCCACTTCAGATGTGTGTTGTGGAAGACAGAGGAACACTGGGGAGAAAGGGCTGGTAGGCTAACCCCAGGGCTCCTGCCTCTGTACCCTCTGCGGGCATCCTGGGGAGGACAGCCTGGGCCTCCACTAACTTTATGACCCTGCATCAGCAGATATGGAGGCAGCTGATACCCAGTCTGAAGATACTGCAGATCACGGAGGACCCCCTGGTGCAGGCCATGATGCTTGACCATGACATGACGTGTCACAGCAGGAGTTGATAGCGCTATTCCAGATGAAAGGAAATACCGATGCTCTTACATATTAAGAACACTGTAATAAGGAATTGACGTTTGCTAAGAGATTTTTCTTTTTCTTGGAGAGATTTTTGCTATAGGACATATGCGCTTGCCAGGGAGATAGAGAGAGACGGAGAAAAAGTGAGAAATCATCCCCCAGGGAGGATGGTCATGCCGCAATCCCTTCCCCTCCGTTCTCCTCTTGGGATTTCGGGCATACATGCACACGTGCCTGGCATGAGTTTCAAGCCACTGGGTCTGGGACTGGAATTGCAGTTGGCCATGTGGGAGTCTAGTGCCTTAACCACTATACCACCTGCTGGCCCCTGCTAAGAGATCTTAAATGTTATCACCACATATTCACAAAGCAAATATCAAGGTAACTAGGTGATATGATGGATATTTTGATTAGCTTAGTTGTTGTAATCATTTCACGAGACCTCTTGATATTGCACATAACCATCACATAATGCAACTTAAATATATATCATTTTTATTCATCAGTTATGCCTCAGTAAAACTGAGGTAAAAAAAAGATATGAACGACAATAAAAACATGGACACTCTTCTAGCCATTGGGCCCATTCAGTGCTCGGGAACTGATGATCATAAAAATCTAAATTCTTTTAGGAAGCAGATTAAATTTGGATTTGTGACTAACTCCTCACTTCTTCAAGGATTTTCTGGTATTATTCACACAGAAAAAGCTGCTATACCTCACAAAGTTACAGTCTCACATGAGAACAATTCTTTACAAGTAAGTTCAGTTGTTGTGGCATCATTTTTAATGTTTTATGTGATCAAAGAAGATATGAGTAGGTTGTTTTTAATCATGTGTTTTTTTTCAAATTTATAATAAAATGTTCTCTTTCTGAATTTGCACCATCCCATCTTTTACTGTATGAAGAAACATTACTCAGTTCTAGTCCTTTAATTCTAGTCCTTTTTGAGTCCTATTATTATTTTTAGATATTTTTGCTATTTGGCGTGTGCACTCTTCAGAGATACAGAGAGAGAGATAGAAAGAGAGGCGATGGTCAGCGGGCAATCCCTTCTCCTCCATTCTCCTCTCAGAATTTTCGGTATACTTTCGCACAAGCCTAGTATGAGTTTCAAGCTGCCGGATATGGGAATCAAGCCACAGTTGGCCATGTGGGACTCCAGTGCCTTAACAGCCATGCCACCTGCTGGTCCCCCTTTATTATTATTATTTTTTAATTAAAGTTTCTTTATTTCTCTAAGGAAATAAGAAGAAAGAGAAACAAAGAAAGGGAGGAAGAGAAAGAAAGAGAGCAGGACCCTAAACAGAATTGTGCCATGCTTCTAGCCCCTTTCCCTGGCCCTCCAGCTCATCCGGTTCCTGGCTACCAGTGCACATGTCCAGCATGTTTTCAGGATGACCTGAGCAATCAAGCCCTGGGTGGCCATGTGGCTTCCAGTACTCTGTTTAGTTTGCTGCCAACTGACCACCAGGCTAGCCCCTAGCCTTTTATCCTAACCTTTAAAGGAACAGAATTTCTGTAAAAATTTTACTAGTTTCCAGGAAACGTGGTTCTGAAAGGCTAAAAACACAGCCTTCAGTAAATTAATACACAAATGAACAGACAGCAGAAAGGAGTCATAATAATGCTGGAATGTTGTATTTTATGATGGTAGTCATTGAATACATAGACAGGCAGCCTGAGAAACCCTGAGTCTTACTTAAAGTTTAGGACGAGTGTGGAGCCAAGGATGAGAACACCTTCCAGAAGCTGGAGATGCTCCAAACTCTAACATGCTGGCCCACAAGAAGCACAATCCCTGCGAAAAGGAACTGTTATCTGAACAAGGTCAAACTTGCGTAACTGTGGTGACCTTGTCTACCCCCTTGCAATAACTGAAACCTGTTTTTTTTGTCTCTCTGATAATATTTGCTTTCTACTTTTATTTCAATGGAAAAAGACTTGTTAGGAGATAATTTCTTCATATCTGTGAGTAGGCTTTTGTTTTGGACTTTGTTTTCAAGGTTGTTTGAAAACTAAGTGTCCCTGGAATATGGGCACAGCATCTCCCCCGAAGGTAAACTGTGGATTTGCTCCAGTTTGGGAAGGTGGAGATGGTGCTTTCCTTCAGAGCAAAGGGAAGGCATTTTACTGTTCTGTTGAATTAGTGCCCATCATATAAAATTTGAGTTACAAAAGCTCAGGGCTCCTCTCCTGTAATTCAACCCAAGGCATGTGCACGTTCAGCTACTCTTTCCAGATTGCCCTGAGAGAACTGGATCTCCTGAACTGGCACAGAAAATAGATGATAATATTCCGATTATTGGTGTTGTCGTGAGAAATAAAGCCTGTTGTTTCGGACAGTACCCAGGAAACCGGCAGACTAATTTGCTACTTGTAAGTAGGGTAAAATCTCAAATTCCTGTTTTCTCCCACAAAAATAAAACAGTATTTTAAATGAACTACACCTCTATGTTTTTACCTACATATTATGATTACTTCTTTATTTGATTAAAATTTTTGTAACTTGGAATCAGCAGATGGCATAATGGTTACATTGTTGGACTCTTCCATAATTGACTGCAGTTGAGTCCCAGACCTGGTGGCTTAAAACTGATGCCAGGCCCTTGTGTGTGTGTGTGCCCAAAATTCCAAGAAGAGAATGGATGAAAAAAGGATTGCAGTGTGTCCATCCCTCCTAGGGGATGATTTTTTGCTTTCTGTCTCTCTGTATCTCTGGTGAGCACACGTTCCCTATAGCATCTCTCTCTCTAAAATAAAAAAATAATAAAAAAATTTCATAAAATTACTTTCTATAGAGAGACTAGAATAATTTTTTTTAGAATATGTGATGAAAATATTTTTTTGGGGAACCAGCAGTTAGTGCAATGGCTATGTCGCTGAACTCCCATGTAGTCAACCATAGTTCAAGGCCCGGACCTGGTGGCTTAAACTCACGCCAGGCACATGTGTGTATGTGCCCAAGAACCCGAGAGGAAAATGGAGAAGGGATTGCGGTGTGACCATCCCCCTGTGGGGTGATTTCTCTCTTTCTGTCTCTCTGTCTCTCTCTGTTTTTCTGGCAAAAACTTCTACAAAAAACATTTTTTTTAGTATTCATAAGGGCAAGATAGAGTAAGTATTTCTGCCAAGGGCAGAAACAGAGAAAGAGAGAGAGACAGGAACTCCCAACAGGGTTTTTCTACTCCCTGGTCTATTCGCAACCTCGCTGGCCTGGCTCACAGGCATATACATAGGCTCAGTACATACAGGGAGACCTCAGGATACAAACCTAGGGCCTTTCCATGTGGATCAGCATCACAGAGTATCGGGTTACTACTGCATCACCATTAAAACAATTATTCTATTTCTTTTGTATTAAATTAATTAAATTAATTAATTGATTAGTTTTTGCATTTAATCATTGTACATCTTAACAGCATACAGTATGTTTTTTCTTGCATGGCTTGTGCATTGCGTATTAATCAAGTCAAAGATATTACCCTATAGATCATCCTCAACAGATAGCTTTCCATTGTTGTGTCTATAAAATGTTTTTTCCTTTTTCCCTGAGTCTCTCCCTCCCATCCCCCACTTTAGAGAGAGAAGAGACAGATAGAGAAACAGATATCCTTGACAGAGGGTCTCGTCACGCCGTGATCACCCCACCCCAGCTTTCCAGTCAGATAGAATCATGGGTGTGTGTGCATACTCAGCATGTTTCAGGTTGGACCAGGATCCTAACCACGGTCTTCCATATGGCTCCAGCATTGCAGAGTGGACCCTACCACTGTGTCTGCAGCGGGGCTTAATCCTAAACTCCTAATCTGCATTTTCATTTTCGTATTATAGAATTTCATCTGGGTGTCACAATAGAAGAGCAAAATGCAGTCTGTGCAAAAACTACACTTATGTCCCTTCCCAAACGAGCATTCTGTTGATTTCTGTCTGTTACAGGTGGTGCTGTTACCCGAGTCCTTGTGGATCAAACCCTTAATCACTTTGAACTCTCCCTCTCCTTCATCCCCCATCACCTCTGTTTGCCAAGTTGTATAAATTCTATCTCTACAGTGTATCTTTTGTCCTTTACCTTAAATTCTCAGTCTGAGGTTTTTTGGCATGCAGTGATAGTGTGATTCAGGCCACACATTTACATAAGAATTGCTTCATTGTTCAGTATTTTAGGGAAAAATTTTTTTTCCTTCCTAGATCAGAACCAAGTTTGAGATTCTTGTTTGTTTTTTCATTCTGTATTTCCATGATCACACTTTATTTATTCTATTTTTAAAATAAAATTTATTTCTTATGAGAGAGAGAAAGGTTGGGAGAGAAGACAGTTATGCCTAGTATACAGTTGGTTATGATCCACCCCAAGTTTCATGCAGTCCAGATCGTGGGCACAGGAGCAGGTGCCTGGTGTGTACGGGGAGGATTCAGGACGTGAATCTGGGACTGTGCCATGAGGGCCCGGGACTGTCGAGAACTGGACTATCACTGTGTCTCCAGGTGGCCCAAGTCACACTTGTCTTCATTTTTTATCTTATTTTCTGCTTTTTAAAAATAAATTATTATTATTATAAAGAATCTCCTCAAGGGCAGGGAGCACAAAACCCACTTTCAGTCTCCTAATGCATCTTTTCTCTTATTTTTATTTTTCAATGTTAAATCACATGTTGGTGCTTCTGTTATCATTGGGTTTGATGGAGTCTGGACATTTCCCAAATCTCCTATCTCTCTGTCTTAACCTGTTCTATATGCCTCTGGGAGAAGTGTTTTTTGAAACTCAGCTCTAATCCTGTCACTCCGTTGCTTAAACTGTGTTGGCTGTCCATTGACTACTGAAAATGGAAACAGTTCTTCCTTTGGTATCTAGGCCCTCTGAGATGAATGTGAAATATCTTTCTGCTCTATCTACTTTCATGGTCATTCTATAAACCAACTGGACTACTGCATTTCTTGCACTCCTTGCTATGCGAGTTTTCACAGCTTTTGTTTTTTAACTCCACTATCTTCCTCAGACAGTGTCTACTTTCAGCACCTTTGCCTCCATCTCCACTTACTGATGCTCTAACCATTTTCAGAGTTTCATATACCATGTCGCTGTTCCATAATCCTGATGGAATTAACCATGTTTTCCTCTTTTCTTTTCTTTCTTTTCTTTTTTCTCTCTTTCTTTCTTCTTTCTTTCTTTTTTTTTTTTAGAGCTTTTTGCTATAGGGCGTGTGCGCTTGCCAGAAAAACAGAGAGAGAGAGAAACAGAAAGCGAGAAATCACCCCCCAGAGGGGATGGCCATGCTGCAATACCTTCTCCTCCATTCTCCTCTTGGGATCTTGGGCACACACGCGCCCGGTGTGAGTTTAAGTCTCTAGGTCCAGGACTTGAACTGCGGCCGACTATATGGGAGTCAACATAGCCATTACGCCAGCTGCTGGTCCTGCTCTTTTTCTTTCTTCTTGTAACTATGTACACTGCTACTGGACCATAAATTTCTTATTAGCAAGAACTCTATCTTTGTCATACTTTTGGTGGTGTCCTGCACAGAGCTTGGACATTTGGAAAATTAAATATCAGGAGTTGATTATGGAGGCAAGCAAGTGACTTTTACGGAAGGTATCCTGTTCTGGAGGGAAACAATAGGGAACAATAGGAATTGTCATAAGTACTAATTAATGAATTTTTATTCATTCATTTCATATTTATTGGATAGATACCCTTTATCAGGCACTGTGCTAGGCACTGAAATGGGATGGGAAATGAACATTACCTCTGTTCTCGAGGAGTATAACAGAGAAACCATACAGTGTGTAATTGAAGAGTGATGGAGTGAAGGAACACGGCCAGTGGTGTGATGATTAAGGCCCTCATATGATCAACTGTGTGGTTCAAGTCCCAGAACTGGTGGTTTGAGGAACATTCCAAGTGCATATGTGTGTGTGTGCTCAAAATCCTGGAAGGAGGAGGAGAGGAGGAGAAGGATTGCAGCGTGACCATGTCCTATTTTTATCTCTCACTTTCTCTTTCTCTCTCTCTCTGTCTCTCTAGCAAGTACACACGCCATCTAGCAAATTATGAAAAGAAAAAAGAGTGATGGGGAAGAAGAGGGTGCAGAGGCTCACACAGCCAAGAAGTCTGACCTGCAGATGGAGGAAAGGCTAATCCAGAGGACCTGTGTAATCTAGCCAGGAGGCCATGGAGAGGCTGCGGCAATGTTTCACACAGGAGTGGTGAGTGCACGTGGCACATGAGACGAGTTGGCACCAGTGGCGTGGAGGCTAAGGAGAGGGGCCGAGGCATGCTTTAGAGGCCCAATCAGGACAAGTCTTAGAAACCACAATAAAGAGTTGGAAATGTCCTCCCTAAGGAAATATGACATCATTGAAAGATTTTAAAACAGGGAAGGACTTGATCATATATGTGTTTCGGAATTTTCCTTTTAATGTGGAAAATGGAGATGGAAATTGAAGAAGCTTTATTAAGACTCTGTTTTAGGAATACAGATGAAGTAGAGAGAGAAAGAAAGCAAGGAAGGAGAAGTTGAGGGAAGAAGAAGGAGCACCAGAAGGATGATGATGGTTTAACCTAGGGAAATGGCCGTGCAGTTTTGAAAAATGTTTAGGAGGCTGCATACTTGTATACTAATAGTCAAAAATTCTGGTTCTCTGGATCCTGGTTTCATATTTTCTAAAGAAACAACTTGACAAGTACCTAACATCTCTAAACCTTAGTTTTGCCATCTTGAAAATGGGGATAATAATCCTTACCTTAAAAGTTGTTAGGATTGGGGACCAGCAGATAGTGTAATGGCTATGTCACTGGATTCCCATGTAGTTGACTGCGGTTTGAGTCCTGGACCCAGTGGCTTAAACTCACGCCGGGCGTGTGTACATGTATGCCCAAGATCCCGAGAGGAGAATGGAGGAGAATGGAGGAGAAGAGAATGTGGCATGGCCATTCCCCCTGGGGGGTGAATTCTATCTTTCTGTCTCTCTGTCTCTCTCTGTCTTTCTGGTGAGCACACATGCCCTATAGCAGAAACTTCTCAAAAAAAAAGTTAGGATTTAATTAGGTAACACCCATAAGAGCATTTTGCACAGTGCTTGCATGTATTAAGTACTCAATATATGACTGCTCATTTTTTTTTTTTTTTTGGAGAGGTTTTTCGCTATAGGGCGCGTGCGCTCGCCAGACAGACAGAGAGAAACATAGAGACAGAAAGCGAGAAATCACCCCCCAGGGGGGATGGTCACGCCGCAATCCCTTCTCCTCCACTCTCCTCTCGGGATCTTGGGCACGCACGCACACGCGCCCGGCGTGAGTTGTAAGCCACCGGGTCCGAGACGCGAACCGCGGTTGACTACGTGGGAGTCCAGCGACATAGCCATTACGCTAACTGCTGGTTCCCATGACTGCTCATTTTTTAAAAGAATTATTTTTATTTTATCTTTATTTATTTATTTAAATTTGACCCAAGAGGGACAGAGAGAGAGGGGGAAAGATCCAGGACTGGAACTGTGGCCGACCACGTGAGAGTCCAATGTCCTTAGCTACCACACCACCTGCTGGCTCCTGATTACTCGTTATTTTAAAAATTGAGCACAATTTAGTATTTGAGAGGTTGGGAGATTAAGGCTGAGGGAGGAGACAGTGAGATTATCCAGATTCTGGCTTACTTACTGAGTGGACAGTGGTGCCACTGACTGACATTAGGAAGCAGTGTTGAGGAGGGAGGGGAAGACATTGAGTTTGAGTGAAGATGTAGGAGCTTGTACTTATGGATCTGGAATTCTAGAGTGAGATTTAAGTGTTGCCTGCATGAGGGCACTTCTTGAAAAGGTTGGCAGAATTTGACAACTGTGTTAACTCTCAAATCTTTTCAGATGTTGCATCTGCTCCCACCACTCTGTGGAAAGTGGAGGACTCTAGTTGCTAAGCGAATTCTTGTTCATGTGTGAGAATGTCAGGAGAGGGTATGGTGTGAGTATAGAAGAGGGTACAGGAACTGGGAAACACTAGCTTCTAAGGGGTGAATAGAGGAACTGGAGATTATAAAGAAGAAAGGAGGATGGAGCCAGAAGAAAAACTAGGAGCTGATTGTGCCACCAACCTAGATAGGCCAAGTATTTCAGGAAGAAAGGAGAAGTCAGTGGTTCCATTAAGAATAAAGTAGGGTTAAGTTTAAAAATTATTTTTTGGGGGACCAGCAGATGGCATCATGGTTACACCACTGGTCTATTGTGGTTTGAGTCCCGGACCCGGCTGCTTAAAACTTGCACTGAGTGTGTGTGTGTGTGTGTGTGCCCAAAGTTCCAAGACAGGAATGGAGGAGAAGGGATTGCAGTGTGGCGGTCCCCCTTGGGGGATGATTTCTTGCTTTCTATCTCTCTGTCTCTGTCTCTCTCTCTGACAAGCACATGCACTCTACAGCAAAATAAAATCTCTTCCCCCCAAAAAACTTATTATTTGAATTTAGCAACAAAGATGTGATTATTAAATTCTACATTTTGCATAATATGATGGGAAGCAGCATGGAGTGGATTGAGGGCTGATTGGGATGTAAGAAAAAAGAATCCTGGTAACTTCAAGAAATTGAGCCACAGGGACCAGACGATGGCACAGTAGTAAAACGCAGTGCTCTATGAGGCTGATCTACATGGCAAGGTTCTGGGTTCACATCTGGAAACCTCCCTGAGCACCTGGACATGCACATCTATGATCTGGGGCCGGTGAGGCTGTGAGTGAATTATCGTGCCAAGACCCTATTGGCAGTGCCGTCTCTCTATCTCTCTCTTCCGCGTTTCTCACTCACGGAATAAATAATTAAGTAAACCTAAAAAAAAAAGAGAGAAAAAAAAATCTGAGCTGTGGGAAGATGCATAAATAGGAGCTGAAAAGGGAGATGAAAGTGGGCAATTTGTTCATTTAAGAAAAGATAAGGAAAGGAAGAAATGTGAAGGGTGAAGCAATTAGAAACATAGGAAGATAAAACCAAATACTGGATTACAGAGCCGAGAGGCCCATGAGAACACCCTAGAGCTGAAGGATAAAAATGAGAGATTTTAGCATGATGAGTCAAAGAAGAAGGTAAAAGGGCTTTGGACTAAGAAGGAGTGACTTCTGTGACTGCATTTTGTACTATAGATGCGTTCACAAAGTTCCGGGGGTGAGTTCACTTTTATTAGGAGAAGGTGGAATGAGAAAGTTCTTACCGAAGTTGTGTTTGTACTTACTGAGGCAAAGAGTTTCTTCAGGAACAGCAGTAGAGAAGGAAGAGAATTCTGATATCTGAGGAAGCATCTTGCTTGGAAGGTCTTGGATACTATTTCAATGCAAAAAGAAAAAAAAAGTTGCATATGAAAGCACAGCTCCATGTGAGAAATGCTTTGAGAAAGTGAAGTCGTAAGTTTCTCGTGAAGAGTAATGGTGGCTGGAGCTGAGTAGTGTTAATACTGACAATTTATTTGTGTGTACATGACATACATCAAAAGAAAGCAAATTATTTTGTAAGAATTTTAGAGAACTATCCTGTGTATTTATTCTTAAATTAATGTGAGAAGACATGGACATTTCTATGTTAATTTCAGGGAATGTTAAATTTATTTTCAACTTCCTTGAAATCTTCTATCTCCCAACCATGTACGTTCTATATTTTTGAAAAATGGGCCTTTTATGCACAAGCTTCTTAATCAAATTGGATCAAGAATAAATTGCTGAAAGTGGAACTTTCTTATATTCGCCCTTGTGACAGCTAATGAAGATGAATGAGGATAAACAGGCACTGGGCTCTGTGGAGGAGGAGCTCTCATTCCCCATTTCATTCCCCATTGTGTTGGCTAAAGGCAAATTTGTTGCAAAGGAAAAAAATAGAACTGTCTAATTGCTTAATTCCCGCTGAAAGTCATTGGCAGCCAGCCTTCTCACACAGACTTTTGTAGAAAAACTTGCAATAAATATCCACAGAAAACGCATTTTTCTTCCATTGAACATTTGCTCTTAGAAAATGTTTATATTTGAGCTAAAAAGAATTCTTTGCATTTCACTGATGTGTAGATCAACTACCTGAACAAATATTTCTTGTTGTGCTTTAATTTTATGAAATAAAGATAGCAACTGGACTTTAGGAATGACTAAAAATTTGGAGGTCACTAGCAAATTTGAGGGAGGTCCTTCCTTGCCCTCAGCCAATTTTAAAATCAATACACCAGTCAAATGTGTGAAGCAATTGGAACCCTCATACACTGCTGCTGGGAGTCAAACTGACACAAACACTCTTGGAAAACTGTCTAGCATTGTCTGCTGAAGGCAAATACATATCTCCATGCTGGTCCAGGGATTTTACTCCAGGTCACTGCTCGACAAGGAATGGTTTGTATGAACGTGTTCATACCAGCGTTAGTCACCATAGCCCTAACCTAGAAATGGCTTAAATATCCATCGACAGAATGGAGTACCTGCAGAGCAATAAAAAAGAGTGAATTATTGATCCAAACAACAACAGGGATGAGTCTTCAAAATGATATTGAATAAAAGAAGCCAAATACAAAAGGATACATACTGTACTTTATGGATCATTTTTTAAAGTTTGATGATGGATAAAATGGAACCATGGGGATAAAGTGATTGAATGTAAAATAATAATAATAATAATAAATGTTATGAAAAAATAAAACAGAGTGGTTATACTTGATGGGGGTTAATGACCTCGGAGGAATACAAGGGAACCGTTTATGGAGCTGGAGATGTCCTAGAGTCCAGTGATAAAGGATAATGATGATGAGAGTCCTGTGTATGTAAAAATCCTGTGAGTTGTATATTTTAGATTTGTATACTTTACACTATGCAAGTTACATTTCAATGTAAAAAATAAACCTCATTTTTTTCATCTTTGTATACATAAGGAAGAAATTTTTATCCAACGTGTTAAGACATAATATGTGGCATCCCCTCTCCTGTGCTGCTGCAGCTCAGGTGGTCGGTGCTCAGCGAGACCAGGGCTTCGACTCTGGAAGAGCTACAGAAAGATCTAGAAGAAGTAAAGGTGTTACTGGAAAAGGCCACTAGGAAAAGAGTACGTGATGCCCTTACAGCCGAAAAGTCCAAGATTGAGACAGAAATCAAGAACAAGATCCAACAGAAATCACAGAAAAAAACAACTTATTGACAATGAAAAGCCAGCTGCTGCGTTTGCTTCCATTACAACAGGATATTCAGTGAAAATCAGTAATTATGGGTGGGATCAGTCAGATAAGTTTGTGAAAATCTGTATTACCGTAACTGGAGTTCATCAAGTTCCTACTGAGAACCTGCAGGTGCATTTCACAGAGAGGTCATTTGATCTTTTGGTAAAGAATCTAAACGGCAAGAGTTACTCCTTGATCGTGAATAATCTTTTGTAACTCATCGCTGTCAAAGGCAGTTCAAAAAATGTTAAGACCAATTCAATTCTCATATTATGCAGGAAGAAAACAGAAAACACACGAGGGGACCTACGTGACTCAGGTTGAAAAAGAGAGCAAAGAGAAAGAAAAGTCTTCATACGACACTGAAGCAGATCCTAGTGAGGGACTGATGAATGTTCTAAAGAAAATTTTTGAAGATGAAAATGATGATGATGTGAAGCAAACCATTAATAAAGCCTGGGTGGAATCAAGAGAGAAATAAGCCAAAGGAGAACCAGAATTTTGAGACTTAAAAGTTTTTTCAAGAACTGTGATGTGTGGGACCAGCAGTTGGCTTAATGGCTTTGTCTCTGGACTCCCATGTAGTAGACTGCGGTTCAAGTCCCGGACCCGGTGGCTTAAACTCACGCCAGGCATGTGTTTGTGTGTGCTCAAGATCCCCAGAAGAGAATGAAGGTGAAGGATTGTGGTGTGGCCATTCCCCCTGGGGGGTGATTGCTTGCTTTCTATCTCTCTGTCTCTCTCTGTCTTTCTGGTGAGCGCACGTGCCCTATAGCAAAAACCTCTCAAAAAAAAAAAAATAACTGTGATGTGGAAATTCTGATGTTTTTAATAAGGGAATGTTGTTGGTGAGCAGCACATATAAATTGACAGGTAACTATTTACACAGCCTTCTAAGTAAAGACAATGAGTTCTCCATGTCTTATTGGAGAATTTGTTTAAATTAAGTATGGTTATTAAACACTTCCTCCAAAGATGATTTCATTTAGCACCATGATCATTTCATTCAAGAAAGGATTATATTGTATTAGTTGAAATAATAAAAATGTTATGTATTTTTGTTCAGCTAAGAGATAGAAAACAAAAGTATTTGTTTGCCTGTAAGTCAGTGACATCCATTCTAATGTAAGAACAAGAAGTCTAAAACTTGAATTTTTGCATAAAATACAAGTTTGTACTTGTACTTGGAAGTTGGTTTCTTACTACCAGCTACAATGCATTACCATGTACCAGTAATTCAATTACAGATGATCCTGTGTATTTACATATATTTGTTTATGCACCTATAGAACTATAACTAAACAGAAACTTGACAAGAAAAGACAAGCATTTTTGTATATATCAGTTAGGAAACTTTTGCCATGAGTCAGAGGACTTATAAAAGTAATAACCGTAAAGCTAAAATAATTAACTTGAAAATCCATCCATTCCTATATTCAATAAAGTTTGCTTTTTTTAATTCAGTGGAATAGTTTTACTATCTGTTTGTCCAGGTGCATGGCAGAAAAGTCAAGACTTTTGGAAGCAATTGTTTATTTTAGGGGGGATATCAGTTCCCCTAAAATCAGAAGCCAGAGCAAGGTACCTATGATCTTCACTACATCATACTACAAAAATTAGCCAATGTACTTAGATGAAAGAAATTAGATACATGAGAAAAATCCAAATGGACCAATCAAAGCTGGCATAATTCAGAGTGTTTGGAAAAAGTGACAGGATTTACTAAATACTGAAATACTTTATAATGCTTCCATAATTGTCTTGTTGGCCCATGAATAAACAGATGAGTGGAAATGTAATTATACATTTTCAAGGTGTACAAATTAATGCTTTGATATATGTGTGTATTGTGAAATGGTTATCACAATGAAATGAACACATTCATCACCACATATAGGTACCATTTGTGTGTATGTGCATGAAGACATTCAAGATCTAATCTCTTAGGAAATTTCAACAAAATGATATAAAATTATTAGCTTTAACCAACATACTGTATATTAGATCCCTAGAAATAATTTATTTTACAATAGAAACTTTGTAACTTTTAAAAAGCGTATGCATTGTAGCCACTATGTCACCTGCTGGATCTGGAAGAAGGTATTTTAACATGTAATTATTTCTTTTAAATTTCAATTTTTGTGTATATTGCATAAGGTAAAAACTATTAGTGTTTCATTAATACATGTATGTGATTTATAAATAAATGTGTATGCGTATAAAAAAGTTTACATTTTTTTTCATGGAGGAGAGAGACACAGAGAGACAGAGAGAGCATCCCCAACAGTCTTCATGTCACGATCTGCCCTAGCGTCAGCCAGCACTGGCCACAGGCATGCATGTGTTAGTGTTCTCAGGGAGTCTTCGGACACAACCCTAGAACTTTCTCATGTGGATCAGCCCTGCAGAGCACTGCATTTTACCTCTGTGTCACCATCTACCCTTAAAATGTTGTGTTTCTTGACCAACCTCTCCCCTTTTCTCTCACCTCACCCCCCCATCCATGGCAGCCACCACTCTACTCTGCTTCTATGAATTCTACTTTTTTAGATTCTACATATAAGTGAGATCATACAGTATTTGTCTTTCTGGGTAGGGCTTATTTCACTTAGCATAATTTTCTCTGGTTTCCTCCTTGTTATCACAAACGGCAGGATTTCCTTTTTTTTTTAAATGGGTGAATAGTGTATAATGGAACATTATAATATATATAATGGAATATATTTATGAGTACAATTGCTGGTTACTGTAACTGGATACTAGGACATTGGTGGCTGCTTTTTATTTTTTTGGCCTTTTCACCAAAAGAGAGGAGGAAAGGAGGCCATAATCAGGGCTTTGAGACCCTGCATGTTTCCAGGCAGATCAGACCAACTGACAAACCCTCTCTATGCTGAGTAATTGATTTTCAGTTGGGAAGTAACAACTGAATATTTATTGAATTTTAAGAAGTTATTAAAGATAAATTTGATTTACAGAGCCATAGAAGCTTTGAGAGCATCCTGTAAACAATCCTTTTGAATTTGTCATATCCATGTATCCGTGGATCAGAAGTCACAGGCCTATGCCCTTGGCCATATCTATGCCCCCTGATGTGCTCTCTTGGGGCCCATGGCCTTACCTGGTTTTTATCTGGGCCTTCCTAGGAGTCCTTACATAGGCTCTGACAATGGCCAGATTTCACCCATTTTACAGTTTGACTCTCAAAGTTTGAAACTCACAAGGAGATGAGATTGTACTTTTAGAAAGCACAAGAAAATTAAAATGCCTGGCGTTCTCAAAATGATGGAGGAGGACCTAATATTCACAATAGTGGTCCATTATCTCAATGGATGATGGAAACTACATGGGACAGACTTTCTGTTTCTGGACTTGTTGAAGAAATTGAACTTGGTTGTAGCAAAGCACACTCAGAATGAAGGTCAGGAAGAATTTGAGAACAGGAGAGTACCTTGGAGATCATTGTAACCTCAGATTTCCGAGAGCATGAATAACATGCAATTTAAGTAAGGATATTATTTTTAGATCTCTTGTTATTATGACTGTTTGTATTTAATCCATTGAGAAGCAGAAAGCACATGCCTGATGTTCCCTAGAATAAAACTAAGGCTTTTCATTCTTTTTGGACTTTAATATCTATTTGTATCATGAACTTGTACATTATGATATTTAAGAAGATTGACTCTGGAGTTAGAGCAGGGATCAGGTTCAGCTGTTTACTAGTTATGTGATCCCTGACAAATTACTTAATTTACCTAAACTCCAGCTTATTTATCTCTAAAGTGAAATTAAGTAGTGTTTGATTCATTAGATGGAGAGGATTAAATAGAATGACAAGGGGACCAGCAGGTGGCATGGTGGTTAAGTCGCTGGACACTCCCACATGGCCAACCACGGTTCAAGTCCTGGACCTGGTGGCTTGCTTTCCCACTTTCTCTCCCTCTCTCTCTGCCTCTCTCTGCTCAAATTAAAATAAATGAGTGAATAAATAAAAATTTAGAAAAAACGAAATGACAAGCACAGCACCTAGTGCTTGGTAAAACAAAGCCTCATACTTTTTTTTTTTTTTTTTTTTGGAGAGGTTTTTCGCTATAGGGCGCGTGCGCTCGCCAGACAGAGAGAGACATAGAGACAGAAAGCGAGAAATCACCCCCCAGTGGGGATGGTCACACCGCAATCGTTTCTCCTCCATTCTCCTCTTGGGATCTTGGGCACGCACACACACGCGCCCGGCGTGAGTTTTAAGCCACCGGGTCCGGGACGTGAACCGCGGTTGACTACGTGGGAGTCCAGCGACATAGCCATTACGCTAACTGCTGGTTCCCAAACCTCATACATTTTAGGAGAGCCTTCATTGTTACCAGTAACCATTGTCAAATACTAATACTAATATAATAATAGCAAATATTTATTAGCTTATATTTATGGAGTCAATCTAGTAAAGACCCTTCCATGTGGGACTGCCAATATGTGTAAATGCCAAGCTCTCCTCTTTATGTACCCCTTAGCCTGCTGACTGTGGCTATCTTCCATGCAGAATTGAGCCAATTTATATAACAGTTTCAGAAGTGAGGTAAACAGGATGAAATTCATTAGTGTTGGACTGATCTGTGCCTAACAACCCCATGGGAAATTTCTTGACAGCCACCTAGCCCCCATGGTACCAGTTAATAAAAACGCTTCATCTGTAAGTGAATTCATTTATTTTTGTAGTGGGAACATTCAATTTTCTAGTCTTTTTTATTTGCAGCTGCATTAGGCTCAGAGTTTTCCAATATTTTTGTTTTAGAGGTATTGTTTACATTTGAAATTACTTTTCTGAGAAGCAAAGGCTCTTCCCGGTTGCGAGGCAGTGTACAGAGTAAATGACTGTAGAGCCCCATTAGAACGTGACAGTGATGCAGCTGTGGGAGCTGCTGAGGCATAGGCTCCGGTGGAGTTGGAATGAGGTGGCATGTGTCTGAACTTCGTGTGCTAATTAGGTAGAAAAATTCATCTGCATTAATTAAGTGTTATAATCATTGACTCATATTATTCAATGATGTTAGCCAAATGAACAAAAGAAACAATTGTAACCAGTGTCCATACCTGTCACTGAGATTGTAGCTACATGACACCAAAGTAAATAATAGATGAAGGAAATTGAAATGTTTATCAGGTGGTTCCTTACACACCAAAATACCTAGTTGTCTATTGAAATATTTATAGCTTAAAGAGTAATATTTTGGCACAGCTGTGGTGCTGCCACTCAAAGGCTGAGGCCCCATGGGAAGCCCAGGTTTTGGTTCCTGGCCTGACCTACGGCAGTGTGCCTGTGGTCTTAGCTGTTTTGGAGGATGGGGCAGGAAGATCATAACATGGCAAGACCCTGTCAAAAAACTCTCTCTCAAAAAAAAAAAAAAAATGCCAGCAGGTGGTATGGAAGTTTAGGTGCTGGATCCCACCTGGCTGTGCAGTTTGAGTCCCGGGCCCAGCTGATTGAAAAGCATGCTGGGTATATATACGTAGATTCTCAGAATCTAGAGAGGAGACTGGAGAAGGGATTGCTGCATGGTCATTCCCCGCTGGGTGGATGATCTCTCATTTTTCCTCTCTGTCTTTCTTTCTGGTAAGTGCCTGCACCTTGTAGCAAAACATAAAAAAAGAAAAAAAGTAATTTTGTATGAAAAAAACAATCTACATGTGAATTCCATCTGAAATATCGTTTCATTTTACAGATGTAGTGTAGAGATAATACCCTTTCCTGGAGAGTTAATCTTCAAATTGATGCTTGGACTAGGAAAAGACAAAAAAAAAATACAAATTTTATGGTATATTTAAAAGAATAATCCTAGTGACTAAAATTTACTTTAATTTCTTTTAAAACACATAAAACTCTATGGATTTGAAACTACTCTGAATATGGGTATTAACATCATTCAACCTTTTATCTATGATCTATTCTGAAGTCAGTGTTTTCCACCAGAACATACAATACTCAGATTGAGTCACGAAGTCATCTACTGGCCCAACTCCACTTGCTTTCATACCATCATCTTTAGATCATACAGATTAAAAAAAAAAAAGTCAAAGGCAACAGGAGAAACAGCTGAAGAATGCTTCATAAGAAGACACAGAAAACAAGTAGCACTCTAAGATAGGGTATATTCGTTATTCTATGTGTACTGATAGCCAGTAAGGTAGTGTGAGTAAAAGCACGGGGGAGAGCCTAACAAGTAGGTTAAATTACTTGAGGGCTGTTTTAAGTGGCCTAAGAAAAATTCTTAATTTTTCAATTATTATTTTTCTTTCATGAGGTTATATAGTCAAGAAATATTATTGTAGTGTCTTCTAGAAGCCAGATCCTCTTCTAAACATGGGGAGTTTATCAGTGAACGAGCAGGCGTAGAATGTGGTCTGAGCTCAATCTAGGAGCCTGGTCGTTCTCTCTAAATTTTCAGCAGTTGTTAGGGCCATGATAAGAAATGGTTAGGGAAAACAGAGTGAAGTAAGCTGTTGGGGACATAGGCGGTTAGACTGTGGACTGCAAATGGTGGGGCCTTTTCTCCATGCCATCCTGTTGCATGCTATAAGCTCCCTGGTCTCTGGCTTCACTTTTCTAGTTAACAAGACAAAGGGTAGGGGCTAGCAGATAGTGTAGTAGTTAAGATGCCAGATCCCCACGTGGTTTATGCTGGTTCAAGTCCCGGACCCAGCGGCTTAAAATTAACATAGGGTAGGTGTACATGTGTGCCCAAAATCCTGAGAAGAGAATGGAGAAGAAGAAAATGCAGTGTGGCCATCCTCATGGAGGGTGATTTCTTGCTTTCTCTCTCTTGGTCTCTCTTTTTCTCTTCAGCTAGTGCATGTGCCCTTCAGCAAAAATCTCTCCCCAAAACAAAAACAAAACAAGTGTAGTCACAACTTTCATGAAACTGACAAGTCACAAACAAAACTCAGAAAGTGCTAAGTGTTGGGAAGCAGATGAAAGAAAGGAATACGATAGAATAGAAATTTGGAAGGGCGCAATCTCAGTTAAGATCGTTAGAAAAGGCTTCCCTCTCAGGGTGGCATTTGGGCTGAGACTAAGAACAAGAAGGAGAAAATCGACAAAGGCCCTAAGGTGGGAATGACCTTGAATTTTTCTAGAAATAGAAATAAACTAAGTAAGAGCAAGCAGAGGAGTTATGAGAACCCTGAAGTCATTTGAGTTACAACGTGACTGATATCTCCCAACTCCTCCTCTCAATGTCCTTTCGGTTAGGAAAGCAACAGACTATTTCACTAAAACATATTACTCATTTGTTCTTTTAAGAAGGTAATTTATAGGAGCTGGCAGGTGGTATGGAGGTTAAGATGCAGGACATGCGCATGGCCACAGCAGTTCAAGTCCCGGACCTGATGACTTGCTTTCTCACTTTCCCTTTCTCTTTCCTTCTCGGGTCAAATTTAAATAATGAATGAGAATAACAAATAAATTAAATAAATAAGTAGTTCTTTTTAAAAAAGTAGGTAATTTATAACTTAAGGAGTTTTTGATAGACCATGAAACTTATGTTCCTGAGAAACCTATTTTGGAAAATTGTATACTAAAAATAACAGGACTATGAAAATATAGAATTAAGGAAGGTGATTTAAAACCAGTATTTTTATAACCATAGCATTAAAAGCAGTAATGGTGTCTGAAGACATAACCACTGAGGGTTGCCTCTTGGATATTAAAAATGCACAAACAAAATAACATGAAAATTTGGTTTTCTAATATGGAGGCAACACGACGAGCTGGAGCTCTGAGCAAAGAAAGAAGAACATTTCAAGGCCAGGGTACATTTCCTCAGAGAAGGCGTCCTGGGTGCAGACACTTATTTGAAATCATAAAGAAGTAAAAGTGTTTGAGTCTGTGTAGCTAACAAGGTAAGGCTGGTATCTTTTTCTGGTTGAGTTACAATTTTCCTCTACTCTTCTGTGTCTCATTGTCTGGGAAAAAAAATGATACTCATTAACACAATTTTTGCAGTCTACCCTGCTAGAATTCCTATATTTTCCAGTTTTTTTTTGTTTGTTTTTACTAGCTTGTTTATAGAAAACAGTTGTTGTAAAAGACTATAGCTCATTTACCTTCAGAATTTTCTCTAGTAAACATACTGTATTTCAATTCAGTTCAATTCAATTAGAATTTACTGAGTGCTGCAATTCCACTCCTGAGTATCTACCCAAAGGGCAGGAGAATTCTCAATTGGAAAAGTGCTTTCACATATGTTTATTGTGACATTATTCATGATTGCTAAGACATGGAACCAACCCAAATGTCCACAAACAGAAGAATGGATTGAAAAAGTGTGGCACATATACTACATGGAATACTATTCAGCCATTAAAAAAAAGACCCTGGCATTTGATAGAAAGTGGACAAATATGGAAGATTTATTGCTGAGTGAAGTAAGTCAGGCTATGAAAGAAAGACATTGTATGTCTCCACTTAACATATACTGACTGTCTAAAACTCTATGGTAGAGACTGAAAGACTGGTGGGCATAAAAAGCATTGAAAATTGTTATGGACATGGGAGACAGTGTGGAAGGAGGGTGGAAGAGGGGAAAAGTGTAGGGAAGGAAATTAAGGAGAAAAATAGAGAAATAAGACATATATAGGACACAGAAATGGTTTATTACCTGTTTATAATGTGTATGTATTCTTTTTTTTTTAAAAAAAAAGGTTTTTGCTATAGGGCGGGACTGGCCTGAGGTATATTTCATATTGGGTAAATTCTCTCTACACGCTAAATGATATATAGTGATTGAATATATAAATAATAATAAAAAATAAATTTAAAAAATAAGAATAATGCTAGGAAAAACAATTGACTGCTGCTATAGTTTAAATATGTCCTCCAGAAATTCATGTATTTGAGTTTTTTGCAACAGCATTGAGAGGATGGGGACTTCATCTGACTATGGTGTTATGAGGTGGGACCTTTGGGAGGTGATTTGGATTGGGTGAGTTCATCAGGGTCACCCCCTCTAATTGATTCTTGATAGCTTCTTGAGAAAAGCAGATACGCAAAGCAGTTTTCATTCTCTCTTGCCATGTGATGCCCTTCACTCCCTCAGGACTTTGAATAGAGTCCCCATCAAAAAAGAAGACTCTTACCAGGTGGTGGCCCCTTGACCTCAGACCTCCAAACCACGAGCTAAATAAACCTTTATTCTTTGTAAACTACCTGGTGTGGTATTAAGTTGTTAGCAACAGAAAAATGTACTGCAAGTACCTACTTTGTGTGGGTTACTTTAATAAATATGCTTAATAAAAGAGTTGGTCAATTAACATATTATTGAATTTTGAAATCATTTTCACATCATTTTTAATATCTGATTATTATCCCATTTGTGCTGCTATAATAAAATACCATAGACTGGGTTGTTTATAAACAACAGAAATTTATCACTCCCAGTAATGGAGGCTAGGAAGTCCAAGACCAAGGTCTGATGAGAGCCATGTTCCTCATAGATGGTGACTTTTATGCATCCTCACACCATTTAAGGGGCTAACAAACTCACTTGAGACTCTTTTATAAAAGCACTACTGCCATTCATGAGGGCAGAGTCTTCATGACCTAATAGCCACCTAGTCTCCACCACTTAAAGTTATTGCATCAGGGATCCAGCAGATGGTGTAATTGTTATGTCACTGGACTTCCATGTATTGACTGTGGTTTGAGTCCCAGACATGGTGGCTTAAAATTCATGCTGGGTGCATGTACATGTGTGCCCAAGATCCTGAGAGGAGAACGGAGAAGGGATTGTGGCATGGTCAACTCCCCTGGGGGGGGGGGGGGGTGATATCTTGCTTTTTGTCTTTCTGTCTGTCTTTCCAGCGAGCGCACGTGCCCAATAGCAAAAATCTATCCCCTCAATGTATGAATTTGTTGGGGGGTACACAAATATTCAGATCATAGCAAGTGAGAAGAATTATTTTGACATCTAATTGTTTCAAGATCACTTTGATATTATTTTTCTAAAAGGATCGTACATAATTTAACTAATCAAAACATGCTGAAAGTGTGTTCATTCTTTTAAAATGTTCAAGGGAAGCTTTTAAAAGGTATAATAATTCTATGGTAAGTACCCATGAAAATTGAATAGTAATTACATTATTTATCTGGTTTGTTAAGTAAAATTTCTACTTAAATGGAGACACACTTTCATGGCTAGCCCTAGGCTTTCTCTAGTATAGTATTTTTCATGACTTCTAAAAAGTAGCCATTTTCAGTTGTGACTAATAAGCACTAAGCAAAGTAGGGTCTATAAGTAAGTCAGGGAAGTACTGGTTAAGCAGAATGAAATACATGTTTTACTATTAACTTTCTCAGAGTTCTTAATGTTTTAATGTGTCTTGTAAGTCTCTAAGATGGGGATATGGTATGCATTATTTACCCAAGTCATTTGTTCATAGAATTCTTCATGAGACTGATGCTCTAAAAACACATTTTGGGAAGTTCTAATCTATTTTGCATGACTTGTAAGTAAATAAACCATTTTCCTTCCTTCCATCTTTGGCTGCAAGAACAAGCAGAAACAAGGCTATATGCTGATATCCTAACTTCAACATGTCACTGAAATATTCATGAAACCATCCACATTTGTGGGGAATTTCATAATGTGCAAGTCAAGTAGTATCAGCTAATTGTCATTTAGAAATGAATGTGAACATGACTGAGGTTAGGGTATCCTATGCATAGATCTAGGACACAGTGAAGTTATGGCAGAACATAGGTGGACTTTGAGCAGTTTTATATTCAACATCATAGTGTTTGGGAAATTGTTACTTGAATATAATATTCTACTTTTCCATTTCCATCAGTAGTAAGCTAATGTTTATGTTAATGCCAAAACCCATTTTTGCTTATTTATTTACTAGTTCCAATTTTGTGTCTAAATGTTTTAACCAGTGATACTCTCAGTGATGAGAATGTTTTTGGCAACATATCACATTTTGTTCATTTTTGCCAGTCAGATTTTATGAGCTATGTAAAGCCCAATCGAAGCATGAAATCATCTATTTTAAAAGATCCAAGATTGAGCTTATTTCAAATTTAAATTTAAACAATTTATTTTATCTTGTTAGATTGTTCTCTGCTGTCACCTCCTGTGGGAATACATGCCAAACAAAGTTATAAGTAGACTAAAAGAACAGCATATGAGGCAGACAGATTTGTATTATCTAAAAAACTCTTGGGTCCAGCTCCATGGCCTGGTGGTTAAAGCAGCCGGACCCCACATGGGTGGCCCTAGTTTTCAAGTCCCAGTTTAGAACCATGTGGACATGTGTCTGTGCATGCCCCAAATCCTGACAGGATGGAGAAAAGGGATTGTGGAGTGACTGTTCTCCATAAGAGGGTGCTTTCTCCCTCTCCCTCTGTATCTCTCTGGTGACAACACATGCCCTCTGCCGAAACTTATAAAGTAAAAGAGTTGTCAGAAATTCCATACTTGACCCAAACTTTGTATTTATAGTCCTGTATCTCAATCTTGTATTTGCCAAAGATTGAGAGCTACCGAGCTATATTAAAAGAAGATTAGGATAATCTACAATGCAGAAGCTTAGATATTCAAATTATTTGTAAGACAACTCTCTAGTTCCTAACAAGTGCTTAGAAGCTAAGTGGAGAATTCTAAAGTACCGATTTATCTTTATGGGCTTCCTCTTCCTTTTCATAATAGTATTAAGCACCTGTAAATTTTGTACACATTAATGTATGCAGTTGTCGTAGTGGTACCTCACCTTCACAGATGGTAGGTCTCATAGATTACAGATAGATTAACTAGTGAAACTCCTTCATGCTCCAAAGTACTTTGAATGTATCTTGGTTATTGTGCTTTCTGTAATATATTACAGTAATATATATAAGTAGGCCTTATTTATTTTTTACTCCTAGTATATCAGATAATGCTTCCTATGTGATAGGTGGTATTTATTTATTTATTGATTGATTGATTGATTGATTGATTGGCTGGATTAGCAAATCTCTATTCCAAACTTTTTGAGGATGTGTGCTTGCCCAATAGATTTCAGCTGTCTATGCATTATTGTTCATTTTAACATTAATAACCCATTTCATAGCAGTTTTAGGTTCATAGCCACATATATTTTATGCCATGCATATACAAGAGAGAAAGAGAAGGCATTCCCTCAATAAGAATGGTCACACTGTAATCCTTTTTTCCTCCAAAGTCTTCATCCTGTCAGAATCCTGGCCATATCCAGTGTGTTTTTCAAGCCTATAGGGCTGGTGCTCAAACCCTGATTGATCATATGGGATCAGACTTCTGTGCAATGTTTAACCGTTGTGCTATAGTTAACTGCTATGAATGTGGGTTGGCCCAGTTCACAGCAATATTAATCAGAAAATATAGAAAGTTCCTGAATATCCCCTGTTCCCCTCCAACCTGCACACAAACTCCCTATCAATCTCCTCACCACAGTGGTACATTTGTTGGAGCTGATGAACCTACTCTGATACATCATTATCATCCAGAGTTCTAGTTTACATTAGAATTCCCTCTTGGTATTGTATGTTCTATGGATTTGAACAAATGTATGATGGTGTGTTTTCATCACTGTGGTGTTACAGAGAATACTTTTACTGCCTGAAAATCTTCTGTGTAGACCAGCCTCTGTGGTGCCCATTGCTGAGATGCTGTGCTCCATAGGCCGGTGACACATGGGAGGTCCACATTGGATTTCTGGTTCAATCTAGAGGCTGGGTGTGGTGATGTATGCCTGTAAACATAGCTACTTGGGAGGCAAGGCAGGAGAATTGTGGTAGCCTGGTAACTTGGTGAGATCCTGTCTGACAGAGTCAGATGTAAGGGAACATGCCTGTGGTTCCATCTACTTGGGAGGCCAAGGCAGGAGAATTGTGATGCAGTGAACCTTTCTTTTAAAAAAAATCCTCTTTGGGGCGGGGGGAGGGAGACAGCAGGTGGCATGGTGGTTAAGGTGCTAGACCACATGGCCAACCAAGGTTTGAGTCCTGGACCTGATGGCTTTCTTTCTCACTTTCCCTCTCTTCTGCATCTCTCTCTGGTCCAATTAAAATAAATAAATGAATAAATTAAATTAAATAATTCTTTAAAAAAATCCTCTGGGGATCTGCATATGGCATAATGGTTATGTCGTTAGACGCCCATGTAATTGACTGTGGTTCAAGTCCTAGACCTGGTAGCTCACAACTTATGCCAGTCATGTGTGCGTGCATTCCCAAGATTCTGAGAGGAAAATGGAGGATAAGGGATTGCAGTATGACCATCCCCTCTGGGGAGTAGTTTCTCTCTCTGTCTTTCCAGAGAGTGCACATGCCTTATAGCAAAAAAACTCTCTGAAAAAAAAAAAAAGTCTGTGGTCTGCCTATTCATCCTCTCCCTCTCTGCTGACCCCTGGCAACCACTTATCTTTTTACTATCTCTACAGTTTTATCATTTCCACAATGTCCTATATTTAGAGTCACACTGTACATATTGTAGCATTTTCCAGTTGGCTTTTTTTCACTTACTAATATGCATTTAAGTTTTCCCTATGTCTTTTCACTGATTGATAGGTCATTTCTTTTCAGTGTTGGATAATATTCCATCGTCTAGATGTATCACAGATTTTTTTAATCCAGTCATCTACTGTGGTTGCTTCTAAATTTTGGTAATTTATGCACAAGTTGGCTCCAAACACTCATATTCAGAGTTTTGTGTGGACATGCTTTTGATTCATTTGGATGAATATCAAAGGATACAATTGATGGATCACTTGGAAAGAGTATGTATAGTTTCATAAGTAACTGCCAGCTGTTTTCCAAAGTGACTATACCAGTTTGCATTCACACCAGCAAAAAATGAAAGTTTCTATTGCTTTATATATCTTTGTCAATATTGGTGTCAGTTTTTAAAATTCTGGCCATTTTAGTAGATTGGTAGGGGTATTTCATCGTTATTTTAGTTTGTAGTTTTTGACATATGAAGTCGAACGTCTTTCTATATGCCAGCTTTCTTGCTATATGGATGTCTTTTTTGGTGAGATGTCTGTTCAAGTCTTTTGACAGTTTTAAAATTGTGTTATTCATTCTTTTATTGTTGAGTTTTAAAAGTTTATATATTATATTTTGGCTAATAACCCTGTATCAGAAAATATTTTGCAAACATTTTCTCAGTCTGTAACTGTCTTCTCATTCTCTTGACATTGTCTATCACAGAGCAGAAGTTTTAAAATTGGAATGCAGTCTAGTTTCTTTCATGGGTTATGCCATTTTGGGTGAATCTAAAACTTCATTGCCACAGTCCATGTCATCTAGATTTTCTCCTTTGTTATCTCCTAGGACTCATACAGTTTTGCATTTAGGTCTGTGATCCATTTTGAGTTTGTTTTAAAAAAATTTTGCCAGAGAGTAGGTGCATTCCAGAGAGAGACAGAGAGGGAAAGTGAGAAAGCACTTCTTATGGGTCATAGTCATGCTGCAATCCCTTTTCTTCCATTTCTTCCTTCTTTTGGGATTTTGGGCATACACGTACATATGCCTGGTATATTTTTCAGGCCACTGGGACCAGGACTTGAACTGCATAGTAATCCATGTGGGATCTAGTTGCCTTGACCACCATGCCACCAAGGCTGGCCCCTTGAGTTAATTTTTATGAAAGGTATAGACTCCATCTACATTTTTCTTGCGTGCCGTGTCTAGTTATTTTAGCACCATTTGTTGAAAAGATTATATTTCCTCCTTTTTTTTTTCTTTGCCTTTGATCCTTTGTCAAAAATCAGTTGACTTTTGGGACCAGCAGTTGGTGTAATGCCTACGTCGCTGGACTCCCATGTAGTCGACCACAGTTCGAGTCCCAGACCCGATGGCTTAAACTCACGCCGGACACATGAGCATGCATGCCCAAGATCCCGAGAGGAGGATGGAGGAGAAGGGATTACAGCATGGCCATCCCTCCTGGGGGGTGATTTCTCACTTTCTGTCTCTGTCTTTCTCTGTCTTTCTGGCAAGTGCACACACCCTATAGCAAAAACCTCTCAAAAAACAAAAAACTCAGTTGACTTTATGTATATTGTCTTTTCTGGACTCGACTCTGTTTTATTGATGTTTTTGTCTTTCACTAGTACTAAACTATTTCTTTAAATTTTTATTTATTATTACCATAATCTTATTTATATTACATTGAATCACATATATCTTTACAGTGTATTACATTTCTTTTTCCAGAAGGAATACCATGCATATCAGTCAAGACAAAGCCATTACTATCCACATCATCATCATCATATAGCTTTTCATCATTTTTTCCATATAATTATTATTTTTATTCTCATCTTTTTAAAATATTCAATCACTATATATCATTTTTCTTGTAAAAATGTTTACAAAACATGAAATACTTCTTGGACCAGTATAGTTGAAAATACTATATATGTTATCATCAATAGCTAATAAACCATTTCTGTGTCCCACTAATGTCATGACTCTCTATTTATCCTCTTGCTATTTTTCTCTGTACTCTTCCCATCTCCCACCCCGTTCCACACTGTCTTCAGCATCCCTAACTATTTTCACTGCTTTTATTCCCTCCAGTATTTTGATCTGTACCATTAAGTGTGGATAGTTGGTATATATTAAGTGGATAATACAATATCTTTCTTTCATATCCTGGCTTGCTTCCCTCAGCAATATATCCTTCATATCTCACCACTTTCTATCAAATGCCAGAGTCTTGTTTTTATGACTGAATAGTGTTCCATAAAGTATATGTGCTACAGGTTTTCAATCCATTCATCTGTTTGTGGACTTTTGGGTTGGTTCCAAAACTATCTTGATTACTGCAGACTTATAGTAAGTCTTTGGGTTAGGTAGTGTCAATACTCCAACATTGTTCTTCTTCAATATTGCATTGGCTATTTTGGGACTTTTGCTTCTCCACATAAAATGTAAAATTAGTTTATCTATAGCCAGAAAATTATTTTCTAGCATTTCGACTGTGATTGCATTGAACATATAAATCAAGTTAGTAAGAACTGACATCGTGACAGCATTGTGCCTTTCTAATCATTAACATGTTATCTCTTCATTTATTTAACTCTTTGATATAATTCATCAACAACTTTTTAGGCTTCCTCATATAGATCTTATACATATTTTATTAGATTTATAGTTGAGGTTTTAAGTGTTGAAGTAAATGGTAAATTTTTTCATATTCTATTTTTTCAGTAGTGGTATATAGGAAAACAATGGACTTTTGAATAACCTGTGTCCTGCAATCATGATCTAATAAATTAGTTCTAGGAGTTTCTGTGCTATTTCTTTTAGAGTTTCTATATAGATAATCGTGTAATTGATGAACAAAGACAATTTATTTCTTTCCTATCTATGTAGCTTTATTTATTTTATTATCTAATTGCATTAGCTAAGATTCCCAATATAATGTTAAAGAGCAATAGTTGGAGGAGATATCCTTGTCTTGCTTCCAATCTTAGTGGAAATCTTCAGGTTTATTACCATTAAGTACAATGTTAGCTGTAGGATTTTTTTTAAAATAGGTTTTCTTTTTCAAGTTGAAGAAGTTTGCCTCTAGTCCTTGTTTGCTGAGTTTTGTTTTTTTTTTTTTTTTTTTTTTTGAGAGATTTTTGCTATAGGGCAAGTGCATTTGTCAGAGAGACAGAGAGACAGAAAGTGAGAAATCACCTCCCAAGGGGGAAGGCCATACCACAATCCCTTGTCCTCCATTCTCCTCTTAAAATTTTTGGGCACGCACACACACACGCACACACACACACACACACACACACACACACATACACACACACCTGGCATGAGTTTTAAGGTGCTGGGTCTGAAACTTGAATTGTAGTTGACTATGTCGGAGTCCAGCTGACTATGTGCAAGTCTAGAATTGTAACGATTATGCCATCTGCTGGTTCTTAGGTTATTTATTTATTTATTTATTTGTTTATTTATCATGGATCAGTATTAAACTCTATCAATACTTTCTCTATTATTTTGATCATTTTTTTTTCTTCTTAAGTCTGTTGATGTGGCAAATTACATTGCTTAATTTTCAAACGTTAAACTAGTTTTATAAACCTGGGGAAAATACCACTTGATTGTGGTGCATAATTATTTTTATACATTTTTGGATTCTACTTGATAATGTTTTATTATTTTTGCTTCTTTGAAAGATACACTAGTCTGTAGTTTTTTTGTAATATCTTTATCTGGTTTTGGTATTGGGGTAATGCTAGAGTCAGAATGAATTAGGAAATATTCCCTCTGTTTCTATCTTCTGGAAAGTACTGAAGAAGATTGATATAATTTCTTTCTTTTTTTTTTTTTTTTGAGAGGTTTTCGCTATAGGACGCGTGCACTCGCCACACAGGCAGAGAGAGACATAGAGACAGAAAGCGAGAAATCACCCCCCAGGGGGGATGGTCACGCCACAATCCCTTCTCCTCCATTCTCCTCTCGGGATCTTGGGCACGCACGCACACGCGCCCGGCGTGTGTTCTAAGCCACCGGGTCCGGGATGCAAACCGCGGTTGACTACGTGGGAGTCCAGCGACATAGTCATTATGCTAACTGCTGGTTCCCAATATAATTTCTTTCTTAAATGTTCAGTAGAATTTACTACTGAACGTATATGTGCCTGGTGCTTTCTGTTTTGGAAGCTTATTAATTATTGAGACAAGTTCTTTAATAGATACAAGGTGCTCTGAATGTCTGTTACTTCTAATGTAAGTTTTGTCAGCTTGTGTCTTTCAAAATTCATTTCATTTCATCTAAGTATCAAATCTGTAGGCATATCATTTTTTTTATAAATTATTCATTTATTTTTTCCATGAGTAATAAAAGAGACAGAGAGAGAGAGACAGACAGCACCCCAATTGGGTCTTGACACTGCAGTCCACCCCGAGTCTTGGCCAGTTCTGGATCACGAGCATGCGTGTGTTCAGTATTCAGGGAGATTTTATGATACAAACTGAGAACCCTCTCATGTGGCCCAGCCTCCAAGAATGTTGTGCTTCACTGCTATTCCACAATCTTGTTCCCACAATGTATGTTTCTTATACTTTTAATGTCCATGGAATATGTAGTGATATCCCTTTCATTTCGGATACTAGTAACTTGTATCATTTCTATTTTCTTTTTCTTGGCTAGCCTGGCTGAAGACTTACGAATTTTATTAATCTTTTAAAAATATATATTTACTATTTACTTTTATCTTTATAAGAAACCAGGTTTGATTTAACAGATTTCCTGTTTTCAATTTCACTGATTTCTGCTTTAATATTTAATATTTCTTTTCTTCTGTTTGCTTTGGATTTGATTTGCTTTTCTTCTTCAAGATTCCTAAAGTGGAAGCTGACATTATTGATCTTAAGTCTTTCTACCTTTTTAATATAAACATTCAATACTGTAAATTTCCCTCTAAGCACTATTCAATGCATGCTACGATTTTAAGTTTTTTTTTTAATTTTTGCTTAATTAAAATATATTCTAAAATTCTCTTGAGATTTATTCCTTGACCTATTGGGTTGTCAGAAAAGTCATGACACATTTTTGCATAGAAAACAGGAAAATACAACATGACTTTTCCAATAACCCAATATTTTCTATTTAGAAATCTGTTTTTTAATCTCCATATTTTAGGATTTTTCAGCTACCTTTCTGTATTGATTTCTAGTTTAATTCCATTGTAGTGTGAGAGAAGACATTGTTCGAATTCTATTCTTTAAGTTTATTAGTATGCTTTGTGGCCCAGAATGTGATAAGTCTTGGTAAATGTTCCATGTGATTTTGAGGAGAATGTATGTTCTGCTGATGTTGGATTAAATAGCTCATTGATGGCCTTATTACCAGTTGATAGATGGTATTGTTGAATCCAATTATGTCCTTATTGATTTTCTGCCTGCTGGGTGTGTCCTTTTCTGATAAAGTGGTGTTGAAATCTCTGTAATACAATTTGAGTACCCCTAATCTGAGAATTTGAAATCCAAAATGTACCAAAATCTGAAACATTTTCAGTGCTGACATGACACCACAAATGGGAAATTCCTTACTTAATCTCATGCTATAAATTGTAGTCAAAACGCTACAATACAAAATGTTTATAAAATTACCTTTAGGTTATGTATATAAGTTGTCTATTAAATATAAATAAAATTTATGTTTACACTTGGGTCTTGTCCCTTTGGTCTCATTATGTACGTGTGAATATTCCAAAATCTGAAAAAAATTGTAATCTGAAGCACTTCAGGTCCTAAACATTTCAGATAAGGGATACACCATCTTCAGTGGATTCACCTATTTCTCCTTTCAGTTCCATCAGTTTTTGCCTCATGTATTTGGATACCCTGTTAAATACATACATGTTAACAATTTTTTTATCAACTCTTTTATCATGAGGTAATATACCTCTTTATCCCTGATAATTTTCTTTGCTTTGAAGTCTATCTCATTAAGATAGCAAGCGTTGATGTCTTTTGATTAGTATTAGCACAGTGTATCTTCATTCATTATCTTTTTAAAGAATTACTTAATTTTATCTATCATTATTATTTTAATTTACTATAGGCATGTGCCAAAGAGAGACAGAAAGTGAGAAAGTAAGCTGCCAGGTCTGGGACTTGAATCACAGTCAACCATGTGGAGTCCAGCACCTCAACCACCATGTCACCTGCTGGCCCATTCATTCATTATTTTTAATGTGTATGTGTCGTTATATTTAAAGTGGATTTCTTGTAAGCAGAGTGTAGTTGGGTCTTGTTTTTTGATCTACTCTAACAATATAGGTCTTTTAATTGGTGAATTTAGACATTGATATTCAAAGTTAATAATGTAGTTGGATTAATATGTACCATATTTGTTACTTTTATCTATTTGTTGCTCTTGTTCTTTGTTCCTATTCCCGTCTTTCCTTCTTATTCTGCATTTTTTTATTTTAAACTGAGCATTTCATATGCTTCCATTTTCTCTTCTTTGTTAGCTTATCAATCGTATTTCTTATTTTGCTTTTTAGAAATGTGTTGTCCTGGACTTTGAAATATACATTGACAGCTCACCCCAGTTCACTGTCAAGCATAGATGATCACCAATAATGACAGTTCGCTTACAATTTTTTGACTTTGTAATGGTGCTAAAGCAATCTACTTTCAATAGAAATCCATCTAGCCAGCCATTCTGCTTTTGACTATCCAGCCAGCCATTCTGTTTTTCTATTTTTGGCACAGTATTAAGTAAATTGCATGAGATATTCAGCATTTTAAAAATGGGCTTTGTGTTACATAATTCTTGCCAACTGTAGGCTAATATAAGTGTTCTGAGCATGTTTAAGGTACAATAGGCTAACTATAACATTTGATAGGTTAGGTGTATTAAGTACACACAAGTAAAGACTTTACTATATACATTGTAATCAAAAGGTAACTTTTCATTTTCATGTCTATTAAATGTGTTGTTTATTTTTTCCCTGAATTATCATCCTCTATTTCCTGCTCCCCCACCCACCGTCTCTGGTATCTACTATTGCCTACCTTGCTATTATACCTTCCAATCATTCAATTTCTGCTATAAAATGCAGACATGCCGTACAGATTGAGCAGGGACATATAATGCCTGTCTTTAACGATCTGACTAGCTTTGCTTAACATTAAATCTTCTGTATATGTCCATTTTGTATCTAATATCATAGGGCACGTGCACTCACCAGAGAAAGACAAATAGAATGTGAGAAATCATCCTCTGGGGCTGATGGCCACTCTGCAATCTCTTTTCCTCTACTGTCCTTCTGGGATTTGGGTCATGCATGCACATGGGCCCAGCATTATTTTCAAGCCACAGGGTTTAGGACTCAAAGTGTAGTTGGCCATGTGGGACTCCAGAGTTTTAACCATCACATCACCTGCTAACCCCTGGGCATTTTTTTTTTTTATTGCTTATAGATTACCCAGCCTAAGATATTTTTGTTATAGCAACCCAAATGGACTGAGACAGAGTTCATACACGTATGTTGTAATACACTGCTTTTTCTGAAGTTTATTTCTCAATTTTCACAATGTTAAGCTTCACCAATAAAATTTTAAATGACTTGAGCTTCCTTTATACTAAATATCATCTGACTTGATAAGGAAGAAAGCAAAGGGTTGATAAAGTTCAAATATGACCTTTTAAAGCCAGATTCAGAAAAAAATGAACTGATCAGAATATTTGCCATTGCCACTCTGATTTTTTCTAAATCTGAAACTTGCATTTATTCCTACTATCTTTGTTTTTCATAAACTCAAGAAAGCACATTTTTTTTTTATCTTTGAAAGGTACTTGGATTGCCTCCAAAAGTCTGTCCTTTGACAAAGCACATTCCTCTTCTCCTTAAAACAAGACACTGTTTTTTTAGAGAGGTTTTTGCTATAGGGCACGTGTGCTCGCCAGAAAGACAGAGAGAGACACAGAGACAGAAAGCATAAAATCACCCCCTGGGGGTATGGCCACGCCACAGTCCCTTCTCCTCCTTTCTCCTCTTGGAATCTTGGGCACGCACACACACGCGCCTGGTGTGAGTTTAAGCCATGGGGTCCGAGATGCGAACTGCAGTCGACTACGTGGGAGTCCAGCAACATAGCCATTACGCTAACTGCTCGTCCCAAAGCAAGACACTCTTTTAAAGAAGGTTTCAGTGTGTAGCAGAGAGAGGTGATCAGTTCCTGTGAGTTCCTGTCAGTTTGGACTAGAAAATTGAGTATGGAAAATTCTCCTCATACATGCTCTTTAGCAAAAGGACTCTGCAAAACCACTTTCATATCCTCATGGAATATATGATCAAATATACGAGTTTTCCAGAACAATACTATTTTTTTTTTTTGTATAGATTTGCTTTTTTTTTTTTTTTTTAAGGTTTTTTGCCTTAGGGCATATGTGCTCACTAGAGAGAGAGAGAAAGAGACAGTGAGAGGAAAAATGAGAAATTATCCCCCCAGGAGGATGGCCACCCCACAATCCCTTCTTCTCCGTTCTCCTCCCAGGATCTTGGGTATGCACGCACACACACCTGGCATGAGTTTCAAGCCACTGGGTCTGAGCCTCAAAATGCCGTTGGCCATATGTGAGTCCAGCAACGTAATCTCTATGCCATCTGCTGTCCCGACTGAAAGTTTGGAGGGCACAAAAGCATTGAAAATAGTTTTGTCTTTATTTTTTTTTGGTATAATATATTATATTTATACATTTTTTTTATATATAGTGTCACATTTATTTAAATGTGCACTCATAAATTAAAATAGGTTCAAATGCTATTCAAATTCACATAACGGGTAGAATCTTCGTTAAAACTAATTTTATTTTATTTTTTTTACAGAATTATGTATTTATTTATTTAATTCCATTTGTTATTATTATTTTTCAATTTGACCAGAGAGAGAAAGGGAAAACAAGAAAGCATGCTGCCAGGTTTGGGACCTGAACCATGGTTGGCCATGTGGGAAACCAGCACCCTTACCCACCACACCACCTCCCATCCACAGTAAAACTAATTATACATTATTAAATATAAATTAAAATGTCTTCAGAATTATTAGCATGTGAATCAAGGACTCAAATGACCTCTGTCCTAAATGGCCATTCTGGGTGAGTGCCACATAGACAATTGGTTTACTAAAAAACTTAGAAAACATGCAAAAACCTCTCTTGTGTCCAGTAATTCCATCTTTAAATAGAAGAACACTAACTAATATAGGGCCAACTTGGTTTTCCTTTACTTCGAAGGAAAACACCTTATATTCCTAAATAACTCAAAAAGAATGATTTAAAACAAATAAATTGATAAATGTAAATAGAGTAATATTTATAATTAAACTTGTCATCATTTTTTACATTTTAAAAAGTAGTTTAAATTTTAAAGACATATGTATTAAATAATATGAATTAAATACTTGAGTTCTTTCTAAGTATTAAAACAATAATTATTGGAGTCGGCAGGTGGCATGGTGGTTAAGGACACTGAACTCCCTAATGGCTGACTGTGGTTTGAGTTCCGGACCTGGCAGCTTGCTTTCTCACTTTCCTTCTCTCTCTCTCTCTCTTTCTTGCTCTGTCCTTCCCTGATCAAATTTAAATAAATAAATAAATAGGGACCAGCAGTTAGCCTAATGGCTATGTCGCTGAACTCCCATGTAGTCGACCATGATTCGAGTCTGAACCCGGTGGCTTAAATTCATGCTGGGTGCGTGTGCATGCGTGCCCAAGATCCTGAGAGGAGAATGGAGAAGGGATTGTGGCGTGATCATCCTCCTGGGGGGTGATTTCACGCTTTCTGTCTCTCTCTTACTCTCTGTCCTTCTCTGTCTCTCTGGCGAGCGCACACGCCCTATAGCAAAAACCTCTCCTAAATAAATAAATAAAGTTAAATAAAATACTTTTTTAAGAAAAACATTAATTATTAAGTCAAAGTTTAAGTATCTATACTCTTGATGCAGGAACGTGGGGGCACAGGGGTGATGAGGCCCACACTTGTAGTGAGACACGGGTTTTTGTTCCATGCTCAGGAAGAATTAGAGTTGCAGACACAGAGTAGATATAGCAAAGCAGGGAATTTATTAAAAGAGAGGGGAGGAAAAAGAGCTCCCAAGAAGGGAGGGGGTCCTGGAAGGTAGTTGCCAGTTTTGTTTTCTCTTAATCAAAGTGTTATATTAGGGCTTAATAAAGGTGACCTAAACATGTACACATTTACATATTTTAAGTTTAATGAATTTATGTCAGGGGAAATACATCAGTAGCCTGATTTTGTCTTCAGAAAGCAAAAGCGGAAATGCTTTTCTCAGCGGAACACAAGGAATATAGACTTTCTTTTTTTTTCTTTTTCCCTTTCATTTTCTTCCCCTTCTTTCCCCTCTCTCCATCTTCCTCTCTCTTCCTTTCTTTCTCTTTTCCTTTTTGCTTTCTCTGTTGACAACTGTTTATTAAATATACATTTCATGTACATATGAAGTGTTGATCTTGCTCATTTATTTTCCAAATTGATTTTTGTTGTCTGTTTTGGGTAGATGGGTGAGAATTAAGAAGCAGAGGTGCGCTAGCCCCATAATCTAATAGTTTAAGGAAGTCAGATCCCACCTGGCTGATTATGGCTCAAATCCGGGTCTCAGCTCCTTGAGAAACACACTGGGTGCATGTGTGTGCATATCTAAACTCCCAACAGTCTAGAAAAATGGAAAAGGTATTGCAATGTGAATATCCCACTAGGAAATGCTTTCTCCTATTTTCTCTTTCTGTCTCTGGCACATATGCCCACTGGCAATAAAAAATAAAAAGCAGAAACAATGAGGACCAAAGTAGGTGATACATTCACTCAATGAACCAGATTAGGAGAAAACCATCTTGGGTTGCTTCCCTCCATGACTTCCTCAAGGAGTAGAATCTGAACTGTTTGTGACTCCAACCCACATTTCTACCTCTGTACAGAACTTTCTGATGCTCTCTGGGAAGATTTTGGACTGCAGGTCATTGCGAAGGTTCAGTTCACCTTTACTGACTGAGTTAAAATCGGGATTCTGTTACTTGTCTCATCAAACATCTGACTAGTGGGTTGCTGAAAAAAATGACGCATTTTTGCATAGAAACACAGAAAAAAATACTCATGATCTTTCCGACAACCCAATAGTTCTGGTTCGAGCTCTTGCACTTTAATTGTTCTTTCTGCAGCACCTCCATTTCTAATTGCAATAATAAAAGATATTTCTCAGCCATAAAGATTTGGTTCATGAGTCTTGCTTATAAAGTTCCTAGAGAATTCTAATAGGGCATTGCAGATGAAACGCTAAATAATAATTGAATTGGTACCATTGTATTTCCTCAGAATATTGTCAAGTAGAGTGAAATTCTGGGAAGTCTATTTCAGTATATTGGATAGAAAAGAAAGTAAGTGGATCTTGAATTCCTGCTCTTTATCTGCTGCATTTCCTCAAAAGGATAATGTAGGTGAGTGCTTCTCTAGTCTTTTTGTTTTGTTTTGTTTTGTTTTCTTTGAGCCTTTAATAAGTTTGGAACAAGAGTCGTGCCTCTGTGTTCTGCACAGTGTCTGGCTGACAGACTATGCTGAAATTCCTTTACCACCGCTCCTTATTTAGTGCCGCGCTGCGAGCGTTTCCACTCATTCCATATGACTCATGCGTGAGCTCGAGTGCTCGTCTCCATGATGTATTAGCTTTTGAGTTTGTCTATTCTATGTAGGTTATGCGGGATGTTGTAAGTTCCAGCGTTTGAGTCTGAGCCTCATTTCCCCTTTCAGCTTTAGGACTGAAATGCTCAACGAAGCATGCTGATGGGGCTGCATTGAGGAAATCAGTGATGGCCTTTTGTTCTAACTGCTTCAAATCTTGCTGTCTTAGTCCTTTAGGGTTACTGTAACAAAATATTATAGCCTGGGGGCTTATACACAGCAGAAACAGGAAGTCCGAGATCAGAGCGCTGACACGGTTGATGCCTACTGGGACCTGTCTTTTCACATGGTAGAAGAGGAAAGGGATCTCTGGGATCCCTTTTGTGAGGGTGTTAATACCATGCGTGAGGGCTCCATCTTCATGACCTAATCTCCTGCCATATATCCTACTTCCTGCCTCATCACATTGTGGATTAGATTTCAAAATAGGAATTTTGAGGGGACACAGATGTTCAGACTATAGCAGTTGGGAAAGGAAGGAAAGGAGAGTGAGATACAGAGATACGGAAATAAAGACTGAAACTGGACGGAGTCTGTGGACCCAATCAGGAGAAGAATACATTCTAGTCTAAAAACATTGGAAAGTAGGACAAAATAATGAATAATAGTAAAAGCTTTACCTTGGCAAAAAGTAATCTTGATTTTTTTCATGGCAAATTAATGACGCTTTATATAGTTCATTAATGAGAGATACTTTCAGAAGCAATCAAAGCCATTCAGTATAATATTTTAAGATAAGGAAAGGAATCTAGGAAGACTTTATATCAAAATATAACTCCAAAGAACACCTTTCACGCACAGCTAGTGAGTCAGTTTGCTATCTGTCAGTGCTTTGCAGAGATCTAGCTCAGATCTAAGATAATATTCATAAGTGTCTGGGGATATTTAGTAACTTGTAAAAGAATAGAAGCTGGATTTGCTTGAACAAAATTACTTCAAGGGTTTTGCTTAATGAAGGAACAGAAAGTTTCCCTTAGTGCTTAGGATAGAAGGGGAAGATAGCGTAGTAATTGTCTCAGCTGTGTGGTCCTCATGCTCATTTTAAGGATTTGAGCTTGAACCTATGGAGAGAGGTGCTATAGGCAGAAGCTAAAGGGCTGTTTTCCACAGGGGATTGAGAGCCCTGGGTCTCTCACATTATTGCATCAGTGGGAAGAGGATTGTGTACTGGTACTCGGGGACATCTTGAAAATTTGGTACGGTTTTGGGAAATTTAAAACAGTTGTTGTTGTTGTTGTTGTTGTTGTTGTTTTGACCCTGCCATTTTGAGTACTACAGCCAAGATCCACAGGCCAATGAAATCTGAGAAGCTTGCCTTAAGCTTTGTGCTTATTGGTGCACAGAAGAGCTTCGGAAGGTAGAAGTCAAGGTGTGACAAAGATTGTAGAGAAGTTAAAGTAAGTTTTTGGCTTCACCATGACAACAGAAACAGTCTATAAATTCACAGTAATCTTTGAATAGACATCAGGTTTCTTACAAGTTGTGGCATGGAGCTTAGAGTTTATTTTTAATATTTTAATCTTATGATGATGCTTGGCTTCCTTTCTTCTTCCTTCCCTTCTTATCTCCTTCCTGCCTTGCTTACATCTTCTTATTTCTCTCTTCCTTCCTTTCATCCATCCATGATATTAAAAACAAAGCAGACTGTAGTTACTTTATCTTTAACTACATGAAGATGTAGTTACTACATCTTCAATTTATTTTTTGCAACCTTTTTGTGTTATTGAATGGGACTTAAGGATTACCTGGACATTGCCTGGGAACTCTTGGTGTGTGCTGCATCCTTAAATCATCCATTCCAGTACTGGGCATATATTGATTTTTTTTTTTCTTTTTCTTGTGCATCCATTCCCTGATTTGTATTGTGTGCAACTACTCCTTCATCACTCCCGGTTCAAGTGGCAAAGCCTGATTTTGGCTGCCACGATCCTTACAAGGCTCAGGATTTGGCTATGAAGAGCTTCTTCCCTTGTACTTTTGTTGGAGGTAGTGCGAAGGAGGTGTGCTTTCTTCTACTGGGATTCCTAAGTGGGCAAAATGGAGCTAGGGTTACTGGTGGCTAATTTTGCTACTGCACTGGCAACGCCTGCCCCAGAATGAAGCCAAGTGGAGGAGAACAGATGAGAGCTGCAGAGCCAGATTCCCGACAACAGTGCTGCACTTTGGAACTCTGTCTTGCCAGGTGCACTGTTAGGTTTGTGAGTCAAGATGGACCTTTCCTCCCTGAGCAGTTTAAATTGAGTTTCTGCCACCTGAAGTTTGCAGAATCCTGCCAAACAGTACCTAAATCACACCTGCTAGTTCTGTGTTGGGAAGATGGTTAGCTGGAGAGATAATGCCATGAGATTAATGAGAAAGGAGGCATTTTAAAAGGAAGCTAAGAACTAAAGTGGTCTGGCCTTACTAGGTCTGGGATTGGGAGATGCCAGGAAGTGCTGTGGTGCCTCTGGTCATCGTAACCTCTCTCTTCTGCGTAGAGCCCCTCTTCTCTCTCGATTTCACTCTTGCTCTCTCAAGTCTATGTAAGATCAGGACAGGATTTAAGGGTTTAACATTTGGAGCTTGAGAGGGAGCCATTTAAAGGTGTTTGGCACGCCATCAGTGCTTGCTAACAGGTCCTATGCTAATAAAATCATTTGCCTGAACTACTCTGTTCATCTAGGTTGTTCTGTTACCTATATGCTGGCTAGAAAGTAGAGGGGGTCAAGGTGATGGCTCCTGTGAGAGGAAGTTAAAAGCCTTTGCACATATTTTTCTGCCTCTCTTCCAAGAGAACTATATTTAGAAAGTGTGAAGTTGGCAGGTATGTGCTGTCTTTCATTCTGTGTACCTGACTGTTTCAAGGATACAGGCCAAAATGCAGTGTTTAAAGAAGGAAAATCCAAATCTGTGCCTCACAAAACACAGAGAGAGGAGATGTGGAGATTCAAATGTGGGGCTCTTGTCTCACTAGAGACAAAAGTGAAGCATGACTACTGGCTGGAACTAATGAGAAAACTATGACCTCTCGAAGGTTCAAGAAGCAAATTGTTTTAGTTAATTTTCTGTTGCTCTCACAGAATACCATGAATGAGGTAATTTATAAAGAAGTTAATTTTGGCTCATGATTCTGTAAGCTAAAGTCTAAGAGCATGGTGATGGCATCTGGTTAGGGACTTCCTGATGCATCGTAACATGGCAGAAGACACCACATGGTGAGACAGAGCAAGTGTGCTAGCTTGGGTCTCTCCCTTTTTTCTTTTAAAGTTATTAATGCCACCAAAGGACCCCAACCCTCATGACTTCTAATAATCCTAATTACCTCCCAAAAGCCCCACTTCCAAATACCATTAACATATAAATTTGGGGTATCACATTCAAACCACAACCCAACTCATGGCTACATTTGGGGAGACTGAGGTGGGAGTGTTACACAGGAGGCTGGCTGACCCACCACCAGCAACCACTGCCAAACGTGGGAATGAGCTCTTGAAGTTAAGCCTATTTGAATAGTTGGCTTAATTCATCCCTGCTCACTCTAGTCATGTCAAGGGGACCAAGTCAAGGACTCAGAAGATTTTTCCACATCTAGAACTATTCCTTTTGCAATTTCACATTGTTATCTTTAAATGTGTTAGAAGTGTCTTCAAAACTATCAACATGTTCTTCCTTTAGTGCTTCAATCTGTGGAACACAATTCTAAAGGTAATGTTGCAATAGGCAATCTCAGTCATTAAACTCTCTGAGAAATTGGGTATGTCTCATGGTGACTCCTCTGGAACACAGGTTTAGCATGACAAAGTGCTAATATAAAGAAACAAATTTAGTTTCAAAATGGAATTAGTTATAATTCTTGGCTTATGACACATTCTCATTACTCATCCATAAATGAAACATTTTTATTTATTTTCTTTGTGTGGCTATTCAAATATTTCTGGCTCTTACTATTCTGGGCATACTATTAGACTGCATTTCTCCATACTATGACTTTGGCATGATCTTGTGACTTGCTTTGGTTGAGACAATGTAAACACAAATTATGTGTATCATTTCTGATCAGAAGCATTAAGAACAAGTGTCTGAAGCTGAATTGTGGTCATATCAGCAACTAAGACACTGTACTTGCATGTTGAGATCACGTAGAAGCCTGCAAGGAACTCCCAGTCCAACCTCGAGACAGGGCATAGCGGTGCATGCTTGTAATCCCTGAGACATAGGAGACTGAGGCAGGAGAATCTTGAATGCAAAGGTGGCCTGGGCCACATAAGAAGACCTTGAAAGAACCGCCTATGGTGGTTCTTGCATCTGTGGTCCTAGCTACTCAGGAGGCTGCATCAGGAAGACTGTGACACAGTGAGACTACTCTTTTTTTTTAATTAAATAAAGCAAGTGAATGAGTCATCACATACACTTTGCATAATATGGTAATGGTAGAGTCTTTTGTTAGTCTGGGTCCTTGAGTAGCTATGAACAGGGTCTTTCTGGCTACTGTACTATATATATAGTACGGGCATGAAATACTTTTATTATGCTTGAGATTTGGGGTTGTTGATGACATACCTTGGCCTACTTCTCTGCGCCAGGTACAGAGGTATTGTTTCTTGGCACTAAACCCACTCTCCTTGATCCTGATTTTCTTTTCTTTTCTTTTTTTTTTTTTTTTAAGAGTTATTTTATTTAACTTTATTTGTTTATCTTAATTTGACCAGAGAGGGACAGAAAGAGAGAGAAAGTGAGAGAGGAAGCTGCCATGTTTGGGTCTTGAAATGTAGTCGGCCATGTGGGAGTCCAGCGCCCTTAACCACTATGCCACCTGCTAGCCCCATGGGGCTGGGATTTTCTTTTTCTTTTCTTTTCTTTTTTTGGAAAGGTTTTTGTTATAGGGTGTGTGTGCTTACCAGAAAGACAGAGAGAGACAGAGAAACAGAAAGCGAGAAATCTCCCATAGGGGGTTGGCCACGCTGCAATTCCTTCTCCTCCATTCTCTTCTCAAGATCTTGAATACACACACACACGTGCCCGGTGTGAGTTTAAGCCACTGGGTCCAGGACTTGAACTGAGGTCGACTACATGGGAGTCCAGCAACATAGCCATTACGCCAACTACTAGTCCCAAGGGTCTGGGATTTTCTAACTATAGTTTTTGGCCATTTGGGTCCCTGTTGAGTGTCACCAATAGGGAACTGCAGAAAAAGAACAGAAACTAGGAGGAAGGCAAAAGGACTTGTTCTATCCTGTTCTGCTTTTTGTTTGCTGTTCCTTTCAGTATTGCTTCAATGGATAATAGCCTCTAGCCCTGACAATATCGTTAGTTTCAGTTTCCAGCTTCTTCTAGCATTTTCACGACTGACTTTGTTGTACCCCCTCAGAGGAATTGGTACATGCTGAGTAGACTCTCCCTCCCCAGTTTCTGTGGAACACTTTTTCTCTTTCTTTCTTTTCTTTCTCTCTCTTTTTCTTTCTTTCTTCTTCCTTCCTTCCTTCCTTCCTTCCTTCCTTCCTCTCTCTCTCTCTCTCTCTCTCTCTCTCTCTCTCTTTCTTTCTTTCTTTCTTCTTTTTTTCTTCCTTTCTTCCTTTCCCTTTTTCTTTTTTTTTTTCTATTTTTTTTCTTCTAGGTTCTGATGATCTTAACTTTCTTTTTTTTCCTAATCTAAGAGAGTGGTAACTGATTCCTGCAGTTACCATATATACAAGGGAGTTTTCAAAAAGTTTATGAAAATGTGCATTATGAACAAGTTATGCATGGATTTCAATTTTTTTGTATTAAAATAAACTCATTTTTAAATTCCATTTTTCCGTGACCTTTTGAAGTACTTTTGTATTCTACTTTCATGCTTCTTTTGCATTTTAAAACCTCAAATACTTATTTAAATAATTCCTTATATTAAACTCTATCTGTTCAAATATTTTGTAGGGTTTCTCTTTTCATGAATGGATCTGGCTAATACACAGACTGATGTAATAGTTTATTTTTTTTAAGATTTATTTTATTTAACTTTCTTTCTTTCTTCCTTCCTTCCTTCTCTTTCTTTCTTTTTCTTTTTTCTTTTCTCTTTTAATTTGACCAGGGAGGGAAAGTGAGAAAGCAAGCCACCAGGTCCAAGACTCAAACTGTCGTGAGCCATGTGGGAGTCCAGCGCCCTTAACCACCACACTACCTGCTGGACCCTGACATAATAATTTTTAATAATGTAAGAAGCATCCATAAATTTACTCCTCTAAACCAAGCCAATCTTTGACAAGAACCTTTTGCTAACTGTGTAGTCAGTCTCTCCTGCCCGTCTCATCTTTTAGCCTCTTCCCACCAACAGTAATCAGTGTCCTTGATTCTGTGTTTATCACTCTCTTTCTGCTTCTCTTATGCTTATGTCTGTACTTGTCTAACCCTAAACATTATGCATTTCAATTATAATAGTTTTAACATCACAAAAAGGGTATTCTGTGGTATGGATTCTTTTAGAACTTACTTTTTAACTTTATTGTTATATAATAGGATTTATCTAAATTGCTCTTTGTCTTTTATTATTGCATATGGTTCCACTGGGTGAATAACCTAGAGTATATACTTTAAAGTAAATTAGAAGAAGCAAACTCTAGGCTTCATATGATTTCACTATCAAATCATGGAAACCAAGAAAATTAGAAAAAGTAAATTAGGTTTTGTGTGACTTGATAACCAAGATTTGGTGTTGGAAAGTAGTCTTACTGGTCTTGATGCACCTGATAGGCTCATACTCTGGGCTCAGGTATCAGTGGGTCAAGGAAGAGTACACATTTTCACTAAGCATTTGCCTTTGCTAATGGGGTTTTTGTCTTTATACAACTTAACTCTCTTATTTAATTAAAAACTAATCCAAGTGTGGAAAGAGAGTCAACAAAGACTCAAAATTAGATGACCAGATAATCAGATGCCTTACTTTTTCAAGTTGTCTCTCTAAATTAGTGTTGTCTACAAAAGAAAAACCATTTTCAGTGCAATATGATGGCAAAGCATTTTCTATGGGCTAGAAGTGGGTGGTGATATAAGGAGCTGATAAACTGTGAAGCATTGTAGGTTACTGTCAATGATAATCAACAGTAATTGCAAAAACTGAACAAAACCCTGCCTGAAAGACAGTTATTCTCTGTTATTCCAAAGGCTTTCCAGTTTGTCTGAAGGCACTTCTGTAGCACAGTTTCCTTGCCTAGTACCAGTCAGTGAGTTTCAGTGTTTTGTGAAAAAAATACCCAAGAGATATTTAGCAAATACCAACTAATGAAAATAATTGTGTAACCTTATTGAGTATCTACTGGGAAGCTGGACCTGCTGAATGATGTACAGGTATTGTTTCATTTTATCCACACAAGAAGATAGTATTATCTTTGTCTCTATTTTTGTGGATGAGGAAATCGAGACCAAGAATGTAAGTCACTTGTTCCAATTCATACACTTAGGGGCCAGCGATGGCATAGTGATTACGTTGCTGGACTCCCACATGGCTGAATGCAGTTTGTGTCCTGGACCTGGTGGCTTGAAACTCATGTCAGGCATGTGTGTGTGCGTGCCCAAGATCCCAGGAGGACAATGGAAGAGAAGGAATTGTGGTTGGCCATCCCTCCCTGGGGGGTTATTCTCACTTTCCCTCTCACTGTGTGTGTCTCTCTCTTTCCATGGGGAATACACTTGCCTTAAGGCAAAAACCTTTAAAAAAATTCATACATTTATAAAATGGTGAACCTGAAATTTAATCTTGGGCGTTTCTTTCTCTGGAGCCCGAGTTACAAATATCTCTATTCTTCACAAGTTCAGCTAAACACAGCCTCTCTATAATTGTCATATTTGATTTATTTTGTTTATTTTATTTTCTTGTACTCACGTCATTTCTTCTCTCTCTTGTTGTCATCCTTGGTGATTTGGCTGTTGCATTTCCTTTAGATTCTCAGAGTCCCTCATTCAGAATGATATCTAAACGCTTAGTGGGGCATATTGTTCATCCAATCCTGGGTGTCTTTGCTCTTTCTAATGACCCAAGGCCAACAGCATTTTATTTCAGCCTCTTTTTACAGAGAGAAATAGCTTTGTCTCAGCTCATATTTTCAACATTGGGCCTGAATGAAGGCTCCTACATGCACGAAGTGCTTTTTTCCACTCTTGCTTTTTTATAGCAGCTGACTTCCCAGCAAACAACCCTTGCTTATTATCTTGGACCATAATATGCTAAAACCACAACTTGCTTTAGTTGTTATGGATTTATTTTCCATACCAGAACCACAAATATATATGTATATATACACATATGTGTGTGTGTGTGTGTGTGTGTGTGTGTGTATTTTTTCCCTTTTTACTATAGCTACAGCTATGTCTTTTAAAATTAAGAAAAAACCTTAAAGGTATTTGAATGTTTGAAGTGAAGGAGGGATACAGATTTCCAAGTGAATTCACTCTACTAGCTTGATTAGTTTTGTTTTGTTTTCCAGTATAGGGTAGGAGAGGCTTGAGCATTATAGGAAGAGTGATACTATGGCCAATGTAGAGTATGTATGAAAGAGTGCAGACACATTTGCCTCCAACATGTGATATAATTTTAAGAGGAAGCAATGCAAAGTCTTTGTGCATGTATTTGTTCTCTACCAGTTCCCTAAAAAATTTGTTGATGAATGTAATGTTGGCAAGAAGGGCGCCTTTGAGCAGTGGTGACTAAGAAACTGGGAAATCGTGACAACACAACAGTGGTGATAATGTTGCTTATGTAGTTCTTAGGGTAGGAAAGAATGCAAAAGAAAACAGAGAAAGGATTGATCATGATTATAAATCCTTGTTTCTCTTGTTTGTGATAGATTTAGTTTTTTTCTTTTGGCATGATTCTTTTCCTTCAAAGAAAAATTACTCTGATACTTTCCTATGTCAATAACTTTTCCTGTATCAAAAACTCTCCTGGGGATGACTTGATGGTGCAGTGGTAATGTGTGGGTCAAACAAAGCTGGATCCATATGGAGGACTGTGCTTTCAGTTCCCCGGTCAATCTGTACATGCTGAGGGTGTGCAGCCATGGTCCTGGCTGGCTGTGAAGGCTGACAGACGGGATTGCAGCATGAGATTGAGTTGTGGATGCTTGTCTCTCTCTCTCTCTCATTCTAATGAAAGAATTAAACTTAAAAATAAAACCTTCCATGTATTAAAAACTTATTGTTTTAATGTAAAACATATCTTTCTCCCAGTTTCTTAGTCACCACTACTCAAAGGTGCCCTTCATGCCAACATTACATTGTGATATCCTATCCAAATGCAATCTTCTGGTATTCTTTAATTCTTCTTTAGAGAGGCGATTTAGTCCTCTTGACTATAAAATTAATGCCTTTTTATATATTCTAAAACAGTAGCGTTCTTTTGTGAATACCAAATTGCATCGTAAGCCTATTCTTAGTGTTCCTTGCTAATGGGTGTCAATTTTTCTTTAACGCCAGATTTCATGTGGTCACTTTTAATCTTTTATTTATTTTTCAAAACTTTCAAAACCTTTTACTTATTTTTCTCCATGAGGAAGAAAGACAGAGAGAGCGGGGCAGCACCCCAATAGGGTCGTGATGACACGATCCACCCCAATCTCATCCATCACTGGGTCATAGGCATGCTCGTGTTCTGTGTACTCAAGAAGATTTCCAGACTTTAAAAATAATAATTATTATTATTACCTGAGAGCACGTGCAGTTGCCAGAGAGAAATGGAGAGAAAGAAACCCACCAGTGGAATGTGATCATCCCACAATTCCTTTCCTCCATTTCTCCTTCCCATCAGAATTTTGGGGAAGAATACACATGTACCTGGCGTGTTTTCTAAGTGGCTGGGGCAGAATATAAACTGCAGTCAGTCACATGGGATTCAGTTTCCAAAGCAGACCTCTTGACTGCAGCACTACAGTTTGGCCCAAGGTCTCTAGACTTGACCTGGGAATCTTTCTGTTTGGGGTTTCTTTGTAGAGCATTGTGTTTTTGCACAGCACCATTGTCTTTTATTTCTTAAACTGTCTATCAAAGTTTAACCACATATGGAAAAGTATTTAAATCCTCAGCTAGATAGTTTTTCATGAACTGAATACACTAGTGTAAGTGCTACCCAGATAAAGAAATAGAAAATTACCAGCAAGTCAGGCCTCTCTTGTGCTCTTCCCCAGTCACTACTCTTCTTTTCCAAAAGTAATAATATCTCCCATTACCATCTATAAGTTTTACATATTTTGGACTTTATTCATTAAAAAAAAACTTGCTAGAGGGAGCATGCACTAGCCAGAGAGAAAAAAAAAAGAAAAGAAAAGTGATAAAGCACCCTCCATGTGGGTGTACTTATGCCATAATTCCATCTTCTCTATTTTTCCTCTTGGAATTTTGAGCATTCACGCACATGAACCTGGTATGTTTTTCAAACTGCTGGCTCTGGTACTTGAGCTGTGCAGATGGCCATGTGGGATCCAGTCATCTTATCTACCCTGCCATTTGCTGGCCCAGAACTTTATTCATTTTTAAAACATTTTAATTTATTTCTTATTCCAAGAGAGACATAGAAAAAGAGAGAGAGAGGGAGGCCTCAAACAGGGTTCTTGTTGCATGATTCATCTCAGGCTTCAGCCGTTCTGAGTCCTGGGCAGGCACGCGTGTACCCGGTGTGCACTAGGAGGCCCTGGGCTGCAAACCTGGGACCTTTGCATGAGTCCGGTTGTGTTGCTGCTGCTCCACCGCCTGACCCGTTTCAAACTGTATATAAATGGAATCATACAATGTGTGCTCCCTTTTGTCTGGATTCTTTTATTCAACATCATGTTCGTAAAACTCTTCCGTGTTTTTGTTGTGGCAGTAATTTATTCACTTTCATTGCAGTTTAATATTACATTGTTTTGTTTAAGTATAATGCAATTAATCTGTCTTATTTGTTTATTATAAACATTTGAGTTGTTTCCATTTATTGACTTATTACAAAGAGTGCTGCTATGAATATTCTTGTATATTCACATAAGGCATTCTTATATGTCGTTTGTTGAGTACACACCTGCATATATCTAAGGATGGAATTGCTAGATATAAAAAATGCATAGGATAATTGACAATCCTCAGAATGGGAGAATATTTTTTGTAAAGTATGCCTCAGATAAGGGGCTGATAACCAGAATACACAGAGAACTCAAGCAGCTTACATGAAAAGAAATGATTAACCCAATTAAAAGATGGGAAAATGAGCTGAACAAAAATCTCTCTAAGGAAGACATGAACAGCCAAAAAGCATCTGAGGAAATGCTTAACATCCCTTATCATAGGGCAGATGCGGATTAAAACCACTATGAGATACCACCTAAGCCCTGTCAGAACATTGAAGATTAAAAATGCAAAAGTGATAGGTGTGGGCGGGGTTGTGATGAAAGGGGAACTCTCCTACACTGTTGGTGGGAATGTAAATTGGCCCAGCCACTATGGAGAACAATATGGAAGCTCCTCAAAGATCTACAAATAGAACTACCATTTGATCCAGCAATCCCACTTCTGGGTATCTACCCAAAGACAGGAGAATGCTCAGTCAAAAAAGTGCTTGCACATCTATGTTTATTGCAGCATTATTCACAATTGCCAAGATGTGGAACCAACCCCAATGTCCACAAACAGATGAATAGGTTGAAAACGTGTGGCACATATACTCTATCGAATACTGCTCAGCCATAAAGAACAATAAGACCCTGGCATATGATAGAAAGTGGCTGAATATGGAATATTTATTGCTGAGTGAAGCAAGCCAGGCTATGAAAGAAAGATATTGTTATGTATTCACTTAATATATACTGACTATCCATCTCTCTATGGTAGAGATTGGAGGGCATAAAAGCAGTGAAAATAGTTATGGGCACTGGAGACAGTGTAGAACAGGGGGAGAAGAAGGAAGAATATAGAGAGGAAAAGCATGAAATAAAATAGAAAGCCAAGACAGTAGAGGGACACAGAAATGGTTTATTACCTGTGGATGATAACATATATAGTATTCTCAGCTAGACTGGACTGAGAAGTATTTCATGTTAAGTAAATTCTCTGTAAGCCAAATGATGTTTAGTGATTGATGTTGAAAAAGAATGAGCATAAATAATAATAATAATAATAATATGAAAATAAAAAGAAAAGCTATTCAATGATGATGATGTGGATAGTAATGTCTTTGTTTTGACTGATTTGCATGTATGTGAGTGCTGGTTGCCTCCCATCTTTGCCAATGCTTGTATTATCAGTCATTTAATGTTAGTTATTCTGGTGGCATATAATAAAATACCACTGTAGTTTTAATTTACATATAGTTGAAGACAAAAAAATTAAGAAACTTTTTATAAGTTTATTGGCAATATGTAGAACCTCTTCTGTGCAATGTCCAGTATGCTAACAGGTTTTTTCCTATTGATTTGTAGTTCTTTTTTTTTTTTTTTTTCAAAGATTATTTCTTCCTTTCCCCCATGAACAAAAGAGATAGAGAACAAATGGGAGGGAGTGGTTGCAAAGGAGAAATACCCAGAGAAAGAGAGACAGAGCCAGCATCCCCAACACGGTCTCTCTCTCTCTTTTTTTATTTCCAGAGATTTTTGCTATAGGGTGAGTGTGTACTCGCCAGAAAGACAGAGAGAGACAGAGAGACAGAGAGCGAGAAATCACCCCCCTCTGGGGGGGATGGCCATGCTGCAATCCCTTCTCCTCCATTCTCCTCTTGGGATCTTGGACACGTATGCACACGTGCCTGGTGTGAGTTTAAGCCACTGGGTCTGGGACTCGAACCACGGTCTACTACATGGGAGTCCAGCAACATAGCTATTATGCTAACTGCTGGTCTCCCTGAACAAGATCTTGATGCAGCAATCTGCTCCCAGCTTTAGCCCATCTCAGTCCTGGGCACACATTGCCCTGGTGTACTCAGGGAAGTCTCCAGATGCAAATCTGGAACCTCCCCATGCTGTCAGCCTCACATTGTCACATTGTACCCCTGCACACTGTCCAGCCCTTGTGGAAGGTCTTTTTAATTCTGAACTTGAAAATTTGATAGATATGCCATTATTAATTTCTCCCCTAAGTTTGTTGCTTAATTTTTTTTTACCTCGGTATCTCTGGATGCATATTTCAGTATTCAGTTATAGTTTAATGTATTTATCTTTCGATTTAAGTTTAGTGCTTTTACATTTTACTTTTAAAAATCTTTGTTTATTACAAGGCCATGAGGATATCTTCCTTATTAATTTTTAAGAAGTTTTATTGTTTGCTGTTTTATATTTAGCTCTACAATCTACAAGATTCATTTAATTTTGAGATAGGTGATAAACAGAGAACCATTTGGAACAAAACCTTTCTTCCTATACCAAGATGTCTCCTTTATTTAAAAAAGTGGTTTTATATGTGTGGGTCTCTTTTAGGACTCTATTCTTTTCATTGATCTAATGGTCGATCTATGAGGGACCTCAAAAAGCTTGTGGAAGGGACTAGCAGATAGTGTAATGGTTACATAACTGGATTCCCATCCTAGTCTACTGTGGTTTGAGTCCTGGACCAGGTGGCTTAAAACTCATGCTGGATGTGTGTGTGTGCGTGCATGCCCAAAATCCTGAGAGGAGAATGGAGGAGAAGGGATTGCAGTGTGGCCATTCCCTTTGAGAAGCATTTATTGCTTTCTATCTCTCTAGCAAGAACACGTGCCTTAAAGCAAAAATCTCTCTTAAAAAGAAAGTTCATTTCTCAGCAGAAGCACCATTAAGTTCAAGACACTTTTGTAAACTATGAGACCAGCCATTTAGTCCATCCCTAAAAAGCTGAAGTCCTAGAAATTTAAGGATCTCAATGCAGTCTTTTTTACATTATTAATTAAGGGAAAATGGATGCCCTTTAAAGATTTTTTTTTTTAAGATTAAGAAACAAAAATAAGTCAGAAGCAGCTAAATCAGGACTGTAAGATGGATGCTAATGATTTCCCATCAACACTCAGAAAATTGCCCTTGTTTGATAAAAGGAAAGCAGAAGAATGTTGTTGGGATGGGGAAGGACTCTTCAGTGATGCTTTCTCAAAACACTCTCATAATAAGCAGATATTGTTTGGCCCTCCAGAAAGTTAACAAATAAATGCCTTGAATTTCCCAAACAAGCTTTATTCTTTTTTTGTTTGTTTTCTTTTAGAGAAATAGTTTTTCTATAGGGCACGTGTGCTTGCCAGAGAGAAAGAGAGAGACAGAGAGACATAAAACAAAAAATCAACCCCCACCCCTCAGGGGGGATGGCCACACCGCAATCCCTTCTCCTTCATTCTCCTCTTGGAATTTTGAGCATGCATGCACATGGGCCCTGTGTGAGTTTTAAGCTGCCTGGTCTGAGACTCAAACCTAAGTCATTATGTGGGATTCCAGTGATGTAACCATTATGCCATCTGTTGGTCCAAAAACCTTTACGCTTAACTGGTCCATTTTCACCTCTGAGTAGCGGTTGCTTTGATTATGCTTTGTTTTCAGGATAGTACTGGTAAAATTATATATTGGTAAAGTCATCTTCTATTACAATTTTTTGAAGAAATGCTTCAGGATCTTGATTTCTCTTGTTTAAAATTTCCATTGACAGCTTTGCTCTGGCCTGCAGTTGATCTGTCCACAACAGTTTTGGTGCCCATTGAACAGAGTTAGTTCCACTTTATTATTATTTTTTTTTTTGAGAGAGAGACCTTTGCTATAGAGTGTATGCCCTCACCAGAGAGACAGCAAAAAGTCACCCCCCAGGAGGGATGACCAAGCCACAATCCCTTCTCCTCCATTTTTCTCTTGGGATCTTGGGTATACATGCATGCATGCACACACACTTGTAGTGAGTTTTAAGCTGCCAGGTCCAGGACTTGAACTGCAGTTGACTAAGTAGGAGCCCAGCGATGTAACCATTATGCCATCTGCTAGTCCCTCAACTTTAATTTTTAAGACAGACTGTGTACATAAAACCTGTTGAGATATCTATGGTGCTGGCTATTGTTTTGGCTGTTAATTGTTGCTCTTCTTCAGTTAGAGCATGAACAAAATGATTTCCTCGCAAATTGATGTGGATGACTTGCTGTCTCATCCTTAACATCATCTGGTCCTTTCTTGAAACAGATTGTCCATTTGTAAACTGCTGATTTCTTTGGGACGTTGTTCCCATAAACTTTTCATAAAGCATTAATGATTTCATCATTCTTCCACCCAAGCTGCACCATACATTTAAGTTTATTCCTGCTATGATTTTAGCAGAATTCATGTTGCTCTGATAAGGGTCTTATTTTTAGCACTTCAAACTAGATTCTGTTCAGAAACATTACAAGTTAGTATGAGTTTATTTGCTACAAATAAACATTGAAATCCACAAATATCATTTTTCAAAATATGCATTTTCCACAAACTTGTTGAAGACACTTTTATGTTCCAATACTATATTTTAATTACTGGAAGGTCATATTTGTAGCTTTGGTAATAGTAGTATAATACTCTTGAATGATGAATATATTTATATTATAAATATATTTCGTCCATATTTGTATGATTATATACTTTTATTCTTCACTTTGTTAAAGTGGTCAATTATATCCACCGATTTGGAATCATTAAATGAAACTGATGTTTGAATAAATCTGAATTGCTCATTCTATTTGTTCCTTTTACATACTACATGCTCTTACTTTCTAGTAGAAAAATCCAAAATCCTAATTCCTTTTTAAAGTCCATAATGTATGTAGTGATATCCTCGTTTGTCTCCCTGATTCAGGCCATTTTACCTCCTTTACTTCTGTTTTTTTTTTTTTTTTGCCTTTCTTGATAGAATTTTGATTTCATCAGGTCTTTTAAAATACTGGCTTTCTTGATTTTTCTCTATTGTGCATATTTTCTATTTTATTTCCACTTATTATGATTTTCCTTTGAAGTTCAACTTTGATTGGGATTAATTTGCTATTATTTTTCTTTTTTTGAGAAGTTTTTGCTTTAGGGCACGTGTACTTGCCAGAGAGATCATCACCCCCATGGGGGGACAGCCATGTCAAAATCCCTTCTTCTCCATTCTCCTTTTGAGATTTTGGGCAACATGCACGAGTGCCAGGCATGAGTTTTAAGCTGCCAAGTCTGGGACTTGAACCACAGTCAACTACATGGGAGTTCAGCGATGTAAACATTATGCTGTCTGCTGGTCCCTATTTACTAATATTTTTCTAACTCCTTAAGATTGGTATTTAGGTCATTGCTTTTTAGTCTTTCTTTTTTTTTTGAGATATTCATTTTAGGTTACTAGGTCCCCTATAATATAGTTTTAGTTGAATTCCATAAGATTGAGTTTATTGTATTTTAATTATTATTAAGTTATTTTCTAATTTCCATTGTGGTTATTTATTTGATCCATAAATTGTTTAGTTTCAATACTTGGATATTTTAAAATAATCTTTTTGTTACCAATTTCTAGCTTATTTCCCTGAATAATTTCAAGCCTGTGAAATTAGCTGACACTTGCTTTATGATCCATCATCTAGTAAATTTTGGAAAATATTTCATTGTTCTCAAAAAATATTTATTAGTTGTTGTTTGTTTATGTAGTTATGAAAGACGGTAAAGCCAATGAACTGTATTATTCAGATATTTTAGTAGTTATTCTAGTTGATTCTGTGAGAAGTGTTTTATAATTTCCCCCTATGATTATGGATACACTAACTTCTCTCTTTAGTTATGTTAAATTTTGTTTTACATAATTTATTTTAAAAAATTAAATTAATTAATTATTTTAGAGAGATTTTTTGCTATAGGTTGTGTGCACTTATCAGAGAATCAGAGAGAGACATAGAGATAGAAAGTGAGAAATCATCCTCTGGAGAGATGGCCACACCACAATCCTTTCTCCTCCATTTTCCTCTCAGGATTTTGGACATGAATGTACACCGTCCAACATGAGTTTTAAACTACTGGCTTGGAACTCGAACTGCAGTTGACCATGTGAGAGTCCAGCGATGTAACCATTATGCCATCTGCTGGTCCCTGTTTTACATATTCTAAACCTATATTGTTAGAAGTTGTAAGTATGAAATTGTTTATTTTTCCTTTTATGATTATGAGAATTGTTCTTTACTCCTTTTTATATCTTCCCTTTTACCATTACCATATCCTTCTTCATTGCTTTACCTCTTATTTCTTGCTTTGATATATAGTTTTATTATATTAGTATGACTGTGCCAGCTTTTTAAAAGATTAGCTTTTGTACATTATATAATTTAATTTAATTTATTTTATTTTTTAAAAGGTTTTTGCCATGGGATGTGCACTAGCCAGAGAGAGACAGAAGGAAAGTGAGAAATTATCCCCCTAGGGGATGGCTGAGTCACAATCCCTTCTCTTTTATTCTCTTGGGATTTTGGTCATACATGCACATGCATCTGGTATGATTTTCACGCCCCCAGGTCTGGGACTTAACCATGGTTGATCACGTGGGAATCCAGCACCTTAACCACCACACACCTGTTGGCCCCACATTTTTCCAGTTTTGAAACTATGTCTTTATATTTAAGTTGTGCTTCTCTTATGTAGCATATCGTTTTTCTAAGATTCAATCTATCTTTGACTTTTAATTGGCTATCAACAGTTCATGGGATTATTCCATGCATACTTAATGTAGAGACTATTATATTCAAATATTAAACCTGTTATTTTACTATTTGTTTTTCACTTGTCCTTTCTGTTCTACATTCCTTTTCTCTCTTTGCCTTCCTTTTGATTTATTAAGTATGGGGGAGTGCCTTCAAAAAATTCAGAGAAAGTCAGTATTATTAAAAAAACACAGCTATGCATTGATTATAATTTTTTTGTACCTTAATTCAATTTCTTTCCATTAATTGCTAGTGGGTGTATGAGCTTGCCAGAAAGAAAGATAGAGAAAGAGTGAGGGAAAGAGAGAAAACACTCCCCGGTGGGATGTGGCGGTGCTGGCATCTATTCTCCTTTTCTCCATCTTGTCAGGATTTGGGGCACACATGCACATGCTCCCAGTGAGTTTTTCAAGCTGCCGGGGCCAGGATTGAAACCTTGCTGACAGCTATGTGGGACCTGACTCCTTCAACCACTAGGCCATGGGGCTGGCCCTTTAATTTCATTTGTAATAGAAACACTGTAACTGTCTTTAAGTTTTCTTATCAACACTAGTGTTTTTGTTAATTGATGTCATGTATTGTATTTTCACAGACATTTCAAACCTAAAGATGCTAACTTCATTATTTTATATGGTTAGTATTCATATACATTTATCTAGTATTTACCCTTTCCTTTGCTCTTCCATACTTCCTACATTTAATTTTTAATTTGTCAGAGGGCATATGTGCTCACCAGAGAGAGACAAGAGAGCGAGAGAGAGAATGAGAGAGCACTCCTCATGGGAGATGGTCACGCTGCAATTCTATCTCCTCTGTTTCTCCATCTGGTGGGATTTGGAGCCCACAGGCACACATGCCTGGTGTGTTTCTCAGGCCTCTGGGTTCAGGACTTGAACTGTGCCACGCGGGATTCAGCTCCCGTAACCACCACGCCATGGACTGGTCCTACTTCATACATTTTCAGGAGTGAGTCCCTTTGGGAGTAGTTTCCTTCTTCCTGCACAACTCCCCCTTCTAATGTTTCTTTTAGTGTGACTCTACTAAGGACAAAACTCAGTTTTCATTTGTCTTGGAAACAAGTGTTTGGCTTCACCTTTTTGACAGCTTTTAAAAATAGATGATATAATGGAGAAAGATGCCTTGCGTATTATTCCCTATAAACTTTTGATTTTGAAATAATTTTGGGCTAACAGAACAGTTGCAAGAATAATATAAAAAGTTTCTGTATATTCTTTATCTAGATTCCATAAATGTTAATATATCATCCCATTTTATATCTATGTTCTCTCTCTTTCTGCTGTGTGGAGAAATACATTTATTTTCCTTTACAACTATTTCACAGCAAATGGTAGATATAAAACTCTAAAGCACTTTACCTCTTCCTTCATTGTGTATATCCCCAAAATTAAGTATCACATTTTATCTTCGAGGTTATTTGTTCTGCAGGTATAATTCTAGGTTCAGTGATTATTTTTTCTTTCTTTCTTTTAGATAAGCTTGTGCTATGTCATAATCCTCCTACCTCAGCCTCCTCAGTTTCTGGACCTTTGGGTGCACAACACTGTCCCCAGCTTTTAGAGTGGGTGGAAATTTAACTTGGGCCTTTTATGTAGCCTCAGCCTACCAAGTTGCAGGGTTAACCAGTGTGTGCTACCACAGCTGAGTCTAGGTCAGATTTAAAAAAAAAAAAATTCAGCAGTTATCTATTGTCTATTAAGAATTTATCTGTTGTCCATTAAGAATTTAGCTGTTAGTTTAGCAACTCCTTGGAAGCTAACGCATTTCATTCCTTTTATCATTGCCCTTTTTCTGGAGTTTTGGTTATAATGTGCTTAGATGTGTTTCTCCTCTTGTGTAGGCTCTGTGGACTTCTTAGAACCTTACAAATCTGTAGACTGATGTTTTCCAAAAGTTTTGAAGCATTTTCAACCACGTTTCTTCAAACATTGCTTTGACCTCATTTTTTCACCCTCCTGCCCTAGATCTCTGATTACATGAATGTTAAGCTTTTTCATTACGTCTCTATATCTCTTACACTCTGTATTTTATATCATTTTTCCTCCCTTTGCTTGAGTTTGGATATTTTTAAATAATCTGTCTTCTTGGTCACTATTCTCTTTATCTGTATGCAAGTTTGTTTAAACAATGATTGCATACTTATAGTCTATTATTGCATTTTTTTAGTTCTATAATTTGCGTTTGATTTTTAAGTGTGTTTATTCCATGAGTGAGAGATGAAGCGAGATATACAGGCACCTCTGACAGGGTCTTGACACTGTGATTCATTCCCGGCTTCAGCCAGCTTGGATCATGGGCACATGCATACTCAGGCCGGTATCTGGATGTGAACTGGCAACCTTCCCACATGGGTCTGCTTCTTGTTTTACCACTATGCCTCTGTCCAGTGCCCAAATTGCTTTTATAGGTTTCAGTTTTCAGGTGAAATCTCCATCTTGCCAGCTTTTTGCTTAAGCATCATTCATTAGGTCATACTTTAAAGTTTGCCTAATATATCTGTGTCACCTGTGATTCTGTTTCGATTGTCTTCTTTTTTCTTAGTACTGTTTTTTTGCCTGATAACACTGTTTTTAACTGAATGTTGACATTATATACAAAAAATTTGAGAGATACTGGATGATGTTGTTATACTCCAGTGAAGATTTACTCAATCCTGTCAGGCAGTTAGGGTAGGGCAGACTCCTGTCTAATCAAGGATCAAGATGAATCTCTATGCATAGACTATGGTTTATTTTTTGCCAGATAGCATGTGCACTCAACAGAGACAGAGACAGACAGAGAGACAGAGATGGAGAGTGAGGAAGCAACCTTTATCCCCCAATGGGAAATGCTCATGCTGCCACAGTCCCTTTTCTTCCATTTCTTCATCCTGTTGGGATTTTGGACATGCACGCATGCCCCCACTGTGTTTCTCAAGTCACTGGGTCTGAGATTTGACCCCTGGGGTTGACTGTTTGGGATCTGGATTCCTTAACTAGCAGGCATTGAGCTGGCCTTCTAGGCTATGTTTTTAACATTTTAAGTCTAGATCTCTGGTTTGCCGCATCTCAGAAAATAGCACTCAAATGCACCCATGCGAGAATCTAGGGTCATTACCAGGCCTTCGAACTTGGCAGGTCCTCAACTCCAAGTTTTGTTTCGTTAGTACTATGAGACAGTGGAAACTCCTAAGCTTCTTAGCTTTCTTTTTAAGGGGCAGGACTCCCACATGGCTGACCATAGTTCAAGTCCCAGACTTGGTGGCTTGCTTTCTCTTTCTCTCTCTCTCTCATTCTCTGTCTCTAATGAGCACATGTGTTATAGAAAATAAAACACTGCTACTACTAATAAATAAAATTAGCTAAAATTTTAAAAAAAGAATTGATCAATGTTGCATGTGGAAAGCTTATGTGAGTTTGGACTTATTTTTCTTTGCTTCTTTTCTTGTTAATAATCTTGGCAAGTTTGGTTCACCTGGCTGTTTTAGCAGCCTGAAGTGCAGTGTTTTTTCTTCTTATCTTATGAGAAAACTCTATTGGCTTCTTTGGATCTTGGGATTTACATTTGATGAAACATCGTAGCCTCTGCTGTTAGTTTTTCTCCTCTTAAGACTTGGTGAGTGCCCCAAGGGGAAAAGCAGAATATTGGGTTCACCTCAAAGAATTTTCCCTCTTTCAGAAATTTTGGCCCCTCAATTCCTGAGTGCCTCAAAAATGTCTTCAGACAAATTTTTAAAACTATATGGCTTTTTTAGTTACTTCTGCTGAGAATGTTGACCTACTAAGACTATTCTACTGCTGTAGCTGGGATTTATACATTCATCTTTGCTACACTCATTCTTTTGAAAACAATGGGTTTTCAAAACTACCAAGTGTATGCAAGTCTTGGTAATTCACTTAATGGAATATTTTAAAAAGTTACTCATCTTTTAAAAAAATGTAAAAATACTGACCATGCCTCTTTTTACAATGTATGCATGCTAATTAATAACCACAGGGTATCACTGTCAAGAGGGACAGATAGTAGTTGTTTGTAGAAGAGAGTTTTCTTTAGATATTTGTCTGGTTAAAGTTTTAATGTTGAATATTGTTCTTTATCCATGAATTAAACATTCAAGAAAAATGCCTTTTACCTCCAAGTTCCTTGGATGGAGCAGATTGTCAGGAGTGTTAATGATAACTGACAGATCTAGGAATGGGAAGGCTTATGAGAGGTTGGTGCCCTTGTAAAGTATGTCCAATGATCAGCCACCCGGAGAATGTGTTATTTTGGCTTAAAGTGAAAGATGGATTTGGCCACCAAATAAAGGGGCTTATATTTTCTAAATCACCATAATTTTTCTCCTTTTTATCATCTCCAGTAAATAACAAATAGGTAGCTTAAAAATGATCCTGCCTCTGAAGCCAAAGTAAAAGACAGGCTGTCCTTTGACGATTTCTTTTCATAAGTTTCCATGTTATTATCAAAAAGAAAGTTAATATGGTCTTCCACAGAATTGGGCCACATAACATAAAAGTTTTCCTTGAGTATCCTTGAGTCCTATCTGATTATAGCCTCATCCTTGTGACCTCAGTTAACGTTTACTTTCTTAGAGGTTCAGTCTCCAAATACAGACATACTGATGCTTAGGGCTTCAATCTACACATTTTGAGGGCTAAAAAATTCAGTACATAGTAGATCAAAAATATACTCAAGTTATACTAATTACTTTCCAAGAATTATTATTTATGTTTTTGTATATTGAAGACGGCAAAGATAAGTTGAGTTACGGCTTTTGGGAGGTTTGCCAGGCTTCCTCACTAATAAGTGACATGTTCTTATACTCCAACTACATATCTTGTACATATTTCTGTTTCAGCCAAGTCAGAGATGATTACAACCTTAGACCTTAAGCGTCGCTTCCAAAATTGTGAAAAGTGAACATATCAAATCTGTAAAGTAACTACATCTGAATCCAATGTTAGTTTTGAGGGGAGAAGATATTGCTTACTAGACTATGATTTTATTTTTGAAGTAAGAAGTGTCTCAAATTAAATTTAAAATGTAAAATATCTTATACATAAAGTTAGTAATGATAAGTAATTAAACAGGAAACATTTTACTTATTGTTACACAATTTCAAAATTAAACTTGAAGTTTTTTTTTAGAGAAAAAGTTAATCCAAAGCATCATGTTTTCTAATTAAAAATTTCTTCATGGGTCAGCCAGTTACATGGTGTTTAAAGCGACTGGATCCCACACAAGGAACTGCACAATTTGAATCCTCAATCTGGTAGCTTGAGAAACATTCCAATTATACGTGTGCTGCATACCTGGTTTTAGGGTGGGCAGGGAATCAAACCTGGGTCTTACATGCAGCATGTGTGTGTACATGCCAAAACTCCTGACGGGATTGTAGTGTGACTATTCCCCATGGTGGATGCTTTCTCGCTTTTCTGCTCTTCGTTACTCTTAGTCTCTCCAGTAGGGGAAACATATTTCCTTCCTTTTGGTTGCGATTTCTTTTGACATCATTTTTTTCTTTCACCTTGTTTGAATTTACTTAGTTTTCATTGAATTTTCATATTGTTCTCATTGCTTCAGCATACATTCCCTTTATTCTGTCCAGGTTATTGTTATTTTAATTTATTCTTATAAATTAATCTGCTGTAACTATTCATAGAGTCCAGACTAGCTAACTGTAGATCCTGCGTGGCTTTGGGGCTAGGGCGGATTCAGAAGAGACATGGCATGAGGCTGCCGTTTAGTCTTCCTCTCATGGTAGACATTGCTCAAGAATGATGACATAACTCAACCTGCTGTGTCTGGGCAGGACTTTACCATCCTCTCAGTGGGCTAGGCTGTCACTCCCTGTCGATTGATAGCATTTGGCAAAGTTGATGAAACCTCTATGCTAACATGGGTATTCTATTTTAGTTGAGGAATTGGTGTACTATGCGACATGAAATTTAAAAACCCTGCTAAATACCAACACTTGCTATAGGTGGTGCATTTTTTTTTTGAGAGGTTTTCGCCATAGGGCGCGTGTGCTCACCAGACAGAGAGAGACAGAGAGACAGAAAGCGAGAAATCACCCCCCCAGGGGGCATGGCCACGCCACAATCCCTTCTTCTCCATTCTCCTCTCGGGATCTTGGGCATGCACGCACACATGCCCGGTGTGAGTTTTAAGCCACCGGGTCTGGGACGCGAACCGCGGTTGACTACGTGGGAGTCCAGCGACATAACCATTATGCTAACTGCTGGTCCCTGGTAGTGCATGTTTTAGATATGAGGATTTTTCCCTCATTTGTTTATTTATTTTTACATTTTTTCCACAAACATTTACTTTACATATTAAAAATTTTTTGCTCATACTCTATAGTTCTTGACAGTTAATAAACAACTTTCAAAATTTCAAACTACTGAATTTTAAAGATAGTGTTCAAATGATTTCTTATAATTTTGTATAATTTTGTTTGTGACTCCATAAAAACAAAGACAATATGGTTTTAAATATTTTTGAGAAAATATTTACATGTCAACCACTCAAATTGTTGAAAAGCAAATGGCCAGCAGACAAGTTAATCTTCATGTATGGCATTCCAATCAAAGCCCTGTCCAATAATGAGTATTTCCAATTTCTGATTCAATGCAACAAGCATTATTGAATTTATGCAAATAACCCTTCTGCCGAAAAATAAGAATACTCCCAAATATTTCCAATTCAAGAGGGGTCAGGAAGGAAGAAAACATTTATGTTTCCATTTAAAGCAACAAACAAGAAAAATATTTTAACAAATTGCTGAACCTATCAACTACTCAAAAGAAAGTAAAATGTTTAAATTGGGAAAACAAAGCACAGTGAAAAAAAGAAATCGGTAATGTTTTACTCGAAAGTTATAAAATTCTATTCCACGATTTTAGTCTTAAATCCAAACACTCCTCTGTTGAATATGCAGTGTTACTGTGGTCCAATCTTTCCATTTAAATCCTGGAAGTTAACATTCGACATTATTATTGATATTTCTTGCCCCTAGCATTAATTTGGTCATTTTCTTGGTTGCCTTTTATCCTCTTATTTCTGTAGTGTCTTTAGTTTTCCTGGTAGAGCACTCCTTTCAGAACTTCTTGAAGAGTGAGTCTCCTATTGGCAATTCTCTCAGGTCTTGTTTATCTGGGAATGTTTTTATCTTTTCTTTTCATATGAAAGATAATCTTGCTGGGTATAGTATTCTTAGTTGAGACTGTTTTTCACTTAACACTTATATATTTTCCCATTCTTTCCTTGCTCTCATTGTTTCTGATGAGAGGTCGGAGGTTAGCCTGATTGGATAACCTTTATAAGTAACCTGACCTTTTTCTCTAGCCAATTTTAGTATCTTGTCTTTGTCTGTAGATTTGGCCAGTCTGGCTATGATGTGCCTTGGAGAAGATCTTCTTGTTAATTCTATTAGAGGTCCTTTGTATTTCTTGGGTCTAGATATTTGAATGCCTCTCTAGATTTGGAAAGTTTTCTTCCAAGATTTCATGGAATAGATTATCAAATGCCCTTATTAGTTTCCTCATCTTCTGGGATACCGATTATCTGGATGTTTGGGCGCTTAATGCTGTCTAGTATTTCTTGTATAGTATTCTCATTTTTTGGGGTTATTTTCTCAGGTTTTTTTTTTTTATCAGAGGTTTTGCCTTCAACATCCGAGATTTGATCTTCTGCATGGATTAATCTGCTTTTAATACTTTTGAGGGAGGTTTTGATTACCAGAATGGCATCCTTCATCTCTAATAATTCCATTTGAATCTTTTTTTATGATGTGTGTTTCCTCTTTCAGGTCATGGAAGAACTTCAACACCGACCTGGAACTCATTGTCTCTTTTCTCCTGCATCTTCTGGAGTTCATTATCTCTCAGCTCTTGCATCTCATTTAGTTTTGTCACAATGAATATTCTGAATTCTTTATCAGACATTTCCATGAGAGCTACCGTACTGTCTGTGGATGATGAGGGATTGTTCTTTTCCCTTAGGGGAGAGGTATTTTCTTGATTTCTCATGTTTCTTGTGCCTCTGAAGTTGTTTCTGGTCATTCTGTGACAAAATCTATCCTCCACTGTGCTTTGTAATGTGATATTCACAGAAAGATTGAGTTCAGACTTATAAAAAGAAATTTCTTCATTAAAGCAGGAGGTTCAATAAGCGGTAAGGATTTCAATGATTCTAAAAGTATTCAGATGTTTGGCTACTATGTACCTAAGCCTATCTAGACATTCAGTGTGTGGAGAGTGAAGCTTCGAATGGGAAAGTAAGGATAAAACAAATAAGCAAAAAAGGAGAAAAAAAAATTTTTACACATGAAAAATGAAAACTACACCAGGACACACCTCAGCTTTAAAATGGCTTCTGAATTAGCAAGTGAAAGAAAAGACCCAAGGTGAGGGAAGTGGTTGAAAAGTTTTAAAATGTTTTTTTAAATTTAAAGAGAGAGAGAGTGTGAGACAGACTGAGAGACAGACAGCCAGAGACAGAGAAAGGATGGAGGTCACCCTACCTTGTCTGAATATTTCGGGAATCTAGGAGATGGAGCCTAGATTATAGCTTCCTTGAACATGCCAGGACACACCTCAGCTTTAAAATGGCTTCTTGTCTGAATATTTCGGGAGTCTCGAGAATGTTTTAAAGTAGAAGAATCATCATTGTGCTAGAAAGATCATCAAGAGCTCAGCTCTGGTTCACTGATTTCAAACCTTCCTAGTCTATCACTGACTGTCTCTGTGAACCCCTCTGAAAGTCAACTGAATAGTGACAGCCTCATGCCTTTCAAGTTAAGTCAATCAGTAGTGGGTTCACTCCAGTGAACTTGTATCTAAGGTTAGTCTCTACCAACTCCTGCTCTTGCAATCACGCAGCGTGTTTCTTTATGTAACACAAAATCAACTTCTGAGACTGATGTAAATCCACTATTGCTTCAGTATCCAACACAAAGCTCTTGTTCCCCAACCTCCCTTTATTAAAACTCTATATAACATCAGCCGTTTGCTTAATTCAGCGAGACTGTGTATAGCCAATATTGCTTTCTATTACCTAAGTGAGCAGTAAATTAAGTCTTGCAGTTTTTACTTTTATTTCAAAAAGTTTTAATGGTGATCTCATCTTTTGGCAGATGATAGTACATGTCAGATGTCAACAACCTTTTTTTCTGGTGAAAGTAACATGTTTGTTCAACTTATCGAATGAATTATTTGTTGAATGTACAGTCAGATACCTAAAGTATGGGTTCACCACACAATTGGAAACTCTCTACCAAAATTGGTTTCTTTGTGCTACCACATTAAAAAGCATGAGAAGTTCAAAGTTTCATTTCCATTTTAGCAGTAAGGAATGTATTTTATTGATATATGCCATCCATTTTATATAATATTGCATGTGATATTAGCTTAATGAAGTAGAACATTAGCAAATCTGATGTGCTTGAAGTGTGAAGACTTGAGAACTTAAGGAGAAAAACTTCTTGGGAGACCCTAGGAGTAAGCTAAAAGTTAATCAGAGGTGTACATGGCTAAGCAAATATGTCTATTTGAAGTTTCCTGATAGGAAGTTGCACTGGGGCATTTCTGTATTTTTCTTCAGACATATGAATCAGCCTAGAAACTGTCATATGCCTATTTAAATAGGTGTATATGTAGGAGACCAAGTTGGAGATGAACTTGCTGATAGGTTGCAGGGTGAAGATTCTGATGGTAGTGATGGGCTGGCAGGGAAGTGGTTCAGTAGTAGTCCAGGATGAGCAGGGATGATAGTGTCATGATGATGGAATCATGATTTGCTGAAGAAGTGTGAAAGATTTTGTGATTAAAAGTCTTTATAAGAATGAAGTGCAGATGTGATTGGAGTTGAGAAGAAAGACAAATAACAAAATTGTGATCAGGAAGGAAAGAATGCTGAGGTGAAGATCTCAGATATATTACATTCAAGTCAAGAATACTTTTGGAGCCTCAGTAGTGGATTATATTTTGACATATGTTATGGTTATTGCAAAAATGTGCATGATGTAATTTTTACTCTTGTGGAATTTGCAGTCCAGTGGGACTAGAGCTTTAAGATGAGGTTTAGAAATGTCTGTGGCAGGTTTCGGAAGGAGACCATCAAAGTTAAAGAGAAATGCAAGCACTGAGGTCCATGAACTGGACGGGCATCAATGTAAATGTTTAAGGCCGAAGAAAAAGGGAATAGAAACTGAAGAGAAATGGAAATATCAAACAACACCAGGATGCAGAGGATGATTATGTCCACTTCTTTCTGTCTTTATTTTTTAGACCTGGTTTCATCATGTCATGATCCTCCTGCCTCAGCCTCCTCAGTAGCTGAGATTATAGGTGTGCTGCATACCTGGTTTTAGGGTAGGCTGGGAATCAAACCTGGGTCTTACATGCAGCCTCAGCCTTCTGAATAGCAGTGTCTACCAGCGTGATACCATAGCTGGGCTGATTGCTCCTTTCTCTAAATTTCTTCCTTTGGGATTATTTAGTAGGGGTTAGAAAGCTGAGAACCCCATGGAAACTTGCCAAAGGATATACAAAAATTTCAGAAAAGTCAAATACACATTGATACCAGAAGATGAGCCTGACTAATTACAATATCATTATGTTATGAGCTGAGAGATTGAAGTCCCCATAAATTGCCTGAAAATGAGAATTCAAACCTGAAAATTTGAAATTTTCTTTTATAGACAATGTAAATATCTGGAAAATTTGTTAGTAGATGTTCAATCCCTTCTGAGATTTTTTTTTTTTTGTATCTAACATTGAGCCACTAGTATTGAATGTTTGAAGAATAATGCAATATTAAATGTTGGTTATTTTGTTTGTATCTTTACCTTAGGAGAAAAGATAGTTTTGGAGAGGTTAGATGATAGTATTAAAGATAAATCAATGGAATTAAGGCTGAGGTCTGACCACTGAGTGACTTTAGCTAGTCATGAAATTGTAGATTTCTTGTGTGCTGAATTCTTTTAAGCCAAACTGTTACACTCTGTACCCAGTATCACAGGTACTTTATCCACAGGGCCCTTGTAGCTATAATTTATGCAGAAAGCCTTATCTACATTTTTTTAAGCCTCCTTTCAATGTGCCACAGCTAAGTTTTATATTATTATTACAGTGAAGCTTGTTAGCAGTAAGGAAGTGCAGAGATGAGGCATGTGTTCTCAGGTGGGCTGTCTGTTCTGAATAATGTTTACTGGGAAGGAGCAGTTATCAGAGGAAATGCTGGCTGTTGCTGCCCCGTCTTAAGGATCAGAAGGCTTTTCAGAGCACATACTGATGGACACGAGGTGAATAGTTGCCAGAGGGTTTAATCCTGGTTTGTTGCCAATCAGAGGCTGGGCAGCTCACAATAGGACATGACAGATATGCTAAAGCATGAGGCATGTGTGTGACTTGGCTTTGGACAGAGACCACAAAGTGCTGGTTACCTTGAATACTGTTGAGAGTTTTCTTCTACTTTAACACCTGCTTTTCTTCACAAGCTAAGCAGTTACTTGGGGCTTCAGTGTTCTTGATGAATTTTTTTTAAGGGTCATATTTACATTTTTCCTTTGTATTTAGCGTGAGTCATGCACAGTGGCATCTGCTGGCTGCATTTGTGATAGGGCCAAGTGGGAGACGATATGCTCACAGTTTTCTCATTTAATTTTAAGGAGAAGAGCAGATCATCTCTGTGTCACAGGCTTTCATGTCCTGGCATTTCTAGCATCTGGCACTGCATGTGGTGCAGTTAGGCTCATATGGATATGTGGCAGCAGAAAGATGCCCAAGGCAGATAGAAATTGAAAACGAGATTATAGGCAGAGACAAACAAGCAGCACATCATTTTTGGAAACACTGAAATATTGAACAAAGCCTTAACTCAGGCAGCAGATTGCTGCACATGGTCTTTTTTCTTGCTGGTGGTTACGAAGCAATTAAAAACAAGAATTAGAAGAAAACATATTGAATAAGAGCCCTGAAAAGAAGGCAAAAATTAGCTGAGAAAGAAAGGAGGCATTGCTCAGATATCTCTTTACTTGTACAACAATGTTCAGAAGGACATCTTGCTTTTTATTGGCATATTGATTCTCATCATTTAAAGCTTAGGTTGCTTATGCAAAATCCTAGGGCCGCAAAAGTATTCTTTTCCTCTCACTGTGGAGCAGGTATACAGGAAATGTGGACTCCTAAGGGAGGCATAAAATCAAACGAAGAGAAATGGTTTGATTAGATACAAACAAATCTATGTTGCATGTTCTTGGGAAAGTGCCTAATTCTGTTTTGAGGAGAACATCATGGAAAGGAGAGGGATTTGAAAAAGCGAGTAATTTGTCTTATCTTAAATAATATTCTTCAAATTCCGCCTGTGTCAAAAAGAAAGCAAGTTTCCTTTTATTTCTTTTCCTGTAAAGTGTTGATGATGTAAGGGTACAGATTCCCAATGACTTAGCCTGCTCCCTAATTTTCTCCCAGTACCTTTCAACCAGAGAAACATCAACAGAAAAACAAGTCATTTTATATTACCTTCACAGACTATTCTGAGAGAACCAAGACCATTTCTGTTATTTTTTTTTTTCCTTGTGATTTCCCTTCTAGAAGCTAGAAGCTTCTCTTATTTTGTACATGGTCTAGCTCATCCACCATTAAGTTAAGTTTGGCAGGGAAACAGCACTAAGATTTTTAAAAATGTCTTCCTGAGGAATAGGGTGAAATATGGCACATTTACTTTTTAATCTACAAAGCAGTTGAAAAAATAAATACAGCTTCTTGGAATTAGGTCTTCGAGTAATGTAACAGCTTTCATTAAATACTGAAGTAACACAATGTAGTCTGTGCTCATGAAGTTTTCTCTCTCTCTCTTTTTTTTTTTTTTTTTGGAGAGGTTTTTGCTGTAGAGTGTGTATGCTCTCCAGAAAGACAGTCAGAGAGACAGAAAGAGAGAAATAACCTTCCAGGGGGGATGACCACCCTGCAATTCCTTCTCCTTCATTCTCCTCTTGGGATCTTGGGCACATATGCACACGCAGCCAGTGTTGCTACTGGGTTCAGGACTTGAACCGCAGTTGACTACATGGGAGTGCAGCGACATAGCCATTATGCCAACTGCTGGTCCCATGCTCTATGAAGTTTTCTAGTGAGTTTCTAGGATTAGGCTTGTAAAGCCTGAAAGTATCTGTCTTTTTGCACCACAGTATATATTTTTAATTCATTATACTTATTTTATTTTTTATTTAAAGAGAGATTGGAATGCCCAGTGATTTTTTAAATCTATAAATAACAAATCAAACATAAAATTAGCAATATTAAAAGGCCTCAGGTGCCCAAAAAGAAAAAAAGATACTTTGCATCCTATATCATAAGGGAATGTTAAACATCAATGGTCATATTAGGTTGGAAATGGACACACACTTAAAAAATGCAGGAAGAATATATTTTTAGTTAATATTAACCCAAAAGTTTTATTTCCATTGTTATCAACACACACTCTGTTTTGTTCAGCTTTATGGAAGCTCGTCTGAGTTTTATGGAAACTTAGTCTTTATTTTGGACAATAAGCAGATGTAGTTTGTGACTTCATATTACAGTTTTTCTAATAAATAGAATGTTTACTTTTTCCCTTTGTTTACCTTAAGTCCAGTAGGGAAGCAGCCTACACCCTTACTTTTACATGATGATAGATCATTCTGTTTGTCTCATTTAATCGTGTGGACTGCATCTACTCTTCGTTCCAACAAGCGTTATTTGCTGAAACTCTGACTTCTGTGAAGGAGCCAGCCCACGACACTTAGCAACTTTGCATTTGCAGATATTCTAGGTGCCCTGGGATTTGTACTTTGACAGATATTAAGCTTCTTAACTTTGATCAGTATTCCTTCAGAAATATTGTTGTTATCTCTTCTTTATAATAAAGGAGGAATGAATTGCCATGCTTTATGATCCAGAGCTGATAAAAGCCCTTTGAAATAAAGGCATTTCCTCTTGATTTGTCATTCTCCTAGGAAAGCTTGAAGAAAGGTACCAATTATTTCTGACTGGTGGCAGGGGAATTTTGAGCAGCTCTCTATTAACATGTTTTGGTCATTTGTCAGCTTATCTGTATGGTCTGCTAACGCTCAGCACTAATTAACCAAACTCTGAAGAAGGTGGAAAAAGGAATCACCTAAATTCAATCAAATGGCATGACACTGAAAGCTGCTGAGAAAACCCTTGCTCTCCTAGAGACAGATTCCTGTAAGAAAATCTCAGAGGCTGGCGTTTTATATAGAATTGTAAACAAGTTTAGATTATTTTACCCAATCCTTTTGTGTTCTGCCCTGATTATGCTAAAGAGTGTGTAGTGGAATAAATGTGCTAGAAAACTGAAGAAACGCATTTAGTGTGTTTAATTTAGTGCCTAATCCAAGGTACTCCACACATTAAGTGTTTTATTATCTCATCATGTATTGATTTTTTTGGTTGCTGTCTCATATATTTTTTTCTTTCAACAATTTTTCTTTTACCAACTTTTTGAATCCCTGTTAAAATCACTTGTCTGAGAACTGGCTTGTTGTAAATTTTGACAGATCAACCTTGGCATTCACCGTCACCATCCCTGAAAGACACTTTGCAGTATTTGGTGTGTAAGCATGTGACATGTACGTATGTGTGTTTGTAAGAAAACCTTATCTTCAAGTAGTATATAAATAGCCATAGAAAATTGTTTAATGTATACTCTCCTTGAGTTAAGCATTCAGTTAAGATACGTTATGCTAAACGTGCATTTTGTTACGATGGTGACAATGCGCAGAGCTCCAGGAGTTTATAATGAGGCTGTTTCCTCAACCTGAGTTACCTCATTATGGCTCCTATGCTAGAATCCTCTTCTTAGTTGGGATTTGTTCTTTATCAGAGCAAACCATGAGGCTGTATTTAATTGGCTCCATACTTGTTCATAGCAGTGATTCATTTTTTTGTACTGTGGAGTAGTTGGTATTTATAAAGGCTAATTTAAAGGTGTAATGAAAGATATAGGTAAAACCTAGGTGAAATTCTGCTTTCATATCAGCTAAGGAATATAATATCGATATGTGAGAAGAAATCAATTTAGAAGCAAGTGCAGTTTTTGTATTCATCTCTTTTATGTAGGACTTGTAGGTGGTCAGCCTGGCTCACTGGAGAGATCGAAGAACACAAAGGGGTTTGGGCTTCAGCTTCAATGAGTGGTGGAGGATTCATCTCCCTTCTCCATGCAGAAGATATGCATTGGAAACCTGCAGGGACAGCAGATGATTGGTCAAGGTCATGGATTTGGGATCCGTCTGTTCCATCAGAGATATGGCTAATACCTAAGCCCTCTGAGCCTAGGAAAACCTAATTTTGATGGTTAAAGAAGGGTTATTTTAAAAATAATTGGAATGTTTATAGTCAGTAGCTGTAGTTCTACACTTTTTGACTTGCTTCTCTGTTTGAATCCTCGTATTTTCAATGTCTCCTTATAAATGCCTTTGTGGAATAGCTTGGTTTAAGTATGATTTGGGGGATAGTATACGAGGTGTATTGTGAGCCTTTTTACTGAACTTTCTGTGACAATGTCATTGGGACTTTGTCTTACACCTTTGGTCCCCAGGAATACTGGGGCTTCTTCTAAAAAGCTGTTATAATTTCTTTTATATTTAGTATGAAAAGAGTAACAAATTGTGCTTTCCTTTGAATTTGTGGTCTATTTATAAAAAGATAAAATTTAGTGACTGGCAGATAACATTATGGTTACATTGCTGGACTCCCACATGACTCACTGAAGTTTGAGTCCCAGACTGATGGCTTGAAACCCACACTGGGGGTGTATGTGTACGTGCCCAAGATGCCAGGAGGAGAATGGAGGAGAAGGGATTGTGGCATGGCCATCCTCCCTGGGGGGTGATTCCTCATTTTCCCTCACTCTCTGTCTCTCTTTCTACAGTGAGCATGTACACCCTAAGGCAAAAACCTCTACAATAAAATAAAATAAAATAAAATAAAATAAAATAAAATAAAATAAAATAAAATAAAATATAAAATAAAACAAAAAATAAAATAAAATAAAATAAAATTTTATGGTATGGATTTGATGAGTGTGCAAATTCACTGTTTTCTGTTTTGTTAGTTATATTAATCCACTGTCCTAAAAGTCTGCCTATTTATTTTAATTGAATCATGTTCATTTACTATGTCTCTGGAAAACCTTCTTAAATCATTTTCAAAAAGATGGTTACTTTTTAAAAAGTCAATTTTAGAAGTTATTTTAATCCTTAATGTTCAATAGTACCTTTTCCTTGTTTTCCAAAGTCCTGTTTATTAAAAAGGTGATGGAAAGTTGCTCTAGTAAGAGGGGGAAGGAGGAAAAGATGTGGCAATGAGTTGCAATTCCTAATATCTATTCCCTTTGTTCTCTTGCAGATGACTTAGGAAAGGCAATCGTATTCATTCCTCTGGAAAGAGGTTCTGAGACTGTGGAGAAGGAAACAGAGAGACAGCACTGGAGGAGGATGAATGGATGTCAGAAAGCAGGATGTGAAGGTGTCAAGGACGAAGACTGGCTATTGTCGGTGCTCTCAGAGCCTGTCCACATGTCTCCTTGACAGCTACTATAGACAGAACTAGACAGTGATCAGTGGGTGATGGATTAATATCCCCCTACCTTTTCTCTTCTTTTCTTTAGTGACATGATTGTGGAAATCAAATGGAGACAAAACATAAAATAAAATTAAACTAATTTGTTACTTCTTTACTCTAAATTTCAAAAACATTGAAGCTTTAAATTGATTTTAAATGAAAGTATATTTTTATTCTTCAAAACACTTTGCGGGACCAGCAGTTAGCATAATTGCTATGTCGCTGGACTCCCATGTAGTCGACCACGGTTCGAGTCTGGACCCAGTGGCTTAAACTTATGCCAGGTGCATGTGCTTGTGTGCCCAAGATCCCAAGAAGAGAATGGAGGAGAAGGGATTGCGGCATGGCCACCCCCCCTGGGGGGTGATTTCTCACTTTCTGTCTCTCTGCGTCTTTCTGTCTTTCTGGAGAGTGCACGTGCCCTATAGCGAAAACCTCTCAAAACAAAATAAAACAAAAAAACAAAAATCATTTTGCAACAATCGCTTTGGAAACTGGTTTTATGTGTCCATTATTATCCCATGTAACAATTACCGTAGTTGGAGAATGAGAGATATGTAAGGCATGTCTGTCTCTGTATTGTTTTAGGCAATAATTTTTCACTTTCGATGTCCATAATCACGACTAGAAATTGTTGTTTTTCAGCCTTATGTCCCAATAGGACATGAATGGAAACTACCAGGATATATTTCACACACTTTTAAATTGTAATAACAAAATTTGGGGAGATATCACATATGCTGATATATAACGTTAAGATCAACGTGAAGCCAGATTAAAAAAAAATACTATCAGAATTTGAAAGAGAAGTATTATTCTTAAGTTTTAAGTCAAGTTTTAAAATACTTAGTTCAACCACTATGGGATATCCCTCTAGCATAACAGGCACTAAACTGAGTCCTCCACCATGCTTGTGTCCTTGTACAACCGCTGAAAACAGTTTGCCGGATGCTGCTCTGCCTTGCTTGTCGGAGGCTCTTGCTAGAACTTACCCTGACGCTAGCTTCTTTAGGTGGACAAAGTTTTTTTCCTTAGGTTTTTGCCATAGGGCCGCACTTTCACAAAATTTTAAAACCTCATTATTTGAAATTGCTCTCGATTGCTCTTCGTTGGTTAAGAAATGCCGTTTTTTGTTCCAACCTTTAAACTTCTCTCAATTGCACCAGCAAGAAAATCCTTGCCCTATTCACCAAATTCTAAACTGAGCTAAAATTTACATGATCAACCATAACCCCTTACATTGACAGACAGCTTCATTGGCAGGATAATGGCCTCTGAGCTTATTGTCTACGTTGTCTATGTTCAAATACTGCCTTGGCATCTAACGAGATGTAATATATGCCTTACATTTTTTTAAAGCCTTACATGGAAATATGAACTACCAACCTCAAAGAATTTTTATGAGATATAAATGAGTTAAGACACAAACTGCTAGAACCGTGCCTGGCACCTGGTCAATGTACTTATATAAATTAAGAAAGGATGTTTAGGTTCTGTTTATCTACCCTCTTTTTAAAAATTCTGAAGCTATTTATATTTTTTCCTAAAATTGATGAACTACTTTCTAAAAAATTAAGAAAGTTGATTTTTGTTTTTGTTATAGGGTTCTCATACTTGCCAGAGAGAAAGAGACAGAGAGAGAAATGAGAAATCATCCCCCCCCCCCCCCCTCCGCCGCCCCGCAACAGGTGGATGGCCAAGTTGCAATCCTCCATCCTCCACTCTCCTCTCAGGATTTTGGGTACACATGCACATGCGCCAAGAGTGATTCTCATGCTGCTGAGTCTCGAATTTGAACCTCAAAGCAGGTCATGTGGGATCTAGTGCCTCAAGTTCCATACCACCTGCTGATCTGAGACTCATTATTGTTGGAAGTCTCTCAATATCAAATGAAATGTTTATTATTTTTTCTCTTTGAGTAGTAAAATAATGGAAATAATACTTTAAACATAATCATTCATTTATTTCAGGGTCCTAATATCTTTCATAGTTTAGAGCAGGTTTGCAAACTATGTCCTGTGGGCCCAGCCAGTCACCAATCATTATTATAAATCGAAGTTCTCTAGGCTGGCCAGTGGCATGGTGGATAAGACAACTGGACCCCATATGGCCAGCTGTGCAGTTTGAAAACATGCCAGGCACCTATACGCGTTGCTCAAAATCTCCAAAGGAGAAATGGAGAAGGAATTGCAGCCTGGCCACACCACATGGAAGTTCTTTCACTCTCTTGTTTAGCAAGCCCATGTACCCTCTAGCAAATCAAGAAAAGAAGAAACTGTGGATTCCACACAGCCTAGTGGTTGAGAACTGGATCCCATGTGACTGACCATGGTTGAAATCCCAGATCTAGCAGCTTGCAAAGCATGCCAGGCTCATGTGCATACATGCCCAAAATCCCAAAAGGAGAGAGAAGTGGAGAAGAAGGGATTATGGCATGACCATTCCCAGTGAGGTATATTTTCTCAATTTCCTTTTCTCTCTCTCTCCCTCTCTCTCCCTCCCTCTCCCCCCCCCCCCTCTCTCTCTCTCTTTCTCTGTGCATGTGTCTCAGCTGAGTGCATGCATCCTCTAGTCAAATTAAAAGTACATATATAAGAAGTTGTTCTATTGGAACATATTTATTTACGTATTTTCCACAGTAGAGTTGAGTGTTTTAATAGATACTGTATATTCTGTAAAGCCTAAAATATTAACTATCTGGCCCTTTACTGAAAAAGTTTGCTGATCTCTGGTTTCTCTGGTTAGAATTTTGGTATTATATTCTTTCCCAAGTGAATTCTGTGATGCATGCTTATCGATTTTTGCCACATCTGCTTATTGCCTGTTATTTAATACTTTCTTTAAATAGAATAATCTTTTTGTTTTGTTTTGTTTTGTTCTTAAAATTGTGAGAGGGTGCATGTGCTCACCAGAGAGAGGGACAAAGAGAAATTCTCCTAACAAGTTGTGGTCATGCCGTGATCCTTTTCCCTCTATTTTTCCATCTTCTCAGATTCTAGGAATGTATACACAGGCACTGGCATATTTTTCAAGCCATGGGGGCTGGAATTTAAACAAGTCATGTAAGCTCTGGCTCCCTATACACTGTCCCTGTGCTATGGGGTCAGCCCCAGATTCATCTTTTTAAAAAATATTTTGATTTAATTTACTACAGGGAATGTGTGTTTGCTGAGGAAGGAGGGAGGGAGGGAGGGAGAGGGAGAGGGAGAGGAGAGACAGAGAGAGAGAGAGAGAGAGAGAGAGAGAGAGAGAGAGAGAGAGCATCATCCAGGGAGGATGGTCCTTCTCCTCCATTCTCAAACAGTCCCTTCTCCATTCTCCTCTTGGGATTTCGGGCATGCATAAAAACATACCTAGCATGTTTTTCAAGCTATTGGATCCAGGACTTGAACCATGCAGTTGGCCAAGTGGGACCTAGCCACCTTAACCAGCACACCACCACAGGATGGCCCCTAAAAAGTTTTTCTTTCTTTCTTTCTTTTTTTAAATTAAAGAACCTTTATATAATTTTAAATGAAAAAAAAATGAGTAAACCATGATGGAACTGAAAGACATTTATGATAGCATACATGGTTTTAATTTGTTACTAAATTCTAGCAGATTCTATTCCTGGCCAGCCTAAGGCATGTTCTCTCAGGTAATCAAAAGAGATTTCAATTGATAGAGAGATGATAAAGACATTGACACCAAACTAAAGCTTTAATCTTGTTTTAATTAGAAGGATTAAGTGAGGATCAAAAAAAAATGTGTAAAATTTTAAAAGGTATATCCATTCATGTCAGAGAGAGAGAGAGATAGACCCTCAACAGGATCTCCACACCTGCTTCTATTTCCAGTCTCAACCAGCCAGGACCACAGGGACCTTGGAGAGCCTCTGGCCTGTGCAAGATTTCAGGAAAGGATCCTGGGACCCTCCCATGTGGCTCTGTCATCAGAGAGCATTGTGCCACTGTGGCTAGCCAAGAAGGTATAATTCTCATCACAAGTGATTCATGCCATTTAATGGCATCTCTAGTACTGGCTACAAGAACGTTGAGTATTACTCCCAGTGTTGTGTACCTGAAGTGATACATACTGTACACTTTCAGAAACACTGGGCAAGCAACAGCTGTGCTGATGCTAGTTAAGGCTGATCCACGGATATTTAGAGCTTAGCTTTTGCCAGATACTCTTCTAAAAGCTCCTCATGCACGCGCTTGATTGAGTCCTCACGACAACCTCTGAAATAGGTTCTACTCCCTTGCTCTTTGTACAGATGTGTCTGTGAAGTCAAGCAGAGGCTGGTAACTTGTTCAAGGCCTACAGTTAGTAAATGCCCAGGAGGCAGTTATTGAGGTTAGGATCACAGGTTTGGCCACCAAATGTCCTTCTAGAACACTTGAGATAAGTTGTAGTTTTCACTTTTTTCTCGGTATCATAGATATATGGTAGAAATGTTGGAAAAATTTTGTTAGAAATTGCTAGTTTTTTAAGAAACTATTTTATTATTGTATTTATATTTTAAAAATTATTGTATTTCCTTTCTAGTTTGAGGATGTCGAAAACGGATATTGATGAGTGAATGATAGATAATAAGATGCCTTTCTTTTCTACTTTATTAATATTGTTTTTTAATTTTAGGTTTTTGTCATGGGGCACGTGTGTGAGAGAGGGAGAGAAAGTGAGAAATCACCCCCCTGGGGGATGGCCATGCCACAGTCCCTTCTCCTTCATTCTCCTCTTGGGATTTTGGGCATGAACGCACATGTGCCCAGCATGATTTTCAAGCTGCCGTATCTGAGACTCCAACTGTGGTCTGCCTTGTGTGAGTTCAATGCCTTAACTACCACACAACCTGCTGGTCCCAGTAAAATGGTTTTGAAAGTTGCAAATGTCCAGTACTGTAAAGATACAAAAAAAATTCTTAAGATCATATATTTATGCATTTGTGGTGAAAATGCAATTTGACAGCTGTTTTTGACAAATAATTTTAAAATGTGCTTTGAAGACCATGTTAAAGTTTATTTTCTTAAACTTAAAATTCAACTTTGAGGACCCTATTTTGAGGAAATAATATTAATGATATAATGATAATAAAGATGATTTGGAAAAAAATATCACTAGAAGCTATGAAATTAAATTGACTCCACAGTGTGAGTCTTTTGCTCAATCCCTAGTGAGGTATCAATAGGCTGAAGATGTAATATAGAATGTGAACCAAAGAGTAGAAGAAATGGTCTTTTTACTCAAAGGGAGCTAATTCTATTGGTCAGGTGAGAGTTCCCTCTTTAGCTTAGACTTTTGAATTTCTATTTGAATTTTTGGTGATAAAATTTCGTAAAAACTCTGACAATGTATAACAAAAAGAACCGGGTTGCATTTTATCATTGGCTCTGCCTCAGAATGGTTGCTTGATGGCTAAGACTCTGCTCCTAGTTTTTTTTTTTTTTTTTTTTTTTTTTTAAGGTTTTGCCATAATGTGTGTGCACTTTTCAAGAAACATTAGAGAAAAAGTAAGAAATCACCTCCCAGTGGGGATCTCTATTCTGAAATTCTTTCTTGACATTGGGCATGCATGTGCACACACCCACAATGAGTTTCCAGCCTCCCAGGTCTGGAACTTGAACTGTGGCCAACCATGTGGGAGTCCAGTGCCTTAACCCCTACACCACTTGCTGGCCTCAGGTTCCTATTCACTTTGATAACTTGTAATAGGATAGGCATGTTCCAAAAGATAAAAATGCCTACCCCATTAGAAGTATTAAAATGAGACCATGTGTATAAAAACTCTTAAGGACTGGTTCTAGCAAATGTTAGCTAGCTTCCTTCTCCTGTTTGACTTTCTTTAACACATAGTGAGGTAAAAAAAAAAAAAAAAAAAAAAAAAAAAAAAAAAAAAAAGAAGTATTTTGGGTTGAGTAACACAGGAGCAAGTGCTTGCCTTGTCTCAGGTGTGACAATCATTCTTATAATATGGAAGCAGGATTTTTACTTTTGCCACCAAACATTACATTTCAAGTGCCATCCTATGTAAACACCATGTAACTCAGTAAGAGAATTCATTACATCAGGAATTGATAACCAGCTCTGACATTTACATGCCCTGTGACCTTGAGCAGTTCAACTCGCCAACCTCAGTTTCCTCGTCCATACAATGGGGAGAAGAAGAGTATATCCCTGAAAAGTAGAGAAATTTAGGTTTTAATTTCATAGATTATATAACATTGCCTGCCAAATGTAAGCACTCTATATTTGTTGTTATGTAAAATCCTTTGACAATTCTGAAAAATGTCAGTGAGTCAATAATCTTAACACATCTTGAAGCTGTTGGTAAACATTTTGTCATTATGCCACAAATCCTTCATATATGAGCTCTTAAATGAAGAGAAGGGCTGCATTCAACTCTGTTATTCTTTGTGCTTGTTCTTCGTGAAGTACAGGACATGATACCTCGTTGTCAAGGTAACAAGATTCAAGACGTTTTGTAAAGTGAAAATGCGATCATTCAAAAAAATGTCAAAAAATGCTTTAGAAAAGGAAGTATCTTAATCACAGACTTTAGTGAAGCAAAAGTGTCTAAATCTCATCGAAGGCCAAGAATCTATTACTTTGCAGTTTGGTTGTCTTATTAAAAGCAGCCTGTATTTTCAAACAAGTGCTTGGCATTTAATATCTTCACAATAATGGAGCAGAACTTTGAAACTGAGAATATGAGGAGAAGGTGAAGTTGTTTTTTTTTTTTCCCCTTGAAAGAGACATAAAATAGAGATTTCACTGACTTATGATGGGGAGAGGAGTGATTTGTGAAGGGATTAGATAGAATGAGTCTTAGAAGTATGACGAGTACAACAATATAGCATTTTCACCTAGCATCTCTCTAAATTCTGAAACTAGCTTACTCATATACTAAGCCGAAAATTTATAATAATAAAATAAATTTAGGAAAATGTAATTTGGAGACATAACCTTATTTATATATCACCTAATTTAAATTGTTCAGAAGAAAGTTTTATGCTATTTTGCCTTTCTATAGTGCACATATTAGTTATAAGAGAGAAACATGTTTTTTTCTCTTTGTGTAATGCCATGAAAAAAGGAGATTTAAATTTTTTCTTCAAAAAACAAGGTTTATCATGTATTTTATAGTTTTCTTGTAAACTGTGTGGTTGATCTTAATGTGATACATACACTGTTTAGATAATATGATAACTACATATAAAAAGCAATAAAAATGTTGGATTATTCTCATTGTGTGTGAAGCAGTCAGGGTCTTAATTGGAAATAATAGAAATGACCGGTTTTATAAAATTTAATTTAATTTAATTAATTAATTTATTTTTGAGGTTTTTGCCATAGGGCACGTGTGCTCGCTGGAGAGAGACAGGGAGAGGGAAAGTCATAAGCCATCCCCCGGGGTGGGGGGGGAGGCACACCACAGTCCCTTCTAATCCATTCTCCTGAGATCTTGGGTATGCACACACATGTACCCAGTGTGACTTTCAAGTCACCAGGTCTGGGACTAGAACCCTGGTCGTCCATGCAGGAGTCCAGTACCTTAACCACCACACCACCTGCTGTCCCCTGTATTTATTTTTTAAATAAACAAAAAACTAACTCTGCTGAAGACCAGTCCTTGAGTCCATGAGAATGTCCAACAACACTACAGAATATTCTGTTTCTCTTTCATTGCCTCGTTTGTGTTAAATTTAAGGTTTGAGACAGAAACTCAATGGCTTGTTTGGAGTCATATGACTGTTCTCTGACTGCAGGGGATGAGGTATAGGTGTTCATTTTCCACCCATGAAGGTGAAAACTTGTACAATAGCAAGATATACTGATGGCTGGTGGTTATCAGAACTTAGAATGGGGAGGCAAGGTTGCAGCATCTTTTGTTCTCAGCTTGAGGTCTTAGTTCTAGTTCCCATGAAACAGGAAAAAAATTCTGTTGTTATCCAATAACTTAGGGCTGGATCCCTGAAAAGAATGAACGAATCAGGTAATTGAGAGTCAAATTGGTTCATAGAAACTTGTACTGAAACAAAGGAATCTGCAGACAGAACATCACATATTAGGGAAAAGATAGAGTAGGATTAATATCAAGCTACATGCTGGAAAAGTCACTGAATTTCAAGGATCAAGGAACAATTCCTTGGGCAAAAGAAAAGTTAACACATTTAGATTCCATCATACATACTGACTTTCAATTGAGAATATCACAGAGCAGCATCATATATTTGAGAGGAAAATATGGTCCAATGTTTTTTTTATTTGACCAAAGATAAAGGCCATAGACAGATATTGTCAAATATGCAGAAATATAAATATATCGCAAATTAGTCCTTGGAAAAATAATCTTATAAAAATCAAGCACTCGAGAAGTAAATTATGCAAAGGTCTCAGAAACAGGAAAGCTGGTGCTAGCCTGGCAGTGAATATTAATATGTTTATATTAGAATTAGAGCTCAGCAATTATGGACATGGGATTACAGGGCAAAACTTAAGTGTTATAAATGTACACAATGTAAAATTAATCATCTAAGTAGGAAAATAAAGGGAGATGGGGAGGAAAATATAATGTAGTAGGAAGTATAGAAACACTAGTTTTTGGCAAAGTGACATAATATTTTCTAAAGTGGGTACTTCAAGAAACATAGTTTAAGTGTATCATTTAAACTATTCTTAAAGAAATAAAAGTGGTCACAAACAACTGTAAAAAAAAGAAAAGAAAATACTGAAATTAAATATGAATAAAATATTGATAAAAAGAATGATGCATATCTTAAAAAAAAAAGGCAAGGTAAATTAATTGTACCAAGAGAAATATTCTCAGTTTAGTTTCCATGAGGACAGAGATTTTTGTTTTGGTTTGTTCATGGTTGTATATATAAAAGCCTTGAACAGACATGAAGTCAAACTAGCTTAAAAATGAAGGAACTGTATCACTAACTTGTGTAATCAAAAAATGTAGTGTATAATGTAATCATGGGTGCTGTGGAATCTCTGGCCCTAGTTTTCTGAGAAGGTCCCTGATTTGAACCTCCTGATTCTACTTTGTGAGGCTCTCAGACCTGTTTTCCCCATGGTCATAAGAGGGCTTCGCAATCACAGTGTTTGATTTAGACCAGTGTTCTCAAAGTGTGAACCACAGCTTTCCAGAGGTCTCCAAGACTCTTTCAAGGTATCTTCAAGGTCAAAACTATTTTTACAATAATACCAGAATGCTATTTGCCCTTTTCACTATATTGACATTTGCAATGATGATACAAGAACTGATGGGTGAAACTGCTAGTTGCCTCATCATGATTCAAGACGATGACACCACGCTGCATGAGTGACCATTGCATTCCTCCTGTCAGTCACTTACAGCCCCAAAATGCCATTTTCACTTAAGAATGTCATTGATAAAGCAGTGAAACTTAATTTTATTAAATCTTGAGCAATGAATACACATCTTTTTAACACCTTGGGTGATGAAGCAGGAAGCAGTCATGAAACACCTACGCCATGTCTGGAAGTACCATGGGTATCTTGAGGAAAGCACCTGGAGCTCATTTGAGATGTGAATGAACTAGCTGCTTTTTTTTTTTTTGTGTGTAATAACATTTTATTTCAAAGAACCGCTGACGGACAAAAGATTGTTATTCAGACTTGAGCATTTGACAGACATTTTCTTGAAAATAAGTGAAGTGAATCCATCACTTCAAGGATACTACTGACAGTATTTTTTGCCAGAGATGAAATTCAAGCCTTTAGGCAAAAAAAGTTTGAATTTTGAAAAACTTTTGTCTGTTACCATGAACTTGATAGCTCCTAATGTTAAAACAATTTTTCTAGTTACACTGATGGTGTTATTACCACATATGATTTTTTTTTGATACTGTGAAATAAAACGTATAAGTGTTTAGAAGACATGTATAATTTAAATAAGCAGTATTTTCAAGTGACCAGTGTATAATGCTATGCAATCATGGTTGGTAGGAATCCATTGAACTACAAAATAGACAATACATTTTAATCTAATGAAATGTTTAAAGAGTACAAAATATTCACTGATATATTCTATATTGAATATCAAGATGCCAGTTGTAGATGTAGTATATTATCAGTAAAAGAATATCTATAATTATTTTAAAAGAAAATACTCCTCCCATTTTCAATTACATATTTGTATATGGCTGAATTTTCTCCATATAATTCAAGCAAAAAACATACTATGACAAACTGAATGCAAAAGCAGATATTAGAATCTGTCTTCTGCTAAGCCATATGTGTGTGTGTGTGTGTGTGTGTGTGTGTGTATTTTTTTTAAGAGAGTCTTTTGCTAGAGGGTGCGTGCACTCACTGGAGACATAGAGAGAGAAAGAAAGTGAGAAATAAACCGCCAAGGGAGATGACCACACTTCAATCCCTTCTTCTCCATTCTCCTCTCAGCACTTTGGGTATGCACACACACATACTGGCATGAATTTTAATTACTTAGGTATGGGACTCAAACTGTAGTTGACCATGTGGGAGTCCAGTACCTAAATCACTATGCCACTTGCTGGATCCCTACTAAGCCAAATATTAAAGAGATTTGCAAAAATGTAAAACGATGCTTTCCTCTTTTTTATGGTTATTTTAGTTTGGCAAATATAGTTATTTTTCATAAAAAGATGCTAGCTGTATTACTATGTAACAGATTTGCAGCATTGTAATTTAAAAATGAACTAGTACATATTTAAACTTTTTCTCAGTTTTATTTATTTTATAAATAATTTTTTTTGGAGAAGTTTTTGCTACAGGGTGTGTGTGCTCACCAGAGAGACAGAGAGACAGAAAACGAGAAATCACCTCCCATGGGGGATGTCCACGCCACAATCTCTTCTCCTCCATTCTCCTCTCGGGATCTTGGGCACGCACGCACACATGCCTGGTGTGAGTTTAAGCCACCAGGTCCTGGACTTGAACTGCAGTCGACTACGTGGGAGTTCAGCGACATAGCCATTATTCTAGCTGCTGGTCCCTCTTTTATAAATAATTTTAAAGAATTATTTCCAGAAGGTACATGTGCCCACCAGAGAGAGAGATAAAAAGAAGAGAGAGAGAGAAGGAGAGAGAGAAAGCACCACTCAGTGGAACATGGTCATGTCACAATCCTTTTCCTCCATTTCTCCTTCCTGTCAGGATTATGGGCATGCTCATGCACACTTGGTGTGTGTATGTGTGTGTGTGTGTGTTTTCCTTTTATTTTGTAAAATGATTCCTGGTTTACAAATAGTCATTGTACATTTTTTGTGAAGTATAGTATGGTTTTCTAAAACATGCATAGAGTGTGTAATAATCAAGTCAAGGGTATGGACTTATTCATTGTCTTCAACATTGACCATTATATATATAATATTGTACACATTCAATAATTGCTCTACTAGTTTTCTTTCTTTCTTTTTTTTTTTTTTGGAGAGGTTTTTCGCTATAGGGCGCGTGCGCTCGCCAGACAGACAGAGAGAGACATAGAGACAGAAAGCGAGAAGTCACCCCCCAGGGGGGATGGTCACGCCGCAATCCCTTCTCCTCCATTCTCCTCTCGGGATCTTGGGCACGCACGCACACGCGCCCGGCGTGAGTTGTAAGCCACCGGGTCCGAGACGCGAACCGCAGTCGACTACGTGGGAGTCCAGCGACATACCCATTATGCTAACTGCTAGTTCCCTAGTTTTCTTTTTTTTAAGTATTTTATATTTTGCATTGTTAGCAACATGTTTACCCGACTAGGGTATGCAATTCCATAGTCCATTCTCCTTGTTTGCCTCTGTCCTTGTGTCAACAGACACATTTTCTCTCAAACCCCTACTCCTGGAGTTTCTTGTATCCGCCATTACTATCTGTACTTCTATGCCATTGAGTATTTCATCTTCCACCACAGAAGACTGACATTTAGTATATGTTAAGTGGGAGCATACAGTATTTGTCTTTCGTAGCCTACTTAATTTCACTTAGTATTATATCTTCTCGGTTTATCCACTTTGTATCAAATGACAAGAATTTGTTGTTCTTTATTACTGAGTAGTATTCTGTTACGTGTGTGTGCCACATTTTCTTAATTCATTCACAGTTGTTGAAAACTTGGGCTGATTCTATTCTTGGCTATTGTGAATAATGCAAGTTTAGATGTGCTGATGTCTCTCTGAGTGAGTGATTTTTTGTCCTTTAGGAAAATAATTCAGCATGTTTTTCAAACCATCAGGGCCAGGATTTGAACTGTAGTCAGCCATGTGGGATTTGGCTTCCAATGCATAGCTCTTAAGCACTATACTATAGGACTGTCCTTAGTTTGCATTTCAAATAGGTAAACATTGGTAGGTATAACTCATATACAAAAGAATTTTTGAATTTTTGATAATTTTTAAGAATATAAAAGACCCAAGCCTAACAGAAAAAACTAAAACTTTTATATCTAATAAACTAAAAATATAAAAAAACAAGCATTTCAGGGCAGCCTGCTGTGCATTTTTGAGAGCACCATTAAGACTGGGTCCAAGTTGTGTGCCATAAAAATGACATTCAAATAGAATACAATATAAATAGTAGTTTCTAGTAGATCAATGCAGTAATTCATTATTTCATTATTAGGTAAATTATAGAAGATAAAATTTAAAATAAAATTTTAGAATATTTAGAAATCAAATTATACTTCTACATTGTTTAGGTTGATATTCAGAGGAATGTTTATGGTTTAAAAAATTACAGTATTAAATAAAAATAAATAAATATATTTAAAATTTCCTAACCCAAAAAGTTAGATAATATTAACAAATGTACCTAAGAAAACTAAACAAAGAAATTGAATCTGATGGTAGAAATTAATGAATCAGAAAACATTAAGCAAGCTATAATTGATAAATAAATCATAAGTTAATTATTTGGGAAACTAGTTAGCCTAAATGAGCAAAAGAAATAGGAAAAAATAAATATTCAAATTAAAAATAAAAATGTGAACTGAGCTGGACTGAGGTGTGTGTCATGCTGGGTAAAGTCTCTTTACACTCTAAATGATATATAGTGATTAAATTTATAAATGATAATAAAATGAATAAATTTTAAAAATTATACAAAAATGTGAATGAGGAAAGATAATACATACAAAAGCAGTAAAGTAATTATTAGCTTATATTATAGAATATTGTAGTAATATAATAAGAAGTCAAAAAGAAATGGAACATTTTTCTAGAAAAATGAAAATGACTGAAACTGATTTGAAAGCGGTAAAGAATATATATATAAAGTGGCCTACTAAGTAATGACCTGATTCCCGGAAGTCATAGAAGGAAAGATTGACGTTTGATTATTGTAATACTATAAACATATGTACAAACTCAACACTACCATAAACACAGCAAAAGGTCATACTAAATACTGGCAAAATCTCCCTCTTTCTCTAATGTTTGTATTTATCTACATCCCTACCTACCTATATATTGGCTGGTCTGTCCATCTAGCTGTATCTATGTGTATTTCAGAAATATATTTAAGGATATAAAGACTAATTTTATTAATATTTTATAAGATAATATTATATGAGATATAAAGCTCAATCAGAAGAAGACACCTCAATAGAAAATGGAAAAGTATATGTGCAGATAGGTCACAGAAAAGTAAACATAGATGGGTAATAAATACATGAAAACATATGCAATTGTTGATACAGAAATGCAAAGCAACAAGAATTAGATATTACATTTTTCAATTATTGGAATGGCAAAGATTTAAAATATCAGGGACCAGCAGTTGGCATAATGGCTATGTCTCTGGACTCCCATGTGGTTGGCTGCAGTTTGAGTTCCGGACCCGGTGGCTTAAACTCATGGTGGGAGTGTGTGTGTGCACTCACGCAAGATCCCATGAGGAGACTGGAGGAGAATGGATTGTGGCGTGGCCATCCCCCCGGGGGGTAATTTCGCACTTTTTGTCTCTGTGTCTCTCTGTCTTTCTGGCGAGCACACGCACTCTATAACAAAAACGTCTAAAAAAAAAAAAAGGTTTAAAATACCAAAGTTATCTTTGATATAATTTTAGTGGGAAGAAAAATCTATTCTAACATTTTGGAGTATTATTTATTAATAGCTGTCAAAACATATATATATATATATATATATATATATATATATATATATATATGTATATATATATATATATATATGTGTGTGTGTGTGTGTGTGTGTGTGTGTGTGTGTGTATATACACACACACACACCAGATTATTAAATAGGGCATTTTCTTATCTGAGTTAATGTCCTAAAGCTAATAAAACCAATAGCAATAGATAGTAGGTTTTTGTTTATTCCAAAAAAAGTTTTTGTTTATTCATGTTTATTTTGGAATAAACATGAAAGAATTGCCGAAAGTGGACCCCCATCTGGCCCAGTCCAAGTGGGGCAGTGGTAGCACAGTGTTCTGAAGTGCTAAAAGCTACCCATAAGATCAGGGTTCCTGGGCTGACCTATACGAGCCAGGCAAGGATGCATGTGTCTGTGATTCTGGGTGCCTGAGAGGCTCAGGGAGGGGGAAGAGATCACGATGTGAGTCCCTATCGAAGGTACTGGTCATTTTCTCTCTCTCACAATAAAAATACTTAGCAAATAAATGTGGACCCAAACCATGATTCTCAGTTTATCAACCAAATGGCATGAATAATCAAGAAAAGATACCTAGACAATCCGGATCGAGCCGGCCAGCAGTTCCGGGCACCAGGCGGACTGAGGCTGCAGGCCCGACCTTTCCGAATCTCCACGCATCCCCACCGTTTCTCCTCCTTGGACCCCAGGTTGGTTGTCTGGGACTTTAAGGCGAACTCCCACCCCACCCCACCCACAATCCGGATCGAGCCGGCCAGCAGTTCCGGGCACCAGGCGGACTGAGGCTGCAGGCCCGACCTTTCCGAATCTCCACGCATCCCCACCGTTTCTCCTCCTTGGACCCCAGGTTGGTTGTCTGGGACTTTAAGGCGAACTCCCACCCCACCCCACCCACAATCCGGATCGAGCCGGCCAGCAGTTCCGGGCACCAGGCGGACTGAGGCTGCAGGCCCGACCTTTCCGAATCTCCACGCATCCCCACCGTTTCTCCTCCTTGGACCCCAGGTTGGTTGTCTGGGACTTTAAGGCGAACTCCCACCCCACCCCACCCACAATCCGGATCGAGCCGGCCAGCAGTTCCGGGCACCAGGCGGACTGAGGCTGCAGGCCCGACCTTTCCGAATCTCCACGCATCCCCACCGTTTCTCCTCCTTGGACCCCAGGTTGGTTGTCTGGGACTTTAAGGCGAACTCCCACCCCACCCCACCCACAATCCGGATCGAGCCGGCCAGCAGTTCCGGGCACCAGGGGGACTCAGGCTCCAGACCTGACCAACCTGGTCCTGTCACTCATCTTCTGACACTTTCCCACTAGCCTTTGGACTCTGAATTCTGGTGATTTGAATAGCGCGCGGCGCGCAAGCGCGCCGCGCGATTTCCTATTTTCAGTTTGTTTTTCTTTGCTCTTGGGGTGTTGCTTATTCAGTCAATTGTAGGCTCACCTGTCCTTAGAGACAGTGAGGACTTTGGGCCATCCAGGGTAGTGGTAACAGTTAATGGTAATTGTGAGCAACAGGTAGGCCAACCATAAGGGAAATCATCAATTTTCTAAGCCTGTACAACTATTAACAATCAGTTAGGAAGAAACATATAGAATACCTAATGACTAAGAACAATCGCAGAGGCTCCAGAAATATGAGCAACCAACAAAAGGCCTCTCCCTCAAGGGAAATCATCAAGCCTACATCACCCACAATACAATGGACGTCGTGGACATGTCTGATAAGGAATTCAGATTATTTGTAGTGACCAAACTAACTGAGATGGAAGAGAAAAGAGACAAGGAGCTCCAGGAGATGAGGAAGTCCTTCAATGACTTGAAAGAAGAAATGGATACCTTAAACAAGAACCAGATGGAACTTCTAGGAATGAAGAATGTGATACAGGAAATCAAAACCTCCCTTGAAAGTATTAAAAGTAGGTTAGACCAGGCAGAAGATCGAATATCTAACGTAGAAGACAAAACATCTGACCTAGAAAAAAGCATCAAGAAGATTGAGAAAACAACCATGAAAAATGAGGATAATATACGAGGAATACTGGATACTATCAAGCGCCCCAACATCCGGATAATAGGTATTCCAGAAGAGGAAGAAAATAATAAGGGCCTAGATAATTTATTCCATGAGATCCTGGAAGAAAACTTTCCAAATCTAGAAAGGCACTCAAATATCCAGACCCAGGAAATACATAGGACCCCGGGTAGAATCAACCCAAGAAGATCCTCTCCAAGGCACATTATAGCCAGACTGGCAAAAACAACAGACAAAGACAAGATACTAAAGTTGGCAAGAGGGAAACGCCAGGTTACTTACAAAGGTCACCCCATCAGGCTAACATCGGATCTTTCGGCGGAAACAATGCAAGAAAGGAAAGAATGGGGAAGCATAGTAAAAGTGTTGAGTGAAAAACAATTTCAACCAAGAATATTATACCCGGCAAAATTATCTTTCATATGGGAAAAAAAGATAAAAACATTCTCGAATAAACAAAATTTGAAGGAATTTACCAACTCCAGACCAGGTCTTCAAGAGGTTCTGAAGGGAGTATTTTACCAGGAAAACTAAAAAATCAGAGACAGTTATACGAGAACAAAGAGCAACCAAGAAAATGGCTCACTTAATGATAGGATCAGGTACGGAAATATCGATAATTACATTGAATGTCAATGGATTAAATTCTCCAGTAAAGAGACATAGACTGGCTGACTGGATAAGAAAACAGAAACCCTCTATCTGTTGCCTACAAGAAACTCACCTTATGGATAAAGACATACATAGACTAAAAGTCAAGGGCTGGAAAAAGATACTCCATGCAAATGGAAATCAAAAAAAGGCTGGAGTAGCGATATTGATCTCAGACAAAATAGATTTCAAGACAAAGACTGTAAGAAGAGACAAAGAAGGACATTATATAATAGTAAATGGGGTAATCCAGCAAGAAGACATAACCCTTATAAATATCTATGCACCCAACTCAGGTGCACCTAAATATGTGAAGGAAAGACTGTTGGAGCTAAAAGGAGAGATAGGGAGAAATACTATAATTGTTGGAGATCTCAACACCCCATTATCTCCTATAGACAGGTCTTCTAGACAGAAAATAAATAGAGAGATACAGGACTTAAATGATACTATAAATGGAATGGGCTTGACAGATATCTATAGAACTTTCCACCCTACATCCACAACATATACATTTTTCTCACCCCGACATGGAACCTTTTCAAAGATAGATCATATATTAGGACACAAATCAAGCCTTTATAGATTCAAAGGCATAGAAACTGTACCCAGCATCTTCTCTGACCATGATGGAATTAAACTCAAGATTAATTTCAAGACACAACCCCGAGGGACCAGCAGTTAGCGTAATGGCTATGTCGCTGGACTCCCACGTAGTCGACCGCGGTTCAAGTCCCGGACCCGGCGGCTTAAACTCACACCGGGCGCGTGTGCGTGCGTGCCCAAGATCCCAAGAGGAGAATGGAGGAGAAGGGATTGCGGCGTGGCCATCCCCCCTGGGGGGTGATTTCCTGCTTTCTATCTCTCTGTCTCTCTCTGTCTGTCTGGCGAGCGCACGCGCCCTATAGCAAAAAAAAACCTCTCCAAAAAAAAAGAAAAAAAAAAAATTAAAAAAAAAAAAAAAAAAAAGACACAACCCCGAAAATACACGAACACATGGAAACTGAACAACCTACTTCTGAATGACTTCTTCACTACTGAAGAAATTAAGGCTGAAATAAAAAAATTTATGGAAACTAATGATAATGAGTACACAAGTGTCCAGAATCTATGGGACACAGCAAAAGCAGTCATAAGAGGAAAATTCATAGCAATTAGTGCACATAAGAAAAGGACAGAAAGATGGCAACTAGATAACTTATCATCATGCCTCAGAGAATTGGAAAAACAACAACAAACAAATCCCCAAAATGCCAGGCGAAAAGAAATAATAAAGGTTCGAGCAGAAATAAATGAAATAGAAAATAAACGAACCATACAGAAAATAAATGAAACCAAAAGCTGGTTCTTTGAAAAGATTAACAAGATCGACACACCATTGGCTAGACTGATTAAGAAGAAGAAAGAAAGAAACCAGATTAATCAAATATGTGATGAAACAGGCAATATTACCACAGACACAGCAGAAATACAAAATATCATTAGAGGATACTATGAGCAACTTTACGCCAACAAACAAGATAACCTGGAGGAGATGGACAAATTCCTGGATGCATATAATCTACCAATATTGGATCAGGAAGACATAGAGAACCTGAATAGACCTATAACAAGCCAGGAGATTGAATCAGTAATAAATAACCTCCCAACAAAGAAAAGCCCAGGCCCAGATGGCTTCACTTGTGAATTCTACAAAACTTTTAAGGAAGAGTTAACCCCTATCCTACTAAAATTATTTCTAAAGATTCAAAAGGAAGGAAACCTTCCAAATTCATTTTATGAAGCCTCCATCATCCTCATCCCCAAAACAGATAAGGATATGACAAAAAAGGAAAACTACAGACCAATATCATTGATGAATATAGATGCGAAAATTCTCAACAAAATACTCGCAAATCGTATCCAACAACATATAACAAAGATCATTCATCACGATCAGGTAGGCTTTATACCAGGGATGCAAGGATGGTTCAATATACGCAAGACCATAAATGTAATACACCACATTAACAGAAAGAAAGATAAAAAACATATGATCATCTCAATTGATGCGGAGAAAGCATTTGATAAAATACAGCATCCTTTTATGATTAAGACTCTTAGTAAGATTGGTATAGAAGGGTCATTTCTCAACACAATAAAAGCCATCTATGAAAAACCTACAGCTAACATTATACTGAATGGGGAAAAGCTGAAAGCTTTTCCTCTGAAAACAGGTACTAGGCAGGGCTGCCCACTTTCTCCACTGCTCTTTAATATAGTACTGGAAGTCTTAGCTATTGCAATCAGAGAAGAGAACAATATTAAAGGCGTTCGAATAGGCAAAGAAGAATTGAAAATATCTTTATTTGCAGATGACATGATGGTATACTTAGAAGACCCAAAGGTATCCATGAAAAAACTGCTTGAAGTAGTAAGTGAATACAGTAAAGTGGCAGGATACAAAATCAATATCCAAAAATCTATAGCATTTCTATTTATGAACAACAAGTTGAACGAAGCAGAGCTGAAGAAAGGAATCCCTTTCACCATAGCCACAAGGTGTATAAGATACCTAGGGATAAACCTAACTAAGAAAGTCAAAGATCTTTATAAAGAAAACTACGAAAATCTTAAAAGAGACATTGAAAGTGACATAAAAAAGTGGAAGGATATCCCATGCTCCTGGATTGGAAGAATTAACATAATCAAAATGGCAATTCTACCCAAATTAATCTACATGTTTAATGCAATTCCAATCGAAATACCAGAGATATTCTTCAGAGATCTAGAAAGGGCAATCATAGAATTTGTCTGGAACCATAAAAGACCTCGTATTGCAAAAGCAATCCTGCGCAAGAAGAGTGGAGTAGGAGGCATATCACTCCCTGATCCCAAGATATACTATAAAGCTGTGGTCATCAAAACAGCATGGTATTGGCATAAAAACAGACATGTGGACCAATGGAAGAGAATAGAGACCCCAGAAATAACCCCCAAAGCTTACAGCCAACTGATCTTTGACAAAGGATATCAGTCAATCCATTGGGAAAAGGAAAACATCTTTAGTAAATGGTGCTGGAAAAACTGGGTATCCACCTGCAGAAAGATGAAACTGAACCCCCATCTTTCACCACTAACAACAGTCAACTCAAAATGGATCAAAGATCTTAACCTAAAACCTCAAACAATAAAACTACTGGTGGAAAATGCTGGGGAAACTCTGGGGGACATTGGAGTAGGCAAAGACTTCTTAAATAAGACTCCCAAGGCACAGGCAATAATCCCTAAAATAGACAAGTGGGACTATATTAGACTAAGAAGTTTCTGCACAGCAAAGGACACAGTAACAAGTGTGAACCGACAACCCTCAGAATGGGAAAATATTTTTGTTAAATATGCCTCAGACAAGGGACTGATAACCAGAATACATAGGGAACTCAAGTGCCTTATGCGAAAAAAAATGATTAACCCAATTAAAAGGTGGGAAAATGAGCTGAACAAAAGTCTCTCTAAGGAAGACATACGAATAGCCAAAAAGCATATGAGGAAATGCTCAACATCCCTCATCATAAGGGAGATGCAGATAAAAACTACAATGAGATACCACCTAACCCCTGTCAGAATGGCAAAGATTAAGAATATAAAAAGTGATAAGTGTTGGCGGGGATGTGGTGAAAAGGGAACCCTCCTACACTGTTGGTGGGAATGTAAACTAGTTCAACCACTGTGGAGAACAATATGGAGGTTCCTCAAAGATCTACAAATAGAACTACCATTCGATCCAGTAATCCCACTTCTGGGTATTTACCCAAAAGACAGGAGAACGCTCAGTCAGAAAAGTGCTTGCACATCCATGTTTATTGCAGCATTATTCACAATTGCCAAGACATGGAACCAACCTAAATGTCCACAAACTGATGAATGGATTGGAAAAGTGTGGTATATATACTCTATGGAATACTACTCAGCCATAAAAAATAACAAGGCCCTGGAATTTGATAGAAAGTGGTCAGATACGGAGGATATATTGCTGAGTGAAGTAAGCCAGGCTATGAAAGAAAGATATTGTATGTATCCACTCAATATATACCGACTATCAGCATTCTATGATAGTGAAAAAAAATTGGAGGACATAAAAGCAGTGAAGATACTTAATGAGAATAGGACAGTGTGGAATGGGGGAAGTGAAGAGAAGAGGATAGAGAAAGATAACAAATGAACAATAGAGAGGTAGGACATTAGTGAGAAACAGATATGGCTTATTAACTGTTGATGTTGACATGTATAGTATTCTCAACTGGATTTGTCTGAGAAGTATTTCATGATGGGCAAAGTATTTGTACAAGCAACATGAGAAATAGCGATGGACTGTCTTAAAAAATAATTAGAATAATAATAATGATTGGGGAAAACATAGAAAAGATATTGAATGTTGAAGCGGGGAGATTAATGTCTCTGTACTGACTGACATGCATGGCATTCCCTTTTGAAAAAGTAATGTAATACAATGTAAAGTTATGTGTAATTCAATGTAATATAAAGAAGAATATGATGATAATAAAAAAAAAAAAAAAAAAAAGAAAAAAAAAAAAAGAAAAGATACCTAGATGAGTTCTCTTTCTTTATCACAAACCAGGTAAAGAAACCTTCATGAAGGCCGGCTTCTAAGTGTAGCAATTAAGTCCTGCGTATGCAGAGCTGGATTCCACATGACTAATTATGGTTCAAATCCATGACTGGGCAGTTTGGAAAACATTCCCTCTGGCAATTAAAAAAGTAATAATAAAAGCAATAATAAAAAATAAAAATGGCTAGAAAAGAATTACCTAGAGAATGGATTGTCAGGTAAGAGAAAGAAATACTAAATGAACAGTTCCTGTTCCCCATCATCACATGAGATTCTTGAAATGGGGGTAAGTCTGAGTTAGGAGAGGGGAGATTTAAATTGGATGAGATTATGATTGACCCAGTTTTTTTTAATATCTGGGAGAAAAAAATGACAGGAAAGTTTCACAATGTGCTTGAAGGGCAAGGAAGGAAGGCTGATGGTGAGGCAGAATGAAGTTGTTTTGCTTATACTTCACTGAGTTCAGCTCATTTAATAGACAGTTACCAGTCTTTGACTCGGCAGCTCTACAAGGAATTTACCTTACAAATACACATACAGAAGCACCAGATATATGTACAGTGATGTTCACAAAAGCATTTGTTGTAGTAGAAAGTGAAAACAAGTGATATATTTTAGAGCACAGTAGGCAAATATAATTTTGTACTGTTAAGTGATTAAATACTTTACAGTTACTAGTAATAGTGTGGCATAGATATGAATGTGTGTGTGTTTGTGTGTCTTTGTATGTAGTAGGCATAGAAGGACAGACAGAATATTTTAAATGAAAATAAAATCAAGTTTAAGAATGAGACTAGGGGCCAGCAGGTGGTATGATGGTTGGTGCACTGGGCTCCTACATGGTCTACCACAGTTTAAGTCCCAGAGCTGGAGGCTTGAAAATCATACCGGACACGTGTGCGTGCATGTCCAAAATCTTGAGAGGAGAACAGAGAAGGTATTGTGGCATGGCCATCCTCTTAGGGGCTAATTTTTCAGTTTTTCTCTCACTGTCTCTCTTTCTCTATCTCTGGCAAGTACACACACCCTATGGCAAAAACCTTAAAAAATAAAAGAACAAAATAACATTTTCACTAGAAAAAGAAATAAATTTTCATACCTATCTTCATGATAGAGATGACGGTCATATATTCTAAATGAAGATATCTATCAATAATTTATTTTGTCAATATTTTTCCTTTGAAAATTAAAAGCATAATGCATATCTGACATAAAATATTTTGTCTATATTAAAGTATAAAAAGCAAAAAAAAAGAACAACAAAACAAAACTGCAACTCTATTTCTATTCTTACTCCTTTTCTCTATTCTCAGAGAAGCTTTCAGTATTTTTATTTCTGGCTCTGTGGAAATAATTATGCAATACGTATTATATGGATTTCCTCTAAAAAGATCATGCATTACTATTATAGTTAAAATAAGCAAAGGAAAAGTGTAAGTAAAATAAATACCTTTCTTTTAGTTTAATCTTATCTAATTTGTTTTTTTTTTTTTTTTTTTTGAGAGGTTTTTCGCTATAGGGGCGCGTGCGCTCGCCAGACAGACAGAGAGAGACATAGAGACAGAAAGTGAGAAATCACCCCCCAGGGGGGATGGTCACGCTGCAATCCCTTTTCCTCCATTCTCCTCTGGGGATCTTGGGCACGCACGCACATGCGCCCAGCGTGAGTTTTAAGCCACCGGGTCCGGGACGTGAACCGCGGTCGACTACGTGGGAGTCCAGTGACATAGCCATTACGCTAACTGCTGGTTCCCAGTCTTATCTAATTTGAAGAAAACACCTCTGTAATTTTTTTTTTGAGAGGTTTTTGCTATAGGGTGCGTGCGCTCGCCAGACAGAGAGACAGAAAGTGAGAAATCACCCCCCAGGGGGGATGGCCACGCCACAGTCCCTTCTCCTCCATTCTCCTCTCAGGATCTTGGGCACGCACGCACATGTGCCCGGAGTGAGTTTAAGCCACTGGGTCCAGGACTCGAGCCACGGTTAGCTTACATGGGAGTCCAGCAGCATAGCCATTACGCTAACTGCTGGTCCCCCCTTTTTATTTTCTCTGTTACTTTTTGAGGGGAATTCTCAAAGCACAAATATATTGCATGAACACCTCTATAATTTTATGTGCTGTCTTTTTTTGACTCTTTTTTTTAAATTTGTGTATTTCCCAAATGGACCACTTTTTTGTTTTCTTTTCTTTTTGCCTTTTATTTCCCTTCCTTCCTTTCTTCCTTAATTCTTTCCTTTTGCTTTGCCAAAGACGAAGTCACTGAAACAGGAGCAATTATGAGAATCAGAGGTCGTGCTGGTTAAGGACTTCCATAGTGTCCTAGGAAGAGTTCAGGTATTGAGACCCCATTGGGGCTTTCTGTCCACAAGTCTCAGGCTGGAAGTGCCTCTTTTACAATAGTGTGTAAGCATGTTGTTTGGTTTCTTACGTTGTGAAATCTAATAGGATGCATATTCATCACCTACATTTCTACTTTTTAAAAAGTTTATCTATTGGGACCAGCAGTTAGCGTAATGGCTATGTCGCTGGACTCCCATGTAGTTGACTGCGGTTCGCGTCCCGGACCCAGTGGCTTAAACTCACGCTGGGCGTGTGTGCGTGCATGCCCAAGATCTTGAGAGGAGAATGGAGGAGAAGGGATTGCGGCGTGGCCATCCCCCCTGGGGGGTGATTTCTCGTTTTCTACCTCTGTCTCTCTCTGTCTTTCTGGCGAGCGCACATGCCCTATGGCAAATAAAAAAAACCTCTCTCTAAAAAAATAAAAGTTTATGTATTTATATATTTCATGAAAATAGAGACAGAAAGAGACAGGCACCCCTGACAGGGTCTCCATGCTGTGTCTATCTGCAGTCTCAGGTAGCCTCAGTCAGGACATGTGCATACCTGTGGTGCTCAAGTCGATGCTAGGACATAAACCCAGGACCTTTCCTGGATTCAGCTGAGTTATCACTGTGCCATTACCTAGTCCCTCATCACTTGCTTTTCTACTTTTTAAACACTGTTAGTAGTCTTTCTATTTTCTATCCTTTAAGGCTTCCTCCCCCCTACCCCGCCCCAAGAAGTGTCAGATCATATTGTCCAACCTAATTAGAAACATTAATCCCATAAAATGCACCATTCAAGAAAGATTCTGTAGATAAATAACATAAACCTATGAAAGGTTTAATTTAGCACTCCTTTAAATAACCTGAATTTAGGACTTTCTTTCCAGTTAACATCTGGAAAAACTCAAGAAAAAGACTTCACAAGGCAAAGAAACCTAATTATTTTTATGGAGCATTTCATGGAGGATTTAGACTGATGGGGCAGTATTCCATAGCAGCTTCTTTAACCAGATGAATCTGGGTTTGAATTTTGACCCCCTGTCCTCTGTATTGAAACCATTAAGTATGGGTAAAGCTTCAATATTTTATTCTTTAGTTTAAAAACTAGCTTATTGAGTTATAGAGGATTAAATGAGATTAAGTGTTTAAAACAAGTACTTGATGAGTAATTTCCTTTCTATTCTCTTTTAGAGAAGTTTTCAATTTATCATACTTTCTTTTCCTATAACACTGTTTTATTAGCTATAAAGCAATTAGTCTCTTTCTTGAAAAAAGCTGAATGTTTTTTCTCCCCTTCTTTATACCCTGAAACTTTACACTTACGTCTTGGCCCTTCATGTCTCTTATTTGTTGTGGTTAACCAAGAAGGCATGGTTGAACCAAATGAACAAAAGGACAAAAACAGCACTTTAAGGTGAAGAAAATAATTTAATATAGCATTTAGCTACATAGAAAAGTTCAGCCTTCAAAAAAATGTTTATTCCTTACTTCCTACAGTCATAACAGTCTTAAAGCTCGTAGAGGCAGCGACTCTTTGGGGGGACCTAGTTTAGCCTTCTCACTTGTGTTTTATATTTATCCCAATCATTTTGCTGTCTCTGCCTCTTAGAGAAGCTTCTTGATTGACCTTCCTGCCTCTAGTATCTCTCTGGTATCCAAGTGATTCTAAACATATCTGTCAGCTCATCTTTCAAAAAAATTCACTTAAATGATCTATTTTTGCCTATAAAATTGTGTCTAGCAAGTCTTACGGAATTAGATTCTTCCATTCTAGTCAGTTTCTTGTCCTTCTGTTTCTTTTCCTTTTCTTTCTTTCTTCTATTTTTTTTTTTTTTTTTTGTTAGAGATTTTTGCTGTAGAGCACATGTGCCCACCAGAGAGACAGACAGAAAACGAGCAATCACCCTCCATGGGGCATGGACATACCACAATCCCTTCTCCTCCATTCTCCTCCTGGGATTTTGGGCATGCAAGCATACATGCCCAGGTGAGTAACAAGCTTCCGAGTCTGGGACTCCAACTGTGGTTGACCACGTGAGAGTCCACGATGTAACCATTACGCCATCTGCTGATCCTGTCCTGTTTCTTAACATTTACCTGCTATTTCACAAAATCAGTACCTGTTATGTCTCTTGTGTGCGCTAGGTCATGCCAGTACTTTGAGTTTGCAGTCTTTCAATCCTCTCCGTCTTCTCTGCTGGCCCTAAGCAGAATGATCTTTTAAGAACCAACTGGGTCTTTCGCTCTACTTGAAGACTTCCCTCTTTGCTCCACCTGCATAAGTGACTTCTTTTCTTAATGCTTAGCTGCATTTGACTAAGTTTGAACCACTTACTTTGGTATTTAATTAAATGCTTACCTAAAGCAGTAAGACTGTATCTCTTCTCATGTCAAAGGGACAGAAAGTTCCGGGAACCAGCAGCTAGCGTAATGGCTATGTCGCTGGACTCCCACGTAGTCCACCGCGGTTCTCATCCCAGACTCACGCCGGGCTCGAGTGTGTGCGTGCCCAAGATCCCGAGAGAAGAATGGAGGAGAAGGGATTGCGGCGTGACCATCCCCCCTGGGGGGTGATTTCCTGCTTTCTGTCTCTATGTCTCTCTCTGTCTGTCTGGCGAGCACACGAGCGAGCCCTATAGCGAAAATCTCTCCAAAAAAAAAAAAAAAAAAAAAAAAAGGGGGGGGGACAGAAAGTTCCTAGAAGGTTGAGATCACTTTTTTTTTTTTTTTTTTTTTTTTTTTTAGTTGCGGGGTGGGGAGGGGATGGGGGGGTGTTGCTCGGGCTCTTGCCAGAGCTAGCGAGGAAAAGAGAAAGCACCCCCTAGTGGAACTTGTTCATGCCACAGTCCCTTCTTAATTTTTCCATCCTTTCCGGAGTTTGGACATGCTTGCATATGTGCCTAGTGTTTTTTCAAGATTCCAGGCTTTGAACTGTGGTTGCCCATGTAGGAGCCAGTTCCCTTAAACACTAGGCCACTGGGTTGGTACCAGAAAGTAGTACTTCTCCCTTAGTGCTTATGAAGTTTAGTATATTAATGTATTTGTTGATTTTCTGAATTAGGCATGATTTGAACTCCATCTAAAATATTGTTATTTTTATTTGACATTGCCATCCCACTAGGCCCATGACTTTATCCTATAAGTTTTCCTGTCTTAAAACATTTTTTTGAATGCCCTGCTTAGGAGGAATCTGGTGTAGAGAACTCTGGAACTTTTTATATGTTGCAAGCAATGTGTTATTGTAATCAGAAGAGAGTTCATGCAATCAAGCAATTCAATAAGTGCATTGTAAACCAAGGGCATAAGGATTGAGAAAAGATAGTGAAGTTCCCAGTCAAGAGGTTCAAGATTAAATAGAACACAAAATTTCTGCGAAAATCAACAAATAAGATTATATTCTATTCAGTACCTTTCTGATGCAATCAGATTTAGGAAGTCCTTCATTTTCTCTAAGTTTTGTGTTTTCTTGAGAGAAGGCAGAGCATGAATAGTGGAATTTTAAAGTCTGTCGGGGGAAGAATTTGTTGTTGTGCTACTTTTAAAAAGAAAAAGGACCTAGGGAACCTAGACCTTTTACTTCATTCTGGTAATCTGTATCTAGATGTGAAAGTTGGGACTATTCACTCTTACCAGACCTCCAATACCCAATCGGTGTCCAAGTTCTATTGATTTTTACCACAGTGGATCATAAATTTGTACTTTCATTTCTATTTCAATCTACAGTCATAGGTCAAGCTTCATCAGCCCATCAGAAACCATCATAAAAGTCTTCCAAAGTCAGCCTGTAACCTCCTGGTTAAGGAAGCTAGATGCCACATAGTCTACCCACTTTAAATCCCAGCCTCAATTGCTTAAAAAAATGCACCAGTGGGGGTGTATGATCCTTAAATCTGAACAGGATGGAGAAATGGAGAAGAGATTATGGCATGACCATGGGGTGGTCTTCTTATTCTCTTTGTATCTCTCTGGTGAGTGCATGTGTTCTCTAGGAATAAAACTAACTACCACCACAAAAAGTTTTCTAAGTCCTCTTCTTGCCATGAGTCTCTTTATTCCCTTACTCCTCTTCCATGCCACATCTGGAATCACTAAAAGTACATCATGTACTTTTTTGCTCATGGAAATACCAAATGAACTTCAGATTTTCCTATCTCTTCTGATCTTGGTTTGCTTTTTCTTTACTATCTTTCCTGATGCATTTTAAATGAGCCACACATAATTTCTTATGGTTCTTTGACACAGTTCACCAATTTTTGCTTCCATTCTTGTCATCCTATTATTTCTACAATGAATGCCTTCTCTTTCATTCCGAGCTATTGAAATAGTTTCCATCCTCCGACAACTAGTACCTTTGTTATCTATTAAAATAAAAAGACAGTGCCTTTTTGAATGCATGTGAGTTGTTCTTATTTTCCTTTTAGTACATTTGTTTTTGTCGAGCATTATTTATTGTCATAATCCCATTCTTCTACATCAGTGGCAGTAACTTGTCTTACTCATCTTTGTTTACCCCACAGTGTCAAGTACAGACAGTACTTCTATTTACTTCCACTATTATTAAAAGGATTATGCTCAAGAATGACAAGAGCTACTCTGAATTGTAGTTAAGCTGTTTCTGTTGCTTCAGTTCACAAGTATTAATCACATAATTTCTTGTGAACGGAACTTCTGTAGTTGATCAAAACTGGTTCCTTTTGTTAGTGTTAGCAAATTTGCTTTCAGCTTCTCACTTCATTATTGTTAAGATCATGTAATGTTAACACATTGTCAGATTGGGGAACTGTTACTGTACAAATTTCTCTCATCTGAGTTGTAACATTTCAAGGACTAAAGTGTTTAGGTTGTACATAAAAATGAAATACTTCTTGAATTGATGACACCCATTAGGCAGGCTTCTCATCATTGTCCTTGTAATAGTAGTGTATTGTTTCATGTTATCTTGGTCCACGTCAGTATTTCATGTTAAATCAGCAAGAAAGGTATGGTTCTAAAGTATTCATGCAATATGCTCTTTATTAATTGATTCGTCAGTTATACCATGAATCTATTTTAAGTTCAAAGGAATCTCTTCTTTTTAATAAATAATTACTTTTGGTAGAACGTAATTTTTTTGTAACAATTTCCTTCTCAATGTCTGAATAATTTCTATTGTTTCAATCACTCATTTGTATAATTTTATTTAATATTCCTTTAATTTTTAGTTTGTTTTGTATCTTCTGTTTATGAATAAATTTAAATATGACAAGAGAAGACATGCTTCATCTCTATCCACATTAGGAACAGGGTATTTGTAGCCCACTATTTTCTTAGTCAGATCTCAAACATGGCTCACTGTTGTTCCAATGCCACCTGACTCAAACATGATATAGGGACGTTAGAGTGGGAAAACATAGTGCTGTAATTGATTTCAGTCGAAATAATTTATTTCTAGGTCAACTGTGCAGCCTTATGGTTAAGGGAGCTGGATTCCATCTGGTCAGCCATGGTTTGACTCTTGGCCTGGTGGCACACAAAGCACATGGGCATGCATACCTCAAATTCTAATAGGATAGAGAACTAGAAGAAGTGAGATTGCAGTATTCTCTTTCTCTGTATCTCTCTTTCTAGCTAGTCTGTATGCTTTCTGGCAAATAAAAAGATACATTTTGCCAAGTAGATGTTTGTTCTAATGAAGATTATGATTAAGAGATAGAACATTAATATATTACAATGTATATCTCTTTGAGTAGATTCCTTTGGCAGAATTAAAAAATTTAAAAGCAGAGGTAAGATCTCCAAGGAGCAGAGGAGAGGCATATTTTGGTAGAGAAGGAAGGTCCCAAATACAGAGAAGGGAAAGCCAGGGACCAGCAGTTAGCGTAATGGCTATGTCGCTAGACTCCCACCTAGTCGACCACGGTTCGCATCCCGGACCTGATGGCTTAAAACTCACGCCGGGTGCGTGTGCATGCGTGCCCAAGATCCCAAGAGGAGAATGGAGGAGAAGGGATTGCGGTGTGGCCATCCCCCCTGGGGGGTGATCTCTTGCTTTCTGTCTCTCTCTCTCTCTGTCTGTCTGGCGAGTGCACGCGCCCTATAGCAAAAACCTCTCCAAAAAAAAAAGAAAGAAGGGAAAGCCAGATGTGGAGACTGGAAATGTGATCTACAAACTTAAAACACACTAGTGAGAATTAATGAAGTCAAACATAAGAATTGAGAACAGGAAGAATCAAAGACAAAGTAGGGTAACAGCAACTTTGTTTAAGGAGGAGATACCATTATCTTCATAATAATAATAACAAGTAAAACACAGATTGGCAAGAAATATCTTTTTTTCTCTTAGAACTTCCCTTTATTACAAGTTAAAATGAAATCCTGATCAATTAATTTGTTCTATCTAATCAGTTTTTCAGCTTACCCAGTTTCTATTTCAGCGGATAGTTAGATACATGTGGAGGAGGTGGTGGTCATGACTCTTGTTTATTTTACGGTCCTACAGCTTCTTCAAGGCCTGCTCTCATGTGTGTTCACCACCTACGTTTGGTCACAGAAAATTACCTAGCTGCTCTCCTGGCCCTGGGAGCTGTGGGGAAATTTCTTCAAAGCTATTTCAGTCCCTCTTCTTTAATCTTGCCTGTGGTGATCCATTAGGGGTTAATACTGTTAATGAACTTTTGCAACTCAACAACAAAAATAACCTAATTTAAAAGTGGGCAAGGAACTTGAATAAGCAGTTCTCCAAATAATACATACAAATGGAAAATGAGCTCATGAAAAGATCTCCAAGATCACTAATAACAGGAGAACTGCAGATCAAAACCACAATGAGATATCTCCTCATACCTATCAGCAAGGTCGTTATAAAAAGAACAGAAAATAAGTGTTGGTGAGAATGCGTAGAAATTGGAACCCTTCTGCAGTGTCGATGAGATTGTAAAATTCTGCAGTCATTGTAAAAAGGAAAAAAAAAACATGGATCCTGGCCAGGAAGTTTGTCAGCCCTTAGAATAATGCATTTTATAGCTCTTCAGTTGTTCTTTGCCGAGTCTTATGGTATTTTTATCCTATGCATGTGTCCTTTACAAAGTTTTGTAGATTTTTGGAGTTCTTTTTCCCTCTTCTCCCTGGTGTCTGCGTCATGCATTTCATCTCCCTTAGCCTCCCTGAAAATCTAATGTTTGTTTCCTTAATTCAACTACACCATCTTCTACTCAAGTTTTCCCTCATTTCACTAGTCTTTAAAGTATATCCAGTCAGAAGGTGAGGTGATTGCAGGAGCCATCACTTTTGCGTTCCTTCCCCTAGGAACCAAAGTCTTATTTTGCCTACTATCCAATGTTTGCAAATAGTTACTTCATATATTCTATCAAGTTTTCTATTGGTCTGCTGCCAGTTACTCCATCATGGCTAGAAAAAGAATCTGTAGTTTTTCATTTATGTTATGCTTGTAAGAATAAAATCTTCTGACAGGTGATTCATTTCATTGTTCCTTCTGGCCCTCCTCACAGCTGAGCCTTATTGAAAATGAGCACTACACACACTAGTGTCACTTCTCCGCCATTGAACATGACTTTCTCTCCGCTGTTGGGGATACTCAGACGATCATGCCATTTCTGTCCTGAAGCATCTGATAAACTGTACCTTAAAAGTATTGCAACAGAAAGTAAAATAAGTAAAGTAGGGAGCTGAAGATATTTTAAATGAGTCTGAAAAATAAGAATAAAATAATTTGTTTTGGCTCTTGATTGTCAAAAATACTTATCAAATGCTCACATCATTTCAGTGATAAAACAAGGTAATTTAAAGTGATCTATTGAAATCAAGTTTTCCTAATATATATATATATATATATATATATATATATATATAATGTTTTAACTCAGCAGTGGCAAATTATAGCCCGTGGGTCACCTTCCACCTGGTACCTGTTTTTGTGCATCTTGAAAGTTAAAACTGGTTTTTACTTTTTAAAATGGTTACATTTTAAGTGGCCAAATAAGTACCTAAGTAATATCCTCAATTTTATCTCCTGACCCACAAAGTCTAAAATATTTACTATCTGACTCTTTAAGAAAAGTTTAGTTGGGGCCAGCAGGTCGTGTGATGGTTGAAATGTTAGATTCCCACATGACTGACTGCAGTTCAAGTCCCAGACATGGTGGCTTGCTTTCTCACTTTCCCCCCCCTCTCTCTCTGTCTGGTCAAATTAATAATAAATAAAATTCAATAAAAGATGATTCTTAAAAACAAATAAAAGTTTGCTGGTCCCTAGTCTCAAACATTTTTTTCTATCCATTCCTGTATACCATCCATGTAAAAATCATGTATTCAATGCCTTGTATTGCATAAAATGCTCAACCAAGATAAAAAGTTGAGTTAGGTAGAGAATCTTTTTTGAAAGAGTCCTTAATTTAGGGTAGATAGGACATGAACATAAATAGCAATAACACAAGTTTCAGTAAAATGATTTATAGGAGAGAAGAAACAGCTTACGGACTATCATATTTCAGAAAAGAATACCTGTCTTCAGACTACAGAAATTAGAGGAATCTCATTAAAGAGATGGTATTGGAGCTAGGCTAGGACTGGTGAATAGTGTCCTAGTTCATTAGTGCATTGCTAAGAGAAATACCTGACACTAGGTGATTCATAAAGAATAGAGGTTTGACTCATGATTCTGGTGAGTGGAAAGTCAAAGGCATGCAGCTGGCATTAAACTGGCTACAAGGTGACAAACAGAAACAGGGAGGACCTGGGAAGGGAGAGAGATGGACAGAGAGAGAGAGAGAGAGAGAGAGAGAGAGAGAGAGAGAGAGAGAGGAGATGCTGCAGCTTTTCCTTTATAACAACCTGCTCTTATGAAAAATAATCCATTTTCACAAGAGTTAGAAATCACTCAGTCTCTCAGGAGGTGATGTAGTTTCCTATGAATGGAATACCATCCATAATACCAGGGTCACCATGATCTGACTAGGCCTCCCATCTCCCAATCCTATTACATTGGAACCAAATTCCATTATCTTTGAGAAACAGACTGTTATCCAAACCATACTAGGTAAGAGTTGTATACATTCAGCCAGGTTCATTTTAGCAGGGAAACTTCTAAAACTCAGCCAGGGAAAGTCACCGTGTATAGAATGTGCTGCAAGTTCACTCATGAAGTCTAAGTCCTTCATCCAGGAGAGCAAACAGTTGGTGTTCCACGATTTGAAGAAAAACACGTTTTCCCCTTTGATACCAGTTTTCCTTCTGCCTCCTCTCTCATCTCCTTCTCTCTAACCAATGTTCAGTCTGAGGTTCTTTGTTGAAATCTAAGGTAACTGGTTTTGAGGAACTGCTTTTCTAGCTAATTTTTCAGGTTTGAGATTCCAGATTTAGGAGGGAATCAGGATCTTTACTCTCATTCCAGGTTAGAAAAGTTTTGGATAAATGACTCCATGTATCACTCTGTGTGTGTGTGCACATGTGTGTGAACGTGTGCATGTGTGTGTGTTCAGCAGGGAGAACTCTGTCTCTCGAGATCCCCTTCCCTAAACCACACCCTGTCTCTTCATGTGGACCCATGCCTGCAGCGTCTCTTTCTATAGCATTGCCAGCCTGCTTTCTCTAACGATGGGGGAGGGAGAAAAATCACATCCAATATTTGCAATGCTTAGAAATTGCTTTCTCTCATGTAAATAAGCCTCTTAATGGTAGGACCAAAGAAATTGATTTGAGCAAAAAGAGATCTTTATTTCTCTGTTTAATAGAGTCCTGAATACACAATGAGGAACTGAAATAAATACTGTCATTCATCTTAAATGAAATGAACATAACCTGAAAATAATTTTCTTATGGATCAAAGTTTTTAAAGTAGAGTTGGAATATAAAAAGATTATTCAAAGGAATGAAATTCATGATATTGAGCTTTCCTGTGAAAATAATCTTTTAATACGATTTGAGATGATGGCATGGTTCTTGATTGATGAGTTAAAGGTGAAAGAATAGTTTTTTGGGGAATGTGAATACAATCATTTTCAGAAAAAGGGCTGTTAGATAATACTACTTATTCTTTGAAGCAAAAGTATTTTTCGTTACTAAAGACTAGTCATCCTTGAATTTGTATGCTGATTAGCACAAAGTCCCTGAAATCAAACTCTATTCATAGACATACAGAGCAGTACTTATTAGTCACAATAAACTGAATAAATTTTACAATAAATTTAATGTATTTCCATTTGGCAGTCAGACTAGTGTTTCTTAATGTCACAAGTATACTACTTTTATAATGGTTTTTCATTTCTCCTATTGTCTTTGTAGTTAAGTTTGGATAAATCTATGTTGTTTTCATTTAAATTTATCTTATTGTATTTTCATTTTATTATTTTATTTTCTATATTAAATTTAATCACATATATTTTTACAGTGTATAGCATTTCTTTTCCCAGCATGATTACCATGCATATCAGTCAAGACAAAGACACTACTATCCACATCATCATCATCAAATAGTTTTTCATTTTTTCAGATTATTATTTATTCTCATTTTTTAAACATTCAATCACTATACATCACTTGACTTATAAAGAGAATTTACCTAACATGAAATACTTCTCAGACTAGTCCAGTCGAGAATACTATACATGTTATTATCAACAGGTAATAAACCATTTCTGTGTCCCACAAATGTCATGCCTCTCTATTTTTTCTCATGCTTTCCTTCTCCATACTCCTCCCTTCTCCCCCACTGGTTCCACACTGTCTTCAGTGCCCATAACTATTTTCACTGCTTTTATGCCCTCCAATATTTCAATCTCTACCATAGAGTGCAGATGGTCAGTATATATTTAAGTGGATACATACAATATCTTTCTTTCATAGCCTGGCTTGCTTCACTCAGCGAGAAATCTTTCATATTTGGTCACTTTCTATCAAATGTAAATTTTATTTTAATGTTATATAATGGTCATACTGGTTTATCCAAAGAAAGGCACTGTGAATTAAATTGAAGTTGTACTAAAGATTGAAGAAATTACTGGGCCTGAATCAAATAAAATATAATATTTTGGCAAAAGTTTTTAATTTATTTGGCAACAGTAAAATTTCCTTATTTTTGTATAGTATTTCAAAATATTCCCAGTGATTTGCCATTATCTTTTAGTCTATTCTTGGTTGCAGATATTAGAAGCGTAACTCAAAAGAGCTTAATCTCAAAAGGAAAATGTATTGCCTCAAACTGCCTAGTCTAGAAACACCAGTCTTCAGTAATAGCATGCTATGTGTTTTCAACTGTAGGATTATGACTTTGTTTCTGCCCATATCTTGGCTCAGTTTTCCTCTGTATTGGCTTCATTCTCAGACAGTGTCTCTCCACCTGGTGGTAAGTGACCACTGATATCTCTATGCTATAGGCTTTTATAGCTGAAGATATAAAAATAAAGACAGAGCTCTAATAATATTTCCAGATCAGACTTTGGTTTGGGTCACATATCTTGAGTGTAGCTAGGAACAGAATACTGACTGACCATGCCCATGGTATATGCACACACCTGAGGCAGGTGTACTACTGTGTTTGGGAGAGACTTCTACATCAGTTCATTTAAAAAGTCAGTTAGCCAAGAAAATAATGAGTAATTTCTTGAATTCATTTTCTTTTAGAACTTGCTTATTTATTTTAAAATACTTTTTTTTACAAGTTTATTTTTATTCATGGTAGAGAGTACGTGCACATGCATGTGAGAGAGGGAGAGAGAGGGGGGAGAGAGATGGAGAGAGAGGGAGAGAGAGAAAGAGAGAGACCCCTCTGATGATATCATGCCTTGTCCCCTTCCTTCAGGCCTCCAGGTCGGCAAAATCTTGGATGTCCAAGAGCACACCTGATGTGTTTTCGGGCTGACTTGGGAATCTGAACTTGAAGACAGTCATGTGACTTCCAGTATTATAGTTCAGTTTGCACCAACCACATTACCAGGTTAGGCCTATACTTTACTTTTTAATCACGTTTTGTTTCTCACTCATAGTGACCCTTATTCGCTTTATCTTGCCTTTATCTCTGCCTCTGTAGCTGGAGACAGAGAACCAGAGAGTTGGAAATGAGGAGCAGAGATAGGAGAGACACTGGCCTTCCATTCCACTGTAACTTTATTGGTAGCATTGCTTCATCAATGCTTTTGTTTGACAGATCTAAGTTCTAAGTCCTAAATCACTTCATCTGTTAGCATTGGTGGGGTCTATGCAAGTGAAGCCAGACTCCAGGCTGGACAAATTACACTGGCAGTTTTTCAGAAACTGAAATAACTAGTCTTAGGATCACATAGCACTCACAGGGGACATGCTGGGAGCCACAAACAAAATACAAGTGTTCGCCCATCTGTCATATATTGAACGCTATGATATATCACTAAGCAATTTATATGAAATAACAACAAAACATTTTATTAAGACTCTTCAAAGGTCCTGAAGAGAAGTGTTCAAAAAGGTATTGTAGTGGTTCCCTTGATACTTACCCATGAGCTCTGTCCACATAAAATGTTTCTGCAGGGTTTTAGGCTTTAAGAAAAAGAGATAAAGTATAGTTGCAAGAGAGGAGAATTACAATATATTTATTTTGTATGCATAGTAAATAATTTGTTCAGATGATGTAAAAAGAATTCGGTTAGAGTCAAAACATCAGGATTTAAGTACTACTTTTACTGTTACAGCTTTTTGACTTTAGTTAAATTATAACTTTCTAACGTTTGGTTTCCTCAATAATAGAACAGATTAATAAGGAGCCTTTTAAAGAAGATGCTCGAAATAACATTGCGAGGATTACAATGACAGAAAAAGATAAGATGAAGCAATTGATTCACTATTCAGAAGAGAGGAGTACTATTTTCTCAATATTTCCAGTGTTTTTGTCAACTTCTTGGGATAAAAGGGCCTGCATTTTGTTCTCTACAAGGGCATTTCCAACAAAACACATTTTAGAAGGGTAGAGGAATATCTCTTTGTCATTGGTTATTTAGTAGCAATACTGGAACATATGCCTAGCTGTTTGCAAAAGCTATTCCTTTCTATTGTAGTGTAGTTTAGGCTAGCATTAGACCAAATAACCATCACTATCTCTTGCAGAAATAGTGCAGTGTGTGTAGTTGCTGTTTGAAACTTCAGTGACTATCAGTTAAAACACCTGTGATATCTTGAAACATTGCTGTGTGGGGGCAGAAACCCATTTTGATCAGGAAATTACACCTTGAAGATCTATTTTTTACTATAGGTATTTTTTAAAACCGAATTACATTTTGTGGTGCAGACCAGGTTTAAAAAAATTTCAACTGTCAATATGACTCTAATGTATGATGCTCTAGGGTTTATTTTTCCTGAGTTTTCAAAATTCTATTTCTGTTTGGCATCTAGGCTTTCCTCTGTGCCCCGAGGCATCGCGTTATGCCTGTGTACTTCACAGATCTTCTTTGTGGAACTACCATGATTAATGAGAACAATAATCAATTAAGAACTCATTTATTACACTCCATTAAACCAGTGATCTATTGACACTCAACGAGATATGAACATAAAGTACAATTTAATGATTAAAATAATACGGTGGATTAAATTGATCACAGAATGCTCACTCATTGGACAAGTTGACAAAGATGACTGCTTTTGTGCAACCTGAGGGAAGTGTCTTTATGTGAACTTTAAACAAAGGAGAAAAAATGAATTTAAAAAAAGTGTAATGCTAGAAATTTAATAAGGAAGCTATGGCATAGAACCATTATGCTGCCTAGAAAAACTGAAAAGTGGGACAAAAGAAAGCCTACAAAAGTATGATAGAAGACAGTAACATCATTCATTCAAATGGTGATATAATTCACCTACTATGTGCACTGTGTGACAGACACAAGATGACCAAGACTCAAATGATATCACCAAAAAAAAATCCATTTTCTCTTTGATTACTGAAGACTATTTTGCCTTTACATTATTATAATGAAGCACATTTATTTAGCTAAATCATACACTATGATTATCTCTTTGCCTTTTAATCAAAAATTTGCTTAATGTTATTGCTATCTATGGGAATTTTTGATTTTGTAAATAGGGAGATGGGTGGTTTGAGGTGGGTTTGATAACAGAGTACAGAAGATGGGGAAATGGTAATGCTGATCATTGTTTCTCAAAGGATGTGGTACCACTACCAACGGAGTGTTTAAAAAATTATGAGGGCGTTTTGAAAATGTGTAAGGCGCTTATAGGTTCTTACAGTGATGGAGAAGGGAAATATTACAGGTAACTGTCAAAGATGCTAGATTATCAACAATACATGAAACATCCCCATACAATAAATTATCCTATAAGTCTTATGAATTTTGATGGTATGATTAGACATTTATGTACATTAAAAAAAAAATGGGCCAGCCAGTGAGGTGGTGGTTAAGACAGCTGGATCCCACATGACTGTGAGTGGTCTGTGTTCTGGACCCGATAACTTGAAAAACATGCTGGCTGCATGTGCATGCATGCCCAAGATTCTGAGAAGGGAGAAATGGAGAGAAGGGATTGCAGCGTGACTGATCTCCATATGGGGGTAGTTTCTCTCTCCACGTCCTTTCTTTGGGGAGCACACACACCTTCTGGCCAATTATTAACCCCCCCCAAAAAAAACTGTATATAAATAATTCTAAATGGAAAAACCACTTTACACAAGGAGATTTTCCCCCTACATGATGTTATATATACTGAATTTTCCAAATCAAGAGAAGCTTATGCTTTGGTTCATCACCTTACCAAAAATTATTCATTATTTTGCAAAATCACGTTATTGAAGGAAATGTTAATACAAAATACTAGTATCAGACTTCCTTTGGAGAACTCTCATTCATTATGATTCTATACATAGAGATAAGTATCAGATTATTTCATTGTATTTTCTAGTATAATTTTGTCCAAGAATTTTCATATTGAAATATGCAATTTTTATTATAAATTGCTTTCTATTTGTTTTTAAAAAGTATAGTTAAATTTTTATATAAATATGGATATATATGTGTGTGTATATATATATATGTGTATATATATATATATACACACACACACACACACACACAAGCATACACAATTATATAAAAATTTAAATAAGTAATTTTTATAAAAGTTCATTTATTAATAAATAAATAAATAATGAATTTAATGAATGAGAGAGAGGGAGAGAGCACTCCCAACAGGGTCTTGGTGCCGTGATTCACTTCTAGCCTTCAGCTGCCCTGAATGATGGCACTTGCATGCCTGGCTTACTCAGTGAGGACTCTGGATTTGAACCAGGAACGTTTCTGTGTGGAATTGCCTTGCAGAGCATTGTTTTCACTGCTGTACCACCACCTGGGCCTGGTATTCTTGTAATTTAAGATTGCCTATTTACATAGCTTCTCTCATCTAGAATTTTATTTCATATGTAAAAAGAAGTACTTAAGACCACTGATTACAATAGTGTGATATTTTTCTCTCTTTTGGAAAGTTCTAATATGTACTTTTGGGCATAGAGAAATAAAGGACAAAATTTACAGGACCCTTTCTCTGGGGTTATTGTGAGTCTTTGCTGATGAGAATGACTGGGAAACAGCCAAATATGCCTGTTTCCAAAAGACAAGAATTGACACAGAAGCTGGGGATGAGGGCATTCTTCGGCCTTTTATGTTTTGTTGGACAGTAGCTATGATAGTGGATACCCCTTCCTTTTCCCAGAATTTGTGGAGCATATCAAAATTTTCTCCATGGGACCAGCAGATGGCATAGTGGTTTTGTCACTGAACTCCCACATAGTTGACCATGGTTCAAATCCCAGACTGGCGGACTGGCGGCTTAAAACTCATGCTGGGCATGTGTGCATGCATGCCCAAAATCCCGAGAGGACAATGGTATTGCAGCATGGCCATACCTTCTGGGGGCGATGTCTCACTTTCTGTCTTTCTCTGTCTCTTTGACGAGTGCATGCACCGTATACCAAAAATATCCAAAAAAAAAAAAAAAGTTATCCCCTTCATTATGTGTGATGTTTATTTATTTTATCATATTTAGGAATTTTATTCTTTTCCTAATACTTACTAGTATATTTTGAAATCACAAATTGCTATTGATGTTTGTTTAGTAATTTTAGGCATTATTGAGAACATCTCTGGAGAAATTCTCAGGTCTTTTGTGTGTAAGTCATGCTGGGTTCTTCAGTCACAACCAAGTTTATGTCTTCATGAGGTTGGCCATTTAATCAAGGTGAAGAGAGATTGCTGATCCACTTCTGTTCTCAACCAAGTGTGTTTAAAGACTCTAAAACTTGATGTGGTTGTTGTTTTAGTGTTCTTCAGTTGTCATACCAAAATACCATGGGGGGGGCAGGGAACTTGAACAATAGACATTGATTTTCTCAGAACTGTGGAAGCTGGAAGTCTGAGAGTAGGGTGCCAGCCATCATGGTGTGTTTCTGGAGAGAACTCTGTTCCTGGCTTACAGGGAGCTGCTGTCTCACTACATGCTTCACATAATCTCTTCTTTATGAGCATGTGAATGGGGGAGGGGGTAGTAAGGGAGAGGAGAGAGAGAGAGAGAAGCAGGTTCTTCTAAGGACACTAATGGTATCATATCAGAGCTCCACCCTTATGATCTTATTGGACTTTAATGACCTCCTTATAAGATCTCTCTGCCATGTATACCTTTGGGGGGACACAATTCAGTCCATAGAAATTATAAAGCTGGGTCACTAAGAATCAAATGGGATGGACATGAAAATTTAATAGTTAACATCAATGTTTCTAAGGATAAAACTTCACAATTGGCACATAGTAATATGAACATAGTATAGTATTCATTTCTTTTTTATATTTTGTTTGAGTGTTGTGAGTAAATCGCATCATGGAAAATTCTTCTCAAATTTCTTTATTTAAAGAAGACAGGAAGAAAAAGAAAGAATTCTTTGTAATATTTTATTTGTAATCTAGAGCCAAATAATAATTTTGTGGGTGAGTATAAAGACTATAAAATCATAAGAAGGAGTTAAAATTTTAAATAAGTAAAACACGGTATGGCCCAGGCTCAGGTGAGCAACCTAATCTGCTGTGCTGGAAGCCATGTGGCCGATTATGGTTTGGTTCATAAGTTGACCTGAAATTTGGACACATGTCTGAGATCTTGACTAGCTGGAGGGCTAGGCGAAGGGGGCCCTGGTATGACAAGATCCTGTTGGAGTCTCTCTCTCATTAAAGAAATAAAACATATTTTAAGAAAAACATGTTAGGTACTACAGACTTAGAAATAACAACTAAAAGTGAGCATTATGGTGTATCTCAGAAAAAGAGATTTTTTAAAAAAATCTTTTTCACTCAGGGTCATTGACTCCTGATATCTAAAGCATAAAAACCAGAAATTCTCTGTGAAAACTCTGATGGTAGTTTTTAAAACCATAAAAGTCAAATAAGAGATTCTAGACCTAACTATAAATAACTTCCTTGGGGAATTCAGGACTTCTTGTGGTAAAATTTTTGTTGAATTTCTTTTTCCTTATCTTCTCTATAAGTACAGTTCCACTTAAAAAAAAAAAAAAAAAAAAAAAAAAAAAGTCTAAGCTTTGACCAGCAGATGGTGTGGAAGTTAAGGCAGTGGATCTTACACGGTGGACTGCACAGTTCGAATCCCAGACCTGGCAGCCTGAATACCACACTGTGTGCGTGTGCATGTGTGTGTGGGTCCCAAATCCTGAGAGGAGATTGGCGGAAAGGGGATTGGCATGGCCCACCCCCTAGTGGGGTGATTCCTCATTTTCCCTCCCTCCCTTTCTCTCCCCACTGGTGACTTCATGCATATATAATAAACTTAAAAAAATCTGAGCTTTTTATTCTCTATTTGACATTGCTATGTTAAAATCAGTAATAGTACAGATGTGAGAATTACAAAAGAAGTAGTGGTAAGCATAAAGTTCATTAAGATACAGTGATTATACTGTAAGGAAAATAAGAGTTTAAAGAGGAGGAAAGTGTGAAGCTGTGACAGCTTTTGTTAATTTTGTAAAGCTTGTTGTACTTTAAGATGTAGTAAAAATGACAATTATTTCCATTCCCATATCACTTGGTCTAGTTCAAGTAAGAGGGAGTTGTTTTAAAGGGTGTCTGCAACAAGAATAGAAGCCCAGTGCAATGCTTAATTGTATTAAGCAGGTCCTTCTTGCAGAATGAACTGGCGAGGCCTTCTCAGCTGAACAGGTGGAGCTTTGTCTGGTGCTTCACAGCCTCTTTCTGTCTCTGCTGCTTTTCCACTACCTGGTTTCTTTGCTATGCTTCTTTTCCTTAACATCCTGCACCTACTTCTGAGTCCTTCATAGCTTGATCTGGCCCCCATGTCCTCACCTTCACCACATGCCATTGATTTGCAGTCTTTAACTTTCGGCACCACTGGAAGTGGGACACTTGACTCTCATTGCATATCCCAGTTCCTAGAATGAGATGTGGACAGACTTCTGTGAAACTCTTCACAAGCCAATGTATGGGCCACTGGAAACTGAAAGATGGGCTCACCTTGGGTCAAATAACCTTGAATTTTCAAATCAGTGGTGAACCAAGGGAGATAGGAGGTCATGATGCAAAATACAGCTTTCCTTTTCAAAAGAGGAGAAAGAGAAGCTGTGCTAACTTTCTTTTTATTATTTATATATTTTTATTATTGTTCATGCTATGCTAACTTTTTTTTTTAACAGAATTTGTGCACAGAGCATTGTCCTTGGAAGGTATGGTAGGCACAATGATTGATGCATCTGGTGCAGGAGATGCATTATTTTTTTTCCAGTGTTCACATTTTATTTATGATGTAAAGAAGCCTTATTTACACAGTACATTCATATTTTAAAATACATTACAACTCTTTGTAGAAAACCATTCCATTAAAACAGAAACATGTGATCCAGATTTTATCTTTAAAATTTATCTTTAAGTCAAATTAAAATATTCTTATCAGGATTCCAATTTGATGTTACAGCCTGTCTGCAAAGGGAAACAGACTTTAACTATATGCAAGGAGAAGCTGCACCATCACTGGATACTATGGGAGGCAGTAGTCTCAAAGTCCTGACAGCAGTATAAACACCTGAGAGTTTTGCTGCTGGAATGTGATGTCCAAAGAAAGTGAAAGCTTTCATGCAACTTGTAACTGTTAGCAGTTAGTGAAGGGATAGTCTTACTGTAATATGAGTTTATCTACTTGGGGAGGCTGCATGGGAATATTGATTAGTTTTACCACAGAGGCAAAGGAAGAGATGCATTGCAAGGTTTTCTGTGCTCCTTGGTTACCATATGCTGTGTGATTTTCTTTCTCATCAGTAGGCATTTGCAGACTGATCTATGATAATTAAATGTAGATTGAAATGTGACAAGATTTAATATAGATCACTATGCTTCCAAGGAAACTACAATTAGTGAAGCTTACATTTCAGACTTAAAAAAAGAAAGTTATGGACTGTCATTTTTCTCATCCACTAGCTCTAAGTTTTGGATTTACTTGTGGCTTTGGAAGTGAAGAGAATTTTTCTTGGTTCACTGGTAATACTTGCATATTTTTACATGGAATCAATGGTAAGAATTATTAAATATCTGCTTCTATCAGTATGCTATTACAATGTTAACAACTGCAAATAACTTATCTTCTTTCATATAATTGACTTGGAGTCACACAAAATATAGAAATCATTAGTCGAGTCAGCAACTTGAATTGAGTTTAGAATGTTATTCTATATATTGAGAAGATTTTCAGTATTATTTAGATTGAAGGTGGTAATAATCAATACCAAATTTTAGATTCACTAAACTGTCATCATTTAAAAAACAACTGTTAAGTGCTCAGTTGCTTAAACTTACTTTATAGTAAGAATTTCATTTTTAAATCCCAAAGTGTTTTATTTTAAAGTAAACTTTCTTTATGCTCCATGAAACAGAAATAAAAATCAGCCATAAATCAGTAATGAACCCCAAACTCTCTTTACTGTCCATGAAACAGAAATTACATTTACCAAATACAAATCAGTAATAAAATAGAAACCAGTTTTGTAGTTTGTCTGTTGGCAATGTTAAATTTGTATATAGATTATGCTATTTAATGTATAAAGGCTTTCATCTTTCTTAGACAGGATCATAATATACTTAATATTCTATAACTTCTTTTAGTCAATATTTGTTTTTTTGAGACCCATCTAGATAATGTAGGTAAATTTAATTAATTTATTTTTACAATTATATTATAAAATATCATAATTTATCTACCTGATTTTGGATTGCTTTCAGTCTTTTGTTAATATAAACATTTTTGTACTGTGTGTGTATGTGTGCACACACGCACAAGTAAGTTTAGGGCATATATGAGTTAGGAGGTGAACTGCTGGATAGTGCAAATCATTAAGTTTCCTAGATACTAATACATTTCACTTTAAAGGAATTGCACCCATTTGTACTTTCACACATACTATAGTGAGAATTACTATTTTCCCATGCTTATTATAAATTTGACCTCAATTTAAGTTCTGCAAATTTGGTTGATATGAAAGGTCAATTTCTTTTAAGTTTTATATTAATATCAGTAATTACTAGTTAGGGCAGAGAAATATTCATATATTTATTAACCATTTGGATATCTTGGTCTCTAATTTTTTCATACTCTGCCATTTTTATATTTTGTTGTCTTTGCTTTATTTTTAATGGTCTGTAGGCATTTTTCTAGAGTATTCATAGCTAACCTTTCTCATATACATGTATATATGTGCATGTATATGTGTGTGTGTGTGTGTGTGTGTGTGTGTTTACACCAACATATACAATACATAATGTCTCCTCTCAGACTGGCTTATATTATCACTTAAAAGGGAAAACTTTCAGTCAATTGATGTATTTAATTTTAAATGAGTTATATGTATATATTTAGCTTAATAGTTTGTGCTTATGTATCTTATTTTAGAAATTATTCCTCACACTGAATTCATTAAAAATATGTCTCATATTTATTTACAGAAGTTTTAAAGTTTGTTTGACATTTTAGGTCTTCAAATTTTTAAAAATGAAAAAAAATTTAATGTAGTGTAAATAAGAATCTGATTTTCTTTGTATGTATATGGATAGCTGGTTTCCCCAGTACCATTTACTCAATATTCCTTCATCTACTTACTGAACTGAAATGTTACTTCTGTCATATGTTAAATTCCCCAAGTTTAGATGAGCCTGGTTCTGAGCTCTCTGTGCTGTCCATTGGCTATTAGCCGTTCTCTGCGTGAATGCCACACATCTTAATTATGATAGCTTTATGAGTCTTGGCATCTTGTAGGACTAGCCAACCATCTTCACCTTTGAAGATCCATTGGCTGTTTTTTGTCTTTTACTTTTTCACTTAACTTTTAGTGTTCACTTGTCAAGGTCCATGAAAACCTGTATTTGTATTGGACATAACATATCTCCTTATTTATGTAGTCCTACTTTTTGTTTTTCACATCATTTTAACATTGCCACAGCTCAAACACATCTGTTAAATTTAGTACTAAACACCTTATAGTTTAGCTAATGATAATGGGATCTTACCTTTGCTTTTGATATAATTCATTTAATAGTAACTTTATATAATTAAAATTTTAATACTAGCATATGTAACAACAGGATTCAAAAAATTTCTGAAAACTTAGTAATTTAGCTCTCTTGATCCAGTACAAGCTGCCTATAAAACACCCCTGCCTATACCTGCCAACCTGGTCAGGCCTGTGCCTCACCCTTCAGGAAGAGAGTCCAGCAGGGCTGGGAAGGGAGGAGGGTTTGGCAGTTGCATTTCTTTTTCTTTCTTTCTTCCTTTCTTTCTTTCTTTCTTTCTTTCTTTCTTTCTTTCTTTCTTTCTTTCTTTCTTTCTTTCTTTCTTTCTTTCTTCCTTCCTTCCTTCCTTCCTTCCTTCCTTCCTTCCTTCCTTCCTTCCTTCCTTCCTTTCTTTCCTTCCTTTCCAGGTTTTTGCTATAGGGCATGTGCACTCGCCAGGAAGACATAGAGAGAAAGAGAGACAGAAAGCGAGAAATCACCCCCCAGGCGGATGGTCATGCCACAATCCCTTCTCCATTCTCCTCTCCAGATCTTGGGCATGCATGCAATGTGTCAGGCATGAGTTTAAGCCACCAGGTCCAATATTTGAACCGCAGTCGAATATATAGAAGTCCAGTGACATAGCCACTGTGCCACCTGCTGGTCCTGGCAGTTGCATTTCTGAAACCTCTTCCATTTCATCCCAAGACCTGACAGAGGAGGTGGAGCCCATAAGATGAACCAGTGTGTCATGAGGTATGAAAACAAGGTCATCTATCCAGCAGGATGTAGGAGACTCCTGTGCTCAGATGTCGGTATTAAAATTTCCTGGGGGAACTTAAACAAATACCCATATTAGGTCCCTGTATAGAATCTGAATAGTTCTGAATCTGATGGAAGAAATACCTTACACTCAGGCTCCTTTTTGAGATTCTAGCATAACTGATTGGTTTGGACCTGGGCATCTGGAATTCTTAATCCTTCCTAGTAATTCTAAGGTGCAACCAGGAATGAGAACGTCTTGTCTGAGAATCTCTATGGCCCTTTGCAGTGCAGAGGACTATTGGAAAAGACGTTTTAAAAATATTTTTTAAAAATTTTGTTTTTGATAAAGGAACATTGATTTTTAATATATTTACATTGTTTTTTTAATATGTTTGCTAAACTATCTTAGTTTTAATATTTTGTAGTTTTTCTAGGTGAATTATAAACAATTCTGTCCCTTCCTTTTTGTCCTTAAACTTTTTTCTTTCTCATTATCCTGTCAGAGGCTTTGGTACAACATTGAACATAAGAGAATTCCCTTAATCCTATATTTAGACAATGTAGTCTAGATTGTTTTCTTCAACAATCAAATTGTTTTTTCAACGAACAGATTTTCTGGGGATTTTATTATTTCTACACTGTTGGACCTGCTCTAAATAGCTAGTAAAACCAGGAATAAATATTAGCAATCCCCCTTTGATCTCATACATGGGGTAGTCCAAATCTCAGAAGTGCTAGAAACCCTAGACACAAGACACTGATATAAGTGTTACAATTTCAGTTCAATACCACAAAGAGAACAAGCTCTGGCATCTTCCTGTTCAGGAGTCAAAGACAAAACAATGGTAACAAGTAGAGAAGGGCCACGGCCATTTGAATCTGCTTACATAACGATGACGCAGAAATGGAAAATTACCTGTTGACAATGACAGGTATGGTAGTATCTTTGACTTGACTAATATTCAGTGTATTCATGCTGGGAAAATTCATTTTGTATGCTGTAATTATATACAGTGATTGGATGTAAAAAATAAAATAAAATAAAATAAAATAAAATAAAATAAAATAAGAGTTTCCATGAAAATAAGAGAAATAAAAGGCTTGTTCAGAACCCTAGAAGTCCTCATGCAAGACAGATGATTATTTTCTTATCATCTTTATATTTCAATGCTTATTAGATTTACCAAAGTGTTTTCGAGTATATTTCCCTTGCTATTGCCTCTTACATCTTATTCTTCTCTTCTGTAGTTAATTTTTTCTTCCTGACATATATCCTTTAGTAGTTTTTATCAATAAGGATCTCCTAGTGGTAAACAATCTAATTTGTGGTTTGTTTGAAGATATATGAATTTTTTCCTTTACTCTTGCACAGTGTTAGGTTACTCAGGCTCCTAATTTTGATTGTTTTTCTTCAATATGTAGAAGGGATCACTCTGTTTGGTCTCTTCATGTTTATGGAGTCTGCTGGTGGTTTAATTGCTATTCCTTTGAGGATTTTTTTTTTCCTCTTTGGTCATGATTAACATTTTTCTCTGTATTAGATAATTTTCAATTTTACTTTGATGTGTTTACCAAGAGATTTATTGCTGTTTGCTTCTGTGAATCCCCTGCTTTTTTTAATTAAAGATTTTGTTTATTTGACATTTACTCTCGTCTCATATTACTTTTTACTGGAACTCATATGGAATGTATGTTAAAACATCTCATTCTGAACTCCCTATTTCCTAGCCATTTTTCTGCGTTTTTTTAATTACTGTTATAGTCTGTGTAATAGCTTTAAATCTGAAATTCAGTATACCATTTCTTCTTTCAGTCAAGTCTAACCAGTTGTTTAGTCCATCATTTTGTTGAAGAATTATTTTACTTAACTTTATTTATTTATTTTAATTTGACCAGAGAAGGACAAAGCAAGAGAGAGAGAGAGGGAGGGAGAAAAAGAGCGAGAGAGAGAAAGTGAGAAAGCAAGCCGCCAGGTTTAGGATTTGAACTATAGTCTTCCATGTGGGAGTCCAGCACCCTTAACCACCATGCCACCTGCCAGACCCTAGTCCATCATTTTAGTATAAATATTATGTTTTAAATTCTATGTTCTTTATAGTGGTGTCATACTCTCATTGTATTTTCCATTCCTTCTTTTAAATAATTTTAAAATATTTTTGAATTGATCTAGTATCTAAAGTTTTTGGGTTTCTTGTTCTCCTGTTTAATGTTTCTGATTATTATTTATTTGGTTTATTATTTATTTGGTTTATTATTCCTTTGCATAATTTAGAAATTGAGATTAAGAGTTCATTTTAGAGTATTTATTCTGTGGGAATTGTCTATAACCCAAATAGAAACAATTTCTCTATGAATTAATTTTAGGTTTGTTTTGCCAATACGTAGGATTTCATCAATATTTGTGTTACTTGCTGGTTTTTGAATTTCAACAATATTTGGATGGTATAAGTTTGGACTCTTATTTTATGTGCAGATGTAAACTTGGTGCTTCCTTTTTTATGGGGTTCTTTTTATTTCCTCTGAGTTCAAGGCACACAGTAAGTTTTCTTGATGTTTCATTTCCATAAAGTGGCATCAATTTGAAGGTTCTTGTTTTGCAAGAAACTTAGTTCCACGTTTTTGCCTTATATAGGCCCGTGGTAGATCTTCTGCTCTTGTTTGGTGTTTGGAGCCCTAGCTCTGAGTCTCTAGGTATTATATCCAGGAATTGTATTCCTTAGATACCTGGTACATTGGTGTTTGCATTTAACACTATGGCTAAGAGTTTCTTAACATTCAGTCCTGATACCTTGAAATTTTCTTTTTTGAACTCATAAAGTTCATCTTTATGTATTAAAAAAAGGGGAGTTATTACTTTATCAACCATTTCTCTGTTCTTATAGTGAAATGGGTTTATATAGACTTAGTCTTCTATGTTGTTTGTTGAGTATTATTTTCCCACTAAATTATCTAGAATATTGAAATGAAAAAGCACACAACTTTTCATTATAAATGCAGTGTTAATCAAGCTTAATTTTAAGGGTGGCTCTTTGCTGACTAGTACTGCACTTAAAAAAATAGTTCCTACTGTTTTTCAAACATTAAGGTTTCTTTTAAAAGTAGAATATAGGGGCCAGCAGGTGCCATGGTGGTTAAGGCACTGGACTCCCACACCACTGACTATGGTTTGAGTCCTAGACCTTGAAAATTGCACAGGGTATGTGAGTGTGCGTGCCCAAAATCCCAAAAGGAGAATGAAGAAGGGCTTGCACCATAACCTTCCACCTTGGGATGATTTCTCACTTTCCCTCTTTCTCTGTTTCTCTCCAGTGGACATATACACCCTATAGAAAAATAAAATCTTTTTTAAAAATTATTTTATTTAATCATTCATTTATTTTAATTTGACCAGAGAGAGAGAGAGAGAGAGAGAGAGAGAGAGAGAGAGAAAGCCGCCAGATCCAGGACTTGAACCATGGTCAGCCATGTGGGAGTGCCCAGCGCCTTAACCACCATGCCACCTGCTGGTCCCGAAAAATAAAATCTTAAGAAATGAATAAAATAAAAATAGAATATAGCTGATATTGAGAAAGTGAGATGGGGCTCCCAAATGTGATTGGGGAGAACTTTTTTTAAAAAGTACACTTTACTAAAAGTAAGCATTAAACGAACTTCTAAAAAAGTGAGTTAATGGACTTTTTTGACACAAATTATTATTTTCTAAGGAATTTATCTTCTAAAATAAATGTAGTTTTTTTTTTTTTTAAAAAAAGTCTGTCTATTATTGTTAGAAGGTGACTGAGAAAGAGAGAGAGAGGGAGGGAGAGAGAGAGAGAGAGAGAGAGAACCCCATGGGATGAGCTCACAGCATAATCGCTTTTCTTCCCTTACTCCATCCTGTCAGGATTTGGGGCATGTATGAACATATGTCCAGCATTTTTTTTCTCAAGCCACTGGGGTGGGATTTAAACTGCCTGCCTCCCTTGACCACTGTACCATGAGTCTGGCCCCAATAAATGTATTTCTAAAGGAACAAAATATGACTTTAAAAACAAATGCATGGGACCAGCAAATGGCATAATGGTTACATTACTGGACTCCTAGTAGTCAACCGCAGTTTAAGTCCCTGATCCGGCCACTTACAACTCACTCTGGGAGCATGTGCGTGTGTGCCCAAAATCCGGAGGGGAGAATGGAGGAGATGGAATTGTGGCATGGCCATTCCCCATAGTGGGTGATTTCTTGCTTTCTGTCTGTCTCTCTCTCTGTCTCTGAGGCGAGCACATGTACCCTATAGCAAAAATCTCTCTTTCTCTCAAGAAAAAGGACTAATGCAATCTCATTGAATAGTATATAGAACTAGTCTAATACATATAATCTATACATTTATATCTGAGATGGTAGTTGAGGAGAATCATCTAAAATATATTTCCTATTAATATTAGTCTTTTCTTATGACTGACCTGTAATGAACATAAGTTGGGATCACTATTTCTAGGAAAACAACATGAAAATGAAATCACTGCCTGTTTTACTTGGGTTCCTCCAGAGAGTAGAGCCTAAGGTGACAGCTTATGGGTAAGTATTTTATTGGTTAATAATACCAGGGAACAGGGGTGAGTGATGGCAAAATGAAGTAGACAAGAAAAGAGAGCCAAAACCAGAATGTGAGTTTATCACTGTTTATGATGCTCAGCTGAGAAGCCATGGGGAATTAACTTCAAGGCTATATATGTGTGAAGTGTGAGAGTCAATATATCCACAGAGAAGTTTGGGACTGGAGAAAAAAGGCATGTGGAGTAGGCCGGAGGAAGACACTGTGAGATGCTGGTGAGAGACCAGGAGGAACTTGCTGTAATGTTGACTGGAATGAGAGACAGGCGAGGCCAAGAGGATCCACAGGACTGTGTAAGCACAAAGGAGGAACGGATACAACAGCCCTGAGTTTTGTGCATTTTAGTACATTCTCTTATTAACATAAAATCAATTGGTGATCATGTACCTACATTTTTTTCCTATTTTTTTTTAAAGAGAGATATTTTTCTGTAGGGCAGGTGCACTTGTCAGAGAGACAGAGAGACAGAAAGCAAGAAATCACCCCCCAGGGGGGATGGTCACCCCACAATCCCTTCTCCTCCATTCTCCTCTCAGGATTTTGGGCATGCACGTATACACACCTAGTGTGAGTTTTAGACTGGGACTAGAACTGCGGTCAACTACATGGGAGTACAGTGATGTAACCATTACACCATCTGGTGGTCCTGATTGTGTAACTATCTTTTACATTGGACTTTTCAGACAAGATTCTGAGCGAAGATGATACACAGTGGAGCATATGGGCCTTGGGAAACACAAGAAAGACAAAATTATCTAAAGTGGGTGATAGAATAAAGTATGATATCAGGAAAATATATTATGTGTTTAGAGAGCCTCATCCTCTTATTTCAGAATCATGCTAGGAAAGACATAGTTAGAGGTAACTATAGAGGTTTGTATCGTTTAGGTAAGAAAGGGAGGAGTTCCAAATGCCTATCGATTATGCATGAACTTGTTATATTGGAATATATAGGCATAAAGTGAGTCAGCCTTCCACATCCAAGAGTTTAGCTCAACACAGGTGGAGTGATTGGCGCTTTTTCTTTTCTTTTCTTCAATGATTTACCTCTCCAAAAGTTCAGATCTTCTGGAAAGTGTGGATAACTAATTTTATAATGCATTATTTACCTGTTATTCTCTCCACTGGCATAAAATGTTGAAGAGAGCTTCATATACTTGAATTCCTTCCTGTCCCCTTAGCAATATGTATGAATAAGTATATAAGCAATATATGTGAATAAGTTCTTTTTTTTTTTTTTTTTTTTTTGATAAACTGACTTTACTAAAATTAAAATTTTCAGGGCCAGCAGGTTAACTGTAGTTTGAGTCCCAGACCCAGTGGCTTGAAACTCATGCTCGGTAGTTGTGCATATGTGTTCAAAGTCCTGAGAAGAGAATGGAGGAGAAGAGATTGTGGCAAGCCATTCCCCCAGGGGGACGATTTCTTGCTTTCTGTCTTACTGTCTCTCTGGTGAGCACATGTGTCCTATAGCAAAAATCTCTTTAAAAAAAAGCAAAATTTTCTGGTATACAGAAGATATTATAAAATGAACAAAAAGGCAAGCCAAAACTGGAGGAAAATATTTGCAATAGATATATCTGACAATGAAATGCTATCTAAAATACACAAAGAACTATTAAACATTAATGATAAAGAAATAACAAAAGAGAATAAATCATAATTGGAAAAAAAAACTTTCTAAAGACCTTATCAGAAACCTCACTGAAAAAGATTTATAGATGTAAAGTAAGCATATTAGAAAAAGCTCCACACCATGCATCCATCAAAGAAATGCAAATAATTAAAACACTTCTTCTTTCCTGCCCTCCTAGCAATATATACGTATGTTATTTCTAATTTACTACAAATACATGTCAATAACATCTATAGGTTACAAATTTGTAAATATCATTGGCTTATCATATGTCAACAATTATTTTAAAAGTTCATCACCTGGTAAATAAATAAGTGTTCAAGGATTTTGAGCTGAACAGTTTTTCTTTTCAATCTTCTCTGTACTATGAACTGGGGGAGAGATGGTGAGTGCTGAAATGAGAAAAGATAGTGAAAGATATGTTAAAATTCGTAACTCTGCATAGCATTTACCTTATCGAAATGAATCTGATGCTTGCTTTTGTATATCGAAGATGCCTTAGTAAATTTTCCAGTTTTGTTTTGACAATGATATGCCTTGTACATAGTAGTATCTGAATATTTTTGTATTGAATAAAAGAAAAATGAAATAGATTCAACCTGCGTATTGGTTATTATTGAACAGATAAACAAGGTGTTTATAAAGTTTCTTCCTCTGTAGCTATCTAAACTGATATTTACTAGTTAGTAGGTGATGTAGTGTTGGGACTTGACTGAAGGCAGGAGATTGACCAAATGGATGCCCATGGTCTCTTTTGGTCCTGATATTCTCAATAGTATCTGTGAAACTGTAATATACAGTTATAGTTCAGAGCTAGCTTAGTTTCACTTGAATGTTTTCCCTAAGGAAATCTAACACTTTTTATTTTACTGTCTTCTCTAAATGTAATAAATGTGTGATGTGATTGCTTTTTTAAAATTCTTTTTTATACTGGTGGGTTGTTCAACCTGCTCCCACAATGGCATTTCTGGGATATTTTCCAGTTTTTTTCTTCCTCTTAAAATAGACTGAGACCTCATGTTCCATCTTGGAAAGCATCACATTTATCTGCTATTTTTTATCTGAACTATGCATTTTTAATGCTGCTGGAAAGCAATTCTCTGAAAGACATATAGTTGTTTTCCAGGTTTTATCTGGCTTGAATTCTACATAAACTTGCAAGTCTGTGTTTGTGATGTTATCTGTTACTATGTATAAAGAAATATGACTTCTCTTAGGAGCAATGGAAAGTATTAGACAAGATGTTAGTAAATATCCTTGGGAGAAAATTCCCAAAGAAATTTCAATAAGTACCTCCTTTTTTATATAAAAATTCTGATTATAGGAAAGATTAGGTAATTCCCAGGACCTAAGAGTAAATATGTTTATAGACAAAGGAAATGTAAACATATTGCTATGGTACTACCAAGTGCTCATTTAAACAGCTGTCACAGTTTCTAATAAAACAAATATGTGAATCATACAGACCTTTATCATAAAAAATATTGTAGAACAAACATTTCAAGCTCTATCTAAAGTATATGTGTTCATAAAGCATAATACTCAAAATGAACAAAAATTCTATTTAAGTTTATTTTTTATTTTTCTAAGAAGTGAATCAAGTATGATCTGTATATAAAAATAAAAACGAGTTTCTTTGTCCTGTCCCCGTGATAAAAACAAATAGTTTTCCCAGATGCATTACACATGTTGTATAAGGCTCCAAGTGTCCCACACAATGAAGGTTAAGAACAACTCGCATTAATATTAACTGAAATGTTGGCTAAAAAGCCATATTCATTGGTTTCACCTCACCTCAAAGAACTAGTTGCTCTGAGGTTAAGATGTCAGAACTTGAATTATTAAAATACATCCAAGGTGATTCTGATAAAGATTAAAATACAAGAACCTGGTACAGCATGAAAAAATTTCAAGTCACGCAGAAAATAAATATGAAAACCTCACTGGAATCCAAACCCCATTTTTTTTTCCCTACTGAAAGTAGTTTTGTCAAAGTACATCCCATAAGTATTTTACCGATAACGCAGCATACATATGAAAACAACATATAGATCATGGATATTTAAGAGGACTTTAAAAAATTGCAAAGACTATCCTGTAGGTAGAAATACATCTGAATGCAATTGGTTCAAAACTATGTTTTAGAGGGCCTATAACTGACTTAAACAAAAAATTAATATAGATGTAATAGTTAACCCACTGATTCAGTAATTGTATATACTACAAACAATTTTTAATACTAAAATGGCTTAAAAGGACTTAGAAGTAGTATGCCTAATGTTTATATTTTACCCGGGAAAAAACTTGTAGATGAATATTGACCTCTAAAATATGATACCCTATAGTTAAGTAAAGCTTATATATCATAAAAGTGGAAAAGTAAACAATGTTTTTTGAGGATCTAATATGTATAAGGAACTTCACATATATAATCTCATTTACTTCTTTCTATTCCTTATAACAGGGGTTGCTATGCTCCTTTTACCACCAAGGAGCCTCAAAACGAAAAGATTGTATATTGTAAAAAGTCATGCAGAAAAAAAAGAAGTCACATAGCTAATAAATAACAGAGGCAAGGTACAAACATACAACTTTCTGTCGTAAGTGGCCTATTAATTCTGCCCAGCAATCTTTTGCATTTCTGGAGTATTGTTCTTCCATTTTTCACAAAAACTACTTCTTATCTTCTCTCTATAAAACTGTCACTGAAGATCTTGCCTTATATTTCTGTCTCCAGTTGTCAAAATCCTCTCTCAGTCACTCCCTTTTTTAGCCCCAGCATCTGTGGTTCTCTCCCCCTGGTCTCAGTAACTGATGTCACCTGTCTACAATGATCCACTGGGGTAGCCAGTGCTAGTCAGGCCACTAAATACTTTCTCCCTCTCTGTTAGCCAGAGCAAACATGCACTGGAAGAATCTCGCCAATGCTGTATCATGCTGCAGAAACAGAAGTCATTTTATCTAACTTCTTGATTTTTTTTTTTTTTTTGAGTCAACAAAGGGCCTTGCATACCCAGATCTTCCAAATGAAGCTGTCAAGTAGCTGTTTTCTCTCCCCAAGTCTTGCTCCATTCCCATTACCTCCTTTTTCCCTAGTTTTTTAAGCCCTTTCTTTCAAATCCTACTCAGATCTACATACTCCATTCTAGAAAACACCACCTCACGTTGAAGCACTTGTTTTTCCTCTCCCTCGTCTTGTCATCAAAACGTTTTATGTTTGGTTGGATGCTAATAAACTTCCTAGTCTGTTCAATTGCTCTCACTCAGGGGATGGAGGAGGGGCTCCTAAGTGCAGACCAATGTGGGCACCCCAGGCGCAGATCAGTCTTCTCACTAGCCCCAGACCTTACCAAGGAAAGCTTTTAATTAGCTCAGAGCAAGCACAGACCAATTCGATTCATTTTCATATAAAGAGGACTATTTCCCTCTTTATATAGTCTCTCTTTAGTATGATTTAACCGTTGCTCCTAAGAACAAGAAATTTTGACATAATTATGTTCTGGGCCTGATTAACATTGCAAGGGCTGCCATCATAGTGAAAAAAGGGATATTTTCTTTGCCAGCCAAAAATAATGGAGGCATTTATGGCCTCACAATATATATATTTTAAATTATTTATTTAACTTTATTTATTCATTCATTTTATTTTTAATTTGATGAGAGAGAGAGAGAGAGAGAGAGAGAGAGAGAGAATGAGAAAACAAAGCAAGCCACCAGGTCTGGGACTTAAACTATGGTCAGCCATGTGGCAGTGTCTAGTGCCTTAAACGCCACGCCACCCACTGGTCCCAAGGCCTCATAGTATTAAAGTGAGATTTTTTTTCTGGAAGTTTTTTTCATAATCATCCTTTCCAAAGATTGGTAACTGTAATGTATAGACACAGCCATGAATGTGTTTATTTACAGAATTCCAATTTTCTACCACTATTTGCTTGACACCTGAGATACCTTAAAGAAAAATTAAAAAGGAAATATGACTGTATCAGCTGGTAGTTATCTTAAAGCACCCATTGAAAAATTTCAAGTTTCTAGTATAAATGTATTCAAAAAGGCATTAAGTAACTCCGTAGTTGAGAGATTTGCAATGGAAACCGAAGTCAAATTAGTTTAGGCACAAGGGAAGTACATTGGCTATGTGTGAAGGACAAGGGAGGGGCTGATTCTAAATGATGCTATTCCATCACTTACTTCTGCTTCTGCTTCTTAACTCTATTTTCAGACAAAATCTCTCCAAATTGTGAGAAACACAGCTGTTCACACTCACAGGTTATATCCTTATAGATTATAATTCATAAGAGAGACCCCAAAGCCTTACGTGCATGAATAGTAAGTTCCACTGGAAAGTATGATTAGATATCTTAGATAATGTGCCCCATTACTGTGACCGAGGAAATGAAGAACTTTGTCTAGATAACAGTTACGTACCTCCCTCTATGTCTGTTCATTTCTACTTTGCTTGAACTATAAGGATCAGGTTCCTAGGTAAGAAGGGTTTTGTTGTTAGGAAAGAGGCGTGAGGAACTTTAGAAAGCAAAAACAACAGATGTTCATTTTATACATTCTTATCTTGACTGCACATTATTCATTTCTTATCTTCAGACTGCTTATCAAAAACAGATCCTTGCTTTGAACACAGAACACTTTGGATGACTCACTGATCAGATGCTGTAAGGTATTTTTCTTGTAAAAACTAGGTACGCTTATCAGCTATGTACATTGAATGTTAGAAGACCCAACAAAGAAGGAAGAAAGCATTAGTTTATATATTCAGAAGTTATTATTAGGTTTATGCTATTTTGTTTGCTCTATTTTTTAAATCGTTATTTTCAAAGTAGAATGGGGAGATAATAAATGTTCCTTATTTTTAGTATGGTTGTAATAATTCTCGGGTAGTTGTTTTTCGCTGTCTGGTGGTAACCAGGCAACAGGAGTTGCCACAAGAATGAACTGTGAAGACTAAATTTGTATTAAGACTTAAAATCCCCTTTTTTTCTAATCAATATTTTCAATCCTTTCCAAATTTTTAAAAATCAAAATTTTCAAGCATGAATAAAAATTCACCATCGATTTATTTCTTCATTAATACTTACTTTATTTATATGTTATTTAGAAAATTTTAGTCAAACTTACTATTTTCTTTACCTATTCTGTTTTTGCAGTTTCTCTGAAGAGCTGGGGTAATAATTGGATGCAGCTGATGCAGTATTGCACTTAGCCAAAAATTCTGGGTTGGATACTCTTTTGTCAATTGCTACTTCTGTGATTTTAGGTAGGTTACTTAGCCTCTGTGATCCTGTTTCATTGTGAAATGGAAATGAGAAAAGAGAACCAACCTCATAAGACTATTGGGAGGATTCAGTGAGATAATGAATGCAAACCACTTGGCATATGCCTTGCCACTCAATTAGTGGTTAGTCAAAGTTTGTTTATGTGAGCTATGTTAATATTTATCTGTTAAGAGATGCAGAAAATTGCTGATATCAGTAATTATTAGTGTTAACTCTCTGCTTTAAGGGATCACTGTCTGGAATCTGGAGCTGTCATTTAGGACTACTGGCTCCAAAAAGAAGGTAGATATATATATATATATATATATATATATATATACACATTTTTTTTTTTTTTTTTTTTTTTTTTTTTTTTTTTTTTTTTGAGAGGTTTTCGCTATAGGGCGCATGTGCTTGCCAGACAGACAGAGAGAGACAGAGAGACAGAAAGCGAGAAATCACCCCCCCGGGGGGATGGTCATGCCGCAATCCCTTCTCCTCCATTCTCCTCTTGGGATCTTGGGCATGCACGCACACGCGCCCGGCGTGAGTTTAAGCCACCAAGTCCAGGACGCGAACCGCGGTCGACTACGTGGGAGTCCAGCAACATAGCCATTATGCTAACTGCTGGTTCCCGAGAAGGTAGATATTTTAATACTTAACTCTTCTGCAAGAACTAGAGGTGTGCAGTGAAGGAATAATGTTAATTAGATACTCCAAAAGTCAATGATAAATACAATTCACAATAATTTCATACTGTTAAGTGTTTATTTAGCTTGGTTAAAATGTACATTGTGGAATAAAATTATGTGAAACTTTTACATGTCGTTACAGAATCTATTATAGTTTTATCTTTTAAAAAGTTTTTAAAAAATTTTTATTCACTTATATGAAGGTTAATTTGTATTTATTTACCTACTGATCATTAAAAAAAAATCCACCAATTCTTGTTTTAAATTATAACTTTCATGTCTTAAAGAATAAAATCTGCTCATTGACTTATTGGTGCCAATACAATACAACATGAACCAGAAATATACAAATTTGGGAATTTTTGTAATCTGTTGGGGTTTTGCTGTCATTTAACTTTGTGTTAGACTCAGCTAAGAAAATTAGTGGTGTGAACAAAATTGCAGTATGTATACTTATTTTGCACATGAGAATACATGTATTTTCAAATATTTTAGAGCATATATATTTTGTGTAAATGAGCATATAATTTACAAGCGTGATTGCATATTGTCCTCACCAACTGCAAACACTGATTAAGTGTCTTCTGTATGCAATACATTGGACCACACTTTGGAATGTTAAGAGCTAAAAACAAACAAAAACGAAAACTCAATTTTTATTGTGTAATAATGAGCAACATCCTTGATGATATTTTTACATTGAATTCAAAAGCAAGTTGTATATGATACTTTAATGTATTTTTAAACAAAAAATTTCTAAGTAAAGTGTATTTATTAATAGAAAATATATCCATAAAATATTAAATAAAACAGAAAGTTAAAAAAATATATCTACCATAATGATCACAAATTTATAAATGAACTTCAAATAAACTTATATAGGCTCCACCCCAATGAAGTAACTGATCTTTAATAAATGTAAAAAATTAAAATATTTAGAGACAAATTATAATGATGCTATAAGAGACCAAACTTCAATTTTTAAGATGATCTTTCTCACTTTTCCTCTCTCTCGCTCACTCTCTTTCTTGGCTAAAACACCATACACACAGATAACAAAAGAGAAAATAGAAAATTGGACTTTAGGAAAATAAAAACTATTTTGCATTAAAGAATAGTATCAACAGACCGAAAAGGCAGCCCACAGAATGGGAAATATTTACAGATCATGTATGATAAAATATTAATATCCAGAATATATAGAGAACTCCTAAAACTCAACAACAAAAAACTAATAGTTTAAAAATAGTCAAAAGACTTGAATATTAATTTCTCCAAAGAAGATGTTTGAATGGCCAATAAACAATACTCAACATCACTGATCATTAGGGAAGTACCTTACACCTATTAAGATGGCTATCATCAACAAAACAAAACAGAAAATAACAAGTATTGGTGACGATGTGTAAAAATTAGAAAACTTGGGCACTGTTGGTGGCCATGTAAAATGATACAGTGACTCTAGAAAAGTTTGGTAGATCCAACTAGTCTACGTTTTAGTATATACCCAAAATTATAAAAGTAGGGTCTCAAAGAGATATTTGCACACCCATATTCATAATAGCTAAAACATGGATGCAACTCATCAACAAATGACGCAATATTCCTCAACAAATGACTAGATAAATAAACATGATATATACATATAGTGGACTATTACTCAAACTTAAAAGAAAAGAAATTTTGTCATATGCTGTATCATGAATGGATGACTTTGAAGACATTATTCTGAGACAAGCCACTCACAAAAAGACATATATTCTACAATTCCATCTATATAAGGTATAAATTATAGAGTCAGAAATCACAGCAACATAAAATAGAGTGATAGCTACCAGAGGCTGGAGGAGGGGAGGGAATAATGAGGTGACAATAATTATGGCTGTAGAGATAGATGGTAGTAATGTTTAGACAAAAATATGAATGCACTCAATACCACTGTACTATACATTTAAAATGGTTAAGATGATCAATTTTGTATGTACTTACCACAATAAAAAATTGGAATAAACAAAAAGAGGAAAAGCCCGTTTTCCAGTGGTCCAACTTCTTTTAAGCAAACTAAACTTCTTTTCTAAACTTACTTTAAACAATCTTCCCACCATATAATTTCTTTTGTCTAGGCTTTATTTCCCAATTTAGCTTTGTTGGAAACAAACTGAATTTATAAATTTGACAAATTCAAGAATAATGACATTTTATATTTTGAATTTATTTATAATTGAATATAATGTAAATTTACTCTTTAGATTTCTAGCTGGTTTGGACCAGTTTTATGCACAATTAGTCTGAATTTGTGAAGGTTTATGATGCAGCTTGAATTTCTTCAGGTAGCTTTATGAAAAGTAATTATCTTTTGTTGGAAAACATGAGCTGTGATATTAAGATATATGAAATCTGACATTTACCAGTAACAGCTTCTGACAATGGTTTTCATCATTGATTTTCTTTCTTCTCTTCTACTTGGTCTAGTTGTATTTTCTTCATTACAGATACATGGAAGAGAAATATTCTGTTTATTTTTTTGACACATTGAAAAACAATTGTGCTGATAAGAGGAGCTTAAAATGTAGGTAGAAGTATGCTTCAGATGTCATTTAGTTCTTAAATTTGAAACTAAGAATCCCTACTTCATATAAATGATTGATATTGTAATTTGATATTATGGGGGACAATTCTCTTTATGCCATTTTCTCCTATGAAACATGCCTTGATGTTACAGAGTACTAGCAAGGAAGGTTATGGACTTGGCAAAGTTTAGCATTTCTTTTTTCTTTTTTTAAAAGAATTATTGCATTCAACTTTATTTATATATTTATTTATTTTAATTTGACCAGAGAGGGACAGAGTGGGGGGGGGGGTGAGAAAGCAAGTCACCAGATCTGGGAACTGGAACCATGGTTGGCCATGTGGGAGTCCAGCGTCCCCAACCACCACACCACCTGCTGGTCTCCCAGTTTGACATTTCTGTGTACCAATATTCTTCAGAGGATAAAATTCTCACCAAAACACAACAAACACTATTCAACCATCATGGGTGAAATTATTGTAAGAGTTGTTCATTTCTTCTTTTTGACCCAATAGTCTTACAAATTTCACATACTGTGATTTAGTCATGTTGTCATATTATTTGAAGGACTTCTGAAAGATTCTTACTGTTTTTTGTCCCTACATAAAGTCTTACTTTTTAAAGAGTTTTTAAAATAACAAAGTTAGTCATTTGGAAAACAATTGAAAGACTAAAACTGTATAAAATAAAAAGTGAAAGTTTGGGTCAGAAGCTGATGTTGTGGCTAAGGCACTGGATCCCATATGGCTGACTCCACAGTTGGGGTTCCAGACCTGGTGGCCTGAAAAACATACTGGGCAAGTGTATGTGCATGCCCCAAATCACGGGAGAATGGAGGAGAAAGGATTGCGCTGTGGCCATCTCCTCTGGGAGGTGAGTTCTCACTTTCCCACTCTGTCTTTTTCTGTCTCCAGCAAGCACATTCACCCTATGGCAAAAAAAAAAAAAAAAAAAAAAAAAAAAAAAAGTTTTTTTCCTTTCCAGGTCCTATATCTCCAAACCTCACTTTCTCACTTTCTAAGTTTAGCTAGCTATCAGTTTTTCCTTAGGTTCATGCATATACTCTATTTTAGGAAAATAATCACATTTTCTTGCTCCTATCTTCCTCATCTTTTTAAATAGTAATATATTAAGTCATTTTATTTTATTGCATACTTTCCTCTTTTTAAAAGGGCGGCATAGAATTATATTGAACACATATACCTTAATTTATTAGCCGACACTCAGTTTCCTATGGATAATTGTTTCCAAGTCCAGTGTAGTTGTTACGTATTCTTTTTTTTTTTTTTTTTTTTTTTGCTATAGGGCGCGTGCACTCGCCAGAAACACAAAGAGAGAGAGAGAGACAGAAAGTGAAAAATAACCCCTCAGGGGGGATGGCTGCACCGCAATCCCTTCTCCTACATTCTCCTCTTGGGATCTTGGATACGCACACATATGTGCCCAGTGTGAGTTTAAGCCACTGGGTCCAGGACTTGAACCACCGTCAACTACATGGGAGTTCAGTGACATAGCCATTACGCTATGTTGTTATGTATTCTTGTGTGTGGGTGTGTATGTGCACATGTGCATGCATGTGTGTTTTTGTGTGTGTGCTTGAACATTTGAATTACTTATAGATCAGAAAGAATGTACATGATCGGTTTGGATCCTTATTGCCCAACAAATTTGATCAATTTGAACTCTTTTCCAACATGTTGGCTTTCCATGTTTTTATGTTCTTGCTAGTATTACGTGTTATCAATATTTTTCATTGTCTCTCTGAGAAGACAATTGTAACTCTTTGTTCTAGTTTGAATTTCCTAATAATGAATGAAGTTCAGCATCTTTTCATGTATTAAAAATAGTGCCCGTTTTTATTTCTTTTTCTCATTTCAGCTTTCTAATTTCCCCTACCACTGTCTTCTCCCAGTTTAAGCCTGTAGAGCCATTTGCTGTAATATTGTTTTTTTTTCCTGAACCTTCCCAACCTTTCCTAAAGCAAATATCTTACAATACTCTGTTCAAAACCTACCCATGGCTTCCTCTTCTGCCCGACAAAAGGTGCGTGACTCAATGTGATATTCAACTCCGTTCATAATCTTGCCCTGGGACAGCTCAGCAAGCTTACTTCCTACTACTTCTTTTCACCTTTCCTTCAACAGTGAACAGTGTCATCTTCTATTAAGTAAAAAAATTACCTTTACCTAATAGGTCTGGCACCTCCCTTTCCCCCATTCTTCAAGCAATTCTCTAAAACTGGAATGCCCTTTCCTTCCTCTCCATATCAATTCCATTTATCTTTCCAAATCTGACTCAAAGGGCAATTTTATGGCATTTCCCTGATTATTCTTCTTTTTTTTTTCCCACTTGCCAAATGGAAATGATGTGTCCTTCCCTTATATACTGCCTTTGCCCTCTGCTATTAATTCAAAATGGGTTTGCTAATTACCGATCCCAACAGAGGACTTACAGTGTATGAGTAATAACCACCAGAAACAGGACTGCATATACTTATGCCCACTGCATCCTGGGCTACTTTTCATGTAGCTAGTGTCTGTCCCTGGCTCTTTTTTTTTTTTTTTTTTTTTTTCTTATAAACTTACCAGGACTTATTCACAGGAGTCCCAACCCTGACGACCTTTTTTAAATCATAGCACATGGTAAACTGGTTCCCAAGTTCAAAAAGCTGCTGGGGCAGATGAGTCTTGACTGCATGTGTACCACTTTGCATTACAGCGGAAGGACCTCAAAAGGAGCAGCTTGCTTGGGCTTATGTTCTTCAGGGGTAAGGTGACACACCTGGCAGATCTTTAAGGCTATCCTGCTTCCAGGAGAAGAACAACGCCCAGGCTGTCCCAGGAAGTTTCTTCCTTGTTCAAGATGTGATAATACATTCCCTAGGACAGACAACAAGGCTGAAGTTGTTTCAGGTGGTTTATCTCTTATCTGAGGATACTGCACTGCCAGCACATGCTACGTTGTTTTTGAAAACTACAAGCAAGAAGGAAGGGAGAACTGGGTAGCCCAAGATCAGTTGGAGAATTATCCTGCAGTTAAAGACATGTAGCTCCACATCTTTATTGTAGGTTTTAAATGTATTGAAAAGATGACCTTGGCTAGTTTTTATTTAAAGCCTATATATTCTTGGTGTGAAATCTTGGACAAAATAATTTTCTAAATTCTTTCCCAATGAATGGATATGAAATCACTATTATAAACCTCTAACTAGTTACTTTGATTACCTGACAACCATAAGAAGATACCTGGGAATATATCTTTTTTTGTGTGTGGTGAAAATATGTAACAATAAATTTATTGTCTTAATCAATTTTAAGTGTTAGTGTTAAGTGTTAGTAGAGTTTAGATTCACATTGTTGTAAAACTGATCTCTAGATCTTATTCCTTCTACTGTTAACGGATGGGAGAGTGTCGAGCTGCGTTGTGAAGTCCTTGGTTCTTTGGGTCCAGATCACTAAAATTAGAGATCTGTCCCTAGGTGCAAAATGAAACCACAACCACAAATGAAGTAGATAGAAAAGAAGGTTTAATAGAAAGAAAGTACACCCAAAAAGTTGTTGGGTGGGCAGATTGCCAAGTGGCAACCGCGCTTGATACTGGTTAATTGTTACTTTTATTACTAGAGGTGATAAATATTCATTAGTGAGAGGCCCCGTTACATTGCCTATGTTCTTTCTTTAAATTTGAATCCATACGTTCTCTTCTGCACCTGCGCACCTTCCTCACAGGTAAAGTGAGGAATTTGATCACCTAATTGCGTATGCCCAATGTGAGTCAGGTTGCCTCAGTTAGATTGCCCAATTAGTCTATCGCCTTAATGACCAAAATGCTTGCTTGGGTCCTTTTGATAAGAGAAAAATCTACGAATTATCCCTGTATGCTTCCTCAAGCCTTAAGGAAGGAATACGGCAAATTACCTCACCCTCCTGGCATCCAGGGCTAGGTGAGCCTTTTGCTTGTCTCTTAGGGCTGCCCGCTCATGGCTAACTACCTACCACACTACAACACTGAAACTCTATACCCACTCAACTGTAATTCTTTCCTTTACCCCCTGCCATTGGCAACCACCCATTTATTTTCTGTTCTTATATTTTGATTACTTTGGATATTTCATATGAGTAGAATCATGATTTATTTGTCCTTTTGCAAAAGGCTTGTTTCACTTAATATAATGGACTTGAGGTTCATCAGTGTTGTAGCATGTGACAGGATTTCCTCCTTTTCTACGTTGCAAACATTCCATGTATGTACCACATTTCCTTTATTCATTCATCTCTCTGTGGATGTTGGGAATGTTTTTGCCTTTTGGCTATTATGAATAATGTTGGGATGCAAATGTCTCTTCAAGATTCTGCTTTGAATTCTTTTGGACATATACCCTGAAGGGGGATTGCTGGTTCATATGTTAATTTTTTAAAAATGTTTTGAGGAAACTCCATATATTTTCTTTTCTTTTTTACTATGGCTACACCATTTTACAGTCTCATCAACACTGAAGAAGGGTTCCGATTTTTTTACTCATTCTCACCAACACTTGTTTTCTGTTTTTTTTTTTTTTTTTTTTTTTTTATGATGGCCATCCTGATAGGTGTGAGGAGATCTCTCATTGTGGTTTTGATTTGCTGTTCTCTTATTGTTAGTGATCTTGGAGATCTTTTCATAAGCTCATTGTTCATTTTTATGTATTGTTTGGAGAACCACTTATTCAAGTCTTTTGCCCACTTTTAAGTTAGGTTATTTTCATTGTTGAGTTGTAAAAGTTCCTTATCAATATTAACCCCTTAGCAGACATATAATTAACATATTTATTTTTTTATATTACATAGGTTGCCTTTTTTACTCTGTTGCTGTTTCATTTAAGGTACAGAAGTTTTAGTCTGATATATTCCCATTTGTTTATTTTGTTGTTGTTCTGTTTTTCATATCATAGCCGAGGAAGCATTGACAAATTCAATATCCTAAATCTTTCCCCTGTTTTCTTTCAAGAGCATTATAGTGTAGGTCTTACTTTTAAGTTTTTAATCTATTTTGAGTTAATTTTTGTATATAGTATAAGGTAGGGATCCAATTTCTTCTTTTGCCTGTGAATATCCAGTTTTTCAATGCCATATATTGAAGAGATTGTCCTTTCTCCATTGCTTAGTGTTAGCATTCTGTTAAAAATCCTTTGACTGGGCCAGCAGGTGGCATGGTGGTTAAGCCACGGGACTCCCACATGGCCTGCTGTGGTGTAAGTCCCAAAGCAGGCGGCTTGAGAATCATGCCAGGCACATATGCATGTGTGCTCAAAATCCCAGGAGGAAAATGGAGAAGGGATTGTGGTGTGGCCATCCCAACTAGGGGATGATTTCTCACTTTCCCTCTTACTGTCTGCCTCCAGTGAGCACATGTGTCCCATGGCAAAAAATTTAATAAGCAAATAAAGAAACCCCAAAACTCTTTTGTCTTGGGTTTATTTCTGGGCTTTTTTTTTCTGTTCCATTGGTCTACATATCTTTCTTTATGCAACTGGAGTCACTGGCTTCCCATATAGCACCAACTGTCTTGATTACTGTTGCCTGTAGTACGTTTTGAAATCATAAAAGTAAAATGACTCCAACTTTTCTTTTCAAGGTTGTTCTGGCCAAATTTCCTTGAGACTCTATATGAATTTTGAATTTTTTTTCTAATACTGTAAAAAAATACCATTGGGATTCTGATATGGATTTCATCAGTTCTATGGATCATTTTAGGTAGCATGGACATTTTAAACAATATTAATTGTTACAATTAAAGAACATGGAATGTCTTTTCATTTATTTCTATCTTTTTTCATTATAGCAATGTTTTATAGTTTTCTGTGTATAACTCTTCTCCCTCTTTGTTTAAATACATTCCTTGGGACCAGCAGTTAGCATAATGGCTGTGTCACTGGACTCCCATATAGTCGACCGTGTTTCCAGTCCTGGACCCGGTGGCTTAAAAATCATGCCAGGTGCGTGTGCATGCATGCCCAAGATCCCAGGAGGAGAATGAAGAAGAAGAGATTGCAGCGTGACCATCCCCTCTGGGGGGGGGGGGGTGTGATTTCTTGCTCCCTGTCTCTCTGTGAGCGCATGCACCCTATAGCAAAAAACTCTCCAAAAAAAAAAAAAAAAAATCCTAAATCTTTTTATCTCTCTTGATGCTATAGCAAATGAGGTTATTTTCTTAATCTCTTTTTTAGATTGGTCTTTGTTATTATATAGAATGCAATGTATTTTATGTGTCAATTTGGTATGAAATCATGTCTAAATTGTAACAGTTTGTGTGCATGTGTGTATGTGTTGTTTAGTCTTCATTTTCTAAACATCAGATCATGTCATCTGAAAACAGAGATGATTTTACTTTTCCTTCTCAATTTGGTTGCATTTTCTTCCTTGCCTTTTCTTTTCCTCCCTTCCTTCCTTCCTTCCCTCCTTCCTTCCCCCCTTCCTTCCTCCCTTCCTTCCTTCCTTCCTTCCTTCCTTCCTTCCTTCCTTCCTTCCTTTCTTCCTTCCTTCCTTCCTTCCTTTCTTCCTCCCTCCCTCCCTCCCTCCCTTCTCCTCCTCCTCCTCCTCCCCCCTCCTCCTCCTCCTCCTCTTCTTCTTCTTTCTTCTTCTTCTTCATGGAGATTTTTGCCTTAGGGACAATGCGCTCATGCATGCACACACGCTTGCATGTGCGCGTGTGCACACAGGAGAGAGAGAGAGAGAGAGAGAGAGAGAGAGAGAGAGAGAGAGAGAGAGAAAGACAGTGAGAGGGAAAGTGATAAATCAACCGTAAGGGGGAATGGCCATGCTATAATCTTTTCTTCTCCATTCTCTTCCTCGGATCTTGAGCAAGCACACATGTGAGCCTGGCATGAGTTTTAAGACTCTGGGTTCTGGACTCTAAATGCCATCAGCCATATGGGAATCCAGTGACGTAACTGCTCTGCCATCTTCTGGTCCCAGAATTTTCTTTCTTTTTTTTTTTTTTTTGGTCAATTGCACTAGCGTTTACAGTACTATGTTGAATGGGGACCAGCAGTTGGCGTAATGGCTATGCTGCTGAACTCCCATGTAGTTGACTTCAATTCGAGTCGTGGACCTGGTGGCTTAAAGTCATGCCGGACGCGTGTGTGTGTGTGCCCAAGGTCCTGAGAGGAGAATGGAGGAGAAGAGATTGCGGGGTGGTCATGCCCCCTGGGGGGTGGTTTCTTACTTTCTGTCTCTCTGTCTCTCTCTGTCTTTATGGTGAGCTCATGCACCCTATAGCAAAAACCTCTCCAAAAGCAAAACAAAACAAGCAAACAAACAAAAATAGTACTACCTTGAATAGAAGTGGTGAGAATGGGAATCCTTGCCTTGAATATAATGTTAGCTGTGGGATTTCATATAACTTGTGTTGAGGTAGTTTTATTGTATTCCTATTTGTTGAGTGTCTTTTTATTTTTTTAATCAGAAAAGGGTGCTAAGTTTTGTCAAATGTATTTTTTTTTCTTTTGCACCAATTAGAATAATCATTTGTTTTTTGTCTTTCATTTTGTTAATATAGTGTGTTATATTAATTCATTTCTTATGTTGAACCATCCTTGTATTTCAGGTATAAATCCCACTTGATTATAGTGTATAATCCTTTTAATATGTACTAAATTCAATTTGCCATTATTTTGTTGAGGATTTTACATCACTGTTTATCAGAGATATTGGTCTATAGTTTTTGTTTGTTTGTTTTTTGTATTTTCTTTGTCTGATTTTAGTATCAGTATAAGGCTGCCTCATAGAGTTGGGAAGTATTTTCTCCTCTTCAATTCTTGGGAACAATCTGAGGAGGATTGGCATTAAATTTTTAAAAATTTATTTATTTTTACATATTTGGTAGAATTCTCCAGTGAAGCCATCTAGTAGTAGGCTTTTCTTTGTTAGGAGGTTTTTGACTACTGCTTCTATGTCTTTACTGTTTTATAGATCTGTTCTGATTCTTAAATTTATTCATGATTTAGTCTTGCTAAGTTCTAAGTTATACTAATATCTTATGATCCTTTTTATTTCTGTAACATCAGTTGTAATGTCCCCTCTTATTTTTACCTTTAGTTATCTGAGCCTTTTATTTTTCTATTTCTTAGTCCAGTAAAGGGATTGTCTATATGACTGTCTGAGAATATTTTTTTTTTTTTTGGAGAGATTTTCACTATAGGGCATGTGCGCCACCAGACAGACAGAGACATATAGACAGAAAGCGAGAAATCACCCCCTAGGCGGGATGGTCATGCCGCAATCCCTTCTCCTCCATTCTCCTCTCGGGATCTGGGGCATGCACACACACGCGCCCGGTGTGAGTTTTAAGCCACCGGGTCCGGGACGTGAACCGCGGTCGACTACGTGGGAGTCCAGCGACATAGCCATTACGTTAACTGCTGGCTCCCCTGTCTGAGAATATTTTTGACTGTCTATACCACACAGCAAAGAGAAACATTTTATGGGGGTGAGGAGAGCAGGAACTATCTATAAATTTGACATCTGTATGTTTAAGTAGTAAATGATTACTACTGTGTGAAATTTCTAAGATGGTTCCAAGACTATATGACTATAAAATTATACTTCTGAAAGTTTTAGGAGAAGGATTTCTTTCAAGAAATTACCTATGATTTCAATGGAGAAAGATGTAGCTGTGTAGCTTATAAAAAACAGATTAAGTTTTATGTTTCTACGGGGATACATTCTATAAATTAGTGCCAAACCGGCAGCACATTCTTCGGTAGCAAGAGGTATTTTTAATAAGAAGCATTCCGTTCTTTGTATTTTGAAGTTTATGTAAGAATTCATTTTCTTCAGGTTTTCTTTTTAAGCAAATCTCTATTGGTTTTTCTCAGGAAAAATTCATTTACTATGCAATATATCTCTTGATTATGTTTGCATTTGGCATTTATCTCTTCAAATTTTTATTCTCACTATTTAAAAGGATATATACATTCTTGGGGGAAATTAGATTTTTTTCCCATTAAGATTGAAAGTATTTCTACTTTAAGAAAAGTAGTTATGTTCTAAAGGTAAAGGCTTGACTTTTTTTTTTTTTTGTCTAAATGTTTTTATTTGAAACAAATCATTGCACTAAGCAAGAGCTTACTTTCTACATTCCAAATTAAAATACAGCAGATTAGGGACAGAATTCATTTGGTAGGACAGAATAGCATCTCTTCAGAGTGAGGTCTGGAGCTTTTATATGTATCCTCAAATTCTAGAACCAAGAATAACCTATGTAGTAGTGATGGTGTTGTGTGAGAATATGTGGTACACCCTAGATACATGGCCTTGTAGGGACCATGTGGCCATAGTTTGTCTTGTGAGTGGAGGTTTTCCTGGAAACATATTAAACACTTTGATTATCTTATTGTATAAAGCCAGTAGATCTTGGACTTGGAAAAAGGAGGCCCATTTTGCAAAAGTGGACTGTCCAAGTGATCCTTTATACTTACTCTTTTTAATAAGTCCTTGTAAATATAATGGTATGGTACTGTCAACATTTGAAATAGGATTACTAAAGTTCTTATTGAAATGCAAACTTCTTGCACAGATTCAATTTTTTCCCCTCAAAATCTTTTCTATTTTAAAAAAGCAATCTTGGGACCAGCAGTTAGTGTAATGGCTATGTTGCTGGACTCCCATGTAGTCGACTGCGGTTTGAGTACTGGATCCAGTGGCTTAAAAACTCATGCCAGGGGACCAGCAGTTAGCGTAATGGCTATGTCGCTGGACTCCCATGTAGTCGACTGCAGTTCACGTCCTGGACCCAGTGGCTTAAAACTCATGCCGGGCGCATGTGTGTGCATGCCCAAGATCCCAAGAGGAGAACAGAGGAGAAGAGATTGTGGCGTGGCCATCCCTCCTGGGGGATGATTTCTTGCTTTCTATCTCTCTATCTCTCTCTGTCGGTTTGGCGAGTGCACGCACCCTATGGCAAAAAAAAGAAACCTCTCCGAAAAAGAAAAAAAAACTAAAAAAAAAAAAAAAAAAACTGATGCCAGGCGCATGTGTGTGCCTGCCCAAGATCCTGAGAGGAGAATGGAGGAGAAGAGATTGTGGTGTGGCCATCCCCCCTGGGGGGTGATTTCTTACTTTCTGTTTCTCTGTCTCTCTGTCTTTCTGGTGAGCACATGTGCCCTATAGCAAAAACCTCTCAAAAAAATAAAATAAAATAAAATAAAATAAAAAAGCAATCTCAATCTTCCAACATTTTACTAACCATCAGCTAACTATCTGTTGTTTTGAAAACTGCTCCTTAAATACTTATCCATAGTTCATACCCTGGGGTTACACAGTTCCTCCTCTTTCTTTAAGGAACTTTTCTTTTTTGCTTAACAATTTTATACATTTTCCATCATTAACTTAGAAATTTTTACTCGTAGTGTTGTTGCAATGAACTGAAAATATGCTAAGAAAGCTGAAGCATCCATTTTATTTTTACTCGATATTTTAGAATGTGGCAGAGAAGCTGTTACCTCAGTCTTTTCTTTCCTAGAGGCTGGAGAAACTCAGTTATGTAGTCAAATTGAAGCAAGGTCACCCTGTACTGGCTTCTGAGAACTGGAGGACGTTAGTTAAGAAGGATCACCCTCACGTCCACTCTAAAGTGACTCTATTGCTTAGTGTTTTTTAGCTATAATTAAGATGGTACACAAAAACTACCCACTCTGAGCAGAAGCTGGCATTAGAACTATTCTCTGTAAGTGTGTCTGTGCATGTCTTTCTATGTGTAGACAGGTACCTTGGGAAAATGAATCTTAAGTTGTGGCAGTTATATAGTAATATCAAGAATACTTCAATTTTATTAAGCCTTTTTCTGTAACATTATTTTAAGTTGCGTTGTGCCATAGGATCACATAAATTTACTATAGTTTCTTTACTCACGGACTTGTCAGTGGATATTTGTATTGTTTTTAAGTTTATAAACAAAATGAGATATAGTTATGTCATTGTATACATACTGGATAAATCCTTGAAACCAACTATCCTGGGAGAACGTGAAGTTTAATAGCTTTTCTATTGAATAGTAAATGTTCGCAATTTTTTTCTTGTTAATTTCATCCCTCAGCCTTAGTGTAAAAGACCTTGCCAACAGTGAATAGTAGTATTCTTTCATTTTGCCAATTGGTAAGTAAAATGTGGATTTCATTTTAATTAGAATATCTTGAAATTTAAAAAAAAATAAATCTGGAAGAAATCCTAAAGAATATCTAAGTTAACCAACATATTTTACAAAACTCATAGAGGTTATATCTTGGGCTGCACCCAAAGTTGTCATAGCTAGCGAGCTGCAGAACAGGGGTCGTGAGCCAGTTCTCCTGGCTCTCATCCACTGAAAGAAGCTTAGCCTCAGTCCCTGCTGAGTTTTCCAACTGGAAGCATCGAAGCACTAGACTGTGGGGGAAAGAGTGGGTTTTTGTCCAACAAAATAAGATTAAGTTTCTGATTGCAATTTATAGAAGCAATTAGTGAGCCCAGGTTTCTGTAGGTCAGGAAGATGAGCTAGCTTACAGAAAACACTGGTTATCTTAACTCCAGAAACTTTTTTTGGGGGGAGACATTTTTGCTATAGGGCGTGTGCACTCGCCAGACAGACAGAGAAAGACAGAGAGACAGAAAGTGAGAAATCACCCCCCAGTGGGGATGGCCACGCCACAATCCCTTCTCCATTCTCCACTCAGGATCTTGGGCACGCACGCACACGCGCCCGGCGTGAGTTTAAGCCACCGGGTCTGGGACTCGAACCGCGCTTGACTACGTGGGAGTCCAGTGACATAGCCATTACGCCAACTGCTGGTCCCAACTCCAGAAACTTTTTAAGTGAAGACATTGAACTAAGGAAAATTTATTTGGAGGACATTGCTCTTTCTTTCAATCCCTGTTTAAGTATTTCTGGGAGGCAGTCCTTGTTGTCAATGGGCCCAAAAATGAAATAGATAGTGTTTGACTATCTCCTGTGTAGAGAGAATAATGATGGCTCATCAGGATATAGGGTAGTTGGGAATCCAATAAAATGTGAGAAGAAATTTGATTCATAGCCAAAGACTGATTTATAACCTGATTCCTACTTTTAGTTGATGAGAAATGTTGCTTGGAGAGAAGGTTATATCTTCAGTTTCCTCTTGCCTCTCAGTCCCGTTTACATCCTGTTATCATCTTTTACAGAGTCATTATCTAGAAGTTCCATGTACATCTTATGCCTTATTTGCCTTACACTAAGTAAAAAAATCAGTCTCCTTTTATGTACAATATCATAGTTTAATAAAATCAATGGATGGGGAACCAGCAGTTAACGTAATGGCTATGTCGCTGGACTCCCACGGAGTCGACCGTGGTTCGCGTCCCGGACCCGGTGGCTTAAAACTCACGCTGGGCACGTGTGCATGTGTGCCCAAGATCCCGAGAGAAGAATGGAGGAGAAGGGATTGCGGCATGACCATCCCCCCTGGGGGGTGATTTCTCGCTTTCTGTCTCTATGTCTCTCTTTATCTGTCTGGCGAGCGCACGCGCCCTATAGTGAAAAACCTCTCCAGAAAAAAAAAGGATGATATTTATCCAAGAATGGACAATCATTTCAGAGAGTAGAATTGGGAGAAATAAAGATTGAAGCAAAGCAAAGAGAATCAGACCTGATAGGAGTGAATCAGATAAATCTCGAGGAACTTCTTGCCTGCCTGCAGAATAAAGCCAGATGCTGGGGTTTGGCATTGTAAACTCTGATCCGGCTCCAACCTTCCTTTCCAGGCTCGTTCACCCACTCCTCACTTCACAGACTCTTTGGTCTGATTATATTGATCTGCTATTGCTTCAGAATGCCTGGATATTTCCCGCCTCTGGGACTTGGCAATTTTCCTACAATGGAGTACTGCTTCTCCAAACTCATTTACCTACTTGAAATCTATCCATTATGGCAATCTGATTAACCACTGCCTGCACTTTTCTCTAATTCTTCTGAAACCACTCATTTAATATTTATGATATATTGAATTTCTGATACTATTTTTTTCAACAAACACATATTTTGCTTATAACTATCATTGTAAACTATTTGGTAAAGGATCTACATACTATATTTGTGTTGGCTTTGTAATGTGGCCACTTTTTTTTTTTTTTTTTGAGAGGTTTTTGCTATAGGGCACGTGCGCTCGCCAGACAGAGAGAGAGAGACAGAGAGACAGAAAGCGAGAAATCACCCCCCAGGGATTGGCCACGCCGCAATCCCTTCTCCTCCGTCCTCCTCTAGGGATCTTGGGCACGCACGCATACGTGCCCGGCGTGAGTTTTAAGCCACCAGGTCTGGGACGCGAACCGTGGTTGACTACATGGGAGTCCAGTGACATAGCCATTACGCTAACTGCTGGTCCCCAATGTGGCCATGTGATTAGGCCAAACTACGTTTCCCGGAATTTCCTTTCCTGTGTGTCTCCAGTTAGTGTGGGCCATTCCAGAGAGATGTGTGAGAGATTTGGAGGGAAGAAGTGAAGCAGCTGCAGTTTTTCTTGCTCCTTCCTTCCCCACAACCATACATCCACTTTCCCTTCCTTACAGTCTGCTTTGAACTTCAAGCTCCAGCATCAGATGTCAAGATGACAGGTTACAGGGACTGCTCAGCTAGCTTCTGTGTTAGGTCGAATCACTGTAACAGCTGCCTTTTTGAAGAAGGCTTAGTTACATAATTAGTTTTACATACACACCCACCCCAAACATATAAAACAGGTATTTATGTGTGTGCAAATAGAACTTCTCAAAGCCATTTTTCTTCACAATAAAGTATTTCAGTATAATTAATACATAATACTACTACTAATAACAATAGGAGGATTTAGAAATCAGTACGGAGAAGAGAAATTATGATAGAAACCAGGCAATAATAAACAGGACCAAGGAAGGAAAATAGATATATCATGATTACCAAAAAGAACAAATTGAAAGAAATCTAAATAAGCAACAACTGGAATGGAAATAAAAACAAAACTGAAACAGAAACGTGGGAGAATTCATAACAATGCAAATTCACAATTGATGAGGACAGAGGTTTCCAAACTTTCTCAGTTTCTGTAATGTCTCAGTAATTTTTTTTTAACAATGCTTCCAGTTACTCTTAAGTATCCTCCTAAGAGATACTCAATGGTTTTGCTTACTAAGTGATTAGGTACAAAAAAGTTAATGAGTATTTATTTATGTCCCAACAACTTAATTCCTATTGGGTGCTGCACATTTTCTCAAACTTTGAATCACTTGGATACTTCTACCCTAATTTCTGTACCATATTTGATTTCTATATTGTACTTACTTTTTACCAAGCCACTACTAAAAACCCAGCTTGACAAAGATATGGCATTTAATAAAAAGAGGTAGTTATCTAATGCTGAAACTCTGAATTACCTCAAGCTCTTGGTTTGCATGGTATCTGACAGATGTCGCTACATTTCTCTCATAGTTTGAAAATATCTCATGATGCCCTTTTGAGTTTGCTAAACCACCCTGGGTACTTTGGCATATATACTGGGGACACAGGTCTAGGACTTTGAAAGGTAATGAAAGGAGTGATGGTAAAAAAAAAAAAAAAAAAAAGAGAGAGAGAGAGAGAAGAATTTAATGTATTTTTAGAAGAACAAAACTGCGACATATATTTAAAAATTCATTTATCCATTCATTCATTTGACAGCTGTTAATTGAGCACCTACATTATGCCATATAGGTGTATGCTATGTATATAGTTATGAAAGAGGTGGATATAGTCCTGCCATCAAATAACTTTCTTTTTTCTTTTTTTTTAGAGAGCGATTTTTGCTATAGGGCATGTGCACTCACTGGAGAAAGAGAGAGAGAGAGAGAACGCAAGAAATCATCCTTTGTGGGGATGGGTCTTCTGCAATCCCTTCTCCTCCATTCTCCTCTCTGGATTTTGGACATACAGACACACTTGCCAGGTGTGAGTTTTAAGCTGCTGGGTCCAGGACTTGAACTACAGTGGACTAGCTGGGAGTTCAGTGATGTAACCATTACACCTTCTGCTGGTACCTCAAATAACTTTCAGTCTAGCATACACAAGAGGCATTAGAAAAAAGTGGGAATTATGATAGAAGATAAATATGGAGGAAAGAAAGCAGATGGAAACGAAATTCAAGCTAGTCAGAAGGCCAGGTCAGGGCTCCTTTAATAACGTGTGCCTTGACCTGAGACCCAAAGGACAAATAGGCTCCATTTGAAGAAATAGTCGGCAGGAAGAGTGTTCCAAGGTGAGGACTTGGCATTCACAAAGGGCTAGTAACAAGAAAGGGCATGTCCTTAAAGGCAGAGAAAGTATTTCAGGATGACTGGAGCATTAAAATTCAAGAAGATGGATTGTACATGAAGAAACTGAGGAGACAGACGTCATATTTTGGAAGGCCATGTAAAATGGTTGAAAGATTAGATAGTATTGGGAACCAGCAGTTAGCGTAATGTCTATGTCGCTGGACTCCCACATAGTCGACCGCGGTTTGCGTCCCGGACCTGGTGGCTTAAAACTCATGCCGGGCGCGTGTGCGTACGTGCCCAAGATCCCGAGAGGAGAATGGAGGAGAAGGGATTGCGGCGTGACCATCCCCTCTGGGGGGGTGATTTCTCGCTTTCTGCCTCTCTGTCTCTCTCTGTCTGTCTGGCGAGCACACGCACCCTATAGCAAAAACCGCTCCCCCCCCCAAAAAAAAAATTAGATAGTATTCTAACAATGAAGGAGAGATTGTAACAGGTGTTTTTTTTGTTTTTGTTTTTGCTTCTCATAGGGCATGTGCACTTGCTAGAGAGAAACAGAGAGAAGGAAAGTGAGACATCACCCCCCATGAGATTGGTCACACCACAATCTCTTCTTCTCCATTCTCCTTTCCAGATTTTGGGCACTCATCCACATGTGACTGGCATGATTTTCAAGCCATCAGGTTTAGGACTCAAACTGTGGTGACCAGGTAGGAATCCTTAACCAACACACCGCTTGCTGGCCCCTTTAGCAGGTTTTAAGAAGTAGAATGACGTAAACAAATAAATGCCCCCAGATGTCATGCTGGCCACAGGGTGGATTGATTACAGGAGAATAAGACTGATGTAGAAAGATGAGTAAGGAAGTTGATCTAGTCAATGTTAGATAAGGCAGTGACTGGGTTGTTAACGTTGGTGCCTTTTTTCTAAACTCTGAGAATGTAGTTTGGGTGGGATCCAGAGAGCAGACAGAAGGATTAGGTTAAGATAGTTGTTCTCAAACTTGAGATGAATCAGAATCACCCGAAGGACTTTTTAAAATACAGATCACTGGGCTCCAACTACAGAGTTTCTAATTTGATAGGCCTGAGGTGGGGCCAGAGGTTTTGAATTTCTAACAAGTTTCTTGATGTTGTTGAGGTAGAAACTAAACTTGGAACATCACTGGCCTAAAACATGTAGTAACAAGAGGAAGGGGGAAAGAAATGAAAGATAAAGAGGGAACCATAGACAAGCCACTGAGAGAGGTTCACAAATATGGCTTTTCTTTTGTCCATGAAGTTAAAGGAGAGGTCATCTGTGGAGAGCAGATGGAGAGGCAGCCAAGCAGCACATCTGAAGATGGTGGGTGCTTAAAATTGAGATGGTGTTAAACAGGGAAGAGATTTGATTAAGGAAACATAATAGTATTTTGGGAGACTGCTGAGCTTCCAGATGAGGCTGGTATTCTTAAATTGATAGTTAGGCAAACCTACTAGTTTTTGTGATTTTATACAACAAAACTCAATTGCCCAAGCACAAGTGCAGAGAAGGAAGATATTTGGGTCATCCTCGTCAATGTTTTCCTAAGCTAGAGGTATAGAAGAATGGTGAGATAAGGGATATGGGGGAGTTGTTGAAATATTGGATTTCAAATATAGGTTAGAGTGAGAGGAAAGAGAAGAGAGGAAGATCCTGATAAAGAACAAGTGGAGAACTAGAGATTCTAATATATTGGAAAAATGCTGTATTACTGGATAAATGATTGAGCACATTAAAATAATTAGATATTTTAGTTTAAGAATAAATTCTTTAATTTTTATGCCAATTCCAGGTTGTTGATTTGTGGGGTGACCATAAATTATATGACTAAATGAAGTAAAGGAGAAGGTCGTTATAGATGAAGAATCAAGGTACTGGAATTTTGGAGAATTGTTCTCATAGATGTTGAAAATAGCTAAGATGGTGGAAGAGGCTAAAGTGACGGCAATGAGTTTATGTCAAACTCTTCAATGAATCAGGGAAATCAGCCAGGAGCTTGGTAGACTCCATTGGTGAAGAGGAGTGTAAGGTAATTAGGCAAAGAAGTGAATGATTCTTAAAGGAGGAGAGGCTTATAGAAAAGAGTAGAGGACTTGAGTGGTTCAGGAGCAGCAGTGAAAAGCAGAGTTCCCTAATTCAGACCTTCAAGTAAACTGGGTGTTGGAGAATGAATAGCCTCCCCTTGAGAGATCTACAGGGATAGCAAAGTCCTCAGGGGAGAGCTAGTTTCCTCTTAAGGAGACAAAGAAGTGTTTGTTAAAGAAGTTGAGATTGTAGGGAGCTGTTAATAATTAAATATGAGTTTTGGAGGACACGGTGGAAACATTTAAATTTATAGAATAAAGCAGCATGTTAGAGAAAATTGTTGGCAAGGAATCAATAAGCTTGTCATAACCTCATTACTTAATTTATAGTTTACTGAAGATTAGTGAAATTGATTTGTACATTTGCTGCGATTGTCAATTAGCTAAGGAAAGTCATTCACGTGCTCTTTTAACTCCATCAGCTATAGTCAGGTTAATAGCACCAAGAAAGAGTCAGAAAATATATACCTAATAATAACACTGATAATCTAAAAGCAGGAATTAAATTTGTATTATCTTATGCACTAAAAAATTACATTTATAAACCATGTTGAAACCAACCCAGAAATTTTGAGACCAAAGTCACCTATGTATGAAGGACTAAAAAGGTTAATGTGATTAAGATTTATTACGTTCATTGTTCCTGCTGCCATTTAAGACCAAGCAGTAGGTGGCTTTTATCCAAAAGAAAGCAACTATACTGAATTTATAATATTTCTAAACTATATATTGGGTCATTGGAAAAGTCATGATGTATTTTTCTATGCAAAAATGTGTCATAACTTTTTTGATGACTATGTGTATATATATATATATATATATATATATAAAATATTTGATATTTTCTGTAGGGCACATGGTCTCATTGGAGAGAGAATCTCTAGAACAAGTGGAGAACTAAAGATTCTAATACATTGGAAAAAATGTTGTATTACTGGCTAAATGATTGATCAAATTAAAATAATTAGATATTTAAGTTTAAGAATAAATTCTTAAATTTTTATGCCAATTCCAGGTTGTTGAATTATGGGGTGACCATAAATAATATGACTAAGTGAAGTGAGAGAGAGAGAGAAAGGGAATGTGAGAAAGCAATCCCCAGGGGAGAATGAACACACTGCCAACTCTTCACCTCCATGCTCTTTTTGAGACTTTGGGCACATGTGCACATACATTCTGTGTCCCTCAAACTGCTGGGTCCAAGATTTGAACCACACACTGAGCTATGTAGGATTCAGATGCCTTTTTCTTTTTTTGAGAGGCTTTTGCCTTAGGGCACATACACTTGCTGGAGAGAGAGAGAAACGGAGTCAGTGAGAGGGAAAGAGAAATCAGCCCCCCATGGGGGATGGCCATGCTGCAATCTCTTCTCCTCAATTCTTCTCCAGATCTTGGGCATACAGCCTAAAACTTAAACCCCAGGTTTTAGGCATCTATTCCTCTTCCTATTCTCTCTACCTTAGGATGGTCAGTTTCTGCTGTTTTTAAACTCTAGGATGTCTTCTTAATTCTCCTTCTTGATCCTTATCCCTATCTTTTTTCTTTTATTATTTTTTTTTGCCATAGTGTGCATATATTCAAGAGAGAGAGAGAGAGAGAGAGAGAGAGAGAGACAGACAGACAGAGACAGAGAGAGGGAAAGTGAGAAATCATCTCTTGGATGGACTGCCACATCTCAATCTTTTCTCCTTTATTCTCCTCTCAGGATTTTGGGCATGCACACATGTGCACCCAGCATAGTTTTCAAGCCACAGATCTGAGACTTGAACTGCAGTTGGCCATGTGGGAGCCCAGTGCCTTAACCACCATGCCACCTGCTGACCCCAATCCTCATCCTTATCTTAAATTACCTTTTAAAAGTTTTATTATTAAATTATTTATTTTTGCAAAAGGAAAAGGTAGTTTATTAAGTAAAAGTGAAAGTACACTTCTGGGATGTAGGAGCAGGACTGAGAGGATAGAGAAAGAGTGGCTCAAAAGGCCCTGGTGGTTACATTCTGAGAGGTATGTAATTTTTAAATTTAGGATTTAATGGTTGATCATTGGCTGAGCCCATTGATTTGTCTCATTAGCCATATTAAATGTGGTTTAATTTGCTAGACACCCCCCACTAGAAATATCCTGCTACATTACCTTGGGTGGGGAATTTTCTGCCCTGATTGTTTTTTTCTATATGGCCACATAGGAAGATATTCCAGGCCCCTTATCTGCTTCCATTTGTTAGCCTTCTCCTGCCTCATTTTTTCCCTGAGGGGCATGATCCCTATAAATATTTTTGGGGATTTGAAGATGGTTGGTCCATCTTCTGCTTCATGCTGGAAAGGTGTGTGGGCCCTACCTTTTAGGGATTATGCAACTTTTACCCTATCTTATCTAGGTTGGAAAAAAAGGCCAGGGACAGGTAGCTGAGATAGTACTGAGCGTTGTGAGAGTTGTCACTTGTGTTGGATGACTAGCAGCAAGATTCAGTGGAGGTCCCAGGGTTGGTATCCCTGTTGTATGGTCATTTGTAATTTTATTGCCTCTAAGTGAAAAAGGATAAACTTGGTTAGGAAGTGTAGGAGACAAGGCCGCAAAATGAGGATGAGAGTTAGCATTACCTGGTGTCACAAGAGTGGCAACAGCCTAAGTAACTGGTTCCAGATTTTTGACCAGATTCTCCATGAATCTGACAATTGCTCTAAGGCACCCAGTGGTCATACCTGGGTTGTAGCATGAGTTTTTTTTTTTTTTTTTTTTTTTTTGGCTATAGTGCGTGTGCGCTTACCAGAAAGACAGAGAGAGACAGAGAGACAAAAAGTGAGGAATCACCCCCCAGAGGGATGGCCATGCCGCATTCCCTTCTCCTCCATTCTCCTCTCAGGATTTTGGGCACGCACGTACACACGTGTGGCACAGATTTAAGCCACTGGGTCTGGGACTCGAACCGCGGTCAGCTACATGGAATTTCAGCAACATAGCCATTACACTAATTGCTGGTCCCAGACTGAACTATTTTTAAAAATTTTGTGAACATTTGTTGAATAATGTCTTTAAGTTCTGATTTCTTCACCATATGTAAATTTTTTTGAGAAGTTTTTGCTATAGGGCACGTGCGCTCGCAGAAAAACAGAGAGACAGAGAGACAGAAAGCGAGAAATCACTCTCTAGAGGGGATGACCACACTGCAATCCCTTCTCCTCCATTCTCCTCTTGGGATCTTGGGCACGCACGCACATGTGCCCAGCGTGAGTTTAAGCCACCGGGTCCGGAACTCGAACCGCAGTCAACCACATGAGGGTCCAGCGACATTGCCATTATGCTAACTGCTGGTCCCTATGAGTTCTTTTAACACAGATGGGTGCCTTAATTTTATTTTATTATTTTTTTTTTGAGAGGTTTGTGCTATAGGGTATATGCACTCGCCAGAAAGACAGAGAGAAACAGAAAGCAAAAAAATCACCCCCCTTGGGGTGGGGGGATGGCCACTCTGCAATCCTTTCTCTTCCATTCTCCTCTTGGGATCATGGGCATGCACACACACATACCTGGTGTGAGTTTAAGCCACTGGGTCCGGGACTCGAACCACGATCGACTACATGGGAGTCCAGCAACATAGCCATTATGCCAACTGCTGGTCCCATGGGTGCCTTAATATTAATAGCCACCTTGTAGGTCCCAAACTAGATCTCTCAGTGAGTCCTCAGTGGCTGAATTCCCTTGGGAAGATCTGAGAAGATTACCTGCCCTTCCTACTGGTCTATCCTTAGCCATTCAGTTATTTTAAAATCTTATGCATCATGTATATTTATTAATCATAAAGTTCAACCTCCCCTGCTTTTAGCATGAGTTGTCATTGTGCTAGTGGTCCACAGCCAAGTAGGAATATGGATACCTGTGTATTGTGCTGAGGGTGATGATAAGCAAAGCCAGCAATCTTTCGTCAACATTGGGTTGGTGATCTTTGGTTTTGGACAATCCTGTACTCCTTAGTTGGCTTAAGTACTGGCAGTACAGGAGTATTGCAAGGGGAATGGGAAGGCTTTAGTCGTCTAAATTAAAGGAAAAAAAAATACCTTTACAGTGGTTCAAGTCCTTTTCTAGTTTCTAGCCTTATAGGACACTGTTTGCAATGAGGGAATTTAGAGGGGTCTTTAACTTGTATTCTTACAGAGGATACTATTGTAGGCCTTCCTGGTTGTCCAGAGTACCAAGCCATGGGGTTGAATTTATCATTATGTGGGTCAGTACCCCCTCATATAATCATAATCCTTGGAGGTCTAAATGTAAATTGAAAGTTTAACCAGTATATCTTTTCCCGTAAGGGGGCCTGGGAAGCTGGGAACTATTAGAAATTCTTTTGATAATACTCAGTTCTTGGAGGGCTGAAATAACTCACAGTATTTTGTCCTTCCATTCCCTTAGCTGTTGTGGTTAGTGAGGAAGGCTTTCCTGAAAAGAAGGGAGAACAGAGTAAGTAGCCCCTGTATCTAAAAGAAATAAAATTGGCTTACCCAGGATGTTCAGAGTTCCCTGGGGTTCTTCAGTAGTTATGATAATTTCTTCAGATCCAGGCATTGAGGATCTCCCTGGGCCTTCTCAGTCATCGATTTCTTCCCCTTGGCTCACAAGGGCCTTGGCTGATCATTTTCCCCTTTGGGAGAGTGGACAGTCAACCCTCCAGTGCCAGGGATCACTTCCTATCTCAAGGCATTGATGGCAGGGCCTGGGACATGGCTAGGTTCAGTCTCTTGCTCAACATCTGGCCTCTTGAACTTGATGCAGGAATTTGCAGGAATTTGGTTAATAGGTAAACTCTTGGATGGATTGTGGGTACAAGGACTTTGCCAATTGGGACAGCCATAAGCCTGACTTGCTGTATTTTTTTCTTTTTTCCTCCTTGAAATTCTGTTTAATAAATGTCATGAAGGCAGTGTCAAGTAATAGAAACTGATTGGTTTGGGGTCCCATATGTAGCTTTTGAAGTTTTTGCCTGGTATTAGGAGTAGATTGGTTAATGAAGTATTATCCCCAAAGAGCCCTTCCTTCTAGAGAAATAGGGTCCAGATTAGGATATTTTCTAAACCGTTCTTTTAACCAGTCATAGAAGGTGGCTGGGTTTTTTAAATCTTTTTTTGTATGATCATTCTTAGTTTGTCATAATTTACAGGTTTTTGTTTCCCACGTCTCATTCCTGCCAGGAGAGCCACTTCAGTTCATTCCCACTGGGGTGTTATAATCCCACTCACAGTCAGTTGTAGACACAGCCTCTCCTCCTGGAAAATTTCCTTTTGGCATCCTAGAAAATGGAGCATTTGTTCTTTGTGTGCTATGTCTAAGTTCATTCCTTCACAATAAGTATACAACAAAGCCAGGGTCAAAGTTTAGAACCTGTCAGTAAATTTATCAGGGTCCTCAGAATATTTTCCCAACTTGTCTCTGCATTGGTGAGTATCACTAATGGTGAAGGGGACTTGGACTCTAATTGGGCCCCATTGTCCAGGTATTTCCCTCAAGGGGTAGAGAATTACCTTTATTTTAACTTCTTAGAGAGGTTTTTATTTTTTTCTGGTTGGAACTTGATTGACAGAAATGTCTAAATGTCTTAACTTCCCAAGTTCTGATAAAGATGCTGTAAGTATATATGAAGAAAATAAGGCAGTGACTGATAAGTACTTAACACATTTTCAAGTGTGAAAAGCAACTTTACAAAGCTGTTATACATCATTCTTCTAAATAGTACCAAAAAAAAAAAAAAGTCATGAGCATCTTGAGGACAATATATGGACACATTAAATAACTGTACTCACTTTCTTAACTCATGACAAATCACAGCAGAAAAAATTTCTTTTGAAAAGAATGGAGCCCAAGATGTGGTGATTTGAATCATTTTGATAGTAGTTTGAGGAAAATAACAGTCATCAGAATAATTCCCAACTTTGGAGTACTTATTGCCACAGTTACAAGTAGTTCAAGTACTTTGCATTTGCATTTTATTCAAGCGATGTTTTCCGAAGGCCACCTATAATTCAAAACTCACATAATTCTAGACCAAATTTTCCATAAGCCTGAATAAATCTACGGATTGTTTAACTAGTACAGGAAGTCATGGCAATTGATCGGCCTCTTTTATGATCTTTTTATCACATCCATTTTTCCCCATTGTAATTGATTTTGGCATATTCCTGCACTCACACTAGGCCTATCAATTGATCAATAATACAGCATATACAATAATAATATAGCATACACATATGAAAGGAGGAAATGAAAGTGTGATAATAGTGAATGAAAATAATAGTGCAAAATTTTTTTGCCCAGTTCTGATACGAGTAAACAAAACATGATTTACATACTATGGAAGTAAAATTGTAGGTGGGTATTTTAGGTTGACATGAAAGGATAATCCATTAGGTCATTGGGAAAGTCATGACTTTTTTATGTTTTAATATGCGAAATGTGTCATGACTTTCCTGATGACCCAATATTTGGCAATAGCGTATATGTGGTTTGCAGTGAAGTTGACCTGCAAGCTCTGAAATCATAAAACTCTTAGTAAATGTTTGAAATCTGAGGAATTTTAGATCAATATTTTTTCAAACTTTATGCCTGAAATAAGAATTTAACATTATGTTATTATGTATCATATCAAATTTGCACAGTGTATTTAATGGAAAATGAAAACCCCAGGTCATCACAAGTTTTGATGCTTTACTAGTGCCAAGTCAAAGGTCACATACATACTCAGAAGTTCTTTTTAAAAAAATGATTAAGGAGATTGAGACCACAGAAATAAACCCCAAAGCTTATAGCCAACTGACTTTTGACAAAAAATACCAGTCAACCCACTGGGAAAAGGAAAACCTCTCTAGCAAATAATGCTGCAGAAAGATGAAACTGAATCCTCATCTTTCACCATTAACAAAAATCAACTAAAATGGATCAAAGGTCTGAACCTAAGTTCTCAAACTGTAAAACTACCGGTGGAAAACACTGGGGAAACTCTGGGACACATTGGGGTAGGAAAAGACTTCTTAAATAAGACTCCCAAAGCATGGACAATAATCCCTAAAATAGACAAGTGAGATTTTATCAGATTAAGAAGTTTCCACAGCAAAGGACACAGTAACTAGTGTGAATTGACAACCCTCAGGATGGGAGAATATTTTTGTAAAATATGCCTCAGATAAGGGACTGACAACCAGAATACACAGAGAATTCAAGTGGCTTACCTGAGAGGAAATAAAAAAAGATTAACCCAATTAAAAAATGGGAAAATGAGCTGAACAAAAATCTCTCTAAGGGAGATATGTGAACAGTCAAAAAGCATATGAGGAAATGCTCAACATCCTTCATCATAAGAGAGATGTAGATTAAAACCTCAGTGAGATACCACCTAACCCCTGTCAGAATGGGAAAGATTAAAAATATAAAAAGTGACAAGTATTGGCAGGGTTGTAGTGAAGGGGAACTTGCCTACACTGTTGGTGGGAATGTAAATTGGTTCAGCCACTGTAGAGAACAATATGGAGGTTTCTCAAATATCTACAAATAAAACTACTTTTTTATTTTTTTTAATTTTTATTTTTTAATTTATTTTTATTTTTGAGAGGTTTTTGCTATAGGGTGCGTGCACTTGCCAGGAATACATAGAGAGACACGGAGAGAGATAACGAGAAATCAACCCCAGGAAGGATGGCCAAACTGCAATCCCTTCTCCATTCGCCTCTTGGGATCTTGGTCATGCATGCACACATGCCCGTTGTGAGTTTAAGCCACCGGGTCTGGTACTTGAACTGTGGTCGACTACATGGGAGTCCAGTAACATAGCCATTACGCCAATTGCTGGTCCCAGAACTACATTTGATCTAGCAAATCCCACTTCTTAGTATCTACCCAAAGGACAGGAGAATGCCCAGTTGGAAAAGTGCTTGCACATCAATATTTATTGCAGCATTATTCACAATCGCTAAGTAATGGAACTAACCCAAATGTCCATGAACAGATGAATTGATGGAAAAAGTGTGGCACATATACTCTATGTAATACTATTCAGCCATTAAAAACAACAACAACAACAACAACAACAACAAGATCTTGGCATTTGATAGAAAGTGGTCAAATGTGGAAGATTTATTGCTGAGTGAAGCAAGCCAGGCTATGAAAGAAAGACATTGTACGCATCTACTTAATGTGTACTGACTATCTGCACTGTATGGTAGATATTGAAAGATTGGAGGGCATCAAAGCAGTGAAAATAGTTATGGATGCTGAAGACAGTGTGGAATGGGGGTGGAGTAGGGAAGAGTATAGAATAGGATAGCACGAGAGAGGTATAACATTTGTGGGATACAGAAATGGCTTACCTGTTGATGATAACATGTATGGTATTCTCAACTGGACTGGTATGAGAAGTATTTCAGGTTGAATAAATTCTCTTTACAAGCCAAATAAGATATAGTGATTGAATGTTTAAAAAATAATAATGAGAATAAATAATAATAATAATAATAACGTGAAAAAAATGAAAAGCTACTTGATGATGATGTGGAGAGTAATGTCTTTGTCTTTACTGATACGCATGGTAATCACTCTGGAAAAAGAAATGTTATATACTGTAAAGATATATGTGGTTAAATGTAATATAAAAATATCATTAAGGGTGAGTTCTGGGAAAGATTGTTGACAAGGGACCCTGGTATACTTTCCTCCCACAAAAAAAACCCAAAAAAACAAAAACAAGAACAAGAACAAAAGCAAAATCAAAGAGCAGACATCTGATATTTGCCCAGAGCCACAGAGGGTGAACACTGGAGTACATGCCATGTGGAAGGGACGCTGTGGTATGCAGAGAATCAGGACTAATTTATAGAGAAGTGATAAAAATATTTTGTATTTACTAGTGTATCTCCCTAGTCAGGAGCAGCTCAAGATGAGAAGACTTCTTGTGGTGGGAAAGAGGTGAGTGGGAAGCTCATAGCTCCCTCTTCAATGAGTGGACAACTGAGGCCCTTGCTATGACAGGAGCCCTAGGCCCCCACTGGGCCTGGGTCCAGCTTGGGAGGCTGCTGGGGAGCCCATATTATGTCAGAGCCTATGACAGGGGGTCCAGTCCAGGTTTTGCTCTCCTTCAGACAGGCTAATGCAGTATGGTAACATCTTGAGGCCCTGCTAACCTGTGGTTCTGTGCAGGCATGTGCCCACCCTGATTATGACCCTCCAACTTGGGCTGGCAAAGGTAGGCTTGTGGCCAACACCCAGTGATATGCCAGTGCCAGTGGTGGACCTACCGTCCAGAAGATCTGTACTTCAAGGAACTACAATAGAAGAGCTAGAACTAACTTAACCACAAATTAGTGGAAGGAAGAAAATGATAAACATCAGAGCAGAAATATATGAAGTAGGAAGCAAAACATAAAGATAAATAAATATGGGCCAGGTGGATGATATGGTGGTTGAAACAGCTGGATTCCATGTGGATGACTGCACAATTCAAGCCCTGAACCAGGCAGTTTGAAATAAACACTGGGCACATGGCCCAAAATCCTGAGGAGAGAATGGAGGAAAAAGGATTGCAGCATGGTCATCTCTCCTGAGGTAAGGAGGGGTACTTCCCCTCTCTCTCTCTCTCTCTCCTCTCTCTCTCTCTCTCTCTCTTCTCTCTCTCTCTCCTCTCTCTCTCCTCCTCCTCTTTCTCTTTCTCTCTTTCCAGTGGGCACATGTGCCCTATAGCAAGTTGAAAAATAAATAAATAAAATGAAATATCAACAAAACAAGAAGTTGGTTCTTTATAAAGATAAACAAAGGCCAACCCATGGCCTAGCAGTTAACGTGGCCAGATTCCACATGGCCTCTTGCATGATTGGAGTCCCAGAACTGGCAGGCTATTGGGCACATGTTTGTGTGTGTGTCCAAAATCCTACCCAAAAAAGGGAGAAATGGAGGAGAAAGGATTGCCACATGACCATGCCCCATGGGAGTGGTTTCTCACTTTCCCTCACTCTCTTTGTCTCTTTCTGGCAAATGTATGTTCCCTCTGGCAAATTATAAAAAGAATAAATAAAAGATAAACAAAATCAACAATCCATCAGCTTGACTTAAAGAAAAGAGAGAGAAGATACCAATGGATACAATCAGAAATGAAAAAAGAGATTATAACTCATACTACAGAAATATAAACAATCATTAATGTCTATGGCCGACTATAAACCAGCAAGTTGTAAAACTTGGCAAAAATCAACAAATTCCTGAACATATACAACCAATCAATATTGAATGAGAAATAAATAGAAAACCTAAATAGATCAATAATGAGTAATGAGATTGAATCAGTAATAAAAAGTCTCCCTATGAAAATAGCACAGGACTGAACAGCTTCACTGCCAAGTTCTATAAAAATTTTAAGAAAGCTACTACCACTTCTTAAACCATTCCAAAAAAAATTGAAGTGGAAGGAATCATTTAAAACTCATTTTATAAGACCAACATTACTCTTACACCAAAACCAGACAAAGTTATGACTAAATAAATAAATAAAACACCAGAAAACTATAGACCAATATTCCTGATGAACATAGATGCCAAAATCCTCAAACAAATATTATAAACCAACCAACAGTCCATTAAAAACAATGAGATCTTTACATTTGATACAAATGGGACGACTATGAAAGACTTAATGCTAAGTGAAACAAGCCAGACTTTACATGTCCCCACTCAATACATACCAAATGTTCATGGTCTCTCTCTCTTCTATATATATATATATATATATATATATATATATATATATATATATGAAGAAAGAAAATGTACATGGGCCTGTGATCCTGGCCATCCGAGGCTGGGGGTAAAATCATGGCGCTAGAACTCAGCTGGGAGTGCTTTTCTTTCTCTTCCCCTTCTCTCTCTCTGTGTCTATCATTCTTATGAAAGAAAGAAATACATTTTCAGAAAAAGAAATTGGAACAACATGAGGAGATTCTATTGTTCTATACCACAGTAGTATAACTATAGTAAAACTATAGTTAAAAATAGTTTACTGTAATATCAAAATAACTAAAAAGAAGAATTTTAGTGTTCACAAAACAAAATAATTATAAACATTTGAGATGATAAACCTGTTAATTATCCCAATTTGATCTTCATGCATTTTTTTAATATCATGGAAAAAAATCACACTGTACTGCATACATATGTACAATGACTATATGTCAAGATAATAATTTAAAGTATGTATAATTTTAAAGAATACACACACACACACACATATATATATGTTTAAATTTTACATTAATTATTTTTTAGTTTTGCCAGAGGACATAAGTACTTGATAGAAACAGAGAGAGGAAAAGTGAGAAATCACTCTCCTAGAGGAGATGGCCAGGCTGCAATCCCTTCTCCTCCATTCTCTAGGGATATGGAGCACTAACACACACATACCTGGCATGATTTTCAAGCCTTCAGGCCTGGGACTCAGTCTGTGGTTGGCCATGTGGGAATCCAGCACCTCAACCACCATGCCACATGCTGGCCCCAAATTATTATTCTTTTGCATTTAATAATAAGAGTGTTGGAATATTAATGGGCATGTTATTCATGGCTGATAATTCCTCTTTACTTTGCAATTTTTCTGCTGGTAACGGTAAATATGAGGTTTGGGTATCCATTTCCTTAAGGAGAGGTAGTTACAACAGAAGAGTAGAAAACTCAGTCAAGTCTTGGCTTGTAGTTTTTAAAAAAGGCTTATAAACTCAGGGAAGAAACAAATGAGGAAAAAAAAAAAGCATGTTCCTGAGTTTGAAGAACCTACACATTTGCACTAGCTTTAAAAATTAGAGCATTGAAGTGCTTGGCATGGAGTTACGCCATGAGCAGCAAACATGAAGAAATACTGTTGAGGACAGTTTTCCATCACCCAGACTAGATGGAAAATGTCAAGAATGGCCAGGAAGAAGAGTAGGAGAGAAGAACAAAAGTGAGTTCTAAATATGCCTCTTGCTAAGTGGATCTGTACTCTGTTTCCTCTGATTAGAAAGGAGGAATTGGAAATTAAATACTCATGGGTGGATTTGGGTGTTCAGACTAGAAGCAACTATAACCTTACTTCAGAGGCAGTGCCCAAGACAGCAAGCTATGAAGAGATGTATTCCTGAATTCCTCAGAACTCAGAGGAGGTGAAATAGAAGCATCTGTGTAGCATGTCTAGGTAGAAAGGACATCAGACTGCCTCAGAAAATTTTTGGTCATTCTCAAGTGGCATAGGACAGTGGTCATTTCTTTCCAACCCACTATGAGCCCCAAAAGCAGCTGAGTAGACTATGGCAGAGCCAGGACTTTGTTGACAGCATAGTAGAGGTGAGTGATGTTTAGACTTGTCTGCAGACCCATAACCACACTGATGTCTTAGGTCAGTATTTCCCTAAAAAGGCCCATGACCTACAGTAGGAAAGACATTTGACATTGTGGCTCAGAACACACAAAATGTTCACAAAACAATATTTGTGATTCTGGCTTATGTTTTCCTTCTTTTTCTATTTTATAGTTTCATTAACATCTTCTGATACAATCTATTAAATTGACATCATAGATTAAAACCTACATTTTGGCAAACATTCTTCAATGAACAGGGAACCTATACAGAGGGGAGGGGAGACATCCAAATTGACTGAAAATGGGGTCAAATGGTGATTAGGTGAAATTAAAAATATGTAAGTATATTTCACACACAACTAGGTATGTGGAAGAGAAATTGAAATCTATTCTAAATTCAGTACTTGTACTTAATAAAGAAGTACATTTGAGGATAAAATTTGAGTAGAAAAGAATGCTGATACCTTATATTTCATAAATTGCTCATGAGCTTTTCGAACCATTTGGCATAATAGTTTAGTGTAACCCTGTTGCCTAATGGTAGCTTTCTGAATAACAGGGGAAATACATGGTTGTAAATAACCTTTTGGAATATCAACTTTGTCAACCTGAAGCTATCATGGGGTGATGAACACTTCTTCAGGAAAGAGTGGATGATGTTTTAAAATTCTTTCAAATGAGAGGGGCATATTTTCTCATGTATATTGAAGGTGAGGTTAGTGTGATAGAATTTTGTTCTTACCAAAGTAAGAGCTTATACCAGAGACTCTAGAGTTCTATGTCATGTTAATCACTCTTTCCTTTTAACAAATTTGTGTTCTTTCCTTAAATGTATGTCACTCTCCATGCTAATAAATCTTTTGGTGGAAACTGAGTCAAATTTTGCTGAAAAAATTAGATTGTTGGCATTCTATTACATTAAATACTATACCTTATTGTTGGTCTACAATGAAAAAAAAATATAATAGGCTCAGAAATAATAAGGATCCAGAAATAATGTCCTAGGGCTGTAAAGCTGCCAGGAAGAGAATTCTTGATTCACTAGTCAAAAAAGACTGTCATGTTGACATACCATGACCTAATCTGTAAAGGCAAAAAAGTGACAGAGACACAGACTGATGCTAGGTTTCACTTGAGCCTAAACTCAGGCAGCCCATGGGATTCAGGACAAAGACCTTTCGTTTCTTTACATCAATTACCCACAGGCCTAGACCCACTCTATGGCTCTGAAGCTCACTATTAACTTAGTAGGAGCAAGATCTTTGGTGAAAAGATAGTGAAATAGAATAATTACACCTGTGCTGAGAATCCTTCCACTCTGTCCCCTGTATTCCTTATCATATACTTATGGTTAGATTTTTAAAAAAATTATTTAATTTAATTTTATTTATTCCTAATTTACTTTAACTTGACCAGACAAACACACACACACACACACACACACACACACACACACAGAGAGAGAGAGAGAGAGAGAGAGAGAGAGAGAGAGAGAGTGCAAGCCACCAGGACCAGGCCTTGAACTTCGGTTGCCCATGTGGCAGTGTCCGGTGCCTTAACCACCACTCCACCTGCTGGTCCCAGATTTTTTTTTTGTTTTTTAATACAAATGCAGGTGATGTGGAGGTTAAAGTGACTGAATCCCGCAAGACTGACTGTGAGGTTTGAGTCACAAACCCAATAGTTTAAAAACATGCCAGGCATGTGTGTGTGTGTGTCCATAATTCAAGGGGAGAGTGGAGGAGAAGGGATTGCACTGTGGCTATCCCCTTGAGAGGTTAATTCTCATAGAGTGGGGACAGCAGGTGGCATGGTGACTAAAGGCATTGTACTCCCACATGTCTGACCCTCCTTAGATTCCCAGACATGGTGGCTTGAGAGTCATGCTGGGCATGTGTATGTGCATGTTCAAGGTCCTAGGAGGAAAATGAAGGAAAAGGGATTGCAGTGAGGCTATTTTTTCTGGGCGGTAATTTCTCATATTCCTTTTCTCTGTCTCTCTGTATGTTTTTCTGGTGAGTACATGCAACCTCTGGCAAAAACAGAAAATAAATAAATAAATAAATAAGTAAATAAATAAATAAAACCAAGAAAATAGATAGTGCATATAGGTCTCAAGTCTTCTGTAAATAAAATACAATTATGGAAAACTGCTAAAAGAAAATTCTATGATCACCTGAAGGCAACTAAACACACATTTAAAAAATTACTCTGGTTTTGGCCCTGTGTACTGGCAGTTAAGGGGAACTAGATCTCACATGGCTGAACATGTGGTTTGATTCCCAGACCTGAAACCTTGAAAACCATACCAGACACATGTGCATGCATGCCCAAAGTCCCAAAAGTATAGAGAAATGGAGAAGAGATTGCAGTGTGACTGTGCTCCATTGGAGGGTGCTTTCTGCTTTCTCTCTCTGGTAAGTGCATGCACCCTCTGGCAAATTAAAAAACAAAACAAAACAAGACAAAAAACTTACAATGTAGGCTTATAAACAACTCTCTGTGCTGGATTCAGATTTGGTTTATCATTTCGTCTTAAATCAAGGAATAAAGAATTCAGTTACTGTCAAAAGAGTACAGAGAGAAGAAAAATACAGATCAGACCAACCCAACCAAACTCAACTTAATCTATCCTAGAGCACGTAGGTCTCAGATCACCTTCTAATGACCTAGTCTTTAGTTCAGGGGAAGAAGGAGGGTAACTATTTTTAGCAGGAGTGGAAGTTGGTGGCGTGAGAGGTAGAAAGTTACATCAGCTTTACCTAGAAGCTTTTTCAAAATGCATACATCCATTCATTTCTTCTTTCGCCTATAGATCCTGATGTGAACCATCCAATCAAAATTGAATTCATCATCCCAGAGAAGAATTATTGCTATGACGACCCATTGTTGCTGTTGATGATAGTATCTGGCACTACTTTGATGCAACAAGGGTAAAAACAAGGTTAAAAATCACTCCCTTTGAAGATCACTTCAATAAGATTTTTACTAATTTATAGTAACTCTTTATTTAGCTTTAATATCTAGTCAATTGGAATTCTGATCACTTGAAAATATTTTTATTTGCTTTCCCTGAGTCAACATTCCCTCATTATCTCATAGTTTTAAAGAAAAATTAACCAAACATAAATCTGAAAAATGTCTTTACAATGGGATTCCCCTGCCCACTTCCTCAGGTCAAGTGGTGATAAATGTTCATATATTCTTCATTTTTAAAAAGCTTATAAAAAAGAGTATTTGCCCCCAGCTTCTTGAATAAGAAATGGATGCTGCATTGTCTTCATTAATTCATATGATCAAAAAGCCAGTGTTATAAATCCAGGTAGGCCATCAGTCTTTCGAATATTCCTTTTAGCAACAGTGTCTTCCTCTTTCTGTATAGCCATGGCAACCAGATCTCTGCAAGTTGTTTGGGTATAGTTCACATAGGGTCTTTGTTGTAGAAGAGCTGCAAGCAATTTGTTTTCCTTAAAAAAAAATGAACCGAATGAAATGAAATTATACAATATGAGACTATCAAATTGTATTATGTAACTGTGAATAAAATAAAATATATTAGCTCTAAAGTGCCACTGGGTATTAAGAAGGGCCTAATGGGATTTACATAAATTATCATAAATAAATCTCCTCAGGTTACCCACATTCTGGGATATAAGGCAAGGGACAGTGAACTGTAGTCTCTGACATTTTATGAGATCATGGTTTGTTTTGTTTTTTTTTTTTTTTTTTGGACAATTTTATACAGAAATCATTTAATATAACTCTTCACAAAATGATAGAAAATTTAAAAAGATTATTACTTCAGCTTTCCGTGTGAGGTCCAGTGTACAAGTTTTACTTGACCCAGTTGTATTTCTCAGGTAGGTAGATGATGCGAGTCATTCTGAGGGCAACTTTACATAGTAAGCTCATCCCAGATCGTTGTCATTGAAAAATGATAGCAATATAGTCTCTTATTTAATAGGAAACTATGGATAAAACATAATCTCATTCAAATTGAAATTTCCATATGGTAGATAATTTTAGTGTGTAGCATTTTGCATTTTATTAAACAGTCAAGGTAAGAAGGTCATCCAGGCATCTGAGTACTGGAATTTGAATGCTGAAATCTGAAGTAACCTCTCCCCACCCAGTAATTCAGGTAATATAAATCTCACATGCTTTTTTTTTTTTTTTTCAGTTTTCCAATTTCTTTTAGAGTCAATATTCAGATTTATTATTATTATTATTTTTAGGGTCCCTGCCTCTTATTCTATGATCTATTACTTTTTATTTGTATATAAACAATTGAAGGGCAATGTGAATGTAGTGTATCAATTTTAGAGTCAAACTTTTTATAGTTTTTGTCATTGTAGGCAGTGATGTGCTGGTAAGTGTTTAGTAACAGACTTTCTGGGGGTGGAAAGGAGAAGCCCTGATTTGTAATAGCTCCCAAGTTCCGTCATAGCTGATTTCAGGCTATTAAGGTGATGCCTCTGGATGCAGCCTTGGAAGGAGATGTGTGACTAGCTGGTTACGTGCTTCTGTTGTCCAGATGTGATAAACATGATTATGAAAGGGTAAATAATAGAAAAAATGAAATAACATAGCTAGGAGGTGATGTTTTGGGGGCTCATATTACCTTCGTTTTTGATAGAATCTATCTAACTTCAAGTTAATAATTAATTTTTAACGGTTAGCCGAAACAACTGGCTCACAAGATTCTTGACAATTTACCAATCTGCTTGCAAATCCTGGTCTAAGCCTGGCTCCAGTGCATTGTTGGTTGTGGGTGATATACCATGGTATGGAGTTTGAACTAGTCTTCAAGTGGCTACGTTTTGAATATGTTTATAAACCTATCTGTTTCTCTGAGAGAACAGAAAGCAGAAAATGAACTAAATGAAGAACTGCCTCCAGTCTGTGGGCCAAAGCACCTAAGCTCTCATTAGCATGTTTCGCTTCTCAGGTGCACTGCTTCCCCCTATCTGAACATCTCTGAAGTTAGGATGTATCTTTTAATTAAATACAAACTTTCTCAATGTTTACTTTGTGGTGTTTTTCCATAGTGCTAAATTAATGGTGCATCTCAACAAGTTAGATAGAGCATCTTAAACATGAAAATATTTTATACTTGAAAGAAATTGCTGATTTGACAAAGACACTATCAGATTTTCTAGTTCTTTTTAAATTGGCAAATGCAAGAAAGCCCCCTTAAGGTTCAGTATCTGAACATTAATTTGAAATATCTAAGTACTGAGTTAGATCAAGAAAGCCCTAATCTATCAAATGAAGGGGCTGGCATTAAAATGTTCTAGTTCTTTAAAGTCAAAACTGTCATGTTCTAAGAAAACATTTTCTCCTCATCATAGCTTCAGTGTTAACGCCCATTATGTGAAGAATAAAGCATGTGCTAATCTATTTCTTGTAGTAAATTGGCTATATCCATTACATGTTTTAGGGAAGAAAAATAAAGGGTTGTTAATGCAGAAAGTGTTAACTCTAGATGACATTTGAAACATCAACTGCGTATTGGGATCCAGAGATAGAAAATTGCCTTTATTCACATCTGCTGCCAAGTTATGCCACCTTCTGATTTTGGAGAAAAAAAAAAATGTTGTATTTATGTCAAGGCAGAGAAACAAATAGAAAATTCTATTTTCTCTTTGTGCATGGCCTGCTGTGGCAAATTAGTTTACCCTATCACCCTTGCAGACATTAATGAAATGAAGGTAGGAAAAGCAAAGGGATGGTACTTATCCTGTGGAGTTTGATTGTTGGTCCATGTTTTATCTTTTTTTGGGGGGTGGGGGTGGAGGAGGGTTTTTTTTTTTTTTTTTTTTTTTTTTTTGCTATAGGGCATGTGTGCTCACCAGAAAGACAGAGATTGAGAAAGAGAGAGAGAGAGAGAGAGAGAGAGAGAGAGAGAGAGAGAGACAGAAAGACAGAAAACGAGAAATCATCCCCCAGGGGGGCTAGCCACACTGCAATCCTTTCACCTCCATTCTCCTCTCAGGATCCTGGGCACGCACACATATGCACCCAGCATGAGTTTAAGCCACTGGCTCTGGGACTTGAACCATGGTCCACTACATTGGAGTCCAGCGACATAGCCATTTACACCATCTGCTGGTCCCCATGTTTTATCTTTTAAAACAATAAATGACGTTTATGTTTTCTGTTTATGCTATTCTCCATATTTAGTGAAAAATTTTGAAAATTACAGAAAAGTATAAAAGTAAAAGTAAAAATCATGCATAATCTCACTTCCTAGGAAGAATAATTTCACCCAGAAATAATAAAATAATAAAAATAATTCTACAGTTTGGCACATTTTTTTTTGTGTGTGAATATTTCTACTTTTTCCAGAGGAAAGTTCTTTTGAGTAATATCATTATATCAAGAGATAGCAAATTTGTAATCTTTTGTAAAATTGGACAACTTTATATTCCTATGATGGTCTATGACAATCCCTATTCCACTGCATTCTTGTTAATGTCATATATTATCATTTCATTTACCAATTTAATAACACATATCAGCACCCAATTATTATATTTTAATTTGTGTCTATTTGATTATTGATGCTTTGATTAATGACACTTTGATATTCAACCTTTAATTAAGGTAGAACTGCCTGTACATCTCCATTAGCTATCTATATTTCTCTTGTAGATAGCTATTTAAAATTTTTCAAATGTTTACATTTTATGTGGTGATACATAAAAAAACCCTCTCTATGAAGGATAACATTTCTTGCTATGTATATTTAAAATATTCTTTTTATTTTTCTTTAGAGAGATTTTTCCTATAGGGCACATGTGCTCACTTGAGAGACAGAGACAAACAGAGAGACAGAAAGTGTGAAATCACCCCCCCCCCAGGGGGGATGGCCAAGCTGCAATCTCTTCTCCTCCATTGTTCTCTTGGGATTTTGGACATGTATGTACATGAGCCCAGAGTGAGTTTTAAGCCACTGGAACTGGGACTCGAACTGCGGTTGACTACAATAGGAGTCCAGTGATGTAACCCTTATGCCATCTGCTGGTTTCCTTAATTCATTTTTTTTTAAGAAAAAATTTTCAAATTGTCAAAGCAATAATGCTCATGATAAAATGCTAAGAGACTATGAAAAGTATATAGACAAAAATGAAAGTCAAGATAATCCCTCTTTGCTATGAAGAGAATTTTTGCATTTCTCCCAAATTTACGTGTTGAAATCCTAAACCCCAAGGTAATGATATTAAGAGGTGGGGCTTTGGGAGATGATGGATCATGGGGATAGAGTCCTTAGGAATAGGATTAGTGCCCTTAGGCTCAAGAGAGCCCTTGTCACTTTCATTACTTGAGGTCTCAGTGAGAAGGTGGCTGTCTCATCTGTGAACCAGGAAGTGAGCCCTCCATGCTGATGAATGACGGCATCTTGATCATGGACTTCCCAGCTTTCAGAATTGTAAGAAGTAAATTTTTGTTGTTTATGAGCTACGAGTCTATGGCATTTTGTTATAGCATCCCAGACTGACTATGACAATGTTCCTAGATGTAATTACAGTTTACATTTTGGGGGCTTTGCCTCTTGGCCTTCCATACCTTCCCAGACCCTTTCTATTCACAAATTCAAATTCACAGAGTATGTTGGATCTTTCCTAAAAATATAAGATCATATTCTGATTTTATAAAAGTAATAAATTCTTGTCTTAGTTTTGATTCCTCCAGATGCATGCTATGAGACAAGAACTTAGGTAAATCACACTCATACATGTAAATCATGGCAAAACCAAGGCTTTTTATTTGTTTATTTTTCCAGTGGTAAAGATATAATGAGCCACTTTTAGATTTAGATAGTTTGTTACTTGCACAGACTGTGAACAGAAGAAAAAAACACAGAGGCCATCCCCTTGGACTTTGTCCTACACACTGAAACAAAAGGAGCTGGATGACTACATTGGCATTTGTAGACCAAGATCTTGACAGCCACTGGTGACTTTAGATTCTTCAGCTATGTTCTGATGGGGTTAAGGCAGAGGGCCACACAACAGCAGACCTAAAAAGAGGTTGGTAGTGAGAAATTATCCTATGACAGTGAATAGGGAGGCGAGTGGGAGATGGCCTGGTATCAACTCCTCATAGAACTTTCATATTCTGGATGAATCACAGGTGTTCCATAAAGACTCTGGTATGTCATGGTTCAAACCTTTACCCGTATGGACACTTGCAAGATTGCCAGGTACCACAGATGAGCAGATTGTCTATAGCAGGTGGTTTATATAAAAAGTAATCTCAAGAAGCAAAAGAAATGCGGAAACTAAAACAGAGAAGAGAGAAAAATCAACAAAGTGTGCAAGAATGAATTGGTTACTGTTGTGAGTAATTAGGCCCAATCCCAGTGGGAACTCTCTGAGAAACTGGCTTAGACATGCTACAGGACAGGAAAGCTGGGGTATTTGTCTGGTTCCTCTTTGGTTGTGGGTTGCCCCTCATTGATTCCCTGGCTTTTCTATGAGGTTTTGTATGTAGGTTAAGCAAGATTCAAAGGAGCCAAAGAAAACCTTTGGGAAGAGAAGTTAAGAAACAGGCATTAAGGTCAGGATCTGTCAGCAGTTTGGCAATTGCCCACTGCAGCTGCAGGTGAACTCAGAGAAGGGCAGAAAAGCTATGGGCCATGTCTGCCACAATGCAGAACACTGTGAAAAAGGCAAAGCATTATGAGAAGAGATAAACAAATATCTAATTCCACTACTAAGAGATCATTTAATTAACATTCAAACTGTATTTCTCTTTATCTTCTTCCATTAGATAAAATTGTGTATTCAATTTTTCCCTCTTTTTTTATACCTTATACCATTTTATAATAATTTACTCACATTATAAGAAGCATTAGGAACATTTAACTTTTTCCACAGAAGTTAAGTTTATTTGCCAGTAAAACATATGCTGAAACAGAATTATGAAAATTACACAGTAAATTTAAAAAATTGTTCAAAAAGTTATGTCAATATTTGGGTTATTTAATTGACTAAGTTAGAGACAGGTGTAGAGAAAATGCAGTCAGGATGGTTTAGTCTGGCTCCCTCATTTCCTATCTTACCATGTTTGAAGGCTGCAGGATAAACCACTTATGTTATTAGTTGTACTGCACTTGTGCATTTGTCACATAATTATGACTTTGCTGTTTTATGCCATTGGATGTGACGAGCATCTACATGTGCGACAGGTTTTGGCAATGAGCCACTATTATCTGCAACCCCTTTCAAAAAAAAGGAGTACCTTCTTCAGCTAGCTGGCCCTGTTCAGTTCAGTCTTGGTTCAGCCTATTCAACCCGATGGCCTTGGCTTGGGTCTGCCTTGGCTCAGCTCAGCTCAGCTCCTCACTGTGAGCTCCATGAGGGAGGAAGCACTCTGTGAGTGCTCTTCAAGCATATTATAAACTCCAAGCGGGAGGCAGCACCTTGTGAGTGCTACTAGAGCTCTATGAACTCTCCTTTTTTTTTTTTCTGGAGAGGTCTTTGCTATAGGTTGTGTGTGCTCGCCCGAAAGAGAGAGAGACAGAGAGATAGAAAGCAAGAAATCACCCCCAGGGGAGATGGCCATGCCACAATCCCTTCTCTTCCATTCTCTGCTCGGGATCTTGGGCACGCACACACATGTACCCAGCGTGAGTTTAAGCCACCGGGTCTGGGACTCGAATCGCAGTCGACCACACGGGAGTCCAGTGACATGACCATTACGCCAACTGCTGGTTCCTCTATGAGCTCACCTTGAACTTAGCCAATAACCAACATGACATCAATTCCTCGTGGGTTTTTTTTTTTTTTTTTTTTTTATTTTAAAACTCCCTTCAGAGGGGGAAAGGAACTTGCAAAACTATAGGAGTGTGGAGAAAAAGGTTTCAAAGTAGAAAAGAATTTTAAGCTGGCTGTTAAAGCACTAAGAAGAAAGTAACTCAGATGTTTAGAAGTTATCAGCTAAATCAATCAGTCCTCAGGTGTAGTATGAATATGGATTCTATATTTTTTTTGGAGAGGTTTTTGCTATAGGGTGCGTGCACTGCCCAGAGAGACAGAGAGACAGAAAGTGAGAAGTCACCCCCCAGGGGAGATGGCCACGCCACAATCCCTTCTCCATTCTCCTCTTGGGATCTTGGGCACGTACACACATGTGCCCAGTGTGAGTTTAAGCCACTGGGTCCGGGACTCGAACCACGGTCAACTACATGGGAGTCCAGCAACACAGCCATTACGCCAGCTGTTGGTAACTGCTGGTACCCGCTTGGATTCTGAGACACAGTGAGCACTCTGTTAGGATGGTAAAATAAGCAGAATGATGCCCTCCCAAAGAGGCTTACTGTCTAATCTTTGGAGGCTGTGAATGTGTTATGTTACATGGCAAAGAGCAGTTTAGTTTGAAGATAGAAGTAAGGCTGCTAATTAGCTAACCTTAATTAAAGTAGGGAGGACAACTTGGATGATCAGGTGGGCCTAATCTTATTACCAACATTCCTAAAAGGGGATGACAGCAGCAGAAGAGTTGTCAGAATGGTGGGGTATGACGTAAGGACATCACCTACCATTGCTGGCTTCGTCAATGAGGGAGGGGAGCCCACCGGCCAAGGAATGTTTATGGCTCCTGGAAGCTCCAGAAAGCAACATAGTCCTGCCAACACTGATAGTAGCCCAGGTTGAGCCTGGAAGTCCTCACTTGCATGCTTGATTTTTTTGTTTGTTTGCTTTTTTCCTAATGAAGAGTTTCCTTTAAGTTCATCTGTGTCATCACTGATGCTCCTTCATAGCTATGTGGCATTATGTTGCCTGGTGATTTTTCATCTTCATGTCTACACCTTTTTCTTCCACTTTCTAAGAGAGATTCTCAATTTTGACTTCCAGATCTCTAATTTCATTTTCCGTGAAGTTAATTACATTTAGCTGCTACATTTAATGTTTCCCTGTAAGATTTTCTTCTCTCATCTTCCCCACCCTATCTCTTAAAAATTCATATGCTGTAGTTTCCTCTCAATTTATTTTTATTTATGGATTCTTTTGCTTCTGTTGATAGAGGGTTGTTTTTCGTTTAAATAGCTTTTTAAAATTCTGAAGAGTTAAAGTTTTTTCTTTTGGATCTTTCAGTAAATTATTTATAAAAGTATGTGCTTCCAGGGACCAGTGGATGGTGTAATGGTTATGTCACTGGACTCCCTCATAGTTGACCATGGTTTGAGTCCTAGATTGGGCGGCTTAAAACTCATGCCAGGTGCATGTGCATGTATGTCCCAAATCCTGAGAGGATAATAGAGGAGAAAGGATTGTGGCCTGGCCATCCCCCTAGGAGGGTGATTTCTCGCTTTTTTCTCTCTGTCTCTCTGGTGAGCCAAAGTGCCCTACAGCAAAACAAACAAACAAACAAAAACAACAAAAAAACCCTCTCGAAAACAAAAACAAAAACAAAACAAAACAAAAGCATGTGCTTCCTTTCTTGTGTTAGGGTGTTTCTCATCCTTTGTTATGAGCAGTACTGAGTTAGGAGTTAGACCCTACTAGTAGGTAGTTAAACCCTATTCATAGGTAGGTAGTACTGAGTTACTGTGGTTTTGCTTTTTATGGAAGTTAGATCTTATTAATAGGTAGATAGTACTAACAGAGTTACTGTAGTTTTGCTTTTTATGGGCTGGTAAATATTCACCCATTACAAATCTCAGAGGAATTTATGACTCCCTGTTGCTGGGCTAAAATCAGACTGAAACCAGTCACTGTCTGGGACTGAGATTAACTCAAGGTTTTTAGGTGTCTAAAATTCTAGAACCTGGGCTGATAATCCATTTCAAAGAGAAATAGGTTTTTCTTCCTTGTCAGAATCCTTTACAACTGGGCCATTTCAGCCCATTTACAGTAACTTGCTCAGGCCTCATTCCCTTCACTGCATTGGAAGCTTTTCCTCCTTCAGTAAAACTCTGCTTGCTAGTTTCTAATTCCTTGTGAACATTGGACAAGAACCAGCACAGGTGTTGGACCTGATCACCCTGACACCCTTATGGCAGATTTGGTGCTGAAACTGGGAGACCTTGACTCAGCAGAGAGGTAAGAAAAGTGGACTCTATCTTCTTTTTTTCCCTCAGGACTCTTGTCCCTATAGATTAATCTATCAGATGAGAATATTAGGCACCTGTCAACAGTTAATCACAGTTAGTGTGGTCACTGGTCTTAAAAGTTTCAGATGACAGGCTTTTTTTTTTTTTTGAGAAGCATTCAGTCTATCCCCTATTGCTGGCAATGGGAATGTCGCCTGTTTTGTGATTTTTGATTTCCCTTCTGGAATCTTCACTGTCATGTGAGAAGGCAAGTATTTTGGGGGCAAGTGATGGTGCATACCAGGGCTGCTCTGTGGTGCATCCTGAAGGTCCTAGGAATCTGAAGCATTCCCTGATAGTCCATTCAGGTGTCAGAACAGATTCCCCCCTTTTCTGTCTTCAGACTTTTCTCTCCTTTGTTGGAGGATAATGTTCCTCCTCAGGGTAACCTCCAAACTGACAGCCCTAGGCCAGGGCATTTCCATAAATTTGCCATGTCTCTTTTCTATCACCTGAGACATAGAATCTCTCTAGTAGATTTTCAGTTTATTTCCAGTTTGCTCTTAGACATTCTGATATTGTCTTCTCTGTCTTAAGGAGACTTAAGAGAGATTCCTTCTCCCTCTGCCTACAGCTGGTGCAAATTAGTTTATATGGAATAACTAAAAGACGTTCAAATTTCCCTACTCAACTCCTTTTCCCTGAACTTACGCTCTCACTCAGAAGCCCAGTCAGGCATGCTAGCTATGTGAAGGCATTTTATTGAATTTTAAGCCTCCCTGGTCCTAGGAAAAATTAGTGACTTACCATCTTTTTCTCTAAAAAGAAAGAGAAGAATACTCTTAGTCTAAGGAGGGAAAACAGAGATTAAAGGACACTTAGTTAGGGCCAGTTGGTGGTTTTGTGGTTAAGACATTAGACTTGCACATGGCTGATTGTGGTTCGAGTCCTGGACCATGGTAGCTTGAAGCTCACGCCAGGCATGTGTGCATTCATGCCAAAAATCCTGAGAGGAAAATGAAGGAGAAGGGATTGAAGCATGACCATCCTCCCACCCCATACCTGCCGTGGGGTGATTTCTCACTTTCTCTCTGTTTCTCTAGCAAGCACACAAGCACTATAGCAAAAATCTCTTTTTTTTTGGAGCGGGGGGCAAAGAAAACAAACAAACAAAAAACACTTTGTCTCTTTCCTTCCAGAAAACTAAGGCCCAAATAAATAAAAGCCCCTTTCCTTTCTTTTTTTTTTATTTTTAAAAATTTGGCTATTCTCACCCTAAGACTAATAAAATGATTGAATAAGCATAGATTAAAAACGGGGTACTGCATGTGCATGCGTGCTCAAAATCCTGAGAGGAGAATGAAGACAAAGGGATTGTGGCATGGCTATCCCCCTGGGGGGTGATTTCTCACTTTCTGTCTCTCTCTTTCTGTTTCTCTGGTGAGCTCACATGCCCTATAGCAAAAATCTTCCTCTCTCTCAAAAAAGACGGGGGTGGGGGGGGTGGGGGAGTGGGCAGGGGAGAATACTTAAATCTACTCAGGTTGTTACTGGAACTTGCTAGTATTCTCTTTATTCAAATAGACCCTGACACAGCCTAACACTGTTTCATACAGACCTCAAGTGAGCTGCTCACAGTGGGGCCTATTTGGGGCCACCTCACAGCATTCTTTGTTTCCCAAGCTGCCTTGTATGTAAAGGTCGTTGAGGAAGACATACCCATGCCAGTAAGCCAAGTACAGAAACAGATGATCACATTTATAGATACTCACTGGTCAAATGGGTTTCTATAAATGGAGGTTGGAAACAAAGTCCTCTATCAGAATAGGATATTACACAGAGATAATTGGAGAATGACTGAACTTATGTCAATAAAAGCAATGCTAATTGGGGCCCTACTAGTAACTACAGCCCTACTTTTTCTCCCTCCTTTTCATTAAGTGTCTATATTGCTTACTTCCCCTCAACATGGAAATTTCAGGCCCTGATTCGGCTTGCAGGGGAAGGAAATGAATGCTCTGGCCAAGCTCTGGGTTCTTTCTCCTTGGTGAAGAGCCGAAAAAGAGTTGTCTATATGAGTCATTTTAGAAGTCCCCAGTGGCCAAGAGTGAGGCTGACCATGGGATATGGAAGAACTCGTAGCTGACTTGGGGAGCTGATACTGTCCCTGTACTTCTCTGGGCCCCCTATGCAATGACAACCTGACTGTATCCACAGCCAAGAAAACAAAATGGGGAGAGATGCAAGGATGCCTTTTCTCCCTTTGTGTAGATAGGTAATGTACCCGCAATTTCAATAAGTGAACAGACTCTCTCGGATTGTGTTCTGAAACATTGGGACTCCTCAATGTTTAATCCTTAAATACTGAGAAACACCTGATTTTCTTTTGTATGCGGGCCTGGCCACAATGTAAGTTAAAAGATGGGGAAACCTGGCCACCAGAAATAAATATAAATTATAATTAGAGTTCTTTGTAACTACCTTGGAAGATGAAGAAAAATTTCCTATGTATAGTGTTTTTATGCCTTGAGAGATATAGGTACTCTCGATTTCACTTCAATTCACACTTATTCTCCACTGGCTCAGAGCTTGCAGGCTCCCTAGGTTCATATGAGATAAGACCCAAGAACTCCGAGTTTGTCAGCTCCTCAAATTGTTCCATCTATTTTTCTTCTGTATGTAATTCTACCTGTTTATCCAGGGGCCCTAGAGATGACTCTCCCTATAATTAGTCCTTCAGTTGAGTGGAGAAGGAAAATTCAGTCCTATACAAGCCCTTTCTCTCTCACTGGGCTTAAACAGATTTAGACTGACTTGAATAGTTATTTTTCTGAAAATCCTGACAATAGCTAAATTTCAGCAAGTTTCTCTGGCTTTTGAGAAGATGCTAAACAGGAATAATTCAAGACCTGCAATTACAGGTTAAAATGTGAAGCATTCTCAGCAGCTCTGCAGGATCCCTGCAGCTCGCTAAGAGTATTCAAATTTGCTTAAAATTTTGCTTATCCTCCAATAGAGCCTGAGATAAGAGATAAAAATTTAAAACTTCTATAGGAAGAGACAAAGAACTTTTAAGAAGACTATAAGATCTGTTGTTTGTGTATGTGTATGTGTGTATGCATACATGTAATGCGTTGTATGCCATATGTCTATGTGGTAAAAGGCCTTAAGGAAATTCATTCAATTTTGCTTATATATGAGTGTCATTCAAATTAATCTAAATGCTTTTCAAGTTGATGTGACTTAAGTAAATCTTTGACAAATACGTTGGCTTCAAATATGGTAAAAGAAAAAGTTAAATAAGTGAAGATCTTCAAAATTTCCAAGAAATATTTTGTCATGAACTTTATTGGTCAGGCAACGTATTTGTCTTCATATGGTTGGTTTAATAAAACAGCTGCCATTTATGTGCTATGGGTTGTATGTTACATCATAGGTATTTAATATGGAAATGGATTAATGACTAGCTTTTTCTAATTGCTTGATTTTCACAGATAATAAAGGCATAAAGGTTAAAAAAAAGCCTTAGGTTCTTGCAGATGAGATATTTAAGTAAAGTTTCAGATAATTTGGGATCTTAAGGTTGTGCTTAATTGAATTAATAAGTATTCACAAAATATCTAAGTCATCTTTAAATAAGATAACAGGTTTTGATTAATATAAAGATTAAACATTTTACTATTGTTTTTAACAATTTTATAGGAATGAAAGATTATTCTGGTTTACATTGGGAAATGTGTTAAACAGTTTTTGTTGGTTTATTTGTAAAATATACAGTGCTATAATAAATTGGCAATTTACCTTAACCTTTGATTTAACTTAAAAAAATAAAAAGGCCCAATTGTCTGTGGCTATAGCCACCTGAATCACTCAGGATAATCTTGAAGGCTGAGAACTTCTACCCAAGGGATATGGAAAATCCAGATCAGGGTCTCTGCCTTGCGTAGACTAAATGTTTCCAATGTGGGAAGCTTGGGCACTGGATAGAAAAAATGCACATGACTAGCATTCTCATGTCCCCCGTTGGAGCCTTGTCCCAATGGTGAGCTGGTGAGCAGTTGGTCGCTGGAGACAGGAATGTCCTTAGCTCCAAAGGGATCCCAGGACTCCTGAATCTAATAATGGCCTCTGAAACTGAGAATTGGTGGGACCCAAGACCCTAACAACTCCACTTGGACACCTGTAAATTTCATTTGACAAGCCTCAGGTAGCCCTTAAAGTTTAAGATACTAATTTTTCTCTAATTAATCAGAGGCTACAGCTATTTCTGAAAGTTAATTTATAAGAAAAGTAAAACAGGAAAGGCCAATAGTAAACAGGAAAGAGAGACACAAAGAGAAGTTTATGGCTGTGAAATGTATTATTGGTAAAAAAGAAAAGTTAAGGGACCAGCAGTTAGCGTAATGGCTATGTCGCTGGACTCCCATGTAGTCAACCGTGGTTCGAGTCCCGGACCCGGTGGCTTAAACTCACGCCGGGCGCATGTGCATGCGTGCCCAAGATCCCGAGAGGAGAATGGCGGAGAAGGGATTGCGGCGTGGCCATCCCTCTGGGGGGTGATTTCTTGCTTTCTATCTCTCTGTCTCTCTCTGTCTGTCTGGCGAGCACACGCACCCTATAGCAAAAACCTCTCCCCCCCCAAAAAAAAAGAAAAGTTAAAAAGAAAGGTTGTGGTATAGAAGGAATTTGTATGGTAAAGTTATTGTCTTAAAATAAGATGGCCAGGTTATCTCAAAATCAAGGAAAAGAAAGAAGGGACAAAAGCTAAAAGTCTAAAGCATTTTGTTGCAAGTTTGCTGGAAAAGTCTAAGAAAAAGTTACAAAGATTAATAAAATTAAGGATTTTGTTGATAAATGTTCTAAAACTGATTTTACTGATGTAATGTCATCAGTTACAATTCTGGTCATTATCTTTAGGTTCTACGTACAGTAAAAATAACTAAATTTGTCTGTTATAACTCTTTTCAGTTCCAAGATTGCTTCTCACGGAAAAAGCTTTAACAATTGCCTAAATACAGATTTCTAATGGTTAAAGGACATTCATGGTAGCGTTCAGGAAAATCAGGCTGTGATAGATTATCTTCTCCTGTTAAACCATGTTGATTGTCATGTTTGTGTTATTATCCCACATTTATGTTATTTATCATCACAGGTAATTACAATAAGACTAACTCTTATATTGAACAAATTCAAGATGAATGCAATAAAATACACTTTGGGCCTTCCTGGAATTGGGGATGGCCAAACTGGTTTTTTTTTTTTGCCCTTCTGGGACCTATAGTAATAATCCTTTTTATTTGTTTTCTTTTTTTGGACCCTGTATACTAAATCTGTTAGCTAAACCTGTTTTTTTCTTGTCCAGTTGTTCTCAAATTTCAGATGTTTCTTTAAGCTATACCCATGAAAACTTCTACTGGGGTCCCCTAAGTAGACCTCTAATGGAGACTCCTTGACTGCCACCCCTGTCAACATCCCATCTCTGCAGGAAGTAGCCAGAATGGTCACTGGCCCCTTCCCCTGATTGTATTATGGGTACTTCTTCAGAGGGGGAGTGAGTTAGGAGTTAGATCCCATTCACAGGCAGATAGGGGAAGGGCCTCCCTGTAATTGACTTACTATGGTTTTGCTTTCTATGGCCTGGTGAATATTCTCTATGCCCCCATTACAAGTCTTAGAGAAATTTATGACTCCATGTTGCTGGGCTGAATAAAAGACCAAAACCAATCACTGTCTGGAGTACAAAGATGAGGAAATCTCATTATTAACTAAAACAAAGAGCCTTCTGGCCCACTCCAGGGAACAAGATTAGCTCAAGACTCCCAGGTGTCTTAAGTTCTAGGATCTGGGCTAACAATTTATTTGAAAGAGAAACAGGTTTTTCCCCCTTGTCGGGATCCTGTATAACTAGGCCATTTCAGCCCATCTATGGCAACCTACTTGAGCTTCTTTCCTTTCACTGCACAGGAAGTTTTTCTTCCTCCAGTGAAACTCTGCTTCCTATCCTCTCTGTTTATCCACATTTCTAATTTCTTGGGAACTTCAGTCAAGAACCAGCATGGGTATTGGGCCTGATCACCCTGACACCTCACATCGGTATTTCACTGGCTGCCTTCTCCTATTTGCTTCCCCCTACCTTGTTTTTCCTTTTCATCTCCTGAAATTTGCATAATGAAAGATCTACTCAGTGGTAATATTTTCCAATGAAGTGAATTTATAAGGTATTTTTTTGATCAACCTTCTAAGAGGTTAACAGAAAAGTAGAGAATGTATAGCAAATAGTGTGATTAGTGGATTTGAACAACTCATTTGAGACACAGATGAGATGAGTGGGGAAGGAAGGCTACATAATGGAGAGGAAATTAAAGCTGTTGAAGTAGAGAATGGCTCAAAAGCTCACAAAGGAATCAAGTAATAGAGAACTCTGTTCCTGTATGAGAAAAACTATGATTTCCTTCTCAACTTCAGGTAGAAATTTTTTTTTTAAATTTTTAAAAAATTTTTTTTTTTAAGGTTTCTGCCATAGAGTGTGTGTGTGTGTATATGTGCTCACTGGAGAGAGACAGAGAGAAGAAAAGAGAGGAATCACACACTACGGAAGATAGTCACACCACAATCCCTCTCTTCTAGGGATTTTGAGCTTGCACACACACATGCCTGACATGACTTTCAAGTCACTGGTTCTAGGACTTAAACCTAATGTTGGCCATGTGGGAATCCAGCACCTCAACCACCACATCACTCGCTGTTCCCAGAACTTCATTCTGTCTTGTTTATTTCTTCCAGAATTTCCATTAACTTGTACGTCTAAGGTACATTATCGGTTACTTGCTCAAATTTGTCATCTAGTTCATGAATTCTGCTATTTAATTTGCTCACTGTATTTTTGAGTTAAACAATAAACTAAATTTAGTTTCTAAAAGTTCTTGTTTTTATCCAAATCTGCCTGGTCACTTCTAGTCTTATTGATGACTCATTTTTATGTTATATTTTCTATTTTTTGTAAACACTTAATACATATTTTTTATAATTTTCTGGTAAACTAAATATATAAAGGCTCTCGGGAATTTCTTATTTTTGGTGATATCCATGATTTTCTTTCTTATTGGCTTGGCAAACTTAATTGTGAGTTCATATTTGTTTGAAATTAATCTGTGCACATCCTGGGGACCTAAGCAGGGAATGCTTTTTGGAACAAAGGATATGTGTTTCTTTCTGCGAAATACTAAAAGAACAACCAATCTATAGCTATTGAAGTCTCCTTTACATTTCCCTGGGTTAATGAGATGATTTTAAATTGATTCCCTCTTCATGGATGCTGGCCTTAGAGTTTTAAGACTTGAGGGTAGTTTCACTAGTTTCAAGTTTATATGGTATCTATCTATCTATCTATCTATATGTATATATAGATATATATATCATATATGCTTTTTTTTTTTGTAGGTAAACTATTTTTGTCCCAGTTACTTGTAAACTTTTATTTCCTTGATATTCTGCAATTTAACTATGATGTTCCTAAAAGTGGCTTTTCTTTTTTCTGCTAGATACTTGAAATATTATTTTGAACTGATTACTCTTTCATCAATTCTGGTAAATTCTCTTTTACTATGTCTTAAAATATCACTTCTCCACCACAGCTTCCATTCTCTTTTTCTGAAACTTTTATTTTGTAGTCTCTCTTCATGTCTCTTGAGTGCTTTTTCACGCTGCTACTTTCCCGTAAATTCCTTGTGTTTAATCTTCTGATTAGCTAGGTCCCTGTTTCATCTTTCAGTGTGGCCTTCTTTACTCGATCATGTCTATATATTTTTATCCCAAAACGATTATATATTTCTTTTCAAAGATATAGTTGTTCTTTTTCATTTCCTCATGTACTTGCCTTGTTTCCCCTATTTTGTTAAGATTTCTTGCTGTCTTCTAAATGAAAGTTACTCCTTTATTTGTCTTTTTGAGTATCCTCAGGATACTAACTTTAAACAAACAATCCCATAAAGTTCATCTTGTAGTAAGTTTATGTTTCTGTGTTTAATTATTGTGTATGGTTTTATTTTGGGTGGAAAGTTTTGTTCTGTCACTTTTTTTTTGTTTGTTTCTTGAATCTCTAGCTCAGAATCAGATTTTCATTGTCATTTCAGGGCTCCTGTCCCATGGTGACAGAATATTTCAGATCTCGTCACAGAGTCAGCAGGTGGTTTGATTCATTTCCTAATCTTTAGATTCTGTGACCTCTTACCTTCCTAGTCTCACAGCTTGCTCAAAATGACAGCCACAGGTGGTCGCTCTCTTTCTGAAGACTTTTTCTATGGTACCTCTAACACCAGGCTTCAAACAATGAGCTAAGCTATGGTTTCCCTTTTCATAGGGAGTACTTTCAACTCTTAAATGATAGGGCAGAACTCCTACTTCCAGCGTTTAGACCCAGAACTCAGTAAGTCCAAGGCTTAGTTCTTTCCACTGCTTTGTATTTTTATTCTATTTCCAATAAAGAGAGATGTTTTTCTAGTCTTGTACCCGACTATGTCTTTTTGTCTTTTTAATAATTTATCACTAATTTGTTTTTAGAATATAGATGGTTTATCCAAGTGTGATCTCATACCATTTTGACTGAAATTCTTACCTTTGTTTTAGAAGCTATTGTTAGACAGCCAGTGTTTACTGTCAGCATTGTTATACGTGAACTTGAGACTACAATTATATATATTTTTGTGGCAGACATGTAGCAAGATTAACATCCTGTTTCATGCTGGTGGGCTTGGTGCCTATTGGACACCATCCTGGATTGCCAAAGCCTTGACTCGTTGATATCTAAGTATCATTGCAGTAGAACTCAAAGCTGAAGACACCTCTGGTCTAACGGTGTTTTGGGGGATCCTTTTCAGAACAGTTTGTTGTTCTCTATCTACCGTTCCTTGATAATCTTCCTCCCCCACTGAATAAAACAAAAGTGAATTGATTTGGTTTGGTTGGTGTAGCTTGGATTGTTTCAGTCAATTACACTTAGAGAAAGTTGTGCTTTCAGTATCTTTTCCTGTGTTCAGCTGCTAGAGCAGAACAATTCTGTAGTTAGAATGACAGAAGAAATTGGGTTTAACCACACTTTACATGTAGCAGGAAATATTCAGAAGCCCCTTCTTTGCCTTGCTGCTGTTAAAATGTGCTCTGTGGGATACATTTAAGTTGTGCTTCCTCTTTGACTTCCAGTCTCCAGGAGGCATGGGCTTTCAGACTGGTCTGCTGTCTTGGAAGCCTAGTGGTTCACCCTGGTTTATATATTGCCACAAGTACTACACTTTTCATTTTAGAAATGATTCAACACTTTTTTTTTTTTTTTTCTGAGACATAACTTTCCTATGACACCCATTTGCTTTTTGGTTTACAGGGTCTCTTACTGTTTCCTTACTTAAGCACGTTCTCTTTATAAGGTTCTCTCTGGTTTCATCTCATCTGGGAAGAGCTCTAGGGGTGGCATAGGAGCATAAAAGGTTAAGGTTGGGAGTCAACCAAATAACATCATTATTATAGCAGCAATAAAAAGTTTGAGAGTATTAAAAGTTTGAGAATGTTTCCCCATAAATCACATTTATCTCCTCTCTCATCTCAACCTCCTTCGATACTCTATTTTTTGAGCCAGGAGGAGAGACATTCTTTTCTTCATGCTACAGAGAAGTGAGTGAATCAAATGAGAGCTATTGAGTGGAAGAATAGGGACTAGTGTCCTATGCTTGTTTTGACAATTTTTGCAGAGATACACGTGGCAGAAAGGAGAGCTCCTTTGTAAGAAGGTGGTGTTCTACAAATAGTACAGATGTATTTGCAAGTGGGTCATTGTCTCATTTCTTGAACCTTTTGTATTTATTTGCAAATGGACAAATCTCTGAAAATAAGCAGGTACATTTGGCTAATTTATATTTCTCTGTTTTGGTGGTGATTGGCCTGATCATAACCTGGAATGATAGATGATGTGCATTAACTATATTTCTGCCATTTAAAACATATTTTGGAAATGTTATCATATTTGGAAATTTCATAGATAAAATTGTGAAATAACTTCTTCCATGAAGAAATCAGTGAAAATAATCTTTAACAGGTAAATTTTTACCCTACTGGTAAACTCCCCTATTCACACAGAGTTATTTACATCAATAAATGCTTTTTGGGGAGACCTTAACTTATTTGGAAATTATTTTTCTGCTCTTAAAAAAGTAACAAAACAAAATGCTACAAATCTATGAAAAGACATGGAGAAAACTTAAGTGAATATCGCTGAGTGAAAGAAGCCAGTCTGAGAAGATTACATACTACATGATTTCAACTATAAGGCATTCTGGAAAAGGTAAAACTATAAATATAGTAATCAGTAATCAGTGATTACCAGGGCTTAATAAATGTGTGGGATGAATTGGTCATCAAAAGGCATTTTTAGGGGAGTGAGACAATTCTATATGACACTGTAAGGGTGGGTACAAGGCATTGTGCATTTCTCAAAGCCCGTAGAAGTACACAACACAGAGACTGAATCCTAATGTAAATTACAGAGTTTGGTTAATAATACTATATCAACATTGGTTCATCAGTTTGTATGAATGTAACATACAAAGGCAAGATGTTGATGACTGGGAAACTTCTGGGAGAGGAGGTATCTGGGAAAGCCGCTGTTCCTGTAGCTTGCAGTACACATGGAGACACTAGAAGTACCAAAGAGCTCTTACCAGCAAAGGGCTATGTCTCTCTTAGAGAGAGAAGCACCCAATAATATGTGTTTATTAAGGTTACGTAAGTTTTGTGTTAGAAGTTTCCTTTATTCATTTTGCTCAACTTTCTAAATAGTTTTATTTTCTTTAATCTGAAGTATCTCTAATTTTGGTCTTAGCCCAAGGGTGAATTTTAAAAGCAATATGAAATTGAATTTCTTCAAATATGACTTATGATACTGACAGAGGAATAAAAACACTGAAGTCATTCTTTTTTTTTGCATTTGGCCCATAGGCATTTCAGCACTCATAAATCATAAATATCCATGGTTAAACATCCAATTTTGCAGTCTTTTAGAAAAACTACAGTTGAAGAAAAAAAATATTCCCTCCTTTGGGACATGTTTATTTGGTTCTTTGGTGTCCAAAACTTTTTAGAAATGCAGTAAATTTAGTTGTGTAAGCAGAGAGACCACTTTAAAATTTATGTGAATGAAAACACAAGGAATTGAATGTTTTATATCAAGCTTATTATAAAACAGATAGTGTTATCAGTACTAAAGACACTGTTGGCAAAAGGAAAAAAATCATAAAGTTTATGACTTTCTGCATCTCATCTCTTATGTGGTATTTAGTCTTCATTTCTTTTACTTTGAACCAGCAAGTACCCTGAAATTCTCAAGCGCATAAGACAACATAAGGTGATGGCCAGTTTTAGTCAACAATAAGAGTGTGGTTTTCCTAGGAGAGCATTACACAGGTCTCCAGAATTACAGGTTATTGATCAGTAATCAATGTGGTTGTATATATGTATATTATATATGTAAATTAGCTGAGAGGTATACTTATAAGCAAGGGCCAGAGACCCAGGGTGTTTTTTTTTGTTATTTATTTATTTATTTATTGTGTGTGTGTGTGTGTGTGTGTGTGTGTGTGTGTGATTTTTTGCTATAGGGCACATGCACTTGCCAGATACAGACAGAGACAGAAAGCAAGAAATCACCCCCTAGGGGGATGGCAATGCCACAATCCCTTCTTCTCCAGTCTCCTCTCTGGATTTTGGGAATGTGTGCACACGTGCCTGGAGTGAGTTTAAGGCACTGGGTCTAGGACCCAAACTATGTTCGACTATGTGTGAGTCCAGCAACGTAACCATTACACCATGTGCTGGTCCCCCAGAGTGGTTCTAACTAAACAATTTCTTCGACAGAAATTAGCTAATCTTTGTTTATTAGAATTTGTCTTGTAATTTTTGCAAAGACATAATCACTTGTCCAAAGGAATTATTCTTTGACAAGTTCAGGAAAATATGGCTCATGAGCCAAATTTGACTTATAGCTTGGTTTTGTATAACCCATTGTCTTTTTTTTTTTGGACAACTAGCTAACAATGGCTTTTACATTTTAAAGGGTTAAAGAAAATGGAACAAAGACCATACATATGCAGCCCAGAAACAACATCTACATTATTCTATTTGGCCCTTCACAGGGAAAGTTTGCCAACCCTCTATCTTAGAAGACAGGAACCAGAACATCCAGTCCTTTACACCTTGTTTCCTGTAACTGGGTTTGTCTAATTAGCTCACATTTCTGCTTCTTCCATATAAAACAGCTGGTATAGGGGGACCAGCAGTTAGCGTAATGGCTATGTCGCTGGACTCCCACGTAGTCTATCTTGGTTCGCGTCCCGGACCCGGTGACTTAAACTCACGCCGGGTGTGGTGCGTGCATGCCCAAGATCCCGAGAGGAGAATGGAGGAGAAGGGATTGCGGCATGTCCATCCCCCCTGGGGGGTGATTTCTCGTTTTCTATCTCTCTGTCTCTCTCTGTCTATCTGGCGAGTGCACGCACCCTATAGCAAAAAACTCTCAAAAACAACAACAACAAAACAGTTGGTATAATTTACCTAAAACATTTTAATCTCCTCTGTTGAGGAGACTTAGTGTGTTCCTATTGCTTACATTATTAATGAAGTCTGCATTAGTCTGATAATTAATTAGCATTCTCATCTCAATCCAAGTCCTCAACAAAATATTAATACTAAATAAGACAAGGAGGTGGTAGATAAGGGCCAAATATCACCTTCTTTGGTGCTAAAGGCTGACTAGGGGCATAGCCAAGGGCCAAAAGGGCTCTTACCCAGCACTAAGCACTGTGGGGCCAGGGTTGGAATCCCCATGTGAGGAGCGTGGAGTAATGTGTGTCCCTGCAGGCAACCTCCCTAAGGAAAAGAGGGCAGAACAGTCCTGACCAAGCCTCCTTAATTTTTTTTGGAGAGGTTTTTGCTATAGGGCACATGCGCTCACCAGACAGACAGAGAGAAACAGAGAGACAAAAAGCGAGAAATCACCCCCCAGGGGGGATGGCCACGCCGCAATCCCTTCTCCTCCATTCTCCTCTCAGGATCTTGGACACGCATGCACACGTGCCCAGCGTGAGTTCTAAGCTACCGGGTCTGGGACGCGAACCGCGGTCGACTACATAGGAGCCCAGTGACATAGCCATTAAGCTAACTGCTGGTCCCACCTCCTTAATTTCTAAACCTACTAGCTACATCTGTCACTCATCCTTCAAAAGGAAGAAATAAACAAACAGGTAACCAGAAACTGGGGATCAAATGGTATGGGTGCTTGATTCACTTTGGAGGAAAGTTGGGAGTGGAGAAGAGCTTCTCCCTTAAGTATTCATCTTGATCTTGTCCTGGGAGGCATGTCAACCCTTCCTTTTTTCCCAAGTCCACCTCTCCAGTTTCATGTGTCATTATTCTCCTTTACTCCAGCACAGAATATGTTTTAAGTATGTTTTCCTTTGGGGTCTCTGTACCTGGACTTTTGTAATATCCCTAATTAGTGATGCTCTTCTCCTGTGATACCTACTCTTCCTTTGCATAAAATCCATATCACAAATCACTTCTTCCAGAGACTCTGCTGCACCGAAACAGTCTGCTTTAGCCTCTATTACGCATTCTCCCATTTCGTAAAATCCCATTTTAATATGGTGGAGTGTTTTAGTACCAATGTCTGTGGATTAAGGATTGGTAGCTTAATTTATTTAATATTTTTTCTTTATTCATAACAGATCATGTGTGAGTGCTCATTAGAGTGAGAGAGAGAAAGATCAGAGCACTTGCCACCAAATATGGTCTCACCTGATTCCCTCCCTCCAGCCCAACAGACCTTGAGCAATCCCACATGTGCCTGGTGTGTTTCAGAATGACCAGGCCAAGGATTGAAACTGCAATTGTCATGTGGGAACTGGCTTTTCTTGAGCAGTGTGTTACCACTGTGCCACAGATCGGTGACTTTATCGCCACCATTTATCAAGCACTCATGACATGCTAGGCACAATGCTAGGGCCTTTTTATACATTCTGTTATTCGATCTTCACAGTAGTCCAATCATAGGTAGGTCATACATTTGGAAATACAATGTTCTGTGCAAAAAACAAAGACTGGTATTTCATAAGATCATGGATCAGTTTCTTAAGATGTTTGAAGTTTTCCTTTTTCTCAGTAAATTTCAAGGTTCTCAGGAAAATGGGGTGGTTCTTCCTGTCATGTGGTTTTCATCAAATGTATTGCTCTATCTAGTGTCATAAAATTAATAAAGGGAACACAAATAACTTTATTTCTACAAACCAGTTCATTATGTAATAGAGAGAAGAAATAAAAACTTGGAAATAAGAAAAGCAGTGAATGGTATAGACATTTCATCCTTTTTCAGCTTTAACTTGCAAAATGTCAAGTATAGGCAAATACAGAAAATTACAAAACAATCTCTTTATCTAGCTTCAGGAATTTTCAACTCATGACCGTTTTGCTTTATCTGTACCCCACCTGCTCCAGGTTAATTTAAGGAATATTTCTAGATCTCATTTTAACTGTGAATATTTTGGTATGTGTTTGTAAAAGAGAAGAATTCATTTAAAAAACAAGGTAACAATTTAACAATTGTTCAAAAATTTTACAATAATTTATTAATATCATGAACTATCCAGTTTATGATTGAATTTTTCTGCAGTGCATAATTTCTTAAGATTAGTTTGAATCAGGATTTGGATGAAATCAATACACTATAATTGGCTGACATATAGCTTAAACCTCTTCTTTTTTTTCCACTTTTTATTTTAATTTTTTATATACGTTCAATCATATTATTTAGCTTACAAAGTGAACATTTCAATAAGTGAACATTTCTCCCCAGTCCAGTTGATCAGAGTATCTCTAATCTACAAATTGCTTCATCGTTTCTCTCTTTTTTGTTCTTCTTACACTTTATTAATTTTAAAAAGAAACCAGGTCATATCAGTTTGATGGGTTCTCATAAGTGGACTGCTGATTTCATCCGATAATGTCATTCACTACGTTTCCTATAAATTGATGGTTACATCTGGAGTCTTGATAAGACTCAGGTTCAAGTATTTTATTGGGAAACTTTGTGGTGTTAAGTATTTCTAGGAAGAATTTCTGCTTGTCTCTTTTGTGATGTTAGCAGCCATTGGTAATCACTGCCTAAATCCATGAACTCATTAGGGATTGCAAAATGGGGATGTTCTAACTTACATGCCTTCTGTGACACTCCTATAAAGGGAAAAAGCCCCATTCGTTATTTGGTCACTCAGAAATTTATTCACTCTGAGTCACTCTGAGGTAAATACTTGATGCCTCTTTTGACCATTTGACTTAATAATTTTTCAAAATAATAAATCACTTCCCTAACGTCTTTCAAAGGTGACCAACAACCTTAGTTTGTAGACAGTGATTATGAACTCATGAATTCTGACATATTTGATGTATTTCAATTAGTTACAATATTATTCATGCTCAGATTTTCCTATTTTAGCCAAGGAGAGCATCTCAAGTTTCCTGAGTCCTTTCAGTCACCTTGATAACTTTCTAGCTTTTCTAGTATGACAGATTTTCTCATCTAAACTTCGAATTTTCTTGCTAAGACCTGGTATTAACTATTTCTTCAAAGGACCCTACTTTCTTTGAATGAAAAATAGTATTAAGAGCTCATGATCTGGGACCAGCAGTTAGCGTAATGGCTATGTCGCTGGACTCCCATGCAGTCCACCACGGTTCGAGTTCCTGAACTGGCGGCTTAAATTCATACCAGGCGTGTGTGTGTGTGTGTGTGTGTGTGTGTGTGTGTGCCCAAGATCCCCAGAGGAAAATGGAAGAGAAGGGATTGCAGTGTGGCTATCCCCCCTGGGGGGTGATTTCTCACTTTGTGCCTCTCTCTCTCTCTCTCTCTCTCTCTCTCTCTCTGTCTTTCTGACGAGCACACATACCTTATAGCAAAAAAAAAAAAAAAAAAAAAAAAAAAAAAAGAGCTCATGATCTCAGGGCTAAGAGGTGTGGAGGTTAAGGCACTGGATTCCCACATGGCCAACCACAGTGTGAGTCTGAATCTGGCGGCTTGAAAATCACACTGGGTGCATGGGCCTACGTGGCTGAAGTCCCGAAGTGACAGTGGAGGGGAGGGATTGCAGCATGGCCATGCCCCTGCAGGTAATTCTTCTTTCCCTCACTGTCTCTGTATGTTGCTCTCTGACATGCTCCCTATGGCAAAAACCTTACACACACACGCAACGCATGATCTCAGTGATAGGTGTGATCATTGTGTGTGAGTTTATTCAAACTGTTGAGTTAGAAAATTAACTATTTTGTTTTAGAAAATAAAATGCATCTTGTGTATGTACTGATACTTTCAATCAGAGGACAATGGAGTTTCTAATGTTACTTCATTGAACTGTATCTCTTCTCCTATGTCAAAAACCTCATTATGGGGACCAGCAGTTAGAGTAATGGCTATGTCGCTGGACTCCCATGTAGTCGACCATGGTTCGCGTCCTGGACCCGGTGGCTTAAAACTCACACCGGGAGTAATGGCGTCGAGTGCGTGCGTGCCCAAGATCCTGAGAAGAGAGAATGGAGGAGAAGGGATTGCGGCGTGGCCATTCCCCCTGGGGGATGATTTCTTGCTTTCTGTCTCTCTGTCTCTCTCTGTCTGTCTGGAGAGTGCACGCGCTCTATAGCAAAAACCTCTTAAAAAAAAAAAAGAAAGAAAAAAAAACCTCATTATGTAAAATACTAGCATTTACTTACCATTCAAATAAGTGTCTTAGAATGATATCAACACTACTGGCAATAATATGATTACTGGCAGCAGTTTAATTTTTTTCTTTTGTTTTTATTTTTTCATTGGTTCTCTGTCTTTAAAGAAAACCTCTTTAGGAATGCATGACTTAATAATTCCTTTCTGTGTAGTTATGTATTCAAGAGTTAGGCTCATTTGTTCCAATGTTTATAAAATGATCACTTATTAGAATAATGTAATAGTAATATGTTATAACATTTATAATTACATGCAATATTTATATTCAATATAAAATTAAATATTTTTGTATTTCCAAAGTTGACAGTATGAAAACACAATATAGCCAGAAAAATCAGGCTTCTATCCCCGAGTCCTCTACCTCCCTCCCTGACAGGTAACTGCCAAGATAGTCTGTGGTTGAGCCTTCTTTTTGTAGGTACATATAGCCCCTTTACCTAGCTAAATGAGAATAATTTACATATGTTTCTCTACTTTGCATGTTTTTAAAAGAATTATTTAATTTTACTATCATCATTATTATTTTTCTCAAATTTTCTGTAGGGTATGTGGGCTTACCAGAGAGAGAGAGAGAGAGAGAGAGAGAGAGAAAGCTGCTGCCAGGTTAGGACTTGAACCACAGTCGGTCATGTGGGAGCCCAGTGCCTCTTGCTGGCTCCTGAATTTCCCTGTTTTAACTGTGTGGTATAAAGTGAGGGTCACTACATAGGAAAGCAGTATTTCTTATTCCCTTTTGCAGCTGCATGGTGTTCCACTGTATGGAGTGTATTCTGTCAGTCTGTAATTGATGGACAGTTTCACTTTTTTGCAATTATAAGTAGTGCAGCTATATATGGTTCTTTATAAAGTCCTTTTGTAATTTTACCAAGGCATGTTTAGAGTAGACTTCTGGAAAAGGGGTGCCGGATCAAAGGTTAAATTCAATTGATTTTGATTAATAGCGCCAAATTCCCTTCCAAAGGGGTCATACACTTTGCATCCTATCAGAATATGGGAGCTAGTCCGTTTCCTCATAGCCTTGTCGTCAGTGCCTGTGGTCGGCTTTTGTGTTTTCTTCAATTGTATCTTGTTTAGTTTTATGTTATCAGTAAATCTCTGTTATTATGAAAGGTACTGAGCATCTTTTAAAATGATTAAGGGTCATGTGAATTTCTTTTTTGTTGGACTATCTTCCTTTTATTTCCTCCCCCTTGGGGTGAAGTATTTTTTTCATATTTTAGAAGCTTTCTCTACATTTAGAAGACAAATATTACTGTCTACAAGTGTGTTTTCCTTGTTTATCACCTGTCTTTTTAGCTGGCTTAGGTTGTTGAATGTTTTGTGCCATGAAAATATTTTAATAAAATTTATCAATATTTTAACTCCATTTCTGGATTTATTTTGTCATTTCCCATTTCAAACAATTCACTCATGCTTCCTTCCTTTTTTTATTTTAGATTTTTTTTTTTCCTTTTGCATGCACTGCCAGGGAAAGAGACAGAGAAAAGGAAAGTGAGAAATCACTCCCCTGGGGGTATAGCCACACTGCAATCCCTTCTCCTCCACCCTTCTCTTGGGATTTTGGGCATGTGCCCAGTAGGATTTTCAAGCTGCAGGGTCCTTAAATACTTTCATTATATAACTTTTTAACATTTTAAATCTCTGGTGGGGTTTATGCTGTTGTATAATTGTTGAGAATGGATTAAATTTCATACTTTATCTTATAACTCTAACAACAGACATTATTTAAAAGTCCATAATTACCTCTCTGGTTTCTTGGCCACTTTTCATTATACTTTAAATTTCCATGAGTAATTAAATCTAGATTTTCTCTTCTATTTTTCTGTTTTGAGTGTCTGTTCAAACATCAGCAGCACAGCACCTTCACTATTGAGGTTTTATGACATGTTATGATATCTGGTTGTACTAAGTCCCCATTATTCATTAGTCTTCTTTTTCAGGATTATTCTGACTAATTTTGCTTCCCCACCCCCCTGTTTCTTTCAGTGCATTTTAAAAAACAACTATCTAGCTCCCAGGGGGAAAAATGTTATTTTTATTGGAATTGTGCTATATTTATAAATCTAAAAGAGAAACTTGATGCACAATTAAATTTTATAGAGTTTATTTGAGTCAGTAGCAATTTATGAATTAGGAACTGTTGAACTGAAAGAGGTTTAGTCCTCTGATAACAATGGCAAAGGAAATTATTTATAGAGTAAATACGGAAGCAAAATAAAGAAATGAATCAACTAGTTACAGTTTCTAAAATTTCCCTTTTTGATTTACTTCATTGGAAAGTGCCTAGTCATATAACTGTATATTAGCGGATTGCTTAAGATTATGAGGTTATTTTGTTTCTGTTAAATATAAACATTTACCAGAAATGGTCCAAGTGAGGGTTTTTAAAAAAAAATTATTTATTTAATTTTATTTATTTATTATTATTATTTTTTTAATTTGTTATAGGGCACATTCACTGACCAGAGAGAGATAGAAAGATAGAGAGAAAGAAGGAAGGTGAGAAAGCAAGCTGCCAGGTCCGGGACTTGCAACGTGGTCGACCATGTGGGAGTCCAGTGCCTTAACTACCATGCCACCTGCTGGCTCCATGGTTCAAATCCAAATAGTTTGTGGTTGCAAATTAAACAAGGTTAAGGCTGTTTTCAAGGCTTAGTTGATTGTTTGTTCAGGAATTTTTCACGTCTGGTTGTCAGTTTAATTGTGCTTCAACAAATCAAATTAGGAAAAGCCTTGACTGGAATGATATTGGATATTTCTACCTAGGAATAAGGTGTGTATTCATTTCAGTCTAGTTTGGTGTATTTCAGCAATGCTCTATAGTCTTCATAAGTTCCGGACATTTCTTGCTAAATTTATACCCAGGTCTGGTCTCTCTCCTTCCTCCCTACCTTTACCTTTTCTCCTGCTTTTGTAAATAGAGATGACTTTTTCTGTTTGTTATATTTTGTAACTTGTGAGTGTGTCAATGAATGGTACTGATTTTTGTGTATAGATTTTATAACTTACTGTTTTCTAAATTTTCTTATGTTTGTAGTGATTTTTCAGCAATGTTGATGATTTCATAGAAGTGTATCATATATACATATGTATATCATATCATATCATATCATACATCACCTGCAAATAGAGAGTTGCTACTTTTTCCTTTTTAATCTTTCTGTTTCTACTTGGTTTTTCTTGTATCCTGTATTAATTTATACCTCCAACAAAGTATTAAATAATTATGAAGAAAGAAAGAATATTGTTGAGTTCGTTTCTAATTATATTAGGAAAACCTCTGGGGTTTTGCTTTTGAAGAAGATACTGCCTTGTCACTTTAAGGAAGTATCCACTAATCCATATTTTATTAGATGATATTATAATGAATGGATGGTGAAGTTGAATGATTTTCATGAGTCTATGGATTTGATTATGATAAAGAAGAGTGGGAGAAGACCATAAGCTGGCTTTTAACAACAGAAACTCCATTTTGAAAAAGGACACTTTTGTCTTGGACTGTGCTTTGGATCAAAAGTTTAATTGTCCTGGCTGTTTGATTTGCTGAAAAAGAATGAATAATGACCAGGGACAAATGGTTCCTGGACTACTAATCTGATCGTAGCCACATTGTATGAGTCATACTGACCTTGTAAAGAAGTAACCCAGGGTTACATTGTTTAACAAGAAAGTGATTAATATCTGTGTTGTTTCTTCCCTCCTATAGATGCCCTAGCTTACCTATATAACTTCAAGTCTTCTTTATTTCCTCTTGTTGACATGCTCTTTCTATTCAGAGAGAGACTGTCCTCCTTGATTTACAGATATAGTAAATACCTCTTTTACATTTTGCTAAGGTAAGAAGTTCTTCTTCAACAATTCTATAATTTTTCTCCTTATCTCTATGAATATAATTAATAGATTCCCTGAACACTTATAATAAATTCACTTAGTTATGTATTTTTTGTGCAATTATCATCTTGGCTAACATAAATTTAATATGTTTGCATTGACAACCATAGTGAACTTGGTCTGTAATTTTCCTTTTTTGTTGTAATCCTAAAGTATAGGCTTTATTATTATATTATTATTATTTTGGTATCACAAGGTCAATAGATCAGGAGACGATTGCCATTGAAATGATAGTTTGTGGGACCAGCAGATGGCATAATGGTTACATCATTTAACTCCCACCAGGGAGTTTGGAACCTGCAGCTTGAAACACACTGGGCATGTGGGTGTGTGTGCCCAAAATCCTGAGAGGAGAATGGAAGAGAAGGGAATGTGGTATGGTCATCCCCCCTGGGGATTGATTTCTTGCTTTCTGTCTCTCTCTGTGTCTCTGGTGAGAGCATGCACCCTATAGCAAAAATCTTTCTAACAAAAAAAAGAAAAAGTTTGTTACACTCAGATTCCAGGAGAAGGTGGTTTGTCATACCATGAGTAGGGGTTGGAGGAAGGTTGGGGGCAGACAGGAAAACCCCAGGGTCTGCCAGAGAGATGGCGAGTAATGATCACAAGAGCCTTTACTGTGGCTTGTTGCACAAGCATTGACTAATGTCAAAAAACAATAAATAAAATCAGGCCAAATTAGAAAAACTTAAAAAGTTTTTTTGCCATACAATAATAGAAAGTACAGAATATAATTCAGAAGCCTTAACCAAGTGGTGATACGCTCCCCTTTCGTGGTTATGGTACAGTTTATAAACTATAAGGGAGGAAATACATTGACTGGTTTGTGATTGGCAGTTATTAAATAACATTCTTTTTAGGTAAGCAGAGCTGTGTTATTTATTTTTTTTTTTTTTTTTTTTTTAAGAAGTTTTTGCCTTAGGGCACCTGCATTCCTTGGAGAGGTAGAGAGACAGTAAGAGAGAAAGTGAGAAATCACCCCTCAGTTGGGATGGCTGTGCCACAATCCCTTCTCCTCCGTTCTCTTCCTGGGAACGTGGGAATACGTGCACACATGGCCAGTGTGATTTTCGAGCCACCGTCCTGGACTTGGACCGTGGTCAGCCACGTGAGAGTGCAGCGATGTAACCAGTACGCCATTGCTGGCCCAGGTTTTTTTGCTTTTCAAGTTTGCCGTAGGGCAAATGCACATCCAGAAAGGAGAGAGAAAGAGAGAGAGAGAGAATGTATGTAGTCTCCAGACCCACCAAAGGAAGCCCATGCTGCAATCCCTTCTCCTCCACTCTCCTCTGGAAATCTGGCCATGCATGAACATGCATGACATATTTTTCAAGCCAGGAACCACTCAGTTGGCCTTGTGGGATCTAGCCATGCAGATATATTTGCCTCTGTCAGATTGGGTTAATTCACTGAATCATGGTGACAAGGAAAATTTGTGTTTTGTTATAATTTGAGCTAGCATTTTTTTTTTTTTTTTTTGGAGAGGTTTTTGCCATAGGGCGTGTGCGCTCGCTAGAAAGACAGAGAGAGACAGAGAGAGAAAGCGAGAAATCAACCCCCGCAGGGGGGATGGCCATGCCACAATCCTTTCTCCTCCATTCTCCTCTCGGGATCTTGGGCACGCATGTACACGCACCTGGTGTGAGTTTAAGCCACCGGGTCCAGGACTCGAACCGTGGTTGACTCCGTGGTTCAGCGACATAGCCATTATGCTAACTGCTGGGCCCTTGAGCTAGCATTTTAGGGGAATCAGAATAACTTAAGTTTTGGATACATAGCTATGGGAAGTTGACCTTGGGATATATCTAAACTGTGGCCTCTGTTTTTATTGTTCTTTAACACTAGTTTTAATCATTTTAGCAGGCCTCAGGGTACAGGGCTTATCTGTAGTGTTTTTTTTTTTTTTTTTTTCTTCCCCCTAGAGCCTGGGGTGATTAGGGCAAGTAGATAATGCCCTTGAGTGTGAGAACAAGATAAAAAAAGGAGATTGGGGTGTGGACTTGAATTGGTTGGTTTGCTAAAGGTCCTCTGTGCTTATCCCTAAGATAATTGACTAACCTGGAAAGAGTCTTTTCTCAAAATACAGAAAATAAAAGACATTGTTCACATACATGGCAAATTTCATTTTGCTTTTCTTCTGGAAAACATTATTTAACCTGGATTTTCAAATTTATTTGCAAAGAATTGTGCATAATTACTGTTATTTATTTCAATCTCATTTCCTATTGCCATTTCTAATTTTTTTATTTTGACAGCTACTCCTCCTTTTTGGATTAGGTTAGCTTTAGCTTGTTTTGTCGATCTTTTTCAAGGAGCTAGCCTTTATATTTATTTATTGATTTATTTTACTTTTTCAGAAAAAAAATTATTTCAGATTTTATGTTAAATGGGTAAATTGTTCTATTTAAGTTGGTTGTTTAACTTATTTTCAATTTTGATTTAAATTTTTTTTTCTCTGATAATCATTTTAACCCTATCTTATGGATTTGGATATGTTGTGTATTGATGTAATTTGATTTCATATTTCTCCTTTGATCTGAGTTAAAAACTTGCTTTTAACTTTCAGGGAGAAGGCTCTTTTTGTTGTATTTGGTCAGATAGCGGTATTAGTTCTAATTTTGTTACCAGCCGTTTCTTGTGGCCTAACATCCAATAGTTTTCATGAATGTTATGTTCATCCTTAAAAAGAAGGTATGTTCTCTACTGGGATTTAGGATATGGTATACAGTTGGCTTTTGAAAAATGCAGGGCTTAGGAGTGCTAACCCTCCCCTCCCGCACAGTAAAAATCTCTGCCTAACTTTTTTTTTTTTTTTCTTTTTTTTGGAGAGGTTTTTGCTATAGGGCGCATGCGCTCGCCAGACAGACAGAGAGAGACAGAGAGATAGAAAGCAGGAAATCACCCCCCAGGAGGGATGGCCACGCCGCAATCCCTTCTCCTCCATTCTCCTCTCGGGATCTTGGGCACGCACGCACACGCGCCCGGCGTGAGTTTAAGCTGCCGGGTCCGGGACTCGAACCGCGGTCGACTACGTGGGAGTCCAGCGACATAGCCATTATGCTAACTGCTGGTCCCTCTGCCTAACTTTTGACTTTCCAAAAACTAAACTACCAATAGCTTACTGGGGACTGGAAGCCTTACTAATAACATAAATAGTTGATTAACACATATTTTGTATATTATGTACATTATATATTGTATTTAAAACAATGTAAACTAAAGAAAAGAAAATCTTAAGAGAACATACATTTATAGAATTATGTTTTCCAATGTATCAAAAAAAATCCATGTGTAAATGAACAAGTGCAGTTCAAACTCATTTTACAGTTCAAGTGAATATATATAAGATCTTGTTCTTTTGTTTTTCAAGTTTTCTGTATCTCTGCAATTTTTGTGTACATTTGATCTATCTTAGATTAAGAGGAATGTGTTAAATTTTTCTCAAAAATCTTTTTGATATGTTTTCATCTATTCTCTTAGAACATTTTATAGCTTCTGCTTTATGAAAGGCTTTGCTATATTACAGAGAACAGACATTTTAATAATTAATATGTTTTCATTGTGAACTATATCTTTAGTACTTTATTCTTTTTTTTTATCCTTTTATGCCATTTGTTCTGAGTTCTTCCTTTTTGAATAAAAAAATTATGGCCACTGCATTTTGTTTATTTGCATTTTCCTTTTCCTTTGTTTCAAATCTCTCCCACTTAAAAATTTAGTTGTGGGGCCAGGAGATGGTGTAACGGTTACGTCACTGGACCCCGGCACGATCGACCGTGATTTGAGTCCCAGACCTGGTGGCTTGAAACTCAGGCTGGGTGCGTATGTACTTTTGCCTAAAATCTCAAAAGGACAATGGAGAAGGTATTTGCAGCATGGCCATCCTCCCTGAAGGGTGATTTATCACTTTCCCTCTCACTGTCTTCCTCTTTCTCTCTCTCCAGTGAGCACATGTAGTCTGAAGCAAAAACCTCTAAAAAAATAATAAAATAAAGATTTATTTGTATTTTTTAAAAGAATTATTTTATTTAACTTTATTTATTTATTTATTTATTTATTTATTTATTTATTTCAATTTGACTAGAGAGGGACAGAGAGCAAAAGAGAGAGAAAGCAAGAAAGTAAGCTGCCAGGTCCAGGACTCAAACAGTGGTGGGCCATGTGGGAGTCCAGTGCCCTTAACCACCATGCCACCTGCCAGCACCTATTGTATTTTTAAAAATTTATGTATATACAGTGTGATATTCTGCTACTTGGCTGAGACAGAGAGACAGAAAGGGATTCCCCCCCCCCATCCCCCATTATTTGGGATGGCTGTGCCACACCCCTTTTCCTTCATTCTTCTGTCAGGATTTTGGGCATATATGCATACATGCCCAGTGTGAATTCAAGACACCGGATCCAGGACTCAAACCGTGGTTCGCTATGTGAGAATTCAACAATGTAACCATTCTGTCATCTGCTGGTGCCTCTGTTTTGTATTTTTGGTTCCATAGAAAATATTAAATTTTTGTTCATATGATTAGGTGTATAGAACTAGCTTTTATAATAATTTAGTTCTCTTAAAAAAACGGATATTGGGAACCAGCAGTTAGCGTAATGGCTATGTCGCTGGACTCCCACGTAGTCGACCGCGTCCCGGACCGCACTCACACCGGGTGCGTGTGTGTGCGTGCCCAAGATCCCGAGAGGAGAAGGGATTGCGGCGTGACCATCGCCCCCTGGGGGGTGATTTCTTGCTTTCTGTCTCTATGTCTCTCTCTGTCTGTTTGGCGAGTGCACGCGCCCTATAGCAAAATAAAAAAACCTCTCCAAAAACAAAAACAAAACAAAAACAAAAACAAAAACAAAAAAAACAAAAAAACGGATATTTTCTATTGATAGACATATAAACAATGACAAGATTAGCTAGGAACTTTGATCATTTTATTCTTTCCATTTTAGCATCTAACTTGAAGTAAAATCCTTTTATTCCTAACTAATTTCTATCAGTTGATAATCAAGTATATTCTAATTTTTACATCATCTTGCCATTCTTGCCTGACTTTTGGCAATTGTGCTCTTTATTGTCAGATTATATGACTATCTTAATACACAGTCTGCCTTCTAATCATCATTTACTCATAATCCCTCATTTTTCAGATAAATATGTTTAGTACTCATTATTGGTGTTTATATAAATGTTTTTCTGGCCATTTTGATGGTCTCGAGTTTGTTTCTACTATTTTTATGAAGGGCTCTTAAAAACAGTATTTGCTGAACTCTTGCACACTCATAAGAGTTTGTAGATTTCACAATCGAAGGCCAACTATTTGGATATAAAATCCTTGATTCACAGCTTCATGAGTTTCTATAATGTGAATACACATGTTCTCTATCACAACTTCTCTTTCCCCTCTAAAATTAATCATTATCATGTGATTAGACTTATCTTTTCCTGACTTATCTTTATATATTTTCCCACCTGAGTATGCATTTCTGCACATGATATTTTAGTTTTGCCTTTTTAAAATCTATAGATTGTTTAGGACAAAGAATCAATATTGTAAGTACATTTCAAAAAACACCTATCTTTCTACCCCACTCCATCTTCCTCCCATACTTGTTTGCACTCTCTCTCGCCCATAAAAAAATCTATTTTTTTTTCTGTATCACAAACCAGGACATAAAGTTTAATAAAGCATATTTTTTTTTAAACACAGTAGAATTAAATTAGAAATGAATAACAGAAAGACAATCGGGACATCCTCAACATTAGAATATTAAATGGTAATAATTGATCCAAAGAAGAAATGAAGGATATTAGAACACATTTTTAATGAAATTAACATGAAAATGAAATATAATTGCATTGTGGGGTGTATCTTTTTTTTTTTAAAGATTTGTTCCTTTATTTTATATTTTCTTATTTTTTACATTCAATCACTGTATATCTTTACAACATTGAAAATTAATTTTTCCACCATGAATACTCTGTATGTTAATCAAGTCAAAGAAATCACCATACCCATTGTCATTTTAAAAAAAAAAGAATAGATTTTAAAATGGCCAAAACAGGCGCAAAATCTCAGGAAGTCTTATACTTTGACTTCTTGAACTACACATAGCTCACATGTACCCAAGAGTCTCACTATTATGGAAAAGTACAATATAATGTGTTACACACTTTTTTTATTCAGGTTTGATAGTGCACATCTGTTTATAAAGGTGACAAATCTAAATGCATTCAGAAAGATTTCATAAATATATTAAAATAGTTGTGCATAAAGGAAAATATCTAAATGACTGACCATTTTACTTTCTGTAAAGTACTGCACTGTGTAAAGATATGGTTAAATTACATGTAAGTCTAATTGACATTTTTCATTGTTTTCTGCTTATTTTATGTTATCTCTCTAAGTTGCAGGTTATTGTAGATATGTTACTTCTCTTATTTTTTATGATCATTTTGCATAACATGTTATAGAGTAGGTACTTAATTATTAATAATTACTGAATATTTGATTCCTGCAACATCTTACCACACAATATGAAAGAATACAGAGTTAAAATTGTGGAACTGATGAGGGTTAAGGCTGATCCTCATAAACATTTCTGAGGATAACTAAGAGGGGTACAGGAGTCTTTTCAGTAATTATGACCATAAGTTGAAGAAATATGTTTTGTAACCTAGTGGCTATATTTGTATAAAATCAGGGATGGGGGGAAAAGAAGAATACCTTACCAAAATTCTCCTCTATAATCCTTATTTAATATGAGCATCATTAATCACATAAATCATAAATGATGAATTCAGAACAGATTATTTTGATAGGATTGGGTATGTTTTCAGAGTACATCCTTATAGCCCAATGATGCTTCAAATTAAAATTAAAGAACCTGCAAACAGTAAATGAACTTCATAAATAAATAAATGATAAATAATAAATAAATAAAGTAAAAACAAAAACAAACCTTCTAGACTCTACTACTCTCTCCACAAAAGATGGCAAAACTTGGCACATGGATTTCTCAGCTTAAGAGCATATATCACTAGTGGCCGTGGCTATTGTTCACAGAAGCCACAATGAATGACAATGAGGGAATCGTTGCTTTCCTATCAGACTAGACACAATAGTGTGTAATTACAGCATTCTGTCAGCTCTCTATGGACAGGAGTTTCTAGTTAGAGCTGTACAGAGAACCGTATTGTGCCAATTTGGAGACATTTAAACAATTGTACTTGGGGAAAATTATTTTGGAAGACATAAAGAATTACTCTCCTAAAATGTGACCCTTGGGGTCTATGGCTCTTGTAGGGTTAGCAGTCTCATTATTTTTGCTCCCCTGAAAACAAGAGTCTTCTTTCCTCATTTTCATTCTATTTGACCTTCGTCATTAATAAAAACTAAAGGACAGGCACACACATAGATTAACCATTTCAATAGGCTGGTAATAATATATAATATCTACATGTCTTTATTACTTATTATTTATGCATGTTGATGTGTATTTATAATACAGTTTATGATCTATTTATGTATAATAGTATATAATGTAAATGTTCATATATATATCTTTTATGTCAACAACACTTTAGGTCATATAAAGAAGCATTTCAATTACCCCTCAGTGATGTATTAGTATATGTTTCACAACAAGTTTTTGAAGAAAAGTAAGCCCTGCTTTTTAGCTTTTGCCCATTGCTAGACTGTGAATAATCTAACCATGGCCTAATTCCACTTATCAACACTCTTTGTTGCTGAATGTGGAGTTGAAAAAATATGCTGACTGCAGGATACTGGTGTCCCTGTTTTTCAAATGAGGAAACTAATTTGTCAAATAATAGAACTCTGGGACCACCAGGTGGTGTCCTGGTTAAGGCATTGGATACTCCCACATGGCCGACCACGGTTTGAGTCCCAGACCGGGTGGCTTGCTTTCTCACTTTCTCTCTCTCTCTCTCTCTGTCTCTCTCTGGTCAAATGAAAATAAATGAATGAATATATAATATTAAATAAATAATTATGAAAAAGTAATACATTCCTAGTGTTGAATGATAGTATCTTTATCTTCTTGGCATCAACCCCCCCTCCACACACCCATGTATACTTATGCTTTTGTAGCAGTGTGTGTCATGCAATATCATAAACAGAAAGCAATATCTGGGACATACACTATTTTTTTTTGTCATTTGTCTGACATTCAGATTTAACTGGGTACCCTGTATATTACCTGGCAACACAAGCTACACTTTATGTAAACAGTGTTAAATGCAAATGACCAGAGCCATTGCATGCTGAGGGAGCAGAATGGGCAAAGTCTTAGAGGACAATCGAACATGGCGTGCTCAAGAAAATCCAGGGAAACTCAGATGACAGAAGAGAACTTTTCTGAAAAGATCTTTGAGAACAAGACTGTCTTATTACACTGCTACAGCTCTGGAACCCAGCCCAGCATCTCATTACTGTGGGGTGAGTAATTGGTAAGCACCTAACGCTTAAATGAACAATTGATATGTAGTCCAGAGAAGTGAGGCTGGGACTGTGGAAGGAGGCCAGATTGTGGAAGGCTTTGAGAGCTAGGAAGTAGGACTTTGGAAGAGGTGGGTCTGAGGACCAGGTTTGAGAGGGAATGATCAGCATCCCAAATACCCATTTACATAGTTGAAATATAACCCTTGAAAACATCACATGTTCACAACCAGAAAACACCAAATTCTTCTGTTTTGTGGCTTTGCTCAGGTTGCCAGAGAAAGAAAATGGAGTGTGGGGCCAGTGGAGAAGATGAAGCTTTCAGGATAATGAAAGAATGCGGAAAGTTGCAAGAATATCTTTACTTAGATTGGTAGGGTCATTTCACAGTGTTTCTTCCAAAAGTAACTAATAAACAGGGTCAATGAGCTTTGGTGGGTCTTAGGTTTGACATACGGAGGAAAGGCTGGTGAGGATTCCAGGGAAGAGGAATGTGGCATACCCTGATTCTAAGACCAGTTGTGTCTGTCCGTCAGTCATCTGGCCTTTGTGCTGAGAGCTGGAGGGAAGGGTCAGGAACGAGAGGAGAGTGGACTTTGTTTTGAGAATGTGGAGAGTGTTGCTGGTGCTAGTGATGGGCAAAGGTATTGCAGCAGTTTGGGCAGTGACTGGCGGCTGTGGCCTTGGCACAGATGCTATGTACAGCAGTCTTTTTTTTTTTTTTTTTTTCTTTAGATTTTTGCAATAGAGTGTGTGTACTTGCTGGAGAGATACAGAAATAGAAAGAGGGAAAGTGAGAAATAACCCTTTGGGGGGATGGTCATGCAGCAATTCTTCTCCTTCATTTTCCTCAGGATTTTGGGCATGCATACACACGTGCCAGCGTGTTTTCCAGACTGCTGGGTGGGAACTTGAACCGCAGAGTCTGCCATGTGGGACCCGGCACCCTAACAGCCGCGCCACCTGCTGGCCCACACAGCAGTCGTAATATGGCATCCTGGGCTTCATCATCAGATGCAGTTTCCTAATTTGAATGCAGCAGCAGCAGCATTTCAAGGCACCAAAATTACTGGATTTGAGTATCATAGATAAGGAAGGTGACTACAGTGACCTGGAGTTGAAGATGAAGAGAACGGAAGACTCAAAGGTACCAGGTCATTTGCAAAAGGGACTGGTCTAGAGAATACAGAGGAATCACCCCCAGGGAATCACAGTGGGAGAAAGGTGAGAGGAATTATGCTCTTGTAGAGAGAAAGCTCTGTGAAAAACAGGAAAATTCAATTTGTGTTACTTTAACCTTGTCCTCTATTTGTCTTGTCCCACCTGGCAGGGGCAGGCTAACCTGGCTTAGCCTGTGTTGCTTATTGTATATATCCTGAATTACATGCACCTAAATAAATACACTGGCATTATCCATGCTGAAGTCCCAGTGATTTATTTTCAGGGATAACAAAGAAACCTTCATGATTGCCATGTAAAATAAGTGCATTGTGGCCTCAGCAAGGATAACCGCTGCAAGTGGTCATTTCTGTGGTGATTTCTTAAGTTCAATATTCCTTGAAGCACACTTTAGGAAAATGGTGCTCTTTCTACTAATGATGATGTTCAAGTTATACGGTCATTGTACTATCTTTCTAAAGGACACAATTGCTTTATTGTTTGTGTGCATATTATATTGGTGAATTATTTTAGTGGCCCAGTATAATAGCATCATTGAATTGCATGCTTACCAATTCTGAAATATGTACAGATTCTTTTAGACTGTTGTCTCATGAGTGAAAAGAGCATCAGTCAACTTGTAGTTGGAAAACAGGCTGTGTTTTGCCCACAATGGCTCTGTGATTCCTCATTTTATGGACTCGGCAGAAGTAGAAAGGAAACTTTCAATGTTGACTCTCTCCAGGCAATGTTAGGAGTATACACTAGTTCTTTGTTATCTTCTGTCATGATTTTACTCCTGTAGAAGGATCTGGATTTTTACACTTTAGAGGTATTATTACCCTTGTTCTTCATGATCTGAAATGTAATGTACCACCTTCTAGGTCTTTTCAGTCTCGTTTGGGACTCTAATGAAGAGGATATTTATGAAATGAAAAAACATATTACTTGTCACATACTAAAATACTCAGTTACCTATCTCTTTGTTTACTTTTTAAAATCTCAAAAGACAAACACAAAGAAGATTGTGACAAAAATGTATCATCTTCATTTAGAATTACAAATGTAGGGGCCAGCGGGTGGTGAGTGGTTAAGATGCTGGACTACCATGTGGTCGATCACAGTTTGCTTGAAACTCGTGCCAGGTGCATGTGTGTGAGTGCCTAAGATCCCAGGAGGAAATTGCAGGAGAAGGGACTGTAGCGTTGCTGTACCTTCTTGGAGGGTGATTTTTTGCTTTCTGTCTCTGTGTCTTTCTCTGTGTCTCCAGTGAGCACATGAACCCTATAGCAAAAATCGCTCTTAAAAAAGAAAAAAGAATTACAAATGTTAATAATTTATAGTTTCTTCATATACCAACAGGTGTGCACACACATGCTCACCCACCTGAACGTCTGTCTCTAGATAAAGTTAACCTCAATCTACTCTCAGTCTCATTCTCCCTTTTCATTTTCAGAGGTAACCTTATTAAGAATTTCGTGAGTACTCTTCCATTTTCATATCTTTTCATTCATATATGTACTCATAACACGTACATGTACATAATGTATATACACATAAATGCTCTAAATTTATGCATAAACAGTATTTACTTTTATGCATTTTATGGTTTTATACTATTGGGTCATCAGAAAGTCGTGATGTGTTTTTACATAGCGAAACAGAAAAATACGTCATGACTTCTGATGACCTAATACTTAGTTATGTGAATACATATTAGATTTAGTTCATTTTGAAAAACAGTTATACAACATTTTATCTATGTATATTTATTCATTGCTTTTGGACATAAGATTGTTTATTTTTCTAAAATTTTATTTTTACTTCTTTCTCTCAAGATAAAGAGGGAAAAGAGAAGGTAGCTTAGACAGAGTCTCGCCATGCCTCCGTTCTTCCTCTGCCTCCCACCAAACTAGGATCACAGGTGCATATATGATGTGTATGAGGTATATGCCTGGTGTATGAGGTCAACCGAAGATACAAACCTGGGCTTCCCAAGTTGCCACCACAACTGGGCTGGTTTATAGCTTTCTTTTTTTTTAATTACAAATATTGCTTTAATAAACGTGTGTATGTGTGTGCGCTCAGACACACACACACACGCGTGCACACTTCTGTGTTCCTTGAGGTTGCAGCTCCAGGATTGTGGTCACTGGGATATAGGATATGTTTATTTGCAGTTTTCCTAGATGCTACTGATTATATCCCAAGGTGGCTATAATAATTTTCATTCCTTTAGGCCATGCACAAGAATACCACTTTCTCTGAATTCTTGCCAACATTTTATAGATTAAAAAATTTTGCTAGTGTGATGGGAGAAATAAAATATTCTTATGATTTTAATTTGTATTTCCCTAATGCTAAGAAAGAATTACCATAATTTATATTTTCATTTGAGTTACTGTTTTGAAAATTACTTGTTCTTTCATTTTGCCCATTCTATTGTTGTGATTTACTCTTTTTCTCATTTAATAATTGAAGTTCTTTTTTTTTTTTTTTGGAGGTTTTTGCGTTAGGGTATGTGCACTCAGAGAGAAAGAGAGAGACAGTGAGAGGAGAAAGCGAGAAATCACCCTGAGGGATGGCCACGCCACAATCCCTTCTTCTCCATTCTCATCCAGATATCTTGGACACACAGACACACTAGTGCCCAGCATGAGTTTCAAGCCAATGAGTCCAGGACTTGAACTGTGCTTGGCCATGTGGGAGTCTAGTAATGTAAACACCGTGCCTTCTGCTGGCCCCCTATTAATTGAAGTTCTTTATATATCCAGGTACTATTTCTTTGGCTAATACATTGCAAATATCTTCCACTTTCTGACTAATATTTTGACTTTATAATTAAAAATATTCAAAATTTAAAATTAAGTGTTCTTCATGTGTCTTATTCAATTAATCAAGTCTAATATCATAAATATATTGCCCAAACATTTTAGAGGATTTTTTAAATCATGTATGATAATTAACATACCCAGAATTGATTTTTGTTTATGTTGTAAAATAGTAAATTTAATTTTCTTTCCCTTGGGAGGGTCACTTTTTCTAACATAATTTATTATAAATGCTATCTTATACTCATTGATTCACATACCACATATATCATGAGCCATATTCTTCCATATTTATATGTCAGTTTCTGGGCTCTTTGTCTCAGCCTATTGACTTATTTGACAATTATAGCATCAATACTGTGCTTTTTAGTTGGTATTACTCTATATTTCGTGTACGAGAATGCTTTTTTTGATTTTGTCTTATTTAATTTACTTATATATGAAGTTTAGAATCGGTTTAAGTTGCAAATATCATTGCAATTTTAATTAATAAATGGAGTTGCATTAATTTTGAATATACTTCAGGAGAAGGCATTTCTACTATGCTGAGTCCTCCCAGTTATTCATGTCTTTACACCTTTCAAAATATTGATAATTTTATCTGAAGTATTGTCATATATTGTTAGGAATTTTTCACAGGTTAAAATTGCAGCCATTGGGAATGGTATCTTTTCTCTTTCACATCTACTTAAGCAACTCATGCTGTCATAAACAGGACACTATTGACTTTTGAAAATTAGTCTTGTGTCTGGAAACTTTACTGAACTCCAACTGGTTTTCATAATTTTTTGTTGGAGGGGCTTCTTTGGAGAAGAATCAAATAATGACAATATTTAAAGTCTTTCTGTGAAAGAGATCAGTAGTTTTTCCTCTATATCCTTTTTCCTGTAGGAGAAAAATAACTCTGAATTTTGGGCTGACTCTGTGACCTGGTGATTAAGGAAGTTAGATCCCACATGGTCAGTCCACAGTACAAGTCCTTGACCTGGCACCTTGAGAAACACCTCAGGTGTGCATGCATGTGTGCATGCGTGGCCAGAATTCTGAAAGGACCAAGGGGGTAGTGGAGAGAAGTGATTGTGGCATGACCAGGCCCATGGGGAGTGCTCCCCAACCCCGTCTCTCTGACTAGGGCATGGATCCTTTAGCAAAACAAAAATGAAAACAAAAACAAAAACAACAACTCAAAACAAAAATACCTGGATTTTAGCTGGGTACATGAATGACCACACATATAAATTCTATATGTCCTAGGCTTTCTTATATGTGACCATATAATTAAGTATTAATCATGGTAGTATAACAAATAGGGTGTACGGCAATTGCAAAGAAGTTTATTTAAAGGGAAAACATATGACCTCTTACTGTCTCCTCTTGTTCTAGAATGCATAAGTGATGGTAGCGTTGGAACATTCATTTTTGACTATGACGTGAAAAGTGCATGTAGAGGATGGCAGAACAAGGTAGAAATATTGCAAATCCCCGGTAATTCCCACATCTTTACAATCAAACTGGGCTACTGAGGTTTACATGAGGAGGAAAAAAAAGTGAAACTACTATCTCAATTCTTTGGATTTTATGTTAATTGCAGAACAACTTCACTCCACCATAGATCTCTTTTCCTTTGTCTTAATTCTGATTTGACTTGGAGTTTCAGTGTAATGTTTATAGTGGGGCCAGCCTTAATATAGCCTAGATTTAATAGAAATATATGTAAAGTATGTTATATGTATGATGTCTATTATATGTCTTTAGCAGATAATCTTTTTAGGTTTAGGAAATACCACTTTATTTCTAGTTTCCTAGATTTTTTCTTTTCTTTTTTTAGCTTTTGCCATAGGGTGTAGGCATTTGCCAGAGATAGAAGGAAACAGAGTGGGAAAGTGAGAAATCACCCTCCCTGGGGGAATGGCCACATTGCAATCTCTTCTTCTCTTGGGATTTTGGGCGTATATGCACACATGCGTGGCATGATTTTCAAGCTGCTGGGTTTGGGACTCAAACCGTGTTTGGCCATGTGGGAGTACAGTGCCTTAACTACTATACAACCTACTGGCCCGAAGTTTCCTAGTAGTTTTAAGAAATCATGGGTTAAATTTTTCAAATGCTTTTTTTCCTTATGGTGTCTCTTGAGATAATCCATATTTTTCTCCTTTAATCTGTTAATGTAATAAAGTAAGTTTATTTCCGTATCAAATTATTTTATAATTCTTAGTATAAATTCCACTTGGCAATTTTTTTTAAGAATAAAACCCTCCTTTTAAAATTTTTTTTTCAAGAGGGCATATGTACTCACTGGAATCAGAGATAGAGAGAGAATGTGTAAAACCACCCTCCCCGCAACAACCCCCATGAGGAATGGTCATGCTAAAATCCTTTCTTCTCCATCTTTCCTTTCTTTTGGGATTTTGAGCACATATGCACATGCAGCCCATGTGTTTCTCAAGTGCTGGGTCCAGGACTCAGATCTTGAAGTGAGTCTTGTGGTACTCAGCTGCCTTAACCACCTGGCCATGGAATTGGCTCTCAGGGAGATTTTGGAATACCTCTTCAATGTCTCTAATAATTATTGACCTATTTCATGTATCTATTTTCATCTCGGATAGATTCTCTGGCTGCCTTTCTCTGTCTGCTCTGCTTGTTTCTCTGCCCCCAGATAGGTATAGAGTGTATTTAACTCTAGAAAAATTATTCATCCTTCTTGATTTTCAAATATTTTGGCTTTAATTTTTAGGACCTTAGTATTTAAAACAAATTTCAGAAGCATCTTGTCATTATTTCAGAGTCTTCATTTGAAGTAAACTGGTCTGCTGAGCAATCATTACTCGTCGAGGAGGTGACATTTACTATATTAGAATTCTCCAGTTCTCAGTTTAAAATTTAAATTGTTAAATTGTTACTTTCTTGAAGGAAAATATAACCACCATTACTAAAAGAACACAGTAAAATCCTGGCTGCAGTGGAAAGTGAATTGCGATTAATTTTAGGCAATATTATTTAAATAATGAAGGGGAAGCCTAAAGTTATTTATAGCGAGGCCTGGGTGACATATATCACCTTCTCAATTTCTTCCTCTTCCTCTGAACTATTCCTCCAAACAGCTATTATTTATCTTCTTCAAACAGCTATTATTTATCTTCTTCAGGTTATGCTAGCCTCTTCAAGTTAAGTCAATCCCTTAACTTAGTGGTTATCAGATGGTGTGCCTTGCTGTAGGTATATGAAAAACCCTTATGGGCACACCATCAGCCTGCTAGTAACTACGTAAGTTTGATTCTGTCTCGGTGATGCCGATCAGAGGGATCACTGAAATGACTGGTCATGTTATGAGACATAGAGCTGACTACAATCTCCTTTCCATGATGGTTAGAGGCATAGTAAATTGGCAAGAGGGATGATGTGTTTACTGACGTATAGTCCAGGGCATGAAGTGCTGAAACAGCACCTTTACTTCCGCTCTATCCCCTCCCTCTAGTATACATCTCTCAAGGACTAACTAGACTGACCTTTGTAACACTTCTAAGGCCTGAATCAAATCATGTTATTTCCTGTTTGAAATCTTCCAGCGACTTCTTTCTGCACCAGAGGTAAGCTGAACTCCTGAGGGTGGCCTAAAGTGCTTCCCACCATCTCCTGCACTGACCTCAGCCTTTCTGCACTGCACCGTCACTCTACTGCCACCCTGGCTGGCTCTCTGTTCTTGAAGAATGTCCAGCTCATTCGCTTCTTGGCCTAGTTCTTATTGTTCCTCCCCCATAGAACACTCTTCAGAACTACTCAGACCTGGCTTCCCAAATCAAGAGTGACTCTGCAGACACCTTTTCTGACACTCTTGCCCCTTTTCCTGGCCCCAGTTACTCTCTCATCACCGTACACATGATTGTCACAGTGGTGTGTTATGTTAGAAAGATGGCAACAGTTTGAGAAGGTAAATTTTCTGTAGTGATTAGGAATGTGGAATTTTATGGAGATCTGTACCATCTGTTCACAGATAGAGGTTTGGCTTTTTAGGGACCCTGGGGGTACAAAGTGAATGATGCCTCCACTGTAAATGAATGAGGGAGATCCACCCCTGCACCCTGGATGATTTTCTTCTTCCCAGTACTTGAAATAGTCTTCTTTGATTTGCTTTCGAATATATTATTTTTCACTCGATACTGAAACGTAAGTTCCTGCAGGATTGTTTCTTTTGTGCCTGATTCATTATTGTACTCTATATACCTTGACTGTGCCTGAGAGGTGTTCAAGAGATTATTTATTTGCTATTTGGTTGAACAATCTGGTCTCCACTACCTCTCTGTTCACTTAGACTTCCAGAAAATTTTTTGTATTTTCAATCTCAATGTAAGTTCTTCCTTCCCTCTCTGAAACCTTATACCAACCCTCCAATGATAAATTATGTTCCTCCTGTAGTCTCACTACTTTTGTCTATTTCCTCCCTTCTGTCCTGAAGAGTAAACTTCTTAGGGGCAGGACCAGGAGATGGCATAATGGTTACGTTGCTGGAGTCCCAAATGATTAACTGTGGTTCAATTCTCAGACCCAGTAGCTTAAAACTCATGCTGGGCACACGTGCATGCATGCCCAAGGTCCCAAGAGAAGAATGGAGGAGAAGGGATTGTAGTGTGGCCATCGCCTCTTAGGAGGTGATTTCTTGCTTTCTGTCTCTCTGGTGAGCACACATGCTCTATAGCAAAAATCTCTCTTAAAAACAAAACAAAACAAAACAAATACTTCTTAGGGGCAAAGATAATGTCATACTCATTTTTATATCCACTCTAACACTTAGCCTATTGTCTTACATGACTTTACTATTAGTCCATATTTATTGAATTAAAGCACTACTACTAATTTAAGATTTTGAATTGTAAAGTTTTCAGTCATATGCTTTTTATCTTAAAAGGAAGTAATACTTTTTTTCCTTGTAAAACTATAATTGTTTCTGATTTGGCCTAATTTCTCATGTTTTATTGCCCAGACATGCTCCACTTCGAAACTGCAAACTGTTAGCTCACAGTCTAAATACAGCTGCATGTATGTATTAGGTTTAAAAATTTTAATTAAATGTTGTCATTTAAAAATCAAATTTTATAAAACTTTTGGACTTTTGCTCCTCTTGAAAAATAGGGCAATCTGGTAGCCCTGGGTTGATATACCTTTATGATTATAAATTCTGAAAATGCATGTGTCTCTGGTTCACCTTAGTTTTTGCTGATCTTCTCTCATTCATTTATAGTATATGCTTGGGCTCTTTACATTTTGGAATTGAGACCCCTGCTTTATCCCTTTCCTACATTGTTTATGTAACTTCAGTTAAGAATGATTATTTAAGAAATTTTGTGAGTCAATAAAATGTGGGGAAAAAAAGGAATGGAAAACAACTGTAGATACCCGAGATAGAGTGGGAGGAAGGTGGGAAATGACAGAGGGTGAGAAATAGGAAGAAAAATATATTCATATATATATATATGTATACACACACATATGAAACTAGAAATGGAAAATTATTGATGATAACATATATGATTAATCCACTATGCAGTATATTCTGGATGGGAAATCACATTTTGAATACTGTGACGATGCTCAGGGAATGAATGTAAATTAATTAATTAATAAAAAATTTTAAAAAGGAAAAAACAAAAAAACAAACAAAAAATAGAACTACCATATGCTCTTGCAATCCCCTTCTGGGTGTGTATATATAAAGAAAATAAAGTTGGTATCTTGAAGAGGAAGAAAAAAAAGGATGATCTAATTGGACCTACTATTACTTCTAAGAGAAGTCTTTCCATTGTCTACAATATTTGTCTATCCATAGAATGACACAGAAGTCTGCATTTGCTCAGGAGCAGTAAAAAGAGAATTTGTATACAAGTTAGAATGTTTAAGTTCTGGGGTCAGCAGGTGGCATGATGGTTAGGGGCACTGGGCTTCCACATGGCTGACTGTGGTTCAAGTCCTGAACCTGGCGGCTTGCTTTCTCACTCCCCCACCTCTCTCTTTTTCTCATGCTCTGCCCCTCTCTGGTCAAATTAAAATAAGTCAATAATTAAACAAAGTTAAGATAAAAAAATTCTTAAAAAAATACTTAGGTTCTATAATTGCCTTTTCACAGGCTTATTTTGTAATAATTTTACCACTCTGGGCTGTATTCCTCCTCTACGAAGTTGGAATTAAGTATCTTGAATTCCCAAGATTCCGTTTCATTTTATCACACTTTTTTCCCCGCACTTAAAAAAATGCCTTTCTTTACATACTGGTTTCAATGACTAACCTTGATGTATGTAAAGCTGCCAAGTCTCGGTTGACTTGACATTTATTCAGAGGCCAGTGTCTTTTCTGTGTTGTGCACACCTGTTTGGTGCTTTCTACGCACCCCATGGATGCTCAGAAGTGCTAATTAAATTGAATGCTATTATTCAAAGCACTCCCCCAAAGACTACATTTGATAGAGTTGAGCTGTGTGATTACATTTACCTTGACATCAACTTAGATTTCTAAACAAAAGGGGGAAGTTGATGGTAAAATATATTTGGCTTTTAATAAAAAAAGCTAATTAATTATGCATCATTGCCTCCCTGTGTAATTGGCACATCTCAGAACACAGACCAGTTGGCCTGTACTCAGGAGGGTTCTGTCCTTCATTGAACTTTATTGTCTGGACTCCTCCTTGAAACCTTTGTCAGGTCCACCTTCTTCCTGTGTGAATCTGAATCAGGCCTAAGAGAACTCTGTACATCACACCATGGCTCTGTATGAGCAGAGTAGCAAATTCACAGCCCAATAACCACCTGCCCTCCTTGCTTCTTAGGCAAGTGTTTTCTTAATAAGCAATAAAAATGAGCCACTCCAGACTGTGTATAAAAGAAATTCAAGACAACTTCATGCTTATGTTTTAATCGATGAGATGGTTCTAGCCAGTGTCATTGTGAGGTGATGGGCATCCAGATAATGAACAACAGAAAGTAGGTCTGAGCCTATAGGAATAGGAGCAAGGACGAGGGCTATTGCTTATGACCTGCAAATGGATGCCAGAAGAATATTTTTCCACTAATGCGAGGCATAGAAATTGGTGCTCACCTAGTACTTACAAAAAACTTGTTTTGTTAAAAGCTCTGGGACTTGTTTTTTCTGAGAAAGATATTTGTAGCTGTAATTAAGAAATCTGTTTAAATTGTGCTGATAATTATCCTAATTGGTATGAAAATCTGATTGAATACTTAGAGGAGTAAATTGCCCCAACGGAGTTTTATAAGCAACACACTTTTTAAAAAGGGAAGCTGAAGTAGGTAAATAGGTTTTCAAAAATAAAGACCATGCTGCCTGAAAGTAGGTTATTCTTTGTATGTCTGTTTATTTTAATTTGGGCAACTTGGTGGACTTGCAATATTTATATGCAGGACTAAAATAAGATCCAAAATAAGACAAGTGCAGCTGAATTATATGAGCTTTGAGATGAAAGGTCCTCACTGTCAAGGTCCAGACACTAAAAGCTCTCAGGAGAATTACAAGCTGAGAGGATGTCTGACTGAAGGATAAGATGTAGGTGTGCACTGTGGGTCCATCTGGATTTGCATATGACCAGTGGGTTTCCACGTGTGTCAAAGGAATACTACAATGTACGCTGAAATGTGTGCTCCCAGTCTGCTCTCTACATTTAATGGAACTTAGAATCTCTATTACTAAAACGTGTTCTTTTTTTTTGGAGAGGTTTTTGCTATAGGGCCCATGTGCTCACCAGAAAGACAGAGAGAGACAGAGAGACAGAAAGTAAAAAATCACCTCCCAGGGAGGATGGCCATGCCTCAATCCCTTTTCCTCCATTTTCCTCTCAGGATCTTGGACAGGCATGCACACGCACCTGGTGTGAGTTTAACCCACTGGGTCTGGGACTCGACTCACAGTAGACTACATGGGAGTTCAGCAACATAGCCATTATGCTAACTGCTGGTCCCTTAAGATATATTCTTTAGCTGACTCTTAAATGCACTTTAGAGTTGAGATCCTCACTATACTAATTTGACCACATCTAGTGCACATTTCGAGCAGCTGAAAAGAAGGAAAGCAAAAGAAAAAGGAATCTGAATCAAAAGGATAAAGTCGAAAGTTCTCTTGAAGAAGAGCAGAGAAGAAAATAAAATAGGATGGCCTCACATCTTCTGTATCTGCCTTTGGAAGATGTCCTGACTATGGCAACAGATTTCCTGTCATAACTTAGTTTTGTTAAGGATAATAATTAGGTTTTTATTTCCAAAACATACACTCAAGGAAGTGTGTGGGAGGAGAAATAGTTCTACACTGTAGGGAAATAGCCAGTTTGAATTTAAAGTTCACCATGGAAAATCTACAAAGTGAGCAATACAAATACAAATAATTGAGGGTTATCTGTATATATGACACATACCATTCCTAGGAAAGTATACTGTATTACAGTTGGCTCATAGTAATTTACCTTATGATACTGTTGAAGTAGAATAAATGGAATATAATTGAAAAATTCCATACAAGAAACAATTTTTTTAGGTGGTAGTCAGTTTGTAAGAATAAACTCTGAATTTTATATTTGTGTATTGCAATCAGAGATGGGGGTTGTAAATGACATGGGCAATTTAACATGACAATTATTTCTCAACTCTTTATCTGTCTCTTCACCTCAAATATAGCAATCTTTCAAACTATACCTATTCATCAACTACACTTAAAACACAAATCAGGGCAGCAGGTGGCATGTTAGTTAAGGTAATTGGATCCCACATGGCCAACTCCTTGGTTTGAGTCCCAAACACTGGCAGCTTAAAAAAAGCATAGGCACGTGTGTGTGTGTGTGTATGCATGTGTGTATGCAAAAATTCCAAGAGGAGAATGGAAGAGAAGGGATTGCAGTGAGGTCATTCTCTTTGGGAGGTGATTTCTCATTTTTCTTTTCTCTGTCTCTCTCTGTATCTCTCCTGCAAGCATACCAGACCTATGGTCAAAATCTAAAAAAGAAAAAATAAATTCACAACAAAAATACACAAACATACATTCAAGAACTTTAGAATGGAAAAGATGAAGATATTGGTTCCATTTTCATACTACTATAATTAATTTTTTAAGAGATTTTTGCTAGAGGACATGTGTGCTCACTGGAGAGAGAGAGACAGGAAGTGAGAAATCACCCCCCCCCCAGGGGGTTGTCCACACTGCAATCCCTTTTCCTTGTTTCTCTCTGGATTTTGGGCATACATACTCTTGCGCCCAGTGTGAGTTTCAAGTCACCGGGTCTGGGACTCGAACCACGGCCAACTATGTGGGAATCCAGTGATGTAAACATTTTACCATCTGCTAGTTGTATGCTATTAATATTATTTTTAATTATGTATAGAGCATTACCATACAGATTTACATATGTACCTCATGTTAGTGACCTTAACCCAACTCTGTGAGGTGGGCAGGGATAATGCCATCACCTGCAAATACTTTTATTTTTTAAAAAAATATTTTTAGATTTTTGCTATAGGGCGAGTGACCTTGCATGAAAGAGACAGAGAGAAAGAGTGAGAGGGGAAGTGAGAAATCACTCCTGAGGGGAGATTGCCAGGCTGCAACCCCTTCTCTATTCTTGTCTCAGGATTTTGCATGTATACATATGTGCCCAGCATAATTTTCAAGCCATTGGTTCTGGGACTCCAATTACAGTCAGTCACATTGGAATTTAGTGCCTTAACCACCACGGGCCACTTACTGAGCCCTATAAATACTTTTTTACTCCTATGAATAGATAAGAAGTTTTAGCCTCACAGAGATTAAGTAGATCCCAAAGGTCAAAATCAGTTCTAGAATCCAACTTCTTACAATTTTAGAATCACTGATCTCTATTTAAAAAAAAAAAATAGAAAAATCAAGAGTTCGTTTTATTAACTTGCTAATTAACTATGGAGAAGTCATATGTTTCCCATCTGTTTTCTGTTTGTTCTAGGCTGGAATATAATTTCTAAGCATTTACCTATTTAAAGGCATTTTATTGTATGAAATGGTATAGATGAGTTAGAAGTTGGAGTCAATTATAAATTCACCTATAAAGATATTGAAAATAAATCTGGAGCCTCAAATGAAGCAAGTATTATTTAGAAAGTTCTAATGAAAGCAAATAATTAATATGGGGGTAGTCTCTGAATTTTCATGTATGAAATGCTAAGGATATCTCAATTTACTTGCTCTAGGAGTGCTACTTAATATTTCTTGTTCTATTTTATTTACCTATATATAATGGTATTCTGATAGTTCATATGTATCACAGACTAGGAGAACCAGTTATGAAGATGAGGAAACTGTGAAGCCCAGAAAGGAGATGTCTATATGGCTAATGAAATGGTCAAACCAAAGCTTGAAAACAAGTCCTCTGACTCTCTGGTTGGTGTTATAGAAGGATCTTCACGATTATGTTTAGGTGGGATCTCATCGTGGTTTTGATTTGCATCTCCCTTTTATTTATTATTTGTTTGGAGAGTTTTTTGCTATAGAATGCATGTGCTCACCAGAAAGAGAGAGACAGAGGGACAGAAAGCGAGAAATCACCCCCAAGGGGGCTGGTCACGTCGCAATCCCTCTCCTCCATTCTCCTCTTGGGATCTTGGGCATGTGCGCACACGTGCCCAGCATGAGTTTAAGCCACCGGGTCTGGGACTCAAACTGTGATCACCTATAAGGGAGTCTAGTGACATAGCCATTATGCCAACTGCTGGTCCTTCATCTCTCTTATACTAAGGGATGTTGATATTTTTTTTCATATGCTTTTCAGCTGTTCATATGTCTTCCTTAGAGAGTTGTCTGTTCAGCTCATTTGCCCATCTTATTTATTTATTTATTTTTTGTTTGGAGAGATTTTTGCTATAGGGTGTATGCATACACTGGAAAGACAGAGAGACAGAAATCAACCCCCAGGGGGATGGCCACAGTGCAATCCCTTCTCTTCTCTTCTCCTGCTGGAATTTTGGGCATGACACATCTGTACCTAGCATGAGTTTCAAACCTCTGTGTCCAGGACTCAAACAGTGGTCGACCATGTGGGAGTCCAGCAATGTAACCATTACGCCATCTGCTGGCCTTTCATTTTCCCATCTTTTAATTGGATTGATTGTTTTTTTGTAGGTAAGCTGCTCGAGTTGCCTGTATATTTTGGTCATCAGCTCTTTATCCAAGGGAGCATTTGCAAATATATTCTCCCATTCTAAGGGTTGTCTCTTCACTGTTATTATTGTTTCTTTTGCTGTGCAGAAGTTTTTAAACTTGATTTAGTTCCACTTGTCTACTTTTGTGATTATTGTCTGCTTTGGGGGTCTTTTTAATGAAGTCTGTCTACTCTAGTGTCTCTGAGAGTTTCCCCTGTGTTTTCCACCAGTAATTTTATAATTTGTCATCTTATATTTAGATCTTTGATCCATTTTGAGTTGATATTTCTTAATGTGAGAGAGAGGGATTCACAGGTGGATACCCAGTTTTTTTTGGAGTGGGAATGGGAGGAAGAAAATCAAGGGGGAAAAAAAGCACAAAATATTCAACAGAGACAAAAATGAAAAGTTATCTGTTGATGACAATGTGTATGTTAATATCTCTGAGTGGACTAACATACAGTGTATTCATGCTGGGAAAATAAATTTTCTATGTTGTGAAGATATATAGTAATTGTAAAAAATAAAAAATAAAATAAAAATTTAAAAAAGATGATGTTTATTCACTCTTTTCATCACCATTGATAAACATTTCTTGGGCTTCAAGCATTTGCTGGACACATTGGAAGCAATGTGCTATAGTATTTGGCCCTACTCTGAAGACAGGTGCACACTGATATAGACACCAGACACCAGAGCAGGCCATTTGAGAGAGAGCGAGCAAGAGAGAGAGAGAGAGAGAGAGAGAGAGAGAGCGCTTTGGTTCTATTAATATTTAGGGAAAGAGCCTTCTCTGTCCATTCTTTGAGTAAGGCCATCCAATATTTCAGAATTAATTGGAAAGAACCTAATGCTTCTTACTGCACCTAAGTAGTTGGAACTCTTCAGACTAAGGTTTCTAATATTCTAGCATTACTGATTTCTCTGAGCTGTCACTGACGGTCAGTGAATCTCCTCTTTTGTGGACCCTTCCCTTCACTGTCATCTCAGGACAATAATCTGACATTTTCAGTAAGTCCAGATCAATTTTAATTCTTTTAAAGTGTTTTAAAAAAATAAAAGTTCAGCACTGATCTTAGTGTGCAGAAAGCTGAGTGACTTGCAACTGTATCAGATTTAAAAGTTAAAACAGTTTTATTTATAGACTTTTGTTCTGCATGAAATATTAAACCATAAAAGCACAAGGTAAACAGATTTATTTTTAATTTGTATATATGACATCCTAGACATCTTATCAAGCTCTAGAATAGGCTGAGTGATTCTGTGGTTTGGGGTTAAATGTACATCTGTTTTCTCTCTGTTGAGATGACAACTCATAAAAATTCGTTTTCAACAGATGGTTGTAAATGAAGACAGAACTACCTTATTTGGATTAATGCACATTTATGAAGAACACGTTACTTTCTAGTGATACTAGATCATCAGCTAAATCCCATCAATAAACTGAACTGGAATTTCTTGTTAAGGTACCAAAACATAAGTAGCCAATATTTGGTTCATAGCCCTCCACCTCCTACTCATGTCCCTCAGCCCCACATTTGATCACTGATAGTTTTATGTGGAAAGAAGATTTTGTTCCAAGAGATTTAATTATAGAACATTTTTTGAGACTAGAAAAATGGAATCATACTATGGGCATTTTCAGGTATCCGGTAGCTATATCCAAATATAAATTCTGAACCCTTGGTAAAGGACTCCTTTAGGAAAAGCTGTTCTTTTAGTGGGATATAAGGAATACTATCTTACTATTTTTTTTTTCTTGTTCTTTTAATGTTTAAACCTCAGTTCTTGCCCCAGGTTGAAAGAAAGGCCATTGGACTTGAGTCAGGAGCCTTCATTTTTAGCTGTGCCTCTGCCTCTCATGGGCTGTGAGACTAATGTCTGGGAACCTCAGTTTTCACATCTTGCAACTGAGATCCAGCCTGGTGTCTGCTGGTATAACCTTGATGTTCTCAGGTTGTATATGGTAGTATAGCTGAAGAGGTGAGGAAAAATGCCTTGCTGTCTTCAGCTACATTATTCTTTCCTTCTATCTTAGAGCTATTTTTAGTGAGAGGTGGTAAGAACACCACACACACTGTAGGCTCAGTTGGAGAAATGGAAGGAATCACACATTTTATTGTTTCCTAAACAAGCTTTTTTGATGCAGCATGAGAAAAGAAACAGCAAATTAAATCACATATGTACCATGAAACTTTGAGATCAAAATTATCCTGCAATAGCTTGTACAACTACTGTAGGTACTAATCTTTCCCCATCTTTTCCTCGTGTATTCTATATCCTTCCATAGTCACTGAGAGCAAGAGACAAAGATTAATATGAATCTGATTTGTAAATGGCACAATTCACTTTTTCACCACAATTTAATAGAGGTTTCTAAAATTGTATTGACCATTGTTAAAAGTATGTATAGTGTGGATTTAAAATAATATTCTTTTTTTTTTCAGAGAGATTCTTGCTATAAAGTGTTTGTGCTCACCAGAGACACAGAGAGACACAGAGAGAGAAAAGTGAAAAATCACTCCCCAAGGGAGATGGCCACATTGCAATCTCTTCGCCCTTTTCTCCTCTTGGGATTTTGGGCATGCACACACACACACACACACACACACACACACACACACCAGCATGAGTTTAAAGCCACCAGCTCTGGGACTTAAACTGCAGTTGGCCATGTGGGAGTCCAGCAGTGTAACCGCTATGCCACCTACTGGACCTGCAAAAATCTATTCTTAAGATCATGATCTAGTATTTCTTTTTAAATCAATTGAGGAATGTTAAAAAATAATACCTGAGGGGGGACCAGCAGTTGGTGTAATAGCTATGTTGCTGGACTCCCACGTGATCGACCGTGTTTCGAGTCCCGGACCCAGTGGCTTAAACTCACGCTGGGCACATGTGAGTGCCCAAGATCCCAAGAGGAGGATGGAGGGGAAGGGATTGTGGCGTGACCATTCCCCCTGGGGGATGATTCTCGCTTTCTGTCTCTCTGTCTCTGTCTGTCTTTCTGGCAAGCACACACGCCCTATAGCAAAAATCTCTCCAAAAATAATAATATATGAAGAATTCCCTTAAACATCTTTGATAACAAAAATTCAAATACCATGATGACAGAAATACCATGATGACAGGATTTGTTGTTTCTGTTAAAAAAAAAAAGAGCACCTGTCATAATGATAAGTTCCTGTCCTTTTTGATTGAAAATTGAATATGATCTTATTCTAAATAAAGTCTTGTAGGTCAGTTTTATTGCTGTATTTAAAAATGGGAAAAAAATATGACTAGTTTAAGTCTAGATGATTTAAAATGAGAAAAATCCACCCAGAAACAATTTAGGGAGCTAACAGCATGAAAAAAAATGTAATTTTCAAAGCAATATTCAGTAGACGTGGAAATAGTTTGTTACTTAGACTGTCAATATGAATACTTCCAAGTTTTATTTGGGTACACTTTATGTAAATCTCCTCACAGTTATGGGGGTATCATGGGAACAAAAGTGATTTTAACAAGATTTCCTAAGAATTTTTAAAAATCATAATAGATCACAATGATTCTACTCTTTTCCCTAAAATTTGACTTGCCTCTTCTTCTCTTCTCACCTGACTATAAGGTCTGCTGCTAAAACAGACAATTAGGAAGCCCTGCCCAAACATAAATTCAACCGTTTCCTGTCTCTGAGAGTTGGACTATTGCATTATGTGAGAAATCCACTACTGATGGTCTTGGTTGGTAATTTACAGAGAACGTTTCACTAATATTTATTTATAGTATTGTATAAGCCATGGGAATATGAATTTGCTCTCTCCCTACTGTCTCCCCACCATTCCCTGACCCAAACCGAGTGACTGCCAAGGGCTGACAGTGTTGTTAAGTACAGGCACTTCGTCCTTCCCCATTGTTAACATTCCCTCCCCTATGAAGGGAGCAGAGGATGATGTTTCTACCCTCTGTCTGCCTCTGCTCTGTTATGTGCAGAGAATGGAGCCCTTATTGGATTGGTGAGTTTGGCTAGGATAAACTGGACATGCTTGGATCTACTCCCTCCTGTATTCCTCTAAGGAGTCGACTGCCTCCAGACGACATGCACTCCAATCTTCCCAGTGAAGTCTTCCCTTCACGGCTGACTGTGAAGGAGGAGCTCTGTTCTGGCCAATAGTACCTGTAACTAGATGAGTTAGTCTGTATAATCTGGGTTCAATTTTAAACAAAACCACTCTCTCCCAGTGCTATAAGCCACATCTATCACCACAGCTGTTTCAATAATAAATGATGTGTTTATGCCCTAGCTGCTTACTGTTTGGTTTTCTCAACTGCATGCTCAAGTGAGAAACAAAGGTATTTTAACTAGGCCCTATTAAATAGTTGAGGTATATACATTGATTATGAACAGGTTAATCTTCTGTTCTCAAGCTAATGTTTTGTTAGAGAACAAATAAACACTGGGATTTCGATAATTAAAGAGGGTGTTAAATTAGGCTTACATGTATGCTCTTAATTAGAAGAACATATTTTAACCCTCATTTGAAGTGTTAACTTTCTCTTTAAAGATAAACAACTATATATTTTCTTAACTAGCTGTAAACAAAAGAGTTCTGTTCAAGTTTTAATTGTACTACCTACTGTTAGATGTTTATGACTATTGTTTAGTTACAATGTATATAAGAAAGCATGAACAAAACAGAAAAAAGAGGTTGTCAAAATCTTAGTTTATTCTCTCACTGGTTCCAATTGGATACTCTACAGTTGAAAATAGACAAAAATGACAAATTTTATTAAAATTTGGGTTTTTTATATTGAAGCGAGAAATTACCCTCCAGGGGGATTCACCATGCTGCAATCCCTTCTCCTCTACTCTCTTGGGATTTGGGGCATGCATGCACACATGCCTGATGTGAGTTTAAGCCACTGGGTCTTGGTCTCGAATCATGGCTGACTACATGGGAGTCCAGCAACATAGCCATTACGCCAACTACTGGTCCCTCAAATGAGAGTCTTATGAACTATTTCAGAAGAGAAGAGTGGGAAAACAGTGATCGTCCTTGGTTTTATGACCCGTTTCGGGGGAAATAGGTGAAGAGAAAGTGAGAATGACATTACATTCCTGCTTTTGTGTTCTCAAGTACCATATTTGGGGGTAGCATGCTTTGAAGCACGTTAGATGACTGCAAAAATTAAAATAGACAACTCTTCTTTTAGTACTTCTCTTACCTTTGTTTTCCTAATGCTTAAATCCCATGAGTAATTTTGTGGAGAGAATTTCAGTGCTAAGGCATGCAAAATAAGGGGACAGATTATCTGGGTTATTATGCTGGCTCTGCCACTGAGTAACTGTGCAAACTGGGGTAAATTGCCTACTCTCTCTAAACCTTGGTTTTCTCATATAATAAAGAAGATGATAATTATAGCACTGTTAAGATTAAGTGAACTAACTTACAATGATTTATCAAATTGGAATTTACGCTCCTCAGGTTTTTCAGTACATGAAACTATTTAGCATCTCTGACTCACACTTGTTAAAGGCCAATAGTGATCCTAGCTTCTGTTACAAAATGCTCCCATGAAGTCCAAAATGGACCTGCTTGAGACCTAGTAGACTAGTGTGGATATACTTCTTTTTTAAAATAATTATTTATTTTCTTTTATTTTTAATTTATTCATTCATTTATTTTTTAATTTGACCAGAGAGAGAGAGAGGGTGCAAGTGAGAGAGAGAAGAAGTGAGAAAGCAAGCCACCAGATTCAGGACTCAAATCCCGGTTGGCCATGTGGGAGTGTCCAGTGCCTTAACAACCATGCCACCCGCTGGTCCCTGATATACTTCTTAGGGTAGTGTTTGGTGCATATTAAATAATGACTAGATATTATCATCTTTATATTCATCATCCCAGAAAATGCCAGAGAAAATTTTCAAGATGTTCTCAGAGCCTTGACATCTTCTCCAAGTTTGTACTTGTGCAGTGTAGGCTTCCATGAACTTCTCTTGTACTATGAAGGATGTTTTAGGTAGAAGGCTTGGTCTTGATTAGCTTTGGGGGGGGGCATTAAGCCTGTGACACAAAGATTTTGGTTAATTTGGTGACTGAATCTGATGGTCCAGCTTCCTGTGGCCCATCATCAGCCACAGTGGAATTTCATAAATTCTCTATGCTTACTGAAGAGATCGTTTAGGAAAGTCTGGCTCACATATTTGTCTCATTTCTCTTTAAACCAATTATCTGTTATCTAAGACAGCTCAGCTCTTTATTTCAGCTATTTAGTTTGCATTTTCACCCTAGGCTTTCTTTTGGGCTACAGGGCAGCTCTGTCTCCTTTCCCTGGCATCAGAATACCAGGTGGGTTAATGCTATGGACAGAACCTAATGGCTACATTACCCAGCTTCTAGAGATGATACTTGCCTTGCCTCACCCAAAATGCCAGTATTTGTACAAACTGTTAATACATTATAGTCCTCCGTTGTTTCTAGACCTTAAGTTCAGGTAGCTAGTTCCTCTTGCTCTGTAACTTCTTAGCTTTTTCTTTCCCTGTGGAGGCTCACTTCTTTCATAATGAGAAACCAACCTCATGGTTTCACTTTTCTTGGCCCTGGGTCTTGTACTGTGGCCTACGCTTTTGCTAGAGAAGATAGCAGTCAATTCTACTTCTTGTCAGTAATCTAGTGAAAAGGTTGAAGACTTTTAAGGAGAAACGGTTGACTAAAATAATGTAAATTATCCTGCTTATCCTCAATTAATTTGAATTCTACCTCAAAGAGAGAGCAATAAACTTTGGATTCCAGTGTGTAGAACATATCTAATAACTTCTACCACTGAAGATTTGATATTAAGATTGCTTTTGACAACTCAATATGGGAAGGAGATAAAAATTGAGATGACAGACTAATGGGAACCCAGAATCTATCTGGGGTGTGAAGTTCTGCCACACATGGGTAACTATTTTCCTATTCTCTTTTCTCTAAATTATTTGGCAATGAGCTTATACAGAATGGTAAAAAACGACCTTATCAATGAACTTCAACAATACCACACTCCTTTTTAAATCTTTCTTCCACATCACCTCCCTCACCCTCTTCCCCATTATAGAGAAATACAGCACAATGGTTAAGACTTGTATTTTAGAGTAGGAAAGATCTGATTTAAAATTGAATTTCAGATAAATACAAGTCATTTGACTTTGGACAAATAACTTCACCTCTCTGGGCCTTAGTTTCTTTGTAAGATAAAGACGATACCTACTTCATGGATTGGTTATGATAGTTAAATGAAATAATTATAGAAAATGCTAATCAGAATGATTTTTCATGGTGAATGCAAAAACAAACAAACAAAAGAAAACAATACAAAAACATTGTCCATGTAAAGGATTGGCATTTATAGATAGCTGTTCAAATGCTTTATTAAACCTCCATGAAAAACGAAGTGGTGGTCCTCATGCCTTAGGATAGGCCTGTGTCATCCCTCTCTTCCATTTCATTTTGTCTTCTCTACATTCCAACTGAATGTGGAAATTTTCCATAGGCAAACTATCCAGGAAGGGTGGGATAAGTCAGTGAAAGTGACAGTGACACATAAGATTGAGAACGTCTGTTTATGACGCTGACAGAATATGAAACAATGCCCCTCAGAAGAAATGTGTGGGCAAGGCCTATCAGCATCAAGCCAGTACATGCTTTTGTACATGAAGACTAGTTAAGATTCTTCTCACATTCTCACTTGATTTTGATGATCACATTCTAAGCTCTCATCAAAATAAAATGTAACAACTGATCATTGTTTGTATTTCATTAGATGCACAAAGTGCATTATGGAAAACCTATGTAGAATTATAAGTTGTTCATAATGTGTCTAAGACATTAAGGTTTGTGCCTGCTTCTGTCTTGCTTTTCATGGTGTCTTAATTATCTAGCAATATGCTCAATAAATATTAATAGTATGCCCTAAAACAAGTAAACAATAAAGCAAACAAAAAACAAACACTACTTGCCTAACTTCTATTTAATTACTGATATAATCAAACATTGGTCTGTAATTATGCATTTATGAAGTAGTTGGTAAAAAATCTAAAGATGACATTTAGCTAAAGGTTTTTGTCAGATTTGTCTAATAAGACTTCTTTTATGTGAACCAATTAAACCTTAGGTCATTGCTCTGCCTTAAGGGAAGAGCATTCAGTCATGATCAATTTGTGTGACTCTTTTCCGAAGGGTATTTTATTTTTAATGAAAAATTGGCCAGTGGTATTTTTTTAGACTCATTCATTAACATTTCAGCTGTGTTATCTAAAACATTGATGTATGGTTAAATTAAGGTTGTGGTTTTAGGGGATAAACTGAAAAATACCAAAATGCTACATTATATATAAAGGACAGGAGATTTAAATTAGTAATAAACCAATATAAACTCGGTTGCCTTGAAATCCTTAATGATAATTCTGCAAAGGACTAACAGTAAATATAATTTGAAAAATCTTTGGCATCAGGGCATCAGGTGGCATGGTGATTGAGGCACTGGACTCTGACATGGCCAACCACAGTTTGAGTCCTGGACCTGGCAGCTTACTTTCTCACTCTCCTCTGCTTTCTCTCTCAAGTTGAATAACAATAATAAATTAAATACAATAAATAATTCTTTAAAAAATCTTTGACATCTATTAAAATTTGTGCAAAATTCATTTTTGGTAGGGGTCTTATTGAAAATTTTATTAAAAATATAGAATAGTGAACTGCTAAGATTTTGTGACAGAGTGATGAGACTGATTTTCCCTTTCAATGAATAAACTAGAACATAGAATTTAATGTATATTTCCTTCAAAGTGGTCATTTATTCCAAGGATAAAGTCACATTTAGACTCCACGTTTGAGATTTGCCTATAGAAATAGGAAGATAGAAAAAAAACCATCATGATTATTTTATGATTATACTTTACTCTTGAATTTATGTACTTTAATCACTGATGTCATGTGCCATACTTGGCTCTAAATGATGCTGGTTGCTTATAAAAATAAAGTCCACCAGCAGATGGTGGAATGGTTACATCGTTGGGCACCCACATGGCTGACCGCAATTCGAGTCCCTGACCCAGCGGCTTCAAACTCACACAAGGCATGAATGTATGCATGCCCAAAATCCCAAGAGGAGAATGGAGGAGAAAGAATTATGGTGTGGCTATCCACCCCCAGGGGGTGATTTTTTGCTTCCTCTCTCTCTCTGTCTCTCTCCTCCTGGCAAGTGCATGTGCCCTGTAGCAAAAATCTCTCTCTTAAAAAAAAAAAAAAAAATCAAGTCTAAGCCCAATTTTTTTAAAAGAGGTTTTTGCCTTAGGGAATGTGTGTTCTCTGGAGAGGGACAAAGGGACAGAGACAGTGAGAGGGTAATTGAGAAATCACCTCCTGGTGGCTGTCCAGGCTGCAATTTCTTCTCCTTTCTTCCCTTCGCTGGCTCTTGGGCATGAACGCACATGTGCCCGGTATGATTTTCAAGCCACTTGGACTGGGACTCAAACCCTTGTTGGCATTATGAGAGTCCAGTGGCATAAACACTATGCGGTCTGTTGGCCCTTCAAGTCCAACTTTAATGAATGAGAATTTGCTGTTATCAAGTACATTGAAATAACAGTGGCAGATTTTGATACTTATTCTTTAAGAACACTAATGTTTTGAGAGATGACAGCATCATTGGAAAAATATTGCTGACCTCCTAAAATGACCATTATATTGAAGATAAAAACACTTGGCAGTAATATGTACTGTCTACTTTTTAAGAAAAGAACATCCTCATTGTTTTAAAATTCCAGCAGAGGGATATAGTTAAAGGTAGAATCTTTGAAATATAAGCTTCATTTAGGAGGGTCTTCATCAAGAGCAGAACCGCAAGATAAATACTTACAAAGTAAAAAAGGAGAAAGAGAACTCCTTTGTCAACCACTCTGTAAAATCAGTGTGAGAAATGAAGTGATCACTGACAGATTGAATTTAGAACAACTGCATAATTAATATGGCTCACATTCAAACTTTCACTTTTCCTGTCAATTTTGCAGTGGAGATATTGGAGTAAGCATCATAAAATGGAATTGTAGTAGAACTTTAATTCTCTTTTGAAAACACAAAAGAGAAAAGGTTGTATGTTAATTTCCATATGAGATTTATCCACTGAAAAACTAGGAATGTGAGATGTAATTCAGGTAATAGATGCACCCATCTCGTGTTTATTTATTTTTAATTATTGCGAGAGGGTGGGTATGTTCACCAGAGAGAAAGAAAGAGAGAGAGGGAGAGAGAAGGTACCCTCCATTGGGGTGTGGTCATGGCTGTAACCCCATTCCTCCATTTCTCCTTCATGTCAAGATTTTGGACACAGGGAACCAGCAGTTAACATAATGGCTATGTCGCTGGACTCCCAAGTAGTCGACCGCGGTTCGCGTCCCGGACCTGGTGGCTTAAAACTCACGCTGGGTGTGTGTGTGTGCGTGCCCAAGATCCTGAGAGGAGAATGGAGAAGAAGGGATTGTGGCGTGACCATCCCCCCTGGGGGGTGATTTCTCGCTTTCTGTCTCTAATGTCTCTCTCTGTCTGGCGAGCGCATGCGCCCTATAGCGAAAATCTCTCCAAAAAAAAAAAAAAAAAAAAAAGATTTTGGACACACACATAGGGCTGGAATTCAAAGTGGGATTAACCATGTGGGTTCTGGCTTCCAATACATAGCTCTTAACCACTGCACCGAAAGTCCAGCCCTCATGTTTATCTTGGTGCAACTGAGGCACCAGGGCCTCATTTAATTTTATTATTGTAACTTCTGGGTGAGCTCATATATTCACATACTCACATGCTGATGGCTCCAAAATTGATAAACCAAGGTAGATACCTCTGCCTTAATTTTTTATATGCACCTCCAATTTACTCTGTTATTATCTAAAGTCAGCATGATCTCCCCCGAGCCCCCCCCCCCCCCCCCCCGACTGTGTTCTAGTGCCTGCTAATGTCAGAGCCAGCCAAGATTCGAGAACCGGAAACCATAGTTTCTTTCTTAACCTGTCCCTCTTCCTTATAGATCCTATCCAATTATTTGCCAACTCTGAGTTTCCTGGAACCTATTATTTGCTCTTCTTCCCCACTGCCCCTGCCTTAGTTTGCCCAATTAACTCTGACTTTGTTCCTTGATTCCAGTCAATACTTTACATTGATGACTGAAGTCTTTTTCTAAGAAACAAATCTGCAATGTTATTTTCCACCAAAAAAAAAAAAAAAAAATCTCTTTTGGCTTGTCTTTCTTTGAAGAAGAAACTTCAATATTTTACATATGGTGAGCAAAATCCTTTACTCATTAGTTTCAACCTAATGCTTCTTTCCACACAACACCCAAATTTTAGTTGCACTTAATTTCCCGCAGTGCACCATGCCGGTTCTCAAATTCTCTTCACACAGGCTGCCCTTTCCCAGGTATCCATCACCCCTTTCTACCTCACAGTGCCTGTTTTCTCTTTACTGCCAGCTCCAAAGGCAAACCCGGCTACCTGCAACCAAGCAGGTGGTTGCTCCTTGTTCTGTGCTTTTATGGGCTTTGCTATTGTGATATGATGATTTGTTTAATTGCACTTTATATACCTACTATTGTTTAATTGCACTTTATACACCTACCACTGTTAGTCTTTTTTTTTTTTTTTTTTTTTTTTTTTTTAGTAGACTGAGGAGCCCCTTGGGGACTGCCATGTATTTTATTTATCTGTGTAGCTGTAGGTTTAAGAAACCCTGGCACAGAGTACAGGCTCAATAAATGATCATAGAGTGAAATGATCTAAATTCGTTATGAGCCATGCACTATTCCAGGTTATTTACATTAACTTATGAAAATTTTACCACTGTGCCATCCCATAAATAAAATAGTTGTCTTCATGTTACAGATGAGAGGACATTCAAGTAGGTTAATCCTCCCTTCCCTGTGAAGCATATATTCTAATAACAGCAGTAGATGCCTGAAACTTCAAATAATATCAAACCCTATGTATCTTCTGCTTTTGCTTATGCATATGTACCTATGATAGAACCTAATTTATAACGTAGGTGCCATACGAGATTAACAACTAATAATAACATAGAGGGCTGACTCCATGGCCTGATGGTAGGGAGAGTCAGATCCCACATGGCTGACTGCATGGATCTAGGCCCCAGGGACTGTATAAACATGAAGTCCTAACAGAATAGAGAACTGGGGAAGGGATTGCAGCATGGCCACACTCTTCTTGTGGAGGAGGGAGTGATTGCTCCCTCCCTTTCTCTCTGGAGCGTCTTTCTCTCTGGCAAGTGTCCATACCCTCTGGCAAAACCAACTCAAACCGAACTACCCCCCCCCCCCATTACCCACAATATACTATAATAAAAGGTATGTGAATGTGACCTCTCTTTCTCTCTAAATATCTTGTACTATACTGTACTCACTTATTATGGGCTAGAGTTGACATAGGAAACTGAAACTACAGAAAGTGAAACTGTGGGGGCAGGAGGCTATTATTCAGACACGTTAAGTAGCTTACTTGAGGTACACAGCTAATAAGTGTCTGAGCACAGCATTGAACCTAGGTACTCTGGCTCTAAGCATGTATTCTTAATGACTCTGCCTTGTCATTTTTCTGTGTAGTCAATTACCAGTATCCTAAATTAATTAGTTTTTGTGAAATACTTGCTTTTAGGGAAAAAAAGCAATTAGAAGGAAATTAGTTTGAGATTTCTTTTTTTTGTTTGTTTGTTTTTAGGGATTTTTGCTGTGAGATGTGTGCACTCGCCAGAGAGACAGAGAGACAGAAAGCAAGAAATGATCCCCCGGGGGGATGGCCACACTGCAATCCCTTGTCTTCTATTATCCACTCAGGATATTGGGTATGCACATGCATGTGCCAGAGTGAGTTTTAAGCTACCAGGTCCAGGACTCAAACCATGGCCGACTACTTGGGAGTCCAGAGACATAAACATTATGCCATCTGCTGGTCCCTAGTTTGAAATTACTTCATCAAAAGGTAGATTTCAGCTTATATTTAGAGCAGGAAACAAACTCTTTGTCCATTAATGCCACTACATATAATATCAAAAGAGTTCTTATAATATCAAAAGAGTTCTACCTAAGAAATAATAAAAATGACACTCAGTGTTTGAAAGTACATGTTTTGGGATCAGCACTTGGTCTAATGGCTATGTCTCTGGACTCCCATGTAGTCGCCTGTGATTCAAGTCCCGGACCTGGTGGCTTAAACTCATGACCAGTGCATGTGCATGCGTGCTCAAGATCCCGAGAAGAGAATGGAGGAGAAGGGATTGCAGCGTGCCATTCCCCCTGGGGTGTGATTTCTCACTTTTTGTCTCTCTGTCTCTTTCTGTCTTTCTGGTGAGTGCATGCACCCTATAGCAGAAACCTCTCAAAAAAAAAAAAAAAAAAAAAGAAAAGAAAAGAAAAAGAAAAGAAAAGAAAGAAAATGCATGTTTCAGACATCACAATGTGCTTCTACTGACAGTATCTACATCTGTTCCCAAGCCTCCTGGAATTTTCTGTAACTGTGAAAAGCCATGTTGCTTCCACACACTCTAGGCTGGAAATGCCAAGGAATAAACACCCTTTGGAAGCAGCCCTCCACTATGGACTCCTCAGAGTGGTGTATAAATATACCAGCTCTCTGGTTCCTTGTATAGGTAATTCTGAGATGTGCATTTTGCATACTTTCCAGACCGTCTCTGAGAAATTAACCTTCGCTTAATTTCTGTGATACCTGTCTTAATACTGCATTCATTATTTTCCAGCCTCCTTTTCCTATATAATTTTTTCTGTGTTTTTAAGTATTGCCTTTGTAGTCCAAATATATTTTCTATATATCAAAAATAAACTATTTTTCTTGGAATACTTTTCTCATGATCTGCTTCTGGAATAACTCAATGAAGACAATGTTTATAATTATTACCTTGGTTGCAAAATGTTGAATAAACAAGATTTCAAGTGGTTTAATAAGAAGAAAGTTATAGTACACTGGGGAATATTTTTTATAGCCATTGATTATAAACTCACTTAAAAGCCATGTTCTGAACCTTTAGTGCTCTACACAGTTTACTGCTTCAATTCTACTTAAACCAAGAAAACAAAACACAAATAACCTCATCCAATCTTCCTTTCCACATGATAGATTCTTCCTGGTATAAAAGAAAATAAATCTTCCCCTTGGGCACCAAATATAGGATTTAGCAATGAGAACTGTCTTTTATCTACCAAGGGGTTGAAGTGGTTATAACTAGAGAAAAATTTGTTTGGATCTTTCAAATTTTTCCCTGTATGAACCATAGGATTGAGATTTGTCTTTAGGCAAATTTTTTCCTACTTGTGACCCTTAGGCATCTGGGGACAAAGTAAAAGGAATATAATGTTACTTTTATGTAATATTACTGAAATCCTAACAGAAATCAAACATTTACATACAGAAATCTTTGTCCAGGATAATTATAAAACCAAATATATTTTGCTTTCAGTTATAGTATTATTTCCACATATTTATTTAAAACTGACTGCAACTTTTTATCTTCAATAAAAGAGGAGCTTATCTGTTATTTAGTAGAGCATTTTGTAAGTAAACATCTCAGAAACTTGGACTTAGGTCTAGGAAGAAGAATGGGAAGGAGAGTGTGCTTGATGGCCGGAAGGCTGGGAGTAGAATCCCCTGCTCTCCTTATAAACTCACAGCTGGAGAAAGCTCCGTGCTAAAGAGAGTAAGCCAAACGCAATACATGGTGAGGGGAGGGGGTGCTCCAACAGTTCATGGGAAGTCCATATTATGAAAAAACTATGCGTGGATTTACAAATATAATTGCACCAAAATAAACTCGTACTTTAATTCCATTTTTTTCACAGGTTTTTTTTTTTTTTTTTTTAACCTGCCACAGGGTGTGTGTGCTCACTAGAGAGAGACAGAACAAACTCCCCTTCCCCATGAGCTGTGGTCATATTGTAATCCCTCACCTCCATTTTTATTTCCTGTTGGGGTTTGGGACACTCTTATGATGCTTGGCATGTTTTTCAAGCCTCTGGAACTGGGATTCAAACCATAGTCAGCCATGTGGGATCCAGCTTCCTCAACCACCAGGCTGTGGGGCCAGCCCTCTGTGAACTTATTGGAAGTGCTCTTGTGTACAGGAAAATAAAAACAATTCCAACTCTAGTTATTGCATGACCTGGTATGAAGTGTCAGTTATTAGTAGAAGAAAGAACCTCCAAATCACTGAAAGCACTTTGATTTAACCCTACAGTCTAAGCTTTATGCCTACTGTTAGTTCAAGATGCTACTCCGTTTATAAAAATCAGCACAGAACGGGCCTTATCAGGAGGCAGGAGGATACTGGGGGAGACAGGGAAACAGAGTGACATGCTGGATATGAGCCCAGTGCACTTGGTCTTGGAAGAGTTTCGTTTGGGTATGTGCTGCAAGACAGATCTTAACAAACTGGAGAACTCTGGATACACCTGACATTTGTAGATTCATTGTCTGTCAAGTACTGTAACCAGATAGTTTGTAACTAATGTAAAAATACATGTTTTATTTCTGATTTCAAAAGCAATACGTTTCCTCTGTGGAAAAATGTTAAAATCATCTGAAATAGATAAGGATGAAACAAAAGCTTCCATTTAGTGATAACTCTGTTCATTTAAACTGTATGTATTTTTCTGATTTTCAAGTTGTACTGCAATGTATAAAATAGAAAGTAAAAGTTTTTGGTAATCTCATTCACCTTAGATAACTACTAATAATGGGTTAGTATAGATTTCTTTCCTCTTTAAATATAATATAACCTGATTTTTTAAGACCTTGAACACAGTAAGAAAAAAAGTCACTCATGACATTATCACATTTTCTTAAACATTATTTTATTTTAATCAATTTTATTTCTTTCTCTCTCATTTTTTTTTGTTTGTAATCATGTTAGACATACAAATATATCTTTTCTTTTTTTTTTTTTTAAGGCTTTTGTCATAGGGAGCTAGGGAGAGAGAGAGTGAGATGGGAAGTGAGAAATCATCCTCTAGGAGGAATGGCCATGCCACAGTCCTCTCTCTTCCATTTTCCTCTTGGATTTTGGACACGTGTGCACACATGCCTGGCACGATTTTCAAACTGCCAGATCTGGGACTCAAACAATGGTCAGCTCTGTAGGAGTCTAGCACCTTAACCACCATGCCACCTGTTGGCCCCTGGACATACAATTTTGTACTCTTATTTTTATTTCATATTATAAACATTTATTGAAATACCTATATAGACCTTTTTTCTATTCCTGTAGAATCTTTCACTTAGTAGAAAAAACAATTGTCATAAAATTAATTATTTCTCTTATTTGTTAAGTCTGCCAAGAATAGTTCTATGTTTATATTTTCTCTTAATATTTTAGACTATTTCTTAAATTATAGCTCTTTTGGAATGTGAGGTATGGACTGTATCTACTTTTGTTCACTGTTGTGTCCCTAGTATCTAGCCCAATTTCTAGTATTATGGCATGTACTTCATACATTTTTGTTAAATGAGCAGACATGCATTAAATAAAGAATTATTGAATTAAATAGCATGAATAAATTTTTATTGCCATTTTTTATCACCAAGGCTGTAATATTTTGAATTGACTAGATACTTTAGCAAATGTCATTTCATTTAATTCTAAGGAAAACCTAGTGGGCCAAACCTGTAGCATGGTGGTTATGTCCTATTCATAGGGAGTCAGATCCCATATGGCTGACTACAGTTCGAATCTGGCCTCAGTAGCTTGAAAACCATACTTAGTACATGTGTAGTCTATGCTCCAAATCCTGAAGGGATGGAGAAAAAGGAGGAAAATGCATTGTGATCATACCTGACTAATGGGGTGCTCTCTCTCTTTCTCATGAGTATACATGCCTTTTGGCAACTAAAAAATAAAATTAAACTAAGAAAACCTGAGTGAGGCAGTTGAAGAAACTGAGGTTCAGGGCTGAATTACACAGTCACATGGCTCATATGGCCAATATTTAGACTTATTTCTTTTGATGTTAACCTAAGTATTATATTCATTTTAACATACTGTCCCTCACTTGAATTTTTTTTTCTTTTTTTGGAGAGGTTTTTTTTTTTTTTTTTTTTTTTTTTTTTTTTTTTTTTGCTATAGGGTGCATGTACTTGCCAGAAAGACAGAGAGAGACGCACTTGCCAGAAAGACAGAGAGAGACAGAGACAGAGAGACAGAAAGCGAGAAATCACCCCCGGGAGGATGGCCATGGTGCAATCCCTTCTCCTCCATTCTCCTCTTGGGATCTTGGGCATGCATGCACACGTGCCCGGTGTGAGTTTAAGCTGCCAGGTCTGGGACTTGAACCGTGGTCGACTATGTGGGAGTCCAGCGACATAGCCATTATGCTAACTGCTGGTCCCCTCACTTGAATTTTTAAGGAGACTGAAAAAACAAAGTCTTGGAGGCTTGTTGTTAGTAACGTATAGGCATGCCTCAGAGATATTGTGGGTTCAGTTCTAAACCATCAATAAAGTAAGTCACACAATTTTTGGCACCTCAGTGCATATAAAATTGGGACAGTAGGTGGCGAGGTGGTTAAGGTGCTGCATCACACATGGCCAACCGCATGGTTTGAGTCCCAGACCTTACAGCTTGAAAACCATGTTGGCATGGGTAACTGTGTGCACAAATCCTAAGAGGAACACGGAGGAGAAGGGTTTTCTGTATGGCCATCTCCCCTGGAGGGGCTGGGGGCGGGGTTTGGTGGTGCTTTCTCTCTCTCCCTCTCTCTCTCTCTCTGTCTCTCTCAAGTGAGTGCATGTGCCCGAAGGCAAACAACAACAAACTGTGTTTACACTATACTTTAGTATATTGAGTGTGCAATAGCACAATGTCTAAAAATAACCTGCCTTAATTTAAAAAAACTTCATTGATAAAAAGTGCTAATGGTTATCTAAGCCTTCAATGAATCATAATCTCTTTGATGGAGAGTCTTGCCTTGATACTGACAGCAGCTGACTGAAGAGGGTGCTGGTTGCTGAAAGTTGGGGTGGTTGTGGCAATTTCTTAAAACCAGAAAATAATGAACTTTATTATATTAATTGGCTCTTCCATTCATGACAGAGTTCTCTTAAACAGCTCATACCTTTGGATAGCATTTTTCAAAATTCAAATGAATCTTATCTATCAATCTTCTTTATCAATTAAATTTATATAATATTCTAAATCTTTTCCTGCCATTTCAGCAGTGTTCACAGCATCTTCACCAGGAGGAGTCCACCTCAAGAAACTTTCTTTCTTTCTTTTTTCCCTTCCTTCCTTCCTTCCTTCCTTCCTTCCTTCCTTCCTTCCTTCCTTCCTTTTCTTTCCATCTTTCCTTCTCTCCTTCTCTCCTTCTCTCTTTCTCTTTCTTTCTTTCTTTCTTTCTTTCTTTCTTTCTTTCTTTCTTTCTTTCTTTCTTTCTTCTTTCTTCTTTCTTTCTTTCTTTCTTTCTTTCTTTCTTTCTTTCTTTCTTTCTCTTTTTCTTTCTTCCTTTCTTTCTCTCTTTCTTTTCTTTCTCTCTCTCTCTCTCTCTCTCTCTCTCTCTCTCTCTCTCTCTCTCTCTCTCTCCTCTCTCCTCTCTCCTCTCTCCTCTCTCCTCTCTTTTTTTCCATAGGGCATATGCACCAGCCAAAGAGAGAGAGGGAGAGAGGAAAAGTTAAAAATCACCCCTTGGGGGAATGGCCATACTGAGATCTCTTCTTGAGCACTCATGCACATTTTCTTGGTGTGATTTTTCAAGCCACGAGGTTTGGAACGCAAACCGCGTTGCTGGTTATGTGGGGCGCAGTGCCTTAAACTCTATGCCAACTGCTGGCCTGAAACTACTTTCTTTGTTAATTCATAAGAAGCAACTCCTCATTCTTTAAAGTTTTATCATGAGATTACAGCAATTTAGTCATCAGGCTTCACTTCTAATTCAAGTTCTCTTATTTGTAGTTATTTCCTTCACTAAAGTCTTGACTCTCAGAGTCATCCATGAGAGTTGGAATCAACTTCTTCCATGCTCCTGTTAATATTTTAACGTTGTCCTATGAGTCAAGAATAGCCTCAAAATGGTAAATTTATTCCGGAAGGTTTTCAATGGACTTTTTCTAGATCCATCAAAGAATCTGTGTATGACATCTACTGCTTTACAAAATGTATTTCTTGAATAAATTATAAAGTTCAAAAGTTGAAATTACTTCTTGATCTATGGATATTGTGTTAGCAGACATGAGAACAATAATCTCCTTGTATATGTTTATCAGAGCTCTTAGGTAACTAGGTTTGTTGTCAACGAACAGGAATGTTTTGAAAGCGATCTTTTTTTCGGAATAGTGGCCCACAACCATGGGATTAAAATATTCAGTAACCATGCTATAAACAGACTGCTGTCATCCAGGATGTGCTTTCAATGATAGAGTATAGACATGGTAAATATAGCATAATTTTTTTTTTTGTAGAAGTTTTTGCTATAGGGCGCATCAGCTCGCCAGACAGACAGAGAGAGACAGAGACAGAAAGCGAGAAATCACCCCCCCCCCCAGGGGGGGATGACCATGTCGCAATCCCTTCTTCTCCATTCTCCTCTCAGGATCTTGGGCACGCACACACACGTGCCCGGCATGAGTTTTAAGCCACCGGGTCTGGGATGCGATACGTGGAAATCCAGCAACATAGCCATTACACTAACTGCTGGTCCCAATATAGCATAGTTCTTAAGGGCTCTAGGAATTTTAGAATGGTAAACGTGCATTGAATTCAGCTTAAAATAACTAGGTAAATTAGTACTTTGCAGTAGAATCATCTTGTCCTTTGAAGCTTTGAATTCAGTCATTGACTTCTCCTCCCCAGCTACGAAAGTCTCAGATGGCATTTTATTTCAAAGAAGACTGGGCTACAAAAAAAAAAAAAAAAATCTGTTGTTTAGCATTGCCACCTTCATTAATTATCTTGCCAAGATCTCTGGGCAGCTTCTCCATCAGTACTTCTTGCTTCCCCTTGCCCCTTGCTCTTGATGTTGGGGAGATAGTTTATCCCCTTAAGCCTCATGAATAAAACTCTGCTAGTTTCAAACTTTTCTTATGCATCTTTTTCATCCTTCTTAGGTTTCATAGAATTGGAAAGTATTGCTCTGTATTGGCCTTTGGATTAAGAAAAGGTGGTAGCTGGTTTATCAGACCCACTAGAATTTTTTCTATATGAGAATTTAAACTGCTTTGCTTTATTATCATTCTTGTGTTCATTGGATTCACACTTTAGTTTCTGTTAAGAATTTTTCCTTTGCATTTTCAGCTTGACTGTTTAGCACAAGAAGCCTAGAGTTTGACCAATTTCAGCTTTTGATGTACCATTGTCACTAAGCATAATCATTTATAGCTTGTGATTTAAAGTGGGAGATATGCAAATCCTCGTTTCACTCAAATACTTAGAGGCTATTGTAGGGTTATAATTGGTTTAATTTCAACATTGTTGTGTGTTAAGGCATACAGAGGCCTTCATTATCTCATAGGGTTCCCCAAAATAATTAAAATAATAGCATCAAAGGTCACTAGTCATAGATCACCATAACAAATATAATAGTAATGAGAGGGCTGGAAACATCGTGAGAATGACCAAAATGTGACACAAAGTGAGCACACGCTTTAGGAAAATGGTGCTGATCAACTTGCTTAACACAGTTGCCACAAATTTTGATCTGTAAAACAAAACAAAACAAAACAAAACAAAACAAAACAAAACACATTATCTGCAAAGCAATAGAGTGAAATGCAATAAAACAAAGTATGCTTGTATAGCTGATTGCCTTAAGTAGAGTTTGTCAAAGTGTGGTTGGTATGTGTACCATTTTCATAGAACATATCTACAGATCTGGTCAAACCGGCAGAACCCAACCACTTCCATAACCTGTAATATAAAAACTCTAGGGGATTAAAGGTTCTTGTGGGACCTGACTATGTATCTTCATCAAATATCCTGTTGTGTATTGGATTGTATCTCCCCAAAAGATTTGTTAAAATCCTAACCTTGAAGCCCGTATATGTGACTTGCTAGAAATAGGTTAACTGCAGATGTAATCCAGTTGAAATGAGATCATATTAGATTAGAGTAGGCCCTAAAATAATAACCAGTATACTTATAAGATGAGAGCACTTGGGATACTGAGGAAACACAGAGAAGAGAATGGCATGAGAAGAACAATCCAGGGATGAATACCGTGTGAAGACAAAAGTAGAGATTGAAGTTATGGATCTATAAGCCAAAGAATGCTAAGGATTGCTTCCAACCACCATAAATTAGGAAGAAGCAAGAGAAGGATTCTCTTCTAGAGCCCTCACAAAGACCATGGCCTTTCCATAGCTTGATTTCAATCATCCAGTATCCAAAAGTGCCATCTAGTTTGTGGTACTTAATTATAGCAACAGTAGAAAACTAACATGTATCCTGCTATGGTTTGGATAATAGCTTTTCCCCCAAAGGGTCATATTCTGAACTTGGTTCCCAGTGTAATAGCTTTGGGAGGTGGTGTGACCTTTAAGAAGCAGGGCCAAATGAGATGGCACCATCCAATTGGCTGAGAAGGTGGGAGAGATAAACAGAGGTAGTAGAAAAGTTGGTTTTCTCTTTCTCTTTCTTTTTCTCCATCTCTCTCTCTCTCTCTCTTTGCTTGTGCTTGCCTTCCACTCTGCTTCTGTAAGCCATGTTGTGATGCTAGTCCCCTGCCTTTGCAGCTACAACAATCATGAGCTAAATAAGCCTACACTTTTGAAATGAGGGAGTCTCAGATACTTCTGTTTAGCAACATGGTAACAGATTCCTATATAGCACAATAAAAATTTCCTGCATGCTTAAATTTGAGAGCCTCTAATTAAATTTGGATGGATTTAAATCCTGCATTAACAAGTTATTGACTCAGGGGCCATCAGATGGCATAATGGTTATATCACTAAACTCCCACATGGTCCACTGCTGTTCAAGTCTCGGACCCAATGGCTTGAACATCAAGCCAGGCACATGTGTGTGCATGCCCAAAAACTTGGGGGGAGAATGGAGGAGGAAAAGGGATTGCAGCATGGCCCCCTGGGGGGGATGATTTCTCACTTTCCTCCTCATTGTCTCTGTCTTTCTGAAGAGCACACACACCCTATGGCAAAAACCTCTAAAAATTTTATTTGCCCTTAATAGTAATTTAAAATTAGAAACTATCAATAAAGAGCAAGATTAAGGTTGTTCTATTAACCCTAAAAATACAGACTAATAAACATGGTAAGTTTGAATCAATATAGAAAGTTACATTTTAACACATCTGAGTTGTAACCCCAAATTTTGCAAAAGGAATAAATTAAATCTCTATTTTGCATTGTTCATACTGAAAAAATATATGTATTTGAGATCTTTGGAATTAAGTCATCTTTCTTAATGGGATATACTTAAACAGTGATTCAATGTCATTTTGATCTAAATAAAATTTTATTTTATTAAAATTTATAAAATTTAAAATTTAATTTTTTAAAATTATTATATCTGGTTTATATGTAATTGATGTATGTTTGTGGGCTACAGTTTTTTTACATGTACACCATGTACAATAAGCAAATCAATGAAATACCCATACTCTTCTTCAACATTGAACATTGCACTATGTTTTGCACATTTGTTATTAGTTCTACCATCTAAAAAAATCTATTACTTTATCTATATTTTGTATTCTGCTATGATAAATTATCCTATAACCTTTTTCCTTTACTTGCATGCATTCTAATATCTATTATAAATTTTCTTATGACCCCCTACTCCCTAAGCAGCTCCTGGTATCTACTATTAATGACTATTTCTATGCTTTTGAGTTCTTCAGTTTTCATCATAAAGCGTGGACATTCAGAATATGTTGAGTGGATTCATATGTTATTTTTCTTTCACAGTCTGCTTTATTTCATTTAACATTGTGTGTTCTAAGTTTATCTACTTTTTGTTCAAATGGTAGGATTGTGTTATTCTTTGTGGCTGAGCAGTATTTAATTGTGTACATGTACTGTATTTTCCCAGTCTGTTCTTCAGTTTTGGGCACTTGGGTTGGTTCCATGACTGACAATTGTGAATAATACTATAATAAACATAGATGTGCAAATGTCTCTTTGACTGATTAATTTCCTGTCTTTTGGGTGCATAAGCAAGTGTGGGATTCCTGGACCATATGGCAATTGTGCTTCTAGACTTTTGAGGGACTTCTATACTATTTTCCACAGTGGTTATGCTAATTCACATTCTCACAAGCAGAGCATAAAGATTCACTTTTCTCCAAAGCTTTGCCAGCACTTGTTATTCTTTATTTCTTTGATCATAGCCATTCGAACCAGAGTTAGGTGACATCTCATTGTAGTTTTTATTTGCATTTTTTTTTTTTTCTTTTTTTGGAGAGGTTTTCGCTATAGGGCGCGTGCGCTCGCCAGACAGACAGAGAGAGACAGAGAGACAGAAAGCAGGAAATCACCCCCCAGGGGGGATGGCCATGCCGCAATCCCTTCTCCTCCATTCTCCTCTCGGGATCTTGGGCACGCACGCACACGCGCCCGGCGTGAGTTTAAGCCACCGGGTCCGGGACTCGAACCGCGGTCGACTACGTGGGAGTCCAGCGACATAGCCATTACGCTAACTGCTGGTCCCATTATTTGCATTTTTAAAATAAGAGAAATAGTTAATAAATATATCGAAGTATAAATACTTTAATACTTTTTCATATATTTCTTAGCTATTCATGTGTCTTTCTTTGAGCATAATCTATTTAGGTCAATTGCCCATTTTTAATTTGAATCTTTTTTTCTTTTGCTACGAAGCATGTGTGCTTCTGAAAGAGAGAGAGAGAGAGAGAGAATGAGAAAGTACTCCACAGGAGTGATGGCCACACTGTAATCCCTTCTCTTTTATTCTCCTCTTAGGATTTTGGGCACACACACACACACATGTGTGCCTGGTGTATTTTTCAAGCAGTCAAGTCTGAGATTCAAATAGTATATTCAGCCATATGGGACACATTCACCTTAACCACCATGCCACTGGCTGGTCCTGATTATCCATTTTTCATTAGATTATTATTATTATTTCAGGTGAGCTGTTTGGCTCCTTATATTTTCTGGTTGTCAATACTTTGTCTGAAGTATAGTTTGCAAATGTTTATTCCCATTCTGTGGGTTGCCCACTTATTTGTTTCCTTTGCTGTGCAGAAGCCTGTTAGCTTGATGTAACCCCACACATCTATTTTTGGTGCCATTTTCCTTGCTTAAGGGTCTTAGTCAATAAATATTTGCCTACTCCAATATATTAAAGTGTCTGTCCAATAGATTTTATGGTTTGGGGTTTTATGTTTAAGTCTTTAATCCATTTAGAGTTCATATTTGTAAATGATGAGAGATGTGGGTCTAGTTTCATTCTGCAGATGGATATTAAATTTTCTCAGCACCATTTGTTGAAAAGACATTCCTCTTTTCCATTTGGACTGTCTTGTGCCCCTTGTCAAAATACAATTTGTTGTATATTCCTGGGTTTATTTCTGGATTCTCTATTCTGTTTTATTGGTCAGGTGACTTTCTTGTATGCCTGTTTTGGTTATTATGGCTTTGTAATATATTTGGAAGTCAGGTAGTGGTGTGCTTCCAACTTCACTCTTTTCATATAGTATTACTGTTGATATAGGTTTTTTTGTGTGATTTCAGACAAAATCACAATTTTGTGATTGTTTTTCTATTTCTCTGAAGAATGTTGCTGGAATTTTAACAGAAATTACATTGAATTTGTAGATCATTTTGAATAATATTGATATTATAATTATATTGAATCTCCCAATCCATGAACAATGGATATCTTTTCATTTTATTGTGTCTTTTCAATTTCTTTCTTTAGTATTTTATAATTATCAGAGTAGAGGTCTCTTACTTCTTTGGTTAAAATTAATCGTAGAGTTTTTTTGGTAGCTATTTTAAATGGAATCAGTTTCTAAATTTCTGTCTCAATTTGCTCATTGTTAGAAACCTGAGTCCTTTAAAATGGACTAAAATTCTTTTAAGGGTCAACTACAGAGCCACCATATTAATTGGTTACAAATTACACTTAATTAAGAATAGCTATTCAATAGTTTTTCCAGAAAGAAAGTTAAAGTTTAGTAAGCAGTGTCTCAAATAGTCCCTGGGCTGGCCCTGTGGCCTAGTAGTTAAGGGAGCCAGACCCCACATGGCCAAACATGTGGTTCAAGTCCTAGACCCAGCAGTTTGACAAACATTCCAAGTCCATGTGCATGTGTGCCTTAAATCCTGATGAGAGAAATAGATTGCAGTGGGACCATGTCCCACTTTCTCCTTTTGCCTCTGATTGGCAAAATACATGTTCTCTCTGCCAAATTAAAAAAAACAATAAAAAGATTTCAATGGTCCCCACTTCCTAATATTCAGTTTGTATAATCCCCTTTCCTAGATTGTAGGTTGGACTTACTGGCTAGGTTTTAATAAAAGGATATGGTAAATGTGATAGCATACAAATTCTGAGATTAAATTAGAAAATATTGTAATTTTTATTTTGCTTATACTCTTTCTTTGGCTCTTCTAGCTTTCTTTGACGAAGCAAGCTGCTATAATGTAAGCTACCCTAGCAAGAGGCCCATGTGGCAAGAAATTGAAGGGGACAGCCTCTAGCTAACAGCTAGTGAAGTACTGAGGTCCTGAGTCCACCAACCTGAAAGGTCTTGAATCCAGTTACCAACCACATGTACAAGTTTGAAAATATGTCCCATTTGACTTTTGCAACGACTGTAGCTTTAACGTAACATTTATTATAGCCTTATGAAATCTGAAGCCCGAAGATTTGGTTAAGTTGTAAGTTAATTTTTAAAATAAAGAAACTATAATATAATAAATGTTTTAAACCACTAAGTTTTGGGGTAGTTTATTATGCACCAAGAGATAACAAATACAAAGCTATTGCAATGCCCGATTTTCCTATATCTCTGCATTTGGGAATTTACGTATATGTGGTATCCAACTCTATCATTAGGCAAACAGCTTAGCTTGCTTGTTTTTTTTTGTTGTTGTTGTTGTTTGTTTGTTTTTAGAGAGTTTTTTTCTATAGGGTGTGTGTACTTGCCAAAGAGACAGCGAGAAGTCACCCTCCAGAGGGATGGCCACAATGCAATTCATTCTCCTCCATTCTCTTCAGGATTTTGGGCCTGCTCGCACACGTGCCTGGCATGAGTTTTAAGCCACTGGGTCTAGGTCTCAAACCACAGTTGAATACATGCTGAGGTAACCATTATGCCACCTGCTGGTCCCACTAGCTTGGTTTTAAATGAGTGGTTTTTATGAATCTGTGCTTAATAATTAAGGGAAGGATCAGGTCAACCCCATAGCCTAGTGGTTAAAGGAGCTCATTTCCACATGGGTAACTGCAGTTTGCATGAAGGCCTTGCAGGCTTGAAAAAACATGTCAGGTTCATATGTGTGTATCCGCGAAATCCTGATAGGATGGAGAAATAGACAAAGACTTGCAGCATGACCACACCCATTAGAGGGTGCTTTCTTTTCACTACCACTCTGTTTTTTTCTCTCTCTCTCTGGTGAGTGCACATGTCCTCTAGCAATTGAAAAATGAAAAGAAAAGGAAACAACCAATATTTAGGGAAAACAAATGTGGTGAGTTTTACTTCTTGCTTTTTCTATGAACCCAATAATTTTATGATGTTTCACTTGGAGGTCATTCTTTGTAACTTCATCCCAAAGGGTGAAACTAGCATTGCTGCTGGCCCATTGTCGTTTATCCTGAATAAGAATGCAGGATGCCCAGTTAAACTAGAATTTCAGATAACCAGTGAATCCTTTTTAAACATGTAAGTATGTCTCATATAATATTCAGTACACATACACACTAAATCTAAATTTGATGGGATTTCAAAATCAAGTTTAACTGGTATCCTCTTTTATATGTTAACCTTATACCTAAGGTCATTAAATCAGTTAGTAATAATCTTCACTAGCACCCAGGTGTCTGCTTCCCAGGCCACTATTCTCCCTCCCACATGACCCCACAATGCTGATAAAAGTGGTGCTTTAGAATCTCATTTTGGTTGTGCATGTCTGAAGTTTTTATGTAGTAACCATTAATGAACTGCTTTTGAAAGGAACTCATGGGTCATTAAAGGACAAAACTGATGTTCTTTGACACAATCAATGGGTCTCATTCGGCAAGTGAAAGTCCAGTCTGATAACATTAATGGAAGGCAGCTGTGAACCCTAATGGTCCCATAATAGCGAGCAGGACTAAATGATGTTAGCTTCTGACTTGATTGCATTAATATAATGATTTTATGTATGCAGATGTAGTAGAAAAAGGAACACTTTGTGGGGGAAATAGGAATCAATTTTAAGGTGCTTTTATATTTATCTGTTTAATATATGCAGATCTATAAACACTAAAGTAATTATGTAAAATACATAAATATACACAGTAGGCATTAAGAGGCCCTTTGCAAACTGGTACTGAGAGACTTTAAGCCTGTATGAGATTGCTCTCTATTTAAAAGTAGTCTTTGCTTGTGTTCTTGGACTTAGAATATCTGTGTGGCTTTAATTATTTAAATACATTTACATGGATAATTTACATAATCTACTCTTGTTATGGGTTTACATGGAGTATGGTTTTTAAAGTTAGAAGTTTTATAAGAAAAAAATGGGTAACTCTTTTTTCAAAGCCAGTCCAGTGATTATAGAGTTTAACGCAACTCAGATTTTGCACCTTTCTCTGTCTGTTACATTTATTTCAACATATCCCAAGGTCTATAAATACTTTATATTTTATGGATTAAATAAAAATGATTGTTATTTTAAACAATAATTTTGGCCTCTCTGAGGGACCAATAGCTCATAACATAAAGTATGAGCAGTAGCTGAGAACTTAACCAAAGGTGAGGAGTCTATTTTATAGTGAAAGCTTTGTTTAAACTTCCTTAGTAACCAAATATTAGGCTAAGCACATGATTTTAATTACATATATTTATTTGTTATAATTTGAGGAAAAATTACAGACATTAAAGTAAAACTATTTCCTTATATTTAAAAATAATGCTTAGGGACCAGCAGGTGGCATCGTGGTTAAGGTGGTTAGATCTTACATGGTCGATCACATGGTTCAAGTCCTGGACCCAGTGGCTTGCAAAACACATAGGGTATGTTGCATGTGTGCCCAAAATCCAGCGAGGAGAATGGAATAAAAGGGATTGTAGCATGTCATCCTCCCCTTGGGGGTGTTTTATCACTGCCCCTTTGGAGAGTGCATGCAACCTATAGCAAATTTTTAAAAAATGCATAAATAATATTCTACTTTTAACAAATATGCTATCTCCCCAAATATCCAAACAACTTTGAAGACAAATTTAAAGACAAATTATCATTTGCTTAAGATCACACTGGAAGAATGTGGCACAGCCTAATTTCAGCACACAGTTTTTGATTCTGAGCCCGTCTTTCCACTGTGCAATACTGCCTCTGGTTTTCTGAGACTGTTCCATAATGATGTGTTCACTTTGCCAAAATAGAGGCAGTGTTGAAATAAAACCAGAATTTATTTATCAGACACCCTCGGGCCTTGTTTCCTGGAATTTAACATTTGAAACTTCCTGAAGCTTGAAAATGACTTATTTAGAAATACTAAAGAAGGAGGAATGGAAATTCATTTTTTGCATTTAAAATTCTCATGGCTGATCTCCCCTCTATTTAGAGAGATAAATCTTTCTGAATATTTATTAGAGTTTTGTTGTAGCTGAGAGAAAGTTATACCTGCACCATTGCCCTGAGCCAATCCGTGGCATATGCCCCATCATTGTTTGTTGACTGGGTGACTGACACAATCTTTTAGTGTAGACATGAGGAGTGTTAAGCCAGCTGAGAGACAACCTCCTGGTGATGAAGCAACAAAGCAGGAATTAAAAGAATATGACATCTAATCTCTGAAAATTAATACAAACTACACAAGAATCTGAATTATCTATGTCAGCGTTAGATTTTGTTGATGGGGATTGACTGGATTTATTTTTGTCTTTAGTGTTGGCACAATATTTCATAAATCAATAATCCTATGAGTTATCTTCCACTCTAAAATAACTACTAGATTTTACAATAGAGGCCCCGAAGCCTACTAATAGATTTCTCCCTCAGTGTACTGAGCTGAGGAATTCTAAGCATGTGAGTATCAGATATGTTTTAATCAAATGTGTTAGTATAGTTGTGCAGCCTTCTGTATCTCTATGCCCCTGATAAGTGCAAATATCCACATAAAGTTGAAGTTATCGAAGCAGAGTATGATTCTAGTTTTTCTTTCCTAGTTTATTTCGTCACCAGTATCCCTCCTCATTCTCCCTCCCATCACACACTCACAGACACCTAGATATGATTATCACCTGCTACAAACTCCTGAGAGTTTGGAAACCATAATCTTGGTGATATCCAAATTCTACCCTTATAAGTCTTTTTGATTTGTCTTCTTCCTTGTAATATTTCTTTTATTCTACTTATTTTTTACTCCTGGATTCACAATACAATGCAGAAGTATATCTTCTGGACTATATTTGCATTGTTATGCTATTTTAAACTTACTGTACTAAACTTTGGCCCTTTCCTGACCTATGCTCCATATTTTGCCTCATGGTGAATTGTTTTTCCCAGGTCTTTGATAGCTTTGTATAATAGATACTTTTTGAATTTAAGTCCAAGACATTTCTGCCTGATCAAACAATTAATGGGGAAGTTAGAGTTCCTTTTTTTTAATTTTTAGGAGAGATGTTTGCTATAGGTTGCATGTGCTTGCTGGAGAGACAGAGAGACAGAAAGTGAGAAGTCACCTCTCCCCTGGTGGGGGGAGTTGGCCATGCCGCAATCCCTGCTCCTCTGTTTTCCTCTTGGGATTTTGGCCATGCATGCACAAATACCCAGTATGAGTTTAAATCAGTGGGTCTGGGACTTGAACTATGGTCGACTATGTGGGAGTCCAGTGATATAACCATTATGCCATCTTGGAGTTCCTTTGACCATTTCAATAATAAAAGACATTTGCTTAGTACTTACTATGTACAAATGTCATATTTTGTGTTCATCAGTTATTTAATAATTGCAATAGCTATAAAAATCATCACCTATTAATGAGAGGAATAAGGCTTTTGTGGAAAATGGCTTCCTCACTGTTAACATGAAGGCATGAAGTACCATCAGGCTTTTGATCCATATCTCTCTGGCTCCAAAGATCATGATCTTTGCTACTGTGTTGTAGTGCCTCTTCTCTGTTACCATCTCTCATTGAGTATTGGATTCCTATTCAGATATTGTCTCTATTTTCGAATGATCACAAAGAATACATCTTTGGTATAATTTGAAAATGGCATTTTGTTTATTTCTGAAAGGCAGCTACTTCTAGCCCTGTCTTTTCAGTGTATGTGAGAGTACATGCAGTGAGAAAAAGTTTGTGGGGATTTCTTAGATAAGAAAGTCCTTTGAACACGTTCTTAGGAAATTTACCAATACCGGCTTTGATTCTCCCTTGATGTTGTTTAGTTTACACAACCATTTGCCTTGTACCTTCACCTCACCAGGGCAAAGGCTAACTTTTCAAATAACAGCTCTGCTTTATGTATGAGGGCAACACAGTCTGGTTTTGCTTGAGGGTTTGATTTGGGGAAGAAAGACTACAAGAGAGTAATCAAGGTTCTTCAACTCATAATTTTATGGTGACCTTTGTGCAAACTGCTTTCTCTGGCAAAATGAAAGTCCTGACCCAAGGTTAGCCAGTTGATTTGTCAAAATGACTCACTACTTTTCACAGATTCAGGCCTGAAATGCTTGCAAGGTGTTTTAGTTACTAGTAAGCAATGGGAGGCAAATCATGAACAACCAATTATTAGGAAACGTTTTCATAAGCTTGAATAGCAACCAAAATAAGGACTCAGGGAAGTACATCAGGACCTAGTACATTAACAACATTAAATATAAAAGTGTATAGGGAATGATTTAGTAAAGAAAAAGATCAAAGATTGAGTTTAGAGTGTCATGAGTGTACGGAAAGTTTAGAAGGAACTTTTTACAGTCAGTTACTCATATTGAAAGCTTTTGAAAATAAATCGTATAATAATAAAAGTGTCAAATGGCAGGATATGTGTGCAGCTTTTTATTTAGGGTTTCTATAGAAAGAAATTTAAAAAGTATTTATTACAAGTAAAAAGATTGAATACACTATTAGTTTTCCATTCTATTAAATATTAATTTTTAAAAATAGGTTTTTGCAATAGGGTGTATGTACTCACTGGAAAGAGACAGAGGGACAGAGATAGGGAAAGTGACAAATCACTCACCATAGGAGATGTCATGCCATAGTCCCTTCTCCTACAGTCTCCTCTCAGGATTTTGTTCATGTATGCACACATACCCAGCCTGATGCTAAAGCTGCCAGGTCTGGGTCTGGGATTGGGACTTGAACTTGGTCAGCTATGTGGGAGTCCTTAACCACCAGCACCTTAACCACTGTGTCACTTGCTGATCCGAAATGTTAAGCATTTTGTAGGGAGAAGACTACATCTCTTGCTAAGCAATCATTGATGCTAGAGGATTTCCATTGTATCTTACTTATAAAAAGGTTGAATATTGCTGTAATATTAAAAGGCCTTCTATTTGGTGTGACAGGATCTTTAGGTAAATAACTCAGTCTCTTTCAGGCTCAGTGTCCTTTTTGGGAAAGTTAAAGTTATAAAACAGATGCTTTCTGAGTTATCACAGATATTCTATTATAGTTTTGTTTAAAAATATAACCAGAGTGGGACCAGCAGAAGTCATAATGGTTATGTTGGACTCCCATGTAGTTGGCCAAGGTTTGAGTTACAGACATAGTGGCTTATAATTCATGCCGGGCATGTGTACATGCCCAAAATCCCAAGAAGAGAATGGAGGAGAAGGGATTGCAGCGTGGTTATCCTCCCTTGGGGGCGATTTCTCACTTTCTGTCTCTCTGTCTCTCTGGTGAGTGCATGTGTCCTATAGCAAAAATCTCTCTAAAAAATAATAACCAGAGTTATAGAAATTAAATATGTGTGAAAACAGTGATTATGCCAAGGAATGGTCTACGGATTTAGCTCCTTCCTTCCTCTTTCCACCCAATCCATCAATCACCTATAAAGTACTTCAAATAAGCTTATGTTCTAAAGAAAAACAGTGGAATTACTAATGCAAATTAAGTTTTAAAATAAGTTCTTTGGCCATTCCCTTATCCCATATTGCTGCCCCTAAAGTCCTTCCAAAGTAGAGAGTTAAGGTCTGCTATTAAGACTTTATTAAGACTTGCTATATAGAATAAAACAATATGTACGATTAGGGTCAGATTAGGTCTTCATTTGTAAAGTTTAAATGACACTGGTCCTTTAAAACACAAATATCCTTTGGGAAAGGTTTTTTTTTTTTTTTAAAGAATTATTTACTTATTTATTTATTATTGTTATTTTAATTTGCTATAGGGCATGTATGCTCACCAGAGAGAGAGGCAGAGAGAGGGAAAGTGAGAAAGCAACCTCCAAGCCTGGAACTTGAATCACTGTCTGTCATATAGGAGTCCAGTGCCTTAATCACCACTCCACCTGCTGGCCCCAAAGGAAAAGTTGTTTGTTTGTTTACAATTTTTTAAAAGAATTATTTTATTTAACTTTATTTATTTATGTATTTCATTTCATTTAATTTTTAAAATGTATCCAGAGAGGGGCAGAGTGAGAGAGAAACACAGAGAGGGAAAGTGAGAAAGCAAGCGACAAGTTCTGGGACTCAAACCATGGTTAGCCATGTGGCAGTCCAGTGCCCTTAACCACTACGTCACCTGCCAGCCCCAGAAATGGTAGTTTATAAAATCTTTTTGTAGAAACAAATTTTGAAAAGGAAACATGGGGCAGGAGATAGGGGTGTGGAGGGAATTGACTATCTACAGAGATGGGAGAAACATTAAGATGAGGTGGCTGCAATGATGATGGGCACTTCCAGACTTGTCAGAATGTATTTAAGATAACAGCCTTTGAATCTCCCTCTATTTTTTTTTTTCTTACCTTATACCAGATGTGTAAGCAAATCCAGTCAGCTGTATCCAGAATCCAACAACTTTTCACACTACCACTGCTCCCACCCTGGACCGAGTTCTCATCATGTTATTGCAAACCATTCTGAAATGGGTTGCTACTTCTGCCCCTACGGAAGTAGGTAGAAGGACTGATTAGAAAACTTAAGCAAGATCAGCCATTCCATTCCTCAAAACCTCTGTTTTCAGTGTTTTTTCCATTTCACTCAAAATCAGAGTCAAGTTGCCTACAAGGTCTTACAAGAGGTTTTCCATACTGGTTCACGTTACATGCAATATGGTGAGCTTTAAAGAAATATTGATGTTGGAGTTTGATCCCCAAATTGTTGATTCCACTGGTTTTTACAGTTGGATTATTGATATTTCCTGGAAGTTCCCTAAGTGATTCAAATAGTATCTGTAGAGGGTTCATATGAAAACAGGCAAGCAAGGGTTAAAAAGAGGGCCTCAGAAGAGACTAACCTAAGGACATAAGCAAATTTGCTCAGGTTAAGAGCCCCTGAACCTAATTCCCCACCCGTAAGCTTTTACGACTGGGAAAAGAGATGTTCTCAACTCCCCTCTGGGGCCACCTCAGGCATTGCCAGTGGCTGATAGATGCTCTACATCCCTGAGAAATGACCAGCAGCCCTATCCCGACTAGAGGTTGTAGAGTTTAATCTCACCCTCCCCCTACCATTGAGACCATTTAAAAAAAAAAAGAAAAAAAAGAAAAAGACCTTTCCCACCAAAAGGCGAACCTGCATAGATTTAGCACCGGGCACTCTTACCCACTGCGTTTTAATAAACTGCTCCTAGGTTTCTGCCTCTGGTAAATTATTTTATTACCCATGCACTGGCAGACTGCCCCACTGCCCCACTGTCCCGCAGCACCTGCAGTATCTAGGGTTGGAAACCATTGCCTTCCATAACCTGTTCATGTCCTCCCTTTATACCTTTTCTGTTTTTCTCTTTCCCTTAATGCAGCCCTGACTCATAGGCTGCCTGACTCTTCTCAAGCACAGCAGCACATTCCCGCCTCAGGGTTGGTCTTAGTGCTGGCTGATGCTCCCTTCAGTGCTCACATGGAACATTGCAACCCTCCTTCAGATTTTTAAAATGGCAAGGATTCCTAGAAAATTATGAGTGGAAGGACCTCGGTTAGCCTCTTCTTCTTTTTTCTCCTCTTTTTCTTTTTCAAATTCTTTCAGGTAGACTAGATTGCATTTCCCTCACATGAGTAGACTTGCCTTATGATAACTTAGCCTTTGCTTTGTGAACCCAGGGTGCAAGGTAAATGGTTGTGCAGTCCAAGCAATTGCTTGAAGGCATTGTAGTCCTGGTGGATTTTCTGCATGAACGTGCAGAGCACTTTCTCATCTAATAATTTCCCATCGGCATGTGCATGGAACATCACACACACCTAGGAGAGTGGGGTACAGAGTCTTTGACCAGACAACTTTAAAGGTCTGTGCTCTTTTAGCACAGATATTGTATGATTCTATTGTTAAAAGAATAATATCAATACAGAATTATAAATATTAAAGATATGAACATAGACCCAAGGAGTAGTTCAAGGCGGGGTTATTTCCTCCCTTCTCTGTAATCCATGAGCTATATCCACATTCCCACAAGTAACCACACAATTTAAGGAAAAAACATAAAAGCAAAGTTCTTATTGCATATTGAAGGCTTGAAGTCTCTAGCCTCATATTTCAAAATGCATCACAGCCTCTGGAGTACCTTCCAAGTCCCATGTCAACACCTTCTGGATAAACTTTGGGGACTTCTTCTGTAAAATAAATTCATCTTTGTGATTAGAGCCTTGTGGTTTATTCATGTAGTTTAAAAACATTGTTATTCTAAAATGCCAATACTCCTTGGGAAAGATACACTGATTCTGACTAATCATGTTTCAGTGTATATATTTTTTTTTTTTCTTTTTTTTTTTTTTTTTTGAGAGGTTTTTGCTATAGGGTGTGTGTGCTCACCAGAAAGACAGAGAGACTGAAAGCGAGAAATCACTCCCCAGAGGGGATGGCCACACCACAATCCCTTCTCCTCCATTCTCCTCTTGGGTTCTTGGGCACGCATGCACGTGCAGAGCACTTTCTCATCTAATAATTACTTTCTCACGCTCGGTGTGAGTTTAAGCCACTGGGTTTGGGACTCAAACCGTGGTCGAGTCCATGGGAGACCGGCAACACAGCCATTACGCTAACTGCTAATCCCAGTGTATATATGTTTTAATGAGTGTTTGGTACCTCATGGAAGCTCAGCAAGCATTTGGAGAGTGGGTAAATTGAGGGTGAATTCATGAGTATTTTCTAAGGGAATGTATGTTCTCTACACAATTAGAGAGACCTGATCTGGAGTTATCTAGTTTATGTCCATGAAGACACCTACCTACATGTGTGACCTGACTATGACAGAGTAATCTGGAAGGACTTCCACATGCTCAAAGATCAGGAGGAGTCTTAGCTGATGATACACAGAATTCATCTCCTGCATGAAGGAAACTGCAGCTGAGAGATTTCTGGCTGTATGTGAGTTTGTGTGGACAATGTCAGAACTCACAAAAGAACCCACCTTTAAACATTTGACAACCTAGAGAGGACTAACACGACCTCGCAAGAACATCAGTCAAACATAATCTTTTTGGAACCTCTTGTTTTTCTTCCAGGTTTTTCAATTTAAGCTAGAGGAGGAAAAGTAATACAAGGAAAAAAAAATCATTTTCCCTTCCACAATGTAGGTTTTCCTTCTACTCCAGGCCTCAGCTGTGGGGAGGGGATACTTCAGCTTTAATTCAAGTTTGGACTTTTGATTTATTACTGAAATAAAATGTTTTGTGATTTAAAGTGACTCAAAGAGTTTTTATTACCTAAGAGTGCTCAAAAAAAAAATAAATAAAAAATAACAGGGACTGCCCAAATATCATCTGGAAATACTAGCCCAACAGAATAAATTTGAAAAGACAGTGGAAGATAAAAATGAAGTTGTTTATAATTCTATCCCATGAGTCATGCTTGTTATGTATGTCTACTTCACAGCTCTGCTCTGATTAGTATGATATTGATTCTCATGTCATCCTGAAAATATTTCTGTAGCAACTCAAGCACATTTTTAGTTAGTGTTGAAATTTCTCACAAACTTTATTTTTAAATCAGCATGGAATTATTAAACTGGGTTATTTATTTTTTTTTTTTCAGTCTTTAAAAAGAGAGCCTGTTGGGACCAGCAGTTAGCGTAATGGCTATGTCGCTGGACTCCCACGTAGTCGACCGCGGTTCGAGTCCCGGACCCGGCGGCTTAAACTCACGCCGGGCGCATGTGCATGCGTGCCCAAGATCCCGAGAGGAGAATGGAGGAGAAGGGATTGCGGCGTGGCCATCCCCCCTGGGGGGTGATTTCCTGCTTTCTATCTCTCTGTCTCTCTCTGTCTGTCTGGCGAGCGCACGCGCCCTATAGCAAAAACCTCTCCAAAAAAAGAAAAAAAAAAAAAAAAAAAAAAAAAAAGAGAGCCTGTAATGAAGTTTTTGCTTTGGAATGGTCCAAAGATTAGAGTAAATCCAATTTCTGTTGTTAGTAGGACAGTTTCGCCAGTACCAGACTCAAAGCTAAAGCTCCCTTTCTGAAAACTCTCAGTCAAACAAAGAAAACCTCATACTTATTTGACCTCTGGAGATGACTAGCTGTAAAGGCAACAGAAAGTGTTTTTCCTGGACTACATTTTTTCCTTCACAGAGACACATCAAGAAATGGACAATATAAAGCCTTTCTTAAGAAAAATGAGAATTGAATCTTAGGCCATGAGTTGCTCTCTCTAAATGTAGGGTAACTCAACTTTACATTTGTCTATAACTGAGATGCAGTTTCAGTCTTTAACGAATGTCCTCAAGTCTGGCATAAATGTAGTCTCCTGTGGCCATGGTTTTATTCTTCCCCCGGAGTCTTGTTGTACCAAGACATATAGCCTTGTAAACTTTAAGATAAGCAGCTAACTTGGGCTTCTTTTCTTTTTTTAGACAGCAGCTCTGTATGGTGCTCTGTATACAATAGGTGTCAAAGAATGCTATTGACAAATGTCTGGGTGTTTCAGTCATTTGAAATGCGTATCACTGCCTATTGTTCATATTTGAAACACAAACAGCATTAATACTAAGGGTCTGTGGCTTCTGAATTCCTTTCACAGCTCTCTCCTCATTTAGACTAATTACTATAATGGGCAGAGCACTCCTGTTTTGACAGTTAAGATGGAGGAAATTGAAAATTTGAAAAGACCATAAAGGACAGACTCTCAAAAAAAGAATCCATTAAAGTCAGTTAAAAGTTATCTCAAATCCTCAGCATCCAAAGTCTCTAACTTAAAATTTCCCATTTTGTTAAAGCATAAATGATGTGGCTCCTTTTATTTATTTATTTTTTAACCTCCAGAAGACCGCAAAAATAATTTTGTTTTGGAGATGGTTCCTCTATCTTTCCATGTAAGTGTGCTTAAAATTTTACTTAGGTAGCAATAAGAATAGGTAGTCTTTCCGTTCGTCATATCTGGAAGTGAATTGTCTCCTTGAGTCCTATCAAAGGATGACTGAATGGAGCCGGCAGGTAGCTTGGTGACTGGGGCACTGGACTCCCACATGGCCGACTGTGGTTGGAGTCTTGGACCTGGTGGCTTGTTTTCTCTCTCTCTCTCTCACATACACACACGCACACACACACACACATACACACACACTGTTCCTCTCTGGTCAAAAACTTAAATAAATAAATAAAGTTAAATAAAATAATTCTTTTTAAAAAAAGAAAAGAAAGGATGACAGGAGGAAGGGCATATGATGAGTTGGTATGTGGGACTGTTTATCTGTGTGCTGTAAGATTAATAACATACTAAGAAATTCTCATAGTTATAATATTTATGAGCAGAAATATCCTTAGGCAAGTTGTCTTTGCTACCAGCACATCTTTTTTGTTTGTTCGTTCTAGGGTGTGCACAGTTTCCAGAGAGAGAGAAAGTGAGAAATCACATTCAGAAGGCATGGCCACTCCAGTCTCTTCTCCTCTTGAGATTTTGCACATGCATGCACATGCATTTGGGAAGTTTTTCAAGCTACAGAGTCCAGTATTCAAACCTCTTACTCAGCCATGTGTGATTCAATTGCCTTATCCTTCATGCCACCTGCTGGCCCAACCAATACATCTTGACAAATGTCTGAGTGTTTCAGTCATTTGAAATGCTTATCACTGTCTATTTTTCATATTTGAAACACAAGCAGCATTAATACTAAGGGTATGTGGCTTCTGAATTCTGAATTTATTTCCCTTGCCAAGCTCCTTCTCAAATTTCTAGAACAGTGCCTTCCTTTTTGCTTCCCCTAGATGCTCCAGCTCAGACCCACTGCTAGGCTACACTTGAGTATTCCCTCCTAGAAGGGAACTTAAGGCAGACTTCTCTTGACTCCATTTTCTTTGTTCTAAGTATGTTGTTTGTCCAGGCCTAGCTTGATATCTAGCTAACAAATGTGATCAATTCTTCCATTTAAGGAATCAATTACCAATATTGATTTAATACGTTACAGAAATCAAATGCACAGTTTGCTTTTAAAAAAATCAGGTATGAGCACAGGGTTTGGTAGTGGATGAAGATGAAAGAGAGAGAAAGAGGAATCGAGTAGCAAGAGGAATAATCTGTTTCCATTTTATTCTACACTGGGTGGCTTAAACCACAGAAATTTATTTTCTCACTCTTCTGGAGATTGGAATTCTGAGATCAGGATGTCAGAATGATTGGGTTCTGGTGAGGGCTACTTCTAGTTTACAGACAATTACCTTGTCGTGTCCTCACATGGCAGAGAAGGAGAGAGAGAAACAGACACAGGAGCACACACAGAGACAGAGAGAGAAAGAGAACTGTCTTCTTCTTATAAGGCCACTGATCTTATATTAGGGCTTTACCCTTATGACTCATTTCATCTTAATTTTCTCCTAAAAGCCCTATCTCCAAATAGTTACAGCTTCAGTGTGAATTTTGGAACAAGATGACAGAAGTGTTTCTTTTTAGTTAGTCTCAAATTCTGCTTTCACTGTGTGGATTTTTTTTTTGGGGGGGGCTTAGTTTGATTTAAGAATTTATGTATCTTAGAGTATAGTCAACAACTTTGTTGGGTAATAGTTGAAGAAATAGTTCTCTGTTCCAACAATGTTAAGAAAGGAAAATAAATATGTTTGATGAGATCAGGAATGGCATGTATGCATGCTGTACTTAACAGGTGAGTAAAGGAATTTTCAAAGGTAATGTTGTGTGTGATTTTTCACTTTAGGAATTGCCTTTGGAACTGAATAGGACTTCATTGCACAGTTGGATTTTTTTTTTTTTTTTTTGCTATAGGGTACATGTGCTCACTAGAGAGACAGAGAGAGACATGAAGTGAGAAATCACCCCACCCCCAGAGGGGATGGCCATGCCACAATCCTTTCTCTTCCAGTTCCCTATCAGGATTTTGGGCACACATGCACACACATGTGCCTGGCCTGTGTTTCAAGCCACCTGATCCAAGACTAGAACTGCGGTTGACTGTGTGGGAGTCCAGTGACGTACCCATTACGCCATCTGCTGGCCCCCATTATACAGTGGGATTTTAACAGGTTTACTAATATAACCCAAAGTCAGGAGTAGCTTAGAGATTATAAGTAATGGCTAAGTTGTATTTGGATATGGCAATCAAAGGGTATTTTGAAAGTATGTATAGGTGGGGTCCTCCTCTGACTCTAGATGATAATAAACTAATTTTTATATATGAACTTGTGATATATAAAGTGCTTTCATAACCCTTGCATAAAAAAGAACATAATAAAATATTAAACTCCAGGTGACTTACTTTGTTCCTTTATGATAGAGCATATGCACTGTAAGACAGAGAAAAAGAGTGAGAGAGAGAGAGAGAGACCCTTTCCTCAGGGCTCCTTCATGCCTGATTCCCTTTTTCCAGTCCTCCAGGCTGCCAGGATCCCAGGTACACATATACACACCTGGTGTGTTTTCAGCCTGGCTGGAGTGGAGACGCAAACCCCGTTGGTATGTAGATTCCAGCTCCATGGTCTAGGACATTACCAACTGTACCACAGAAACTGGGCCAGCTTGTGTATTCAGGGGTAGTAGAGTTGCACAGGAATTGTAAATGAGTTCTATACAGTGGGAGAGGTGGTTTCAGATGTATTTTCCTGGAAACTTGCTTTTTTCTTATTAAAAACTGACTTTAAAAAGAAATAATTTCCAGTAAGAAGGCAGTTACAGAACAACTTATTTAACATTCACTGATTCAGGAGATATTTGAGTGTTGGTCAAGTGTCTTCTCTGTTCTAGGTTCTAGGGAACACTAGAAGGTAAGACTGAAAGACCCTGGACCTGAAGGCACTTACACAGAGTGGGGAGAAATATAGGTAATAAATACAATAAACACCACACCCAATGGTAATAGACGAAGCTGACTTGACAGATTTCTGAGTGGTTAAGGAACACTACTTAGACTTACAATGAACTAGGAATGACAAGGAGTCAACCAAGTAAAGGGAGAGCATGCTGTCACCAAAGGGCCTGGCTAGTACAACGATAGTTTGGTGTTTGAAAAGTACATTTAAAGAAGCATGTCCACCTACAGCAAAATGGGAATGGGAAGAATGCATTGGGGAGAGATGGACAGAGTCCTTATCATAAAGTGTTTTGTAAGCTAGGTACTGATGTTCCTTAAGGAAATCTGTAAGAATTTGCTCAGTAACAAATTAGAGATGGCAGTAGATTAAACTATAAGGAAATAGAGTTTTAATAAAGACTCTGTTTAAACAACGTACCCTAAGCAAGTGCAAAGAGACTAGGATTCTCTGAAATTAATATTAATGCCCTGATATGAGAAAGTGATAAAGTTAAGTAGGACAGGTTTGAAGAATAAGAAACAAGCACAAAAAATGGTCAGTAAATACATAGAATTAGAAGAATCATGGTTAGGAGACCAGCAGTTAGCATAATGGCTATGTCGCTGAACTCCCATGTAGTCGATCGCGGTTCAAGTCCCAGACCTGGTGGCTTAAACTCATGCCAGGCGCGTGTGCATGCATGCCCAAGATCCTGAGAGGAGAATGGAGGAAAAGGGATTGCGGTGTGACCATGCCCCCTCGGGGGTGATTTCTTGCTTTCTGTCTCTCTGTCTCTCTCTGTCTTTCTGGCGAGTACATGCACCCTATAGCAAAAATCTTTCCAAAAAGAAAAAAGAAAGAAGAATCATGGTTAGGATAAACTTTTCCAATAGCAACATGCCCCCATATATTGATCTCATAGCAATTCACCCAGCATGCCATACCAATGTTACTATTCGTCATATGTGTCATGGCAGTGGAAACACAGGAACATATGACAAGGACGTGACCAATATCTCAGTGATGCTTGGCTCCAACACTATAATCACATTGTTCAGTTGTAATGTGGGAATGTTCTGTGTGTCTATATTACATGTGAATTATATATGTGTCATACCCATGTTATGCATTAAATGTATAGTGTTACATATAGTATATACTTCTGCGTGTATGAATCCATTTCATCTTCTATATTTGGCTATTTTCAACTAAACTTTGTCACTGCTTTTTAAAGAATTCATTTGATTTTTATTTATTATTATTATTACTTTTTAATTTGACCAGAGAGAGACAGAGAGAGGGGAAGTGAGAAAGCAGGTCTGCCAGGTCTGAGACTCTAAATGTGGTCTGCCATGTGGGAGTTTAGTGTCTGAATCACCATACCACCTGATGGCCCCATCTTATCACTATTAAAGGTAATTACTTCATAAACTGCAAATGATAAATATTCAGATTTGCTTTGATCCACATGAAAAGAATTGCTTCATAAAAGAAACCAAATACTCCAAAGTAACAACAGAACTCTCATCGCTTCATACAATTATCCTGACTTAGAAATGATGCTCTTTTACACTTTCATGAACATCATTTCACGTAGGCAAGAAATTAAATCTCACTTTGAGAATGGGGACTTGAGGGTACAGAGTGCTTAATTTTCAAAGACTGACCTATCTATTGATATGCTACATATGTCCCATTTTAAAATCCTGAGAGCATCCACTTGGCTGGTGAACAGGCTGCCTTGTGCCCAGTCCAGTCATTCTCCAGATTTGGTCAGCTACGACTGGGGAGTGGGAGGCGAATAGAAACCTGACTGACAATGTGGGATGCAGCTATTCTTAGAAGAGGGAAGGAGCAGTTCCCGCAAAACATAACCAAAACACTGACCAGCAAGGCAGGTTGTAGAAATAGTTTTTAGCTACCCAGTTACATGAAATAAACCTGTCCTTCAAGAAGTTGATTTCTAGCAGTAGCAACAGCATGTTTAATTAATATAGGGTTATTATTAGAAACTTCTGTGACTAAAACTACCCTTGATAATTTTTTGTCTTCTTTTGCATAGAAGATGAAGATGGTATAATATGAACTCTTGGCTATTTCAAATCAATTAAGAACAGCTTTCCAAAATAAAGGGTGTGGGTTATTTTTTTGTTATTGTCTTATGCCTAGTCAAACTCTGGTGTTCACACCATACACAAAATTATATCTGTGATCTAGAGCAATCAGGAATAAGCAGTGTGGCTTTCAGTGGCTTTTCCAAAAAGAGGCAGAGTTGTATAAGCCAGTCCTGAGAATTTGACTGTCAGGTAAGATCCTTTCTCAAGGCATATAATTATATTATTGCTAATGTGTGAGGATATGGTAGATTCCTAAAGAATATACTAGAAGACCTCACAGTGTCCCATATTACATTGGCTAAGCACAATACATCAGGAGCCAGATCCTCCATGGCTAACTGCTGTTAAGAGTCCTGGCCTGGCAACCTGAAAAACATGCTGAGCATATGTGTGTACATACCCCAAATCCTGATGGGACGGAGAATAGAGGATAAAAGGATTTCAGCATGACCATGCCCTCTTGGGGTGAGAAATGCTTTCTCTCTATCTGGCAAGCACATGCACCCTCTGGTGATTAAAGAAAAAGAAAAAGAAACAGAGTTAAGTTTTTTTATGAGAGGAAGTTTTAAAGAAAAGAAATTAAAATGAGTCTGGGTGTGTTTATTTTATTCCCAGTTGTACTAGCAAAATAATAGAAGGGATAGAGGAAAAAGATGGGGAGGGAGGGTAAAGTTCAAACTTTTAGGCTAAAAATGAAGTCACATTTTTGAAAGGAAATTATTGGTAAAGAGTGAAGAGAAAAATATAAACAATAGAAGAACTCACTCTGTTGTTTCTAGTAAATTAAAAAAAAAAATGACAGGAGCATGTCTCATTTTTTTATATGCCCTGCTGGGGAGTTGCCAATGACCTTATGAAAGTTCCCCAGAAAGACAAGTATATCTAGAACACTAAAGGAAATGTGGCCAGATGGATGATGTTGAAGCTGTGAAGATCTGTCTTGACTAGCTCCGTGCCTCCAGTCTATCCTCAAATGGGTGAGAACTGGCCGGAACACAAAGCCAGCTCCTTCTAAGGGAGATAGGTTACAACCACTAGTACTAACAAGACATTTTTTAAAACCGTAAGTTTAAATTCAGGCCTCCTAAAGCTGTGTGTTCTTGGGTAAATTACTTTTCTTAACAGCAAAATTTACCTTATTTGGTGAAGGTTTTATTTTTTCTAAACAGTGTAAATTACCTTATTTGATAAGGGTTATTAGGAGAACTAAACGAGATCATGCATGTTGTATGCTGACTAGTACTTGATGAGAGCTCAACCAAAAAAATCTGTTACTTTTACCTACTTGAGTATATTTCTAGATGGCCAACTAAACAGGTTTGTATGAAAAGTCCTGGACTCTGAGTTCTAGCACTGAAAGTTTCACGTCTCAGAAATCTCTTAGTCTTGAGAAAACTGGGATGGTGATCACTCTAGTCTTTTAAGAGCAATTGACTGGGAAAAACTTCTTCATCTCAAATTTGCATTTTTTGTTGTCTTTTATATATATATGTGTGTGTGTGTGTGTATATATATATATATATATATATATATATATATATATATTTCACTACCGTGTTTATTTAATATAGTGCTTTGTGTGTGCCAGCACTGTTTTATTCTGTTAGAAATGTTTACTTATTTGATCCTTGTAAAAACCCTCTGAGGTAGGTACTGTTGTTATTCCTGTTTACAGAGGAGGAAACTGAGGCAGAGAACGATTAGCTAAATTGCAGGTCACACAGTTACTAAGTGGAAGAGCTGGGTTTCAGTTCTTCAGATTCTGATTCTAGAGTCCACACAGTTACCCCTACCTACGCTGTCAGTGACTCGTCTACATATTCAATTTAGCAACTGAAATCAAGATGAGAATTCCATTTTAAGCTTTTTCACTCATGGAAAATTTGGCTTCACTCTGTACCGCAGAGTTTGCAGAGACATAACCTGAGACAAATAACTTTAATGAGGATGTTAAGGGCTTCAAGCATCATGGGGGAAGGATATACATAAGATAGCAGAGTAATATTGTCAAGTGATATTCAAGGCTACATTTTTTTAAGTGTTTGAGCCTTTAGGATCCCTGTATTAATTTTTCTTTCTCTTCACCATTGTCATAGATATTTTTCTTTAGAATGAGCTGGTTCTTTTAAAAAGGGGAAAAAGAGAGATTTGACAAAAGAAAATATTGAAAATATTTAATCAAATCAACTATTTTGACTATGTGTGGATTTTAGTAGTCATATAATAATTGGCAGATTAATCTATGTTTTAAACATTATTTTGAGTTGGTTTTTTCCTAAATAAAAACATATTGTTCGTCTCCTCTCTACTCTGACATTCCCCACCCAAGCACATACTCACAGAGCTTTCTCAGTCTCTGACTACTGGTGCTGGTACAAACCTGGGTTATTAGTTACATGCTTTTGCCACATTAGCCCAAGACTCTTTAATATGAATAGCAGTGCAGATGGGTCCACGTATATGTTCAAAGGTTCCTCACTCTTCTCTGCATATCCAATTTACCACTTTTCCTGGAAATGTTAGAGAACATAAAAATATTCTGCCTGTTCCCTTTTACTGATTTATTTAGAATTCATAAATGCTCTATTCCAAGAGTTCTCTTTTTAAGTCACAAATTTAAATTCAACAGAAGGCACACTATCTTCATTTCACATTATTTCGTATGTTTTGATGGAAGTCAACATGAGATTTCTGAAGGGTAAGGTACTATTTTGGGCACTTTATAAAATGACATGGTGGTACTTCAAGAGTATTCTAGAGCCAGTTCACACAGCACATTCGGTTAGACCCTAGAACATAAACTGGAATTTGCCTGTCACAGACATGCTACCAAGAATGTCCTTGGAATCATCTTTTAAATATATTTCAGAAATTTTCAAGCATATAATTGAAGCAAAACATGGTACTTGAATGTCATTTTTGGGATAATAAGTGTTAGAAAATGAGATATATGACTTTAAAAAGTTGTGTCCAGGAGGGACACAAAGTAGAACATAATAAGATTTATAATGAAAGTGCAAAGGGATGCTGAAAGGCAGAAAAAGAAGAGATTGCTTATGATGGAGTAGGAAGAGAAGGAAAAGAGCAAGGCATCTTAGAAGAGGTGGGTGGGACGTAAATACATCCTTAAGGGATAAATAGGATATGAACAGAAGAAAATGGGTAAGAAGGACCGTTGAAGCTCAGAGGACAACAAAAACAAAGGCCTTCAGGCAAAGGCAAAGGAGGAAATGGCAAGACTTTGAGGAGAATGGCAAGTCACCACATGTATCTGGCATAGAGGGATATGAACACCCTACAAAAAGGGTAAAGATATTAGGTGCAATGATACAAGGTCTTGGCATGCTTTTAGTATGAACTTTGTTTCTTGGGTGAAGGGAGTAATTGTAATTAAGTAATGTGTGTGAGATCACTGAATACCACATAGAGTTTGGAAGGGTTGTTCAGTAGATGACTGTAATTATTATTCTCATTTTTGGAAGGTTCTGATAAATAGGAGTAACAAGATCAAGTATAGACGAGGCTCTTACTTATCTATTTTCCCCTACCAAAAATTGTTCTTTATTTTTCCATTAGCCTTCCAAAGCAGAAGAGAGAAAAAATGAGCAAAAAGAACATCAAGTCTGGGATTTGATGATGTGGCAATTCTACTATACGCTTCCTCAAATGGGTTTGTAGGCTAACTTTGAAGTGAACAATACACCAAACCAACAATTATTTATGATGGAAGGAAACAATGGTAATCATTAACATTACGGTGAACATTTTTTGAGCACATAATGCATGCCTAGTGGTATTCTAGGGCTTTTACAGGTTTTTTTTTTTTTTTTTTTTTTTTTTTTTTTTTTTTTTTTTTTTTTTTTAATTTCCTATCCCCACAAGAATGCTATATGGAAATTCGTCTAGAAGGTAGAGTTGGAAGAGACTTCATGGAAGAGACAGGTCTTGAGATGACCTTGGAGAAAATGTTCCAAAGATTGTATATGAAAAGGATAAAGTATCCTGATAGAATGGGAGTAAATATAAACATACAAATACATTTTTATAAAATGTACAGTAAATGAAACTGGAAGATGTTAATAACTTACTGAAGGTCACACAGTTGATACATATTGGAGATAGAATTCAAATCCAGCAGATATAACTCTGAGGTTTGCATTTAATACTAAGACTTATATCTCCATTGTAGGATCCCATGCTGTTAATCCATATTTTACTGTGCTCTCCTAGTTGTAAAACTCAGAGTTTTACAAACATTAACATAATGAATGCTTTTTATATAAAACATGTGTCAAACAGCGTGAGGAACTGTGCTCTGAAGTAACTTTTCATCTAAGATGGATATCCAAGAGAGAGCTCCATCTCCTTTATTTTGCATTCTCATCAAATTCACTGAAAGAAAAGAAAGGACAAGGCATTCCCTGAATATCCAATGTGGATTTGATTAAATGCTTTATATGCTTAATTTCAAAAAATGGCTTTATCGAGATACAATCTACCTATTTGAAGTATGCAAATCAGTAGCTTTGAGATATTCATAGAGTTGTGCAATCATTACCACAATCTAATTTTGGAGCATTTTTATCAGATCCCCAAAACCTGTATCATAAGCATTCACTATCCATTCTACCAACCCCTTGATCTCCCACCATAGACAACTACTAATCTATTAGGTCGTTGGAAAAGTCATAGAGCATTTTTCTATGCAAAAATGTGTTATGACTTTCCTGATGACCCAATAATTTCTATATCTATAGATTTACCTATTTTGGACATTTCATATATTTAATAATAAAACTTGTGGTCCTTTGTGACTACTTTCTTTTACCTAGCATAATGTTTTCAAGGTTCATTTTTGTTTTAGCAGTGTCAGTAATTTATTTCTTATTGCTGAATATTTCTTTATAGTATGGATATACCACCTTTTATTTATCCACTCATCTATTGATAGACATTTGGGTCATTTCCACTTTTTGGCTGTTGTGAATAATGCAGCTGTGAATATTTGTGTATAATTATTTTTGTGTGGACATGTACTTTCATTTCTCTCGAGTATATATATACCTTGGAGTGGAATTGCTGGGTCAAATGATGATTCTGTGTTTAAAGTTTTGAGGAGTTTCCATACTATTTTTTAGGAAACTACCATTTTAGATTCTTACCAGCAATGTTAAGAGTTCAAATTTCTACAGATTCTAGTGAACGCTTGTCTTTTTCATTATAGTCAAAGTTGTGGTTGAGGGGGCCAGCAAGTGGCATGGTGGTTAAGACACTGGACTCCCACATGGCTGAATGTGGCTCAAGGTCTGACTTGAAAATCATGCTGGGCACATGTGCATATGTGCCCAAAATCCCCAGAGGAAAACGAAGGAGAAGGGATGGCATGGCTATCCTCTTTGGCCACCTCCCACTCCCTGCCTATCTCTCTCTGGCCAGTGTATGTAACCTATGGGAAAAGAAAAAAAAGTTGTGGGTGTGATCTGGTATTTTATGATGGTTTTCATTTGCATTTTTCTATTACAATGTTTGAGTGTGTTTCCCTATGCTGATGGGCCATATATACATACCTTCTTCTTTTTTAAGTTACTTTTTTCCTTCCTTTTTTCTTCTTTCAGTCCATGAATGAGTGATGAGAGAAAGATAGATAACACCTATAATAGGGTTTTAATGCAACAATTCACCCCAGTCTTCAGCTAGTCCTAGATCATGGCACATGTATGACTGGCATACTCAGAGAGGTCTCTAAACTTGAACTGGGAACCTTCCCATGTGGGATTACCTCAAACAGCATTGCAAAGTATAGCTGTATTTGTTTATTTATTTTTTTTGCAGAACTGTTCAGAAACTTTGCCCCTTTTCCATTGGTTATTTGTTTTTGTAAGAACACAAATAAAGACATCTTTATGTATTCTAGAAATATGTCACTTAACAGATATATAATATTTTCTCCTATTTTGTGGTGTTCTTTTCACTTTCTTGGTTGGTTTCCTTTGAAGTAAAAAGATTTTAACTTTAATAAAGGCCAACTTATCTACCTTTTGTTTTGTTATCTATATTTTTAGTGCTGTATTTAAAGAGGTTTTGCCTACTCTAAGGTCATGAAAGATTATTTCTAAATTTTCTTCTAAGAGCTTTATAGTTTCAGCTTCACATTTACATCTATCATTTATTTTGGGTTAATCATTGTATATAGTGTAAGAAGGGGGTCTAAATTATTTTGAAATGGGACATGCAGTTTTATAGCATCATTTGTTGGACTATCCTTCCTTCATTAAAATGTCTTGACACTTTTGTCAAAAACAATTTACTATTAATGTGAGGGTTTATTTTTGAAGTCTCAATTGGATTCCATTGATCTATGTGATTTATGAATGGGTAAGTTTCCAAATGATGGATAGTGATAATAAACACTATATATATATATATATATATATATATATATATATATATACTATTGTAGTGGTCCTTAATTAATTAATTTATTTATTGTGAAAAATGGTTGACTGGTGACATTCATATACAGAGCAAGACTCTTAGAGGGGGAGTGGTTACTTAATGTTAACACTGTTCAAATTCTGGCAACTTGAAGCAGCTATGAGAAAACTCCACTGGGAGTTTTACTTTTTTTTTTTTTTTTTTTTTTTGAGTTCTCAGTAGGATCACTGGAAGTAATTGAGATGGTAAGTACATGGAGGAAAGTAGAGAGGGTATTTTCAAAATACACAAAATAATGCCCTAATGGGGAAGGGGTTAGGAGATTACCTTGGAATGACAATCTAAATGGTCAGGCTAAGTTTTAAGAAAGAAGCTGATGATTTTGGATACCTAGATTGGGATATAACATATATTATCTTTTAGCCTAATACCTGGGAAAAACGTGTCCACCAAACTCTAAAAGAGATTCTCTGAAAAAAATTGAGAAAATAGAGATAGAGAGTGGGAGAGAGAGGAAAAAAAGGCCTAAAAAGAGGAGCAAGAGAGAAAACCATAAAACGAAATGAAGAGTTGCACCACTAGGGGTATTAGAGACTTTCTTTGCCTATATTGTGGTCTTACACATGAAAATTTTGTGGATTGACATAGATGTCTACGAGAAATCAGTGTGACAAGGCCAGGTTTCCAAGCTTTATCTGATTGATCTCATATCATAAGATATGAAATCAAAGGCAGACAATGAGATGCAAGGTGTGTTCTAGAGGACCACATAGAATTGAAAGTTATAATGTTAATGTGGTGACTAATTATTGCTACTCAGTTTTGTACCCCATGGAACAGTGGCTCCATTCTTTTGTAAAGAACTTTCTGGCTATGCTTGTTAACACCTGAAGCTCTCAGGTTCTATTCATATGGTTATAATTTTGTCTTTTCTGTTGCCTTCCAGAGCAGCTAATCTTTCTCTTTGGGTAATAACAACCGTGATGTGATGTTGTAGTCTCCAAGCAGTGAAACTGAGTTAGACCTGGACTTGAGAATGCTACTTACATACTTACATTTAATTGAAACTTTGAAAAGTAGCCATGGTGTTTCAGCTTCATTCATCTCCCAAAGCAAGTACAAGAGTCTTCCAGATGGAATAGTCTAATTTAGTAGATGAAAACATTTCTAAGACTCATGGACTATATTACAGTTTAAGTCTTTAGCACAACTTGGAATTCTATCCTCCTATGCTGTATGATTTAGTAAACGCAAAAGATCACTTTCTAAAAACAGGATTGGGACAGAATATCTGTCCCAGATAGCTTTGAAAAGGTTTGCTGATAGTATTTACAGATCAACCATTTTGTTATCTATCCCAAATGGGTTAAAGGATTTTCAAAGATTTTTTTTCCTGCACTCAGCATATTTTTAAATGACAGGCACAGATGTTTGCTTTCAGTTCTTCATGTCCTCACCCTGGACACGCATTGTCTAAGCATTCGTCATCACATGAATGCTTACCAACTACACAGCCAAGTCTGTTGTCCTTGCCACCTCCAGCTCTCGTGTGGGTCATTGAATAATTAGATATTTGAAAAGCACCTTGAAATCAGGGCTATAAATAATTCCTTTATCCAATTTTAGAAAGCTCCATGGAAAGAAGGGTCACTGGAAAAATCCTTGGATCACCCTGCATAAGAAGAGTGGTGTTTGTTTGCCTTGGAGTCAGTCAGAGAGAGGGAATATAGTGTAATAGAAATAGGTCCTGGTGAAGAGGAGGATGGGAATCTAGTCTTGACTAATTAGCAGTGTAAACTTAGGAAATTCCCTTCATCACAGGAGCCCATTTATATAGATAAAACCTTGAACGTGAAAATGTCTGATTCTTTTTGAAGATGAGGGATCTCTAAAAAGTTTGTGAGAAAACATATTATGAAAAAAATTGTGCATAGATTTAAAATGTTTTAATTAAAAAAATTCTATGCATTCAATTGTTGTATATCATTACAAAAAGCAAAATGAATTTTCCTAGCATGAATACACTATGTATTACTCTAGTTGAAGATATTATCATGCATGCTATCATAAACAAATAATTTTTCATATTTGTGTCCCTTAAATGTTTTACTTCTTTAAGTTAGTTTATTTCTTTTGAGTGAAATAAACACACATACCCAGACAGACAGGGAGACAGAATCCCCAGCGGAGTCCTGATATGATAATCCACCCACAGCTACAGCCAGTCCTGGATTGTGGGCACAATGCACCCAGACACCCTGAACTCTACTGTATGGGTTAACCTAACAGTGTGCTTTTCACTACGGCACCAGTGTCCCGCCTCCTCACATTTTGTTTTGCATCAAAATAAACATATTTAATTTCACTTGTCTATGAACTTTTCTAAGTCCCTCGTATTCTGTGAACACTTGTTTGTATCTCTATGCTACATTCCTTTTTTATTTTTTTAGAGAAGTTTTTGCTATAGGGTGTGTGTGCTCACCAGAGACAGAAATCACCTGGGGGGGGGAAGGGGCATGGCCACAGCACACTCTCCTCTCCTCCAGTCTCCTCTTGGAATTTTGGGCATGCATGCACACATGCCCGATGTGTTTCAAGCCTCTGTGTCTGGAACTCAAACCATGGTCAGCACGTGGGAGTCCAGCGATGTAACCATTATACCATCTGCTGGTCCCATCTGTGCTACATTCTTGATCTCCTGTCTAAATAGTGATTCCTGGTTTGTCACTAGGTGAGCGGCTCCTCTGATTCTATAGAAAACTCCAGCATCTTGGTTTGAATACTCAAATACTCAAGGTCCTCAGTTACTCATTACGGCAGAGAAGTTCTTCTGGCATACCAAAATAGAAAGGAGATAGAAAAATTGGGTTCCCAGGAAGCAGCTGACATAGTACACACAATTCAAGATGCTATCTCACTGTCTGGAATTCCTGGATACATAGCTATCTTTTCCCATAGGCCCCTTGCTAATAGGAGACCTCAAGAGGACGATGTTCTTGCCAGGGAAAACAGTAATGAAGGTAGTGGGCACTGAAGTCAGACAGAGCTGAGTTTGTGACTTCGATTTGCCATTTACATTTTGCCTTGTGTCCTTGGGAAAATTTCCTAACTTTTATGAGCTGCACTTGCTTTATTTGTAAAGTGAGGGTATGTTAAAAATTCCTTCATATGATTTATTGGGAAAATTATATGTATAAAGTATACTTAGCCATTATTCCCATTATTACTGGTAAGGTCACTGAGTAATGAGACTTAAGGATGCTTTATAAATTATTATAAAATACCTATTATATGTTTAGCATACTATAGATGTAAAGAAATGGAAGACATGGATTTATTCCTTAAAAAACTGAAAATCCCATTTGTGAGATAAAACTGTCATTGAGGATGGTGCTGACTATACAGGTTTGTGAACTGCATGTTTTGTATTTCTAATAGCTTTAAAAGGCCATAGATAGGATGTAGTAGTTCATGCATTTGATCATGAGAATAATAAATGAAAGAGAAAAAACATTTCCCAGTTACCAAATAATTTTAGCCAAAGGCCTATAAATATAATGCTGAAAAAGTTATTTAAAATTACATTACTTATGAAAAAGTATGATTATATGCATCTTACTCATGTTAACCAAATTACCAAACCACGGTGGGAAATGGTCTAGTTAAAAATATACAAATTTCATTTCAAAGATTATTATGTAATAATATTAATCCTTAAAGTTTAAGCATTAGAAAATTAAACTGAGTTCTGAAAATATTTCTTAATTGGATCACTCCGGAACCCAGGTCCTTGGTTCACATAGAATTTTGGCATTGGGGCTCTCAGAGTGTGTGACTATCAGGCACCTGGCAGAGATGGATTTGGTCCAAGTCCCAGCAGACGCTTAGTGGCAGATGGTGCCAGTGCAGTTACTCTAAACTTGGAATGTGTAAATAGTTAAGTGCTCAGAGGCTGAAACCTAATCCATTATGGACATATGTGCACTGAGTTTGGGGAAATCTGTGGCCACCGAGAACAGCATTGTGTACATAGCACTAAATGAAGATCGGTAGACTATTGTGACCTCAAACTATCACAGTCTACCTCTCGTCAGCCTTGAGGTGACTTTCCCAAACAACACAACATTAGTCTTGGATGCTCTGAAGACAGAATTAAGTGTATTCTCATTCAGCTTATTTGCCCAATTCCTTACATCCAGCTTTAATCTAACTTCCAAAAATAGTGGATCATATTTGGCATTTATACTGGGTTGGAGAATCTCCTGTCTTGGGAACCAGCAGTTAGCGTAATGGCTATGTTGCTGGACTCCCACGTAGTCGACTGCGGTTTGTGTCTCGGACCCGGTGGCTTACAACTCACGCCGGGCGCGTGTGCGTGCGTGCCCAAGATCCCGAGAGGAGACTGGAGGAGAAGGGATTGCGGTGTGACCATTCCCCCTGGGGGGTGATTTCTCGCTTTCTGTCTCTATGTCTCTCTCTGTCTGTCTGGCAAGCGCACATGCCCTATAGCGAAAAACCTCTCAAAAAAAAAAAAAAAAGAGAATCTCCTGTCTTAAGATCCCCCAAAGTCCAGGAGGAAAACACTGTTTCCTGGTATTTAAAATACAAACCAAGAACAAAACAAAACAAAACAAAACAAACAAACAAAAAGAAACAAAAACAAAAAACCTTAATTGACTATTATAGATGTCACTGCATTCAGTAGGCATAGGTTTCCAGACCTTCCTTATGACTGTAAGGGCTTCACAGAAATGTGGTTGCTGACAAGGATGCTTGGCTTGGGCATCTGCTCTTTTGCCCTCTAGTATTTCATTCAGCCTATCTCTGAATCAGAGAGGCTTTTAGCAACGGTTTCCTTTAGCTAAATGTTGTGAAAACAGAATGATTCTGTTAGGCTAGAGAAGGATCTTTTAGCCTAGATGGGCAGTCAGCAAATATTCACGGAGTTTTGTTACGGATCAGAAATAGTGCCCTGTGCTAGTGATATCATCGTGGTATGGCTATTTGCTCGTAGTCTGGTGGACAGAATGTCTCACAGAGTTTTTCATGCATACTTATTTTCATGTGTACTCTGTTTTCAGGAACAGTTTTTATTAAGGCCACAAGAAGTAAAATATTACCATCTTTAAAAATATCCAGACTCTACTCCAAGAAGCAGCACTAGGAAAGAAATAGCAAAGCACAATGGCAGATAATTTTCTGATGTGTTATAACAATCTGCCAGTTGTCTAATTAATTTTTCCTCCAATTTTGGCAAAGGTTATAGCAAGAGGTGACATTTGTCATGTGAATGGTTCTTAAAACAGGAGTGACTGTACTTCCGAATCTTGTACCCAGTCACCTTCTGAGCATGTTACATAATACAGACATCCTGCTAGGTTTGTTCCCAAAGAGGGTACCAGTTAATGGTTTCCATTTTGTAAGACAGCCATGGTGACCTTGTTCTTGTAACCGGTCCTAATAGAAGCATGACTTATGTATATGCTTAATGGACTATAGAGAAGCAACATGTTATGTTTAAGAGAAATAAAGAAAAAATAATGTCAATTTCTTCTCTGAAGCGAGGTAGTAGAATATAATGGGCAAAACCATTCATTCATGTCTTAGCTACTTTGAAGAATAGTAATATCTAATTTTATAAGTGAGGAATGGAGATTGAGACAGAAGAATCTAGTTGCCCAAGACATGTAGCTAAATAGATTTTCTTGCCCTTCCGAACCATAAAAGATAGTGGATATATAGTGAAGATGGCTTCTCTCTGTTATGTTTATTATCTTGGGCACTAGGAATTGATCCTGATGGAGCTCTAGTTATAGGTGTATGATAACATCTGTTAGAACATGGTCAGAGTTTGCTTCAAATTTTCCATGCTCAAAAGAGGGCAGCTGGCATAAAGTCTGCTTAGGACTCAAAATCATTCTCAACATACTTTCTTAGCAACTAACACATAGCAAAGCTAAAGGTTTCTTGACTTACCTTGCTTCTCTTTTCTTGTTTGGATGAATATAAAGATACTCCAAAAAAAGAAAACAGTAGAAAGCAGGAGAGTCAACAGTTTCTGGGAACTTGTCACCTCATATCTCGTATCCCTGTTACGAAGAGTTTGGGAATTATGAGAGAACCCTTTTTTTTCTATTTCCCCTAAAATTTTTGAAATAATTTATGATAACCAAGAATAATTCCTAGAGATGTCTGCAATGATCCAGCAGAGTCACCTCACATAAAGCAAAATTTACAGTGCAAAATAATTTCAGGACTTGGGGAAGTAAAAGGTAATGGATATTTAGGCAAATTTGACTGTGATCTTATTACCCTTCCTCCCTTAAAAACCAGGCCCTTGAGTCATCTCTTGATGGCTCAGCTACCCTAGAGCATTTGGTATTCATCAGATGGCCTTCAGAGTATTTTGAGCTATTCTTTTTAGTGAGGACAAAAAAGGGACAAAGGGTAGTGAAGGATGGGATTTCCACAGTAGTACTGGGTGCTCAACACTCTACCAAGTACTGGAGGACCCAGGATCCTTTAGCCTAGATGCTCAGACAGTGGAGTTACACATGCTTGAGTCCAAATCATCTCTGAGATGATTTGGCAGTAAAAAATGGCAGTAACTAAATGCAGCAAGAGAGCTAGGTCTAGGAGATAGATTCCTATTTTCTAAGATAACATTTCAACAATTTTATCTTAACTAAGGTTGATATATGCACAAGCACATTTTTGGAAACTCTAATAGAAGAAAAGCTGTTACTTCCTCTTAAAAATTTTGTTAAGAACTAGAGCAAAGACAATCCAGAAGCAGTCAGAATGTTTCGCATTTCATCTTTAAATAACTCCTTCGCGGGTGCTGAGTGCCTCTTTCTAGTACCTCTGGTACCACCAGAAGTGATTTGTAATGAAGCGAGCAAGAAAGTATCCATCTTGAGTTAATCCAAGCCCTGTAGGAGGACACACACTCTAGGAATAATGTCTGCTTCCTAGTTAGGCACCAGCTGCTGCCTCTCTTGCCACCTGAATGATTGTGTTGACAGATCTTTGCAGTGTGATCAAATCTTAAAGGAATTATGAGGAACAAGCCACACTAGAGCTCTCATCCACTTTTGCTGTTGTTGTTGAGGCTCTTATTTAACTGTTTTAAAATAGGGATTTAGATGATGGACAATGGAACTCAGTCTTTCCACATCTAGATCCATCAGTGCTTAGTGTGCAAGGTATATTCAATTACTTATGTTAAATTGAGCTCTTTAAGGAGGGAAGGCAAGGTTAGAAAGATAAATAATAAAAGTGCCATCACTTAGATCCCATTGCTTATTAAGATACCAGGGGTTCTGATTTCTTTTGTTTTCCAGGCTAGTCTCTGGAAACGTAGTGAACCTTTAGAAGGAAAGGGGTATTTATTTGATCGACAGAATGTTACTCTTAAACATGCAACCTTAACATTCAATCCACTGTTTAAAAAAAAAAAGTAAGAGGAAAGGAAAGACACAGGCAATGGAATATAAAAGCAAACACCAAAACTCAGGAGGTAAACAATTTGATTAAAAGCCTCAGGAGTTCTCCAATTGAAACATTCATTAAAAAGCAGAGAAGACAGATCAGTAGTAAAGATAAATGTTAGTTACAGTGAGGAGTTTGATCTGGGGATGTAAGCTTGACCATGCACAAGTGCATACAGAATAATTAAATTTTTTTATTATTATTATAATCCTGTTTATATTACATTGAATCACATATCACTTTACTATACAGGATAATTTTGAGGATACTGTCTTGTGTGATGTGATGATGCTGACCTTGAAATTCGCATTAGTCTTCAGCTAGTTATATGAAACCTTAGGCTGTATAAATAGTTACAATAGTTATCATACTTTGACATTAAATTTGGTCTAGAAAATCTGTACAGATAATTGACTTAAATATTGCAACAGCCCTGTTGTGATGTTCTGTTAACTTTAATTTTATAGCTGGAGAAACTCAGACGTGGAGAGATTAGGCAACTTGTGGAAGGTCTCATAGAATCAGTGCCTCATTTATATGACTGCAGAGCCAATTCCTCTGCGGCAAAAACAGTGCTTTGTATTTGCTTTCTTTATTCAGGTCTCATAAGAAAGACTGCATTTCCTAGATTTCCTACTAGGAGACTGAGTTCCAAAGAATGTGATGGTAGCAGAAGCCATTTGTGTGACTTCCAGGCTGAAACAATTAAGACCTAACATTCTTTTTTTCTTCTCTTTTTGGAGAGGTTTTTGCTATACGGTGCATGCGTTCGCCAGAAAGACAGAGAGAATGAGAGAGACAGAAAGCAAGAAATCACCCCCTGGGGGGGGGGGGGGGAGATGGCCACACTGCAATCCCTTCTCCTCCATTCTCCTTTAGGGATCTTGGGCACGCACACACATGTGCCCGGCATGAGTTTAAGCCCCCACGCCCGGGACTTGAACAGGAGCTGACTACATGGAAGTCCAGTGACATAGCTATTATGCTAACTGCTGGTCCCAAGACCTAACATTCTTCATGCCAGTTCTCTCTTATTTCTGTTGGGAGTGCAGAACTTGAATGTTTGGAAGATATCGGTGTCTGAAAACTAAAGAATTCTGAGTGACAGTTTAGGAGAGTCATCAAGGAAATACTTCCAACAAACATTTGTCTATAATACTTGCAACAAATAAACCTTTACCCTGCTAGTGGCTACTAGATTTTAGAATGTGCTTGTTATCACAAGGTAGTTTATTCTCTCCTGACTAAAACATTTTACCTCCTGCATTGTATCTTATCTCCTTTAAATTTTGGCTGTTAATATGGTATACCCCATGTTGTATTCTCACTCATGAAGTTGGCAGATAACAAAATAATCAAACTGAATCTGAACCAAATATTATCTCTAGAAGCATTGTCTAGAATAAAAGCATAATTTCCTTAAAAATTAAGAAGGGCAGTTTTTGCCCTAAAATAATGCCTTAGGAGCTCTAGTCAATTTTCAGTGGGTCAGGGGCATGCTCTTCTAATTAACGAAGAATCCACAGTTTGAATCTCTTCTGTCTCCGTATAACCCATGATCTCACATCAACATTAATCAGCACATCACTGGAAGGAGGACCAAACTATGAACCGACCTAGTTATTTTCTCCTTCAAATAAGTTTAAGGAAAGCCTGACTATATGATTCGCTAGTACCTCTGATGTCAGGAGTTAGACTTAATAGAAGATAAATTATGACATGTTGGTTCTTTTAAAAGTTTCGCACATATAAAATGTGTACAAACTGTTGTATCCTGAGTGGGGTGGGCATAACTTATTTCTGCTTTTGAGATCAAATCTGTTTTCTGGGGGAAAGTGAGTATTAAACTCTGACACTTGATGCCTTCCCCTTTGCTAGATATTTTGAAGTGTATAATATGGAGCTCTCCAAAATTTTCTTGAAAAGGAATAACATTTTATTTCCCTGTACTCTCACAATCGGCCTTGATTACAAATGTTGAGTTAGCAAATAATTAACATAGGAAAACAATTGCTCTCTAGGGAAACACCATAAACAGAATATGGCAGTGGTAGCTGACTCAGAGGTGGCCACATTAAAATACTATTTCAACTGATATTATTAAAGAGCTGTTGGGATATCTTAATGGAAAAACTTTACTCATCATTTTCTTCTGATACAAACACTTATTTTTTGTTTCCCTTTAATATAATCATATGTGTATGATATTTATGTATTGCCAGAATGCATGTGTACTCACTAGGGAGAGACAGAGAGGGAGAAAGAACCCCAGGATGAGGCATAGTCAGGCTGCAGTCCCTTCTGTTCCATTTCTCTATCCTGCTGAGATTTAGGGCATGCATGCACATGTGTCCAGCATGTTTTAAAAACCATATGAGATGCATCTCCCTTAAGCACTAGGTTACATGGCCAATCATAATCATTAATATACTGATTTTTTGATAGATTTTTGCTACAAGATGCATGTATTTTCCAGAGAGACAGAAAAGTAAGAAATCAGCCCCTGGGGAGATGGTCATGCCGCAATCGCAATCCCTTCTTCATTCTCCTTTTTGTATTTTTGGACATGCACACCCATATGAGTTTCAAGATGCCAGGTCCAGGACTTAAAATGAGGTCTACTATGTGAGTTTAGTGCTTTTAAATCACTATGCCACCTGCTGGCCTCACATACTGATATTTTAAACAGATTCATGTATATCACCAGGAAGGTAAGTTTTGGTTTTATCTTCCTTAAATGATAATGGAAGTTGAATGAAGTTATGTTCAAGTTACTTTCAGGAGAAGAGAAAATAGTGTTTTCGAGCAATGGAAGTATTTTGATTTAAAATTTTTTTCACCTACATGATTGTTGTCATCATAAACAAATACCTCAGTGTTTCTGATTCTTCTAATAGAGTTGACAAATGCTATTTCTCCTTCTTTTAGATTTATGCAGATAACTTAGCATTGAAATAATGTAAACCTAATGCTATTATCCAGATCCTGGTCCAAAAATGTATCTATTTAATAATTATTAATTCTGATTATATCACTGCATTAGATACTGATCCTGGGTTAAATGTTCAGGGTACAATGCAGTTGTGGTAAAGCATGAGGATTTAAATGCCTATTTTCTTTTTTCGTGGAAGTTAAGACTTTTCTAGTTTTGATAGAAAGTGAAAGTTGTGCCACATTGACAGTACAGATGAGGCAAGGCATGGCATTAACTGTTCCATCTGGTGTTTCTTAAAGAGGACAAGCTATTCTTAGAGCTTTATGAACTGCCTGCCTCATCTCACGAGAGTTGGAAATAACGGTGACTCTCAATGAACTCTATAGGTAGAAGATGTGACTTTTAAAGTGAAATGAGAAAAAAATGGAGACATAAGGCATATGGAGTGGAAATGTCTAGCAGATATTTCCCACCATGAATACACTGCATGGGGGTCTAGTCAAAGACATTACCATAAACATTATCATCAACAGATTTCTTTCCATTTTGGGGTTCCTTACATTTTTGCTTCTTTCTTGATTTGCATTTTTCTTCTCCTTGATTCCCTCCCTCTTACCCTCCCCCATTTTCCACCCTCCTTCCCCACTGTCTCTGGTATCATCACTGCTCTCCATGCCTTTACACTATTTCTATAAAACCTCAGTGGATAGGAGGTTTTAGGATAAACACAGTCCCAAAAGCTTATTTTTAATAAAATGTCATCTATTTGTGTCTTGTGTGGGATTGCAATTGCAATTTGTCATTTTTAGTGATAAACTCAGCAATCTATAGGTGTTTAGCACAGGATTTGGGAAAATAAATAAAATTGTATTTTCAAATTCAGTAACTCAGCATGTGCCTCATGAAATTTTTGGCATATATTGCTGGAATAAAGCTCCCAACCCATTGTCTTTCCTGGGCTCTAGTATATATTGCAATGGCCCCTGTGAAGCTGGATGTCTTGAAAAGTTATCTCAGGCTATTCCTCACTTTTGTGCTTTACAATGTGTTTCCACCTCACATTTGCTGATTTCAAGTTAAACATCATTAGATTGCACATTTTCTGATCAAAACTTCTTTAATATTTTTGGGAGAATGGGCATCTCTTTGAAAAATTTATTTTTATGCATTTAATCAGTGTGTATCAGTACAGCATGACAAAAGAATTTTCCCACCATGAATACACTGCATAGAGGTCTAGTCAAAGATATTACCATAAACATTATAATCAACAGCTTTCTTTCCATTTGGGGTTCCTTACATTTTTGCTTCTTTCTTCTCCTTGATTCCCTCCCTCTTACTCTCCCCCATTTCCCACCCTCCTTCCCCAGCGTATCCAGTATCATCACTGCTCTCCATGCCTTTATACGTTCAAATCACTCAGTTTCTGCCATACTGTGTGGTTACTGTGGAGAACAATATGTAGGATCCTCAAAGACCTACAAATAGAGCTGCCATATGATGTAGCAATTCCAGTCCTTGGTGTCTACCCAAAAGACAGGAAAATGCTCAGCTGGAAAAATATTTGCACATCCCTATTTATTATTACAGCACTATTCATGATTGCTAAGACATGGAACCAACCCAAAATGTCCAAAACCAGATGAATGGACTGAAAACATGTGGAACATATACAGTACAGAACACTACTTAGCCATAATAAACAATGATACCATCTTTTAAAAGTTAAAAAGACAAGCTTAAGAAAAGATCACTCCTGTATTGTGATTGATCTGATAAGTCATACTGGTAATCAGCTTCAAGAACAGAAGAGTTCAAGTATAATTTACTTTTTAACAAGAACTATGTATTTATCAAAAGAGCTCACTCACTATAACACCTAAAACTTTACTTTTTAAGGAAGATTTTTGCTATAGGGAGCATGCACTTGCTGGAGAGACTGAGAGAAAGTGAGAAATCACCCCCCCCCCCCCCCCCCCAGAAGGGATGGCCATGCTGCAATCCCTTTTCCCCCATTCTTCTCTCAGGACTCTGGACATGCATGCACATGAGTTTCAAGGCACCCAGTCCAGGATTCGAACTGCAGTCAACTATATGGAAATCCAGTGCCCTAACCACCACCACCATGTCACCCACTGGCCCTCTTAAAGCCCCCTAAAAGTGCATTTTTTTTTTTTTTTGGAAAGGTTTCTTTTTTCTTTTTATGCTATAGAGTGCATGTGCTCGCCAGAAAGACAGAGAGGGACAGAGAGAGACAGAAAGTGAGAAATCACCCCTCAGGGGAGATGGCCACACCACAATCCCTTCACATGTGCCCCACGTGAGTTTAAGCCACCGGTCTGGGACTTGAACTGAAGTCGACTATGTGGGAGTTCAGTGACATAGCCATTACGCCATCTGCTGGTCCCTTTGATCCACTTTTAGTTGATGTTCATTAGTGGTGAGAGGTGAGAGTCTAGTTTCATTTTTCTGCAGATGGATGTCTGATTTTTTCAGCACCATTTGCTGAAGAGGATTTCTTCTCTTCATTGGATTGTCTTGTGCCCTTTGTCAAAAATTAGTTGGCTGTATGTTTTTCTTTCAATAATCTGTGTGTCTTTTTTTGTGCTAGTACCACACTGTTTCGATTATCATCACTTGTAATATATTTCAAGGTTGACTAATGAGCTGACTTCTACTTTATTCTTTTTTGCACAATATTGTCTTTGCAATATGGGGTCTTTTATAATTCCAGACAAATTTGAAGATTTTTTTCTATTTCTATGAAGAACGTCACCAGTAATTTGATCAGAATTGCATTGAATTTGTAAGGTAATTTAGATAGTATTGACTTTTTGATTATATTTATCTTCCAATCCAAGAACAAGGAATGTCTTTCCATTTTTTTTTTGTGTCATATTCAATTTCTTTTTACAGTTTTTTTTTTTTTTTTTTTTTTTTTAATAGTTCTGTAGAGGTTTCCCATCTCTGTAGTTAGGTTTATTCCTCAGGTATTTTGGTTTCATTTCACTTTGTTTTTGTGGCTACTGTAAATAGGATTGCTTTATTCAATTCTGCCTCAGTCTGTTAATTGTCGGTGTATTCTATATTTCTCTTCTATATTTCTAATGCTACAGATTTTTGTGTATTTACTTTTTTGTCTTCATGCTTTACTGAATTCACTTACCACTTCTAGAAGTTTTTCTGAAGATTCTTGTGGATTTTCTATGTATATAATCATGTCATCTGTAAACAGAAACAATTTCACTTATTTTCTACTTGAATGCATTTTACTTTACTCTCTTGTCTAGTTGCATTGGCTAGGACTTTTAAAAGTATACTGAAAGAAGTGAGAAGACTGGTCAGTCTGCTTTTTTTTTTTAGGTTTTTATGACAAACCTAGCTTTTTCCCATTCACTATAATGTTAGCTATGGGGTTGTCATTTATGGTGTGTGTGTGTGTGTGTGTGTGTGTGTGCGCGTAGTGTACGCGCACAGACGTGTACCTTCTATGCCTGTTTTGCTGAGAGCTTAATGAAGGAATGTTATATTTTATAAAATGCTTTTTTTTGCATCAGTTTATACGATCATCTGGTTTTTATCTTTCCTCCTGTTAATGTGATGCGTTATATTTATTGTTTTGCCTATGTTAACCCTTCCTTGCATCCCTAGGAAAAGCCTATCTGGTCATGGTTTATAATCTTTTGAATGTATTCTTGGATTGATTTGCATATTGTTGAAAACATATTTTTTGCATCTCTATTTATCAGAGATATTGTTCTGTAGTTTTTTTGTTTGTTTCGTTTTTTGTAATGTCATTGTCTACCTTTGGTATCAAGATGATGGAGATTTCATAGAATGAGTCTGGGAGGGTTCTTTCATTTTGGATCTTTAGAAATAGTCTAGAAAGAATTGAGATCAGTTCTTTTTTTCAAAAAAGTTTTGTAGAATTCTGAAGTGAAGTCATTAGGACCTGGAATTTTTTTAATTGATGGGAGACTATTAGTTACTGCTCCAATCTCATTACTTGTTATTGGTCTATTTAGGCTTTCTATTGCTTCCTGATTCAATCTAGGTAAATCACATGTGTCCAGAAATGTATCCATCTCAGCTAGGCTTTCTTGGTTGTTGGCATATAGTTGCTCATTTTATTCTCTCATGATCTCTTGTATCTCTGTTATATCTGTTGTAATATTACCTGTTTAATTTCTCATTTTTTTTATTGGTTTCCTTTTTCTTATTCTCTAGATTAATTTGGCTAATAGTGTGTCAATTTTATTTATCATTTCAAAGAAACAGCTTTCAGTTTTGTTTTTGTGTAGTTCTTTTTTTTCTCTCTTTTATTTCTGCTCTAATCTTTGTTATTTTTATTCTTCTGTTTGTTGTTTTTTTTTCAGTTCTTTAAGATGTGTTATTAGGTTATTTATTTGCCACCTTTCTATTTTTTTTCTTCTGTGCATTAATTGCCTTAAACTTTTCTCTTATAACTGTTTTTGTTTTGTCCCAAAGATTACAGAGAACTGTGTACTTATTTCATTTGTTTCAATTTTTTTACTTGAGTCTTACTTTCTTCAGTAGTTTTGAAATTATTCAGGAGTAGATTGTTTAGTTTATATGTTTTTGTGTATCTTCAAGGGCTATTTCTTTAGTTGATTTCAAGTTTAATACCATTGTGGTCATAAAATATGCTGGATATAATTCCCAGCTTATTTTAAATTTGTAAAGGCTATTTTTATGGCCTATCAAGTGGTAGATCTTCAAAAATTTTTACATGTGTAATGAGAAAACTGTATTTTGTGGTTGTTGGGTGAAATAGTCTATAAGTGTCTATCAAATCCATTTGGTTTATGGTATAATTTGAGTCTCTGTTTATTTCTTGGCTAGATGATCATGAATGTACCTAAGAAAATATTGAGAAAGAAAAATCAAGGAAAATATCCATTCATTCTCTGTTTTTGTTAATTTTTATATTGGTGACAATTTTTTGGAGAGTTTGGCCTGTTTTACTAACAAATCTATTTTTAAATTCGTGTCAATTTTTTTTCCTTAACTCAAGGGATTAATTTTATGAATCACTTGGTAAATTGATTCTATAATCAAATTCCCCTTATAATTTTATTAATAATATTTTGTAAGAACAAATTCCTGGTATATCTGTTTGCCACAAAATAATGTTTTAGCTTTTTAAAATCATCATTTTATGATGAAAATCTCTAAGATTGTGATTTCAGTTAGTTTTAATGATGTAAATAGTGAAACTGAAGTTAAAATTATTTTTCCAGTTTCAAGTAGTTTCTGAGTAAACCTATGACCAGAATAAATATTTCATCATAACTAAACATAATGAATCTTTGAAAAAAAATGGTCATCTATAAAGAGTCATGCTTACTCATAAGAAAATTTGTTTATTCCTTGTTTTCTAAGTCTGTGCCTATAAATCTTAAAAGAGGATTCAAGCTGAGAACTAGACACAACTTTGTTGTGAAATTTATATGTAATGGGATGATGGGAATTAAAATGAATCCATAACCTACTTTGCTGCTTTCATGACCTATAACTTGACAGAGGCATCCTGAGGAAAGCTCGTAGTTTGAAGCTCTTCTGTTGCTCTGTCGTACAGAATCTTAAATTTCATCATAGGCTGCTTTAGTGAACCATCTAAGAACAAGTCAATATGTCATTTGAAATAACAGATGTTTTTCTAAAGATTCTATATCAGTCTCAAATAAAATCAAACTGAAACATTGTGATGTTCCTCTGTATTTACTGAGTTTCTGATGATCACTATGTTTACATAAAGAAGTAATCTTGTTATGTAGAAAGAATGGGCCAACCACCTTTTAAGTAAAATATTGCTAGTGAGACTGGAGATAGAATTGGAATTTAGGTCGGATTTATGAGTAAGAGGAATTGTAATAACTTTATTTTATGCATTCACTTATCCAAAACCGTTTATTGAACACCTGCTATGGACTAGACATCTTGTTAGATGTAGAGATACAGTGATGAATAAGACAAACACAGTTGCATATTTGCGGAGTTTATAATCTAGTCAAGTGGTAAGACACACTCCATTTCTTGTGAACATTCCTTGTTAAGTTGATATACAGTAATATCTGTAAGGAGTATAACATGCTTGTATTTTCTCAATTAGAATGAGTTTTATTTCTTTTTAAAAATTCTATTCCCCTCCTCCTCCTTCTCTTCTTCTTCTTCTTCCACTTTCGATAGCTATACATCATTTGTCTTGTAAAGAGTATTTACCCAACAAAAAATACACCTCAGACAATCCAGTTGAGAATATTATAATGTTATCATCAACAGGCAATAAACCATTTCTATGTCCCACAAATGTCTTGCCTCTCTATTTTTTCTCCCTGATTTCCTTCCCTATACTCTTCCTCTCTCCAACCCTCCTTCCACACTGTCTCCTGTGTCCATAACTATTTTCACTGCTTTTATGCCCTCTAATCTTTTAATCTCTACCATATAATGTGGATAGTCAGTATGTATTAACTGGATTCATACAATATCTCTCTTTCATAGCCTGTCTTGCTCCACTCAGCAATAAATCTGCCATATTCGACCGTTTTCCATCAAATGCCAGGGTCTTGTTGCTTTTTATGGCTGAATATTGTATTCTATAAAGTATATGTGCCACACATTTTCAATCCATTTATCTGTTTGTGGACATTTGGATTGGTTTCATGTCTTAGCAATTGTGAATAATGCTCAATAAACATTCATGTGCAAGTGCTTTTCTGACTGAGCATTCTCCTGTCCTTTGGGTAGATACCCAGGAGTGGGATTGCTGGATCATATTATAGTTGTATTTGTAGGTCTTTTAGGAAACTTTGTATTGTTTTCTACAGTGGCTGGACCAATTTACATTACCACCAACAATGTAAGAGAGTTCTTCTCCCACCACAACACTGCCAATACTTATCATTTTTTGTATTTTTAATCTTTGGCATTCTGACAGGGGCTAAGTGGTATCTCATTGTGGTTTTAATCTGTATCTCCCTTATGATGAGGGATATTGAACATTTCTTCATATGCTTTTTGGATATTTGTATGTCTTCCTTAGAGAGTTCTTAGTTCAACTCATTTTCCCATCTTTTAGTTGGGTTAATAATTTTTTGAGGGGGTTAAGCCACTTGAGTGCCTGGTGTATTCTGGTTATCAGTCCTTTATTTGAACATAGTTTACAAAAATATTCTCCTATTATGAAGGTTGTTGATTCACACTAATTACTGTGTCTTTTGCTGTGCAGAAACTTCTTAATCTGATGTAACCCAATTTGTCTATTTTGGGGATTATTGCCTGTGCTTTGAAGATCTTATTTGAGAAGTCTTTGCCTACCCCAATGTCTCCCAGAGTTTCCCAACAGTAGTTTTATAGTTTGAGGACTTAGGTTTAGATCTTTGATACATTCTCAGCACCATTTGCTAAAAAGGTTTTCCTTTTCCATTGGATTGACTGGTATCCTTTTCTAAAAATCAGTGGACCATATTTTTGGGGATTCATTTCTGGGATCTCTATTCTATTTCATTGTTCCACCTGTCTGTTTTCCTGCCGATACTGTACTGTTTTGATTATCATAGCTTTATAGTATATTCTGTGGTCAGGGAGTGAGATGCCTCTCGCTCCACTCTTCTTGTGCAGGATTACTTTGGCAATATGGGGTTTTCATGATTCCAGACAAATTCTATGATTGTCTTTTCTAGATTTGTGAAGAATGTCTCTGGTAATTTGATTAGAATTGCATTAAATATGCAGGTTAATTTGTGAATAATTGCCATTTTGATTATATTAATTCTTCCAATCCAGGAACCTGGGATGTCCTTCCACTTTTTTAGATAATTTTCAATGTCTTTTTAAAGATTTTCATAGTTTTCCTTGTAAAGATCTTTGACTTCTTTAGTTAGGTTTATCCCTAGGTATCTTACATATTTTGTGGCTATGGTAAAAGGAATTCCTTTCTTCAGTTCTTGTTCAGTGAGCTTGTTGTTTGCACATAGAAATGCAATAAATTTTTGGACATTGATTTTTGCATTCTGACACTTTACTCATTTATTACTTCAGGAAGTTTTTTCATGGATACCTTTGGGTCTTCTATGTATAGCATTATGTTATCTTCAAGTAAAGTTATTTTCAACTCTTTTTTTCCCTATTTGGATACATTTTATACAATTTTCTTTTCTTATTGCATTGGCTAGGACTTCCAGTACTATACTGAAAAGGAGTTGAGAAAGTGGGCAGCCTTGTCTTGTACCAGTTTTTAGTGGAAAAGCTTTCAGTTTTTCCCCATTTAGTATAATGTTAGCTATAGGTTTCTCATATATGGCTTTTCTTGTGTTGAGTAATAACCCTTCTATACCAATTTTGGTAAGTCTTAATCATGAATAGATGCTGTATTTTGCTTTCTCTGCTTTGATTCAAATTATCATGTTTTTTAAATGTTTTTTCTCTTAATATGATGTATTATGTTTATGATATTGTGAATGTAGAACCACCCTTCCATCTCTAGAATAAAGCCTACCTGATTGTGATGAACAGTCTTTTTTATATGTTGTTGGATACAATTTGTAAGTATCTTGTTGAGAATTTTTGCATCTATATTCATCAGAGATAGTGATCTGTAATTTTCCTTTTTTGTCGTGTCTTTATCTGTTTTGGGAATGAGGATGATGGAGGCTTTGTAAAATGAATTTGGGAGGGTTCCTTCCTTTTGGGTCTTTACAAATAATTTGAGTAGAATGGGCATTAATTCTTCTTTAAAAGATTTGTAGAATTCAGATATGAAGCCATCAGGACCTGGGCTTTTCTTTGTCAGGAGGTTATTTATTACTGATTTATTTCTAATGACTTGTTATGGGTCTATTCAGGTTTTCTATGTCCTCCTGATTCAATCTTGGTAGACTACTTTCATTCAGAAATTTGTTATCTCCTCTATGTTCTCTTGTTTGCTGTCATACAGTATCCTGTAATGATGTTTTGTATTTCTACTATGCCTGTTGTAATATCACTTGTTTCATTATGTATTTTATTTATCTGGTTTCTTTCTTTCTCTTTAATCAGTCTAGCTAATGGTGTGTCAATATTGTTAATCTTTTCAAAGAAACAGTCTTGGTTTTCATTTATTTTCTGTATAGTTTGTTTATTTTCTATTTTGTTTATTTCATTTGAATCTTTATTATTTCTTTTGCCTGGCAGTTTTTTTTTTATGGTTGTTTTTCCAATTCCCTGAGGCATGATGTTATATTGTCTACTTGCCACCTTTCCATTATTTTTATGCACACTAATTACTATGAATTTCCCTCTTATGACTGCATTTGCAGTGTTCCATAGATTATGGAAACTCATGTACTCATTATAATTTGTTTCCAGAAATTTTTTTATTTCAGACTTAATTTTTTGGGGAGTTAAGAAGTCTTTCAGAAGTAGGTTGTTTAGATTCCATGTGTTTGTGTATTTTTGAGAATTTTTCTTGAAATTAATATCAAGTTTAATTCCATCATGGGCAGAGAAGATGCTCGATATAGTTTCTATGCCTTTCAATCTGTAAAGGCTTGATTTGTGCCATATCATATGGGCCTTTGAAAAGGTTCCATGCAGGGGTGAAACAAAAGTATATTTTGTAGTTTTAGGGTAGACAGTTCTATAGATGTCTGCCAAGTCCTTTTTTTTTTTTTTTTTTTTTTTTTTTTTTGAGAGGTTTTATGCTATAGTGCACTTGTGCTTGCCAGAAACACAAAGAGACAGAGAGAAAGCGAGAAATCACCCCCCAGGGAGGATGGCCGCACCACAATCTCTTCTCCTCCATTCTCCTCTATAGGATCTTGGGCATGCACACACATGTGCCTGGCATAAGATTAAGCCACCGGGTCCAGGACTTGAACCATGGTCAACTATATGGGAGTCCAGTGACATAGGCATTATGCCAACTACTGGCTCCCAATCCATTTGATTTATAGTATCATTTAGGTCCTGTATCTCCTTGCTTACTTTTTGTCTAGAAGATCTGTCTAAAGGAGATAATGGGGTGTTGAGATACCCAACGATTATACTGTTGCAACCTATCTTTCCTTTTAGCTCCAGCAGTCTTTCCTTCACATATTTAGTTGCTCCTGAATTGGGTGCATAGATATTGATAAGTGTTATGTTGTTTTGATGAATTAGTCCTTTTACTACTAATGCTCTTCTTACAGTTTTTGTCTTAAAGCCTATTTTGTCTGAAATCAGTATTGTGACTCCAGCCCTTTTCTGTTTTCCATTTGCATGGATTATCTTTTTCTAGCCATTCACTTTCATGTATATCTTTATCCATAAGGTACATTTCTTTTTTTTTTTTTTTTGGAGAGGTTTTTTTCTTTTGCTATAGGGCTTGTGTGCTCGCCAGAGACAGAGAGAGACAGAGAGACAGAAAGAGAGAAATCACTCCCCAGGGGGGATGGCCATGCTGCAATCCCTTCTCCTCCATTCTCCTCTTGGGATCATGGGCACGCACGCACATGCGCCCGGCATGAGTTTTTAAGCCACTGGGTCTGAGGCTTGAACTGCGGTCGACTACATGGGAGTTCAACAACATAGCCATTATGCTAACTGCTGGTCCCCTCCATAAGGTACATTTCTTATAGGCCACAGATAGCTTCTGTTTTCCTTTTTTTTTAAAAAACCCATCAGTCAGTCTGTGTCTCTTGATCAGAGAATTTAATTCATTAACATTCAACATTAATATCGATATTTCTGGACTTGTTCCTACCATTAAGTGAGCCATTTTCTTGGTTGTTTTTGTTCTCTTATACCTGTCTATCTGACTTTTGTTTTCTTGGCATAGCACTCCCTTCAGAACTTCTCAAATAACTGGCCTGGAACTGGTAAGTTTTTTCAGGTTTTGCTTATCTGTAAAGGTTTTTTTTGTTTTTTGTTTTTTTTTTTTTTTTTTTAGAGGTTATTGCTGTAGGGAGTGTTCACTCGCCAGAAAGACAGAGAGAGACAGAGAGACAGAAAGTGATATATCAGCCCCTGGGGGAATGGCCATGCCGCCATCCCTTCTCCTTCATTCTCCTCTCGGGATCTTGGACACACACACATACAACCAGCGTGAGTTTAAGCCACTGGTTCTGGGACTCGACCCACGGTTGACTACATAGCCATTATGCCAACTGCTGGTCCCCTGTGAAGGTTTTAATCTTTTCTTCCCATATGGAGGATAATTTTGCTGGGTATAGTCATCTTGATTGAAATTTTTTTTCATTAAATGCTTAGAATATATTTACTCATTCTTTCCTTGGCTGCATTGTTTTTGATGAGAGGTCTGATGTTAATCTGATGGAATAACCTTTAAATAACTTGATGTTTCTCTATTGCCAATTTTAGTATCTTGTCTTTGTGGTTTTGGCCTTGGAGATCTTCTTGGGTTGATTCTATTTTGGGTCCTTTGTATTTCTTGAGTTTGGATATTTGAATGTCTTCATAGGTTTGGAAAGTTTTCTTCCAGGATTTTATGGAATAGATTGTTAATGCCCTTATTATTTTCTTCACCTTCTGGGATACCAATTATCTAGGGCTTAATGGCATCTAGTATTCCTTGTATATTGTCCTCATTTCTCTTGGTTATTTTCTGTCTTTTTGATAATTTTTTTCTAGGTCAGAGGTTTTGTCTTCTACATTCAAAAAAAATTTATTTTTGAGAGGTTTTCGCTATAGGGCGCATGTGCTCGCCAGACAGACAGAGAGAGACTTAGAGACAGAAGGTGAGAAATCACCCCCCAGAGGGGATGGTCACGCCGCAATCCCTTCTCCTCCATTCTCTTCTCGGGATCTTGGGCACGCACGCACACGTGCCCGGTGTGAGTTTTAAGCCACCGGGTCTGGGATTCGAACCGCGGTCGACTACGTGGGAGTTCAGCGACATAGCCATTACGCTAACTGCTGGTTCCCTACATTCAAAATTTAATCTGTGTGATCTAATCTGCTTTTAATACTCTTAAAAGAGGTTTTAATTGTATCCCAGTATTCATCTCTAACAGTTCTGTTTGATTCTTTTTTACAGTGTTTATTTCTTCTTCAAATCGTGAAAGGACTTCCTCATTTCCTGGAGCTCATTGTCTCTTTTCTCTTGCACCTAATTTATTTTTGCACTATAAATATTCCAAATTGTTTATCTGACATTTCCATGAGTTTCATTGTGTTGTCTGTCGATGATGAGGAATTGATATTTTCACTTGGAGAGATATGTTCTTGGTTGCTTATATTTCATGTCCCTCTGTGATGTTTCTAATCATCTTGTGATTTATACATTTCTTCCTAACTTCTTTGAGTTTATTTTGAGCATTCAAAGGTATATGGGAGTAGGTGATTGGCAGTCTCTCTGTTGGTCTGCCTCACTGTTGCTCACTAGCAACCTGCACTGCTGTCACTGTTCTTGGATGATTCAAAGTCTTCCCAGTTTCTAGAAAATAGGTGTGCCTGAGACTGAGCTGCTGAGCTTTAATTGAGGACTATAGAAGAGATCACATGGTACACATTGCATTCCATGTGTTTCAGAAAACACTGACAACTTAGAATTTAGAGGTGTGTGACAGAGGATAGGCTACAATCTCTCTCTTTTTTTTTTTTGAAATTGCTCCCACTGAATATTTATTTATTTATTTATTATTATAATCTTGTTTATATTACATTGAATCACATATAACTTTGCAGTATATTACATTACTTTTACCAAAAGGAATACCATGTATATCAGTCAATACAGAGACATTAAAATCCCCATCTTCATAATCCAATAGCTTTTCATTTTTTCCTGATTATTATTATTATTCCATTTTTTAAAACAATCACTATTTATCATTTTGCTTGTAAAAAGACTTTATCCAACATGAAATACTTTTCAGACAAATCCAGTTTAGAAAACTATACATGTCATCTAGGCTACAATCTCTTTGCAGCTCAGTCTCCCTGCACTGGAATGGATTTCTTGATGAGGTGGGGATGGGCACAAGGTCTTTTCGAAGTCCCAATCAACACACCTGAGAGTTCAAAAGCAAGTGAGGGAGGGAATGAGCCACAGGTCTCTGCAGAATAGCCTTCCAGCCATGAGCAATTTGCTGTATGGCAAGGCTCTTCACTGAAGTGGATAGAATTAGGTTTTTTCTTTTGTTTCATTTCTTTGTGTATGATACCAGTACTCAGTTGCCAAAATATTTATCATTCCTGTAATCATTGTTTTTGTATTCCGTTTGAATGAATTATGAACTTATCCATGAGTGATGCAAAGAAAAAGGTGATAATCAAAATGTATTTTGTAACTCATAAGCAAATAGGAGAGGAAAGCATATGTCCATAGCAAGAAATCATTTCAGAGGTAGACACAGGTAAGTCACAGAGTAATTCTGAGGAAACAGAAGAAAATGGTTAAGAATCTCTCCCTACCCAATCAACTAATTATAAATGATTTATAATCCCTTGCCATTATCAAAGTGCTATATTTTTAGTAATAAAGATGTTGAGTCTAGTTATGATTTAAAAATCATGATCCAAAACTGCAATTGCTTTTGCACCAACTGAATACTTGAAAGTTCTCATGAGAAATATGGGAACCAAGTTTCTAGTTCTTGGGTTATTTAGATTCACCCACAGTGTCCTCTCCTTTCAGACAAGGAGTTACTTCAAGGAGAAATGGGAAGTGGGAGATTGTGATCTGAGAATGACTGAAGGCTCTTTAAACCAGAAGCAATCTGTGAGGGGCAGGGTTGAATAGACTGGCAGGTAGACTAGAGATATTCTAAATTAAAAAGCAATAAAATCCTTCAAGCAGTCATTTGAACCACTACTGTCCTAGGCTTAATCTTGCAATTACTACTAAAGACTTTAGCAAGTTCTTTCATATTAACCCTTTGACCTTGTTCTCTTCAGCTGTTTCATATACTTCTTGGGCACTACTTGACAGTTCTGGACCAAGGACTGTGCCTCTTTGACCTGAGCTTATTTTTGCCCTGCACAGTAAAGAACCGATGTTCTTAACAGTGTTAATGTCTTCATTCAGTTAAGAACATTGGATTTATCAAGTGTTGATCATGTGACAGATACTTTTCCAAGCACTGAGGAAACATTAGTGATAAAAACAGACAAACTCCCCTTCTTTTGTGGACAGCACATTATATGAATATGAGGGTTTGGAGTAGGTTGAAATATATAAACCTAACAGTCAAATCATGTGGTACTTAAGAAGATAATGTAAACAATAGATCAAGATAGGGGGATCAGGAATGTTGATAGAAGGGGAAGAAATTTTAAATAGAACTGTGATATTAAGGTGACAGTTAGACCAGACTTGAAGGAAGGAAGGGGTCATGCCATGAGACTATCTGGAAAGAGCGTTCCAAACGGAGAACATAAATGAAGACACCTGAGGCAGAAGAGTGTTTGGTGTGTGAGAAGATCTTCAAGGAGACAAGTGTGGCTGAATCTGAGCAAGATGAGAGAAACAAATGAATAAAACTGAAGAGGGGATCAGTTTAGGTTTTTTAGAGTTTTGTAAAGCCCTAAGACTTATCAGTTTATTCTATTGCCTTATTATTAGTATATATAACTGCCTTGATATTTTTCAAAAATTGATTTTTGCACTTGTTTCAACACCTAATATAATAAGGGTCAATTTGCTATAGGGCACACTCACCAGAGGGAAACAGAGAGAGAGAGAGAAAAGGAGAGAAGAAGCAAGAAAGCACCCCTGAGAGGATGGCCATGCCGCATCCCTTCTCCATTCTTCTCTTAGCAGATGAGGCACACTTGAACATGTGCCCAGTGTATTTCTCAAGCCGCTGAATCCCAGACTCAAACGGCAAAGTCAGCAATGTGGAAACTCATTGCCTGCTGGCCTATTCTATTTTATCATCTTCAAAAAATCATAATTAGGGACCAGCAGTTCGTGTAATGGCTATGTTGCTGGACTCCCATGTAGTCGACTGGGTTCGAGTCCTGGACCCGGTGGCTTAAACTCATGCTGGGTGCATGTGCATGTGTGTCCAAGATCCCAAGAGGAGAATGGAGGAGAGGGGATTGTGGCATGGCCATCCCCCCTGGGGGGTGATTTCTAGCTTTCTGTCTTTCTGTCTCTGTCTTTGTGGCGAGCGCACATGCCCTATAGCAAAAACCTCTCAAAAAAATGATAATTACAACTATACCTCTTGTTGTCTTTCACTGTCTCTGTCTGGTGAGTTCATGTGCCCTATGGTAAAAACCTAAAAAAGGCAAGTAAACAACATCAACAACAAAATCATAACTACATTCGAATCCTTTGCTTATAAGAAAAAGAACAGAAGCACCAGCATAAGAGGGGAAGTCCTGAGGAGTACATACATATGTGCATATACACACGTGTATATATTATATATATAATATATATATATTATATCTAAAATAAATATAATAAATATATATTACAAATATATAGAAAGTTTATTTCTTTTATGAGACACACACACACATATATACAGTTAACTTCAATTGGGTCCTCTCACTGTGATCTATCCCCAGACTCAACCAGCGCCAATCCCAAGAATACACTGCTCAAGGAGGTACTGGAAGTGAATCCAGGATCTTTCCCACATGAAACCACATGCATACCACTATATCACCACCTGGCTCCTTGAGGAATTTATCTTAAGTCCTGGAAATCTAGGAGAACCTCTCCTTATCCAACTCTAACTTAGTAAGTTTTTTTGGTGATTAAAAAACATTTACATTTTGGCCTCAGAGGAGAAAACCAATTTCAAGAGGTCAGCCTCTAGTAAGTGTCAGACCTCGGCTACAACTAAATGAAACAGAACAAATAGCTGGGCACTTAGAAAAATCTGCTTCTTCCTCTTTATATCAACATATGCTATGTAGACCATAGATATTTTAATATTTATATGGAGATGTCATGTATTCCAGAAACAATGTTCAGCACACTAAATTCAGGAAACATCAAATCCAGTGAGACAAGTATAAGTGGATCGGCTCTGACCATGAGATTCTCCCGAATGGTGTCAGGTAATTTATTATAGAAGGTGAGGTAGTGCTATGTGTCTTTGGTAACTCAGAGTATGCTGAGAGGACATAAACCCACATGAGAGCACATTGGGTTCAATGAATCAGCTGCAGTTGAGTGAGGCCAGGACATATAGCACTGAGTAGAATAAAAATGAAGACAAAGGGGAGTGAGGCTGGAGGAAAAAAGGCATTTGCAAATCAGGGAAACATTTAAAAGTATTACACCTAAACCATAAACTTTCCTACAAATTATTGTCTTATCCATCTCAGCCTCCACTCATACTGCCATGCTAGACATTTTGTTCTTGGCCTGATGGCAAATTGGATTATATCTTTCATTTCTGGGAAACTTGACTATCTTCATAATAAAGCAAGTCTCATTTGTCTGAGTCCACAGTGAGTTAGAAAGGAATGCCTCTTCTAGACAACCACCAGGGGGAAGTCTGAATCTGATATAGGAGTAAGTGAATATACCAACCTGAGATGGTATGAGAATTTGTTTTTTGGGATGGTCCACCCTTGGTCTTTAATTCTTGGGAATTCAATTTTAGGACTATATTATACTTTGGGCATAAAGAAACAATCTCAAAACCAGTTTGGCTAATTGTATTTTGAGATGCTTCTTGACTTCTTCCTCAATAAGTGACTTTTTCACATGTGCAGTGATAATCTAAATTTGGGTCCACCCCAGACTATGTGCTCCACTCTCAGAACCTCTATTCTTTTGCTTTTAGGGTACAATCTTGAGCCTAACAGACTAACTTTATTAAAGCCATTATACCTGGAAGAAGACTCCAAGACTTAGTTACCACTGAGAATGCCAAAGAGAAAAATTAGTATTCTGAGTGGCAAATGTCCTATCATTTGCTTTACCTCTTAAGGATATTTAAAATGTGATCAAGCTTAGGCACCAAAATATAATGCCATAATTCTTATTAGAACATGACTTTCAATGTATTTGATCCATTCAGATGAAATCAGTTATTTTCATGTTCTTATTTACTTTACTCATTCCAATTTTTATTGAGAAGATAGAATGGTAAAAATTTCAAGTGCTGGGACCAGAAGTTAGCGTAATGTCTATGTTGTTGAACTCCCATGTAGCTGACTGGAGTTCGAGTTCTGGACCTGGTGGCTTAAATTCACGCCAGGCACGTGTGTGTGCGTGCCCAAGATCCCGAAAGGAGAATGGAGAAGGGATTGCGGCATGGCCATTCTCCCTGAGGGGCGATTTCTTGCTTTCTATCTCTCTGTCTCTCTCTTTCTTTCTGGTGAGCTCACGTTCCCTATAGCATACAAAAACAAAACAAAACAAAACAAAACAAAACAATTTCAAGTACTGTTGGAGTTAAATAAAAAGTAATATATATATACTTCTATACTTCTTTCTAGAGAGCGTTTTTTTTTTGTTTGTTTGTTTTTGTTTTTTCCTTGCTAGAGGGACAGAAAGAAATCACCCTCCAGGGGAGATGGCCACACCACAATCCCTTCTCCATTCTCCTTGGGATTTTGGGCACACATGCACACACACCTGGCATGAGTTTCAAGCCTCCAGGGATGTGACTTGAACCATAGTCGGCCATGTGGGAGTTTAATGACATAACCATTATGCTATCCTACTCTCTATATCTTTTCTATAGAGATAGCCACTTTAACAGGCTCTTGTTTATCCTTCCAGAAAAAAAAAAATTGAATGTATGTGCAAAACCTCTATCTATTGGGTTGTTAGGAAAAATTGGAAAAATAAATCATTATTTTTCCCAACAACCTAGTATTTCCGTATCTATTTATGCATAGGTATAGATATTTCCCATTTTGCCTGTAAATGGGAGCATCTCATGGATACATATCCGTGTTTGTCTTTTTAATTTTTTCTTTGCTACGTAATGTTTCTTGGTAGTTTACTTAAGAAAAATTCTTTATGCTAATGTGAGTATAAATCAAGAAAGAATAGCTAGGTCTGCATTTATATGTATTGTATTTTTTTAGCTTTATGGAAGAATAATTGATATATGAAAATTTTTACATTTTTTATATTTAAATTTATTTATTTACATTCATTCACTATACATCATTACAACATACAAAATGAGCTTTCCCATCCAGAATACACTCTATATTGGCTCAATCGAGCACATCAACATATGTGTTATCAACAAATAATTTTCTATTTCTTATTTTCTCTATATTTTGCACTTTTTATTTTTATTTTTTTTGCCATCCTTGATTCCCTATCCCTGACCCTCTGCCATGTCCCACCCTCCTCCCACATCGTCTCTGGTATCCATGGTTGCTTTCTATACCTTTTCCCCCCATTTAATTGATTCACTAATGAACTTAATTAGTCTAAATATTTCCAATAGCAAGTGCAGCTGATATATACATATCCATGAACACAAGTCTGACTTTAGGCATAAACCTCAGTGAGTAGATTAAACATACTATAAAGAAGCACCTAGTTGGGGCTATATAGCTTACTGCAGTCATCAAATACGCATTTTTAAAAATTTCCATAAAAACAGTTTTTGTGTTTTTTTTTCTTCTGAAACTTTTTTAAAATTAATTAATTTATATTCATCCCCTAAGCATCGTCACAACATACCAAATGTAGTTTCCCATCTAGAATAAACTGCATAGTGGCTTAATCATGTACGTTATCATCAACAATTTTCCATTTCCAGTTTCATATATATATATATATATATATATATATATATATATAATTTTTTTTACTCCATATCTGAATCTCTGCCCTTTCCCACCCTCTTATCACACTATCTCTGCTGTCTACTGTTGTCTTCAATTCCTCCCCCCCCCACATTTTGTTGATCACACAATTTCATAAGTAATCTAACTACTTTCAATAGCAAGTTCAGCTGGTAATTTCAAGAAAAGCAGTTTTGAACTGATAAGGAAATTTTCTTGAAACATAAAGCCTAGAAACAGGTTAGTATTCTGTTCAAATAGTAGGTACATGAACCTATTGACAGCTCAAGACAGGACAAAAATCCTTAAAACTGGACAACAAAGCCTAGAAGAAAAGTCACAGAATGCTATTTCACCAGTTCAGTCTCATGTACTTAATCTATATTCAGTTGTGGTTTGATCTTCCCGATTGAATTCTGGGATATAATATTCAACTCCAGACTTGTCCCTACTATTAAGGTGGCCATTTTCTTAGTTTTTAAACTCTTATTTCTGTGTGTCTGCATTTAATTTTCCTGACATAGTACTCCCTTAAGAACTTCCTGGAGATCTGGTCTGGTGCTGGTAAATTCTTTCAGGTTTTGTTTACCTTCCCATATGAAGGATAATCTTGCTGGGTACAGTATTCTTGGTTGAAATTGCTTTTCCCTTAACACTTTGAATATATTTTCCCATTCTTTCCTTGCTCGCATCATTTCCGATGAGAGGTCTGCTGTTAGCCTGATGGGATATCCTTTGTAGGTAACTTGCCGTTTTTCTCTTGCTAATCTTAGTACCTTGTCTTAGTCTGTGGTTTTGGTCAACCTGGCTATAATGTGTCTAGGAGAAGATCTTCTTGGCTTGATCTATTTGAGGTCCTTTGTATTTCTTGGGACTGGATCTTTGAGTGCCTCTCTAGGTTTGGAAAGTTTTCTTGTAGAGTTTCATGGAATATTATCAATGGTCTTATGAGTCTCCTCACCTTCTGGGATGCCTATTATCCAGATGTTTGGATATTTGATGGTATCTAGTATTTCTCATATATTATTCTCAAATTTTTGGGCAATTTTGTCAGTCTTTGTGGTGGATTTTTCTAGGCCAGCAGTTTTCTCTTCTACATCTGAGATTCTATTTTCTGTATGATCTAGTCTACTTTTAATACTTTCAAGGGAGATTTTGACTTCCTGTATTATAGCCTACATCTCTAACAGTTCCATCTGATTCTTGTGTAAAGTGTGTAATTCCTCTTTTAGATCTTGCATGAATTTCCTCAACTCCTAGAACTCGTCAGTTCCTTTTTCCTGCCTCTTCTGCTGTTCATTGTCTCTCTTCTCTTCCATCTCTGTTAGCTTTGCCATTATGAATGTTCTAAATTCTTTATCAGATATTTCCGTGATTTCCATTGAACTGTCTGTGGATGAAGAGGAATTATTCTTTTCCCTTGGAGGACAGGTATTTTCCTGCTTTCCCATATTTTTTGTGGCCCTGTGGTGGTTTCTAGTCATCTGATGGATGATGTGTTTCTTCACAAACTTGAAGTTCAATTTGAGTGTCAAGGAGCATGCAGAAAAGGAAACAGAGAGAAAGAAACAACAGCAACAAAAATAAAACCCCAAGAAACAGAGAAAAAAAGAAGAAAAAAAACTAAGAAAAACTGAAAGAAAAAGAAAACTAAAAAAATTTAATATTAAAAAAAATTTAAAAGCAAAAACAGCTAGTTCTCAGGAGCTATGAATTTGTCTTCAAGAAGGCCTGTTCCCTTGCCTCTCCTGGGTTGGGAGGGGGAGAGGGGATTATTAACAAGATAAAGGAAAGGAGGGACCAGAAATTGCTTTGCCTTAAGAAATTTTATAAAGGAAAAATTACAAAAAAAATGAGAAAACAGATACAGAGACAGAGGTAGAGAGAGACAAAGACAGATACAGAGACAGGATGCTTGAAAGGGGTCTTCGTACTACGCGAGTGTGTGCTGGAGGCTGAATTATCAGTGGAAAAATCTTCATTTCCCTGTTGCCCCTGAAATGGCTAGTTCTCAGGAGCCATGAAAGGTGTCTTCAGGAAGGCCTGTTCCCTACCTTTCCATGCGAGTTTGTGTGCTGGAGGCTGAATTATCAGTGGAAAATTTTCATTTCTGTTTCCCCTGCAATGACTAGTTCTCAGGAGCATGAAGGTGTCTTCAAGAAGGTCTGTTTCCTTGCCTCTCCTGGGTTGGGCAAATTTTTTACATATTTGGCGTATATATTTTGATGAGTTTGGATTTATCCCTACACTCCTGACACCATCAACACAATCAAAGTTCTAAACTTATCTATCACCTCCAAAAATGTCTTTGTGTTCTTTTACGTGTGTCTATATGTTAAGAACACTTAGCAGAAGATCATCTTCTTACCATATTTTAAAGTACATGTGTTATTAGTTACAGGTAATATATTGTGCAGCAGATCTTTAGAACTTATTCATCTGTGTAAAAGAAATATATATTGATTGTGCAACAAACGCTGTTTCTTATATCTTGATTTTTTTAAAGCGGGTTACCAAATTGTTTGCTAATGAGATTGCTCCAATTATCAAAATATGAGAGTGACTTTCTGTGCACTATGGTCCACATAGCACTTTCAAACCCTTTGATCTTTGATAGTGCATAAGACAAAAAATTATATCTCATTGTTTGGGTCGGTATGTCTTTAGTTAGGAGTCAGATTGCCTACCTTCCTACCTGCTTAAAAGTCTGGAGTCATTCTTTTTCTAAGTTTTCATTTGTATTTCATGCTGCCTTCCAGTGCCTTTGAGGACAAGAACAATGCCCAACCTTTGTCAGGAATTATATTATCATTGGTGTTGTCAATGACATTTAGCAGTGGTGTGTAAATACAGTGTTTTTTCATTATGAAACCATTGAAAGACAGAGAACTTTCATTATTATAGTATGAGAGAAATTCTACCCATACCATCTAACAGGCACTGGGTTAGTATGGTAATACAGCATGATCTAGGCTCTGTAAAATGTTTGCATTTGTCTTTGAAATTGATTTTACTTGTTAAGTCAAAACATTGCTCAAAATACACATACCATAAACCGCTACAAACAGTCAGATTTATTTTTGTCAGCTTGTATCTGAAAGTCTTTTGCAGCATTATTTTAGTCTTACAAAAAGCAAATTGGTCATATTTAACATTTAGAAATATCTTCACCATAAGCAAATGTTTTCATTCAGTATGTTCTCTGGCAATGCCTTTTATTTGAGATGCTTAGCTTGTAAACACACAATATACCCTAATTGTCAAAACCAGGAGCTTGGCATTCTCTCTTACTGATAAAAGCTGCTTTGCCTGTGTTGTATTTATTAGCTATTTGGGTGACACACATCTTCCATGACTCATGTGGAAATGCTAACTGGTAATTCCAAGGAGCTGATAAAAGAGAACTTAGGATGTGAATACATTTAGGGTTTGTAAATATTAAAAGAAATAAAATCCTCATCTAGAAGCCAAGAGAGGGCCAGCCATGTAGCCTACTGGTTAAGGAAACTAGATCCCACATGGCCGACCACACTTCAAATCCTGGCTCTTGAGTGGGGATTGAAAAACATGGATGGTACATGTGCATACATGTCCAAAATTCAGTCAGTATGGAAAAGTGGAGGAGGAGGGATTACGATGTGACCACATCTTGTGGCACGTGGTTTCTCTTTCTCTCTCTCTTTCTGACAAGTACATATACCCTCTGGCAATCCAAAAAAATAAATAAATAAAAGAGAGAAGAAATAGAAACCAAGATAAAGAAAAATGAAGAACCAAAGATGTTTTTCTATCAGTATCATGACTTAAGTGATTTTCATAGTACATGAGGAATAGCAGTGTCTGCCAGAAAAAAATAGGATGAAATTAAAATAAATCTGGTGCCATAATCTCCATGTCCAAATAGAGTAATCTTACCAATACAGGGAGCTATATTGCGTTTTTTTCTGGTAATAATTGGGATATTCTTGGCCTTGTCTTTAGTCTTAAGGAGAGCCTCAAGACTCTCCATCATTTTCCACCCCATCTGGGTAGAACAGACTTTAATGTGGCCCTTGTGATTGGTGTTCCAACCCCCTCCCCTGAATGTGGGTGGAAATATGGACTTGTTTGTAATCAATAGAAAAGAACAAGATGTCACTCTCATGATTATGTTCTGCTGCATAAGATTCTGTCTTCCAAGCAGACTGGTTCTACAGACTAACCTCCTGGCTTTGAACTAGCAAGCTGCTATATTGTAGGCTCACCATGTGGGGAAGCCCATACAGTAAGAAACTGAAGGTAGCCTAGGGAAGCTGGGAGCCTCAGTTCTGTAGCTGCCAGGAACTGAATTCTGCCAATAACCATGTGAGCCTAGATAAAACCCCAAGGCTCAGATGAGACTGTAGCTTTGGCTGACACCTAACAGAGATTCTAGATAAGCTATGCCTAGACTCTTGAGCCATAGAAGCTATAAGAGAATGTGTGTGTTGTTTTAAGCTGATAGGTTTGTAGTAGTTTGTTATGCAGCTTAGAAAATTATATGCCACTAGAGAAAAAACACAACTGTAGTATATTTATTTCTGTTTAAAATATTAAATGGCTTTCTACGGGGACAAATTATACGAGAGGACTTTTAAAAACTTGTGGAAAAATGAAATTAAATACAAGTTTATTTGGGTGCAAAAAAATTGAAATCCATGTGGTTTTTTTGTTTTCTGTAATGTTTTTGAAGATCCCTTATATTTCCCTTGACATCATGTAATTCATGTAATGCGTGGCACCCATCCCAGTGGAAGGGTTAGAATTTCTTGCCCTTTGAACTCAGAGATGACTATCTGATTTTCTTGGGCTCATGGAATGGGAACAGAAGAAGAAACTTTTAGAGCCAGCTTCAGGCTGGTCATGTTTATTTTGTCTTTCTTCCTCAGACTGTCTGACCTGTGTTGGTTAGACCTACAGTGGGAGGAAAAAAAATAAACTTTCCTTCATATAAGCTACTGAGGTTTTAGGTTACTTATATAGCATAGCCTAGTCTTTTTTCTGGAGAGGGAGTAATTCTTTTAAGGACACATTGGGTGAAATTTCTATGCAGTTTTTTAAAAATTTATTTATTATACTCATAGTCTTGTTTATATTACATTGAATTGCATATAACTTTACAGTGTATTACATTTCTTTTCCCAGAAGGAATACCATGCATACAAGTCAATACAGAGACATTAAAATCCCCACCTTCATCATCCAATAGCTATTCATTGTTTTTCCCAATCATTATTATTATTCCAATTATTTTTTTTAACCAGTCAATCGCTATTTCTCATTTTGCTTGTAAAGAGACTTTACCCAACATGAAATACTTCTCAGACCAATCCAGTTGAGAATACTATACACATCATCATCAACAGGTAATAAACCATATATGTGTCCCACTAATGTTATGCCTCTCTATTTCTTCTCTTGCTATCTTTCTCTATACTCTTCTCTTCTCCCCCCCCACCCCATTTCACACTGTCTTATCTTCGTTAAGGATTTTCACTGCTTTTACATCCTCTAATATTTCGCTCTCTACCATAGAGTGCAGATAGTCGGTATATATTAAGTGGATACATACAATATCTTTCTTTCATAGCCTGGCTTACTTCACTCAGCAATAGATCCTCCATATCTGGCCACTTTTTATCAAATGCCAGAGTCTTGTTATTTTTTATGGCTGAGTAGTATTCCATAGAGTATATATGCCACACTTTTCAATCCTTTCATCAGTTTGTGGACATTTAGGTTGGTTCAATGTCTTGGTAATTGTGAATAATGCTGGAATAAACATTGATGTGCAAGCACTTTTCTGACTGAGCGTTCTCCTGTCCTTTGGGTAGATACCCAGAAGTGGGATTGCTGGATCAAATGGTAGTTCTATTTGTAAAGTTTCTGTGCAGTTTTAAAAATGTCTTTCAAATGGCAGGCTCTTTTTAAATAAATTTCTTCATTGTATTGTCTTCCATTGGTGTTTCACATATCATTCGTTTGCATATTCCAGAAGCAGAATCTAATACAATAGGGTAGTATGGAGTTGGGTGTTCTTGGGACTCTTATCTGAAAAGTTCTCTTGAGATTAGAGTCCAAGAAGGGAAAAATAATGATGTACAGTACTAAGCCTTTAGGAAAAGGTTCTGAATCTTCTTCTTCATTTTTTTAGAAGAAAGATTTCAAAGAGCAAGGTCAAGATGAGGTTAAGGGGCAAAAAACTCAAGAGGCCATTTGGTTTGACTTCTGCCTAAAGAAAGTACTTCTAGGATTATACTTGGTAAGACACATTCATCAGGATGAAAAATCAAGCCCCAGGTGTTAATAAAGAGCCTCTTCCCTCTTCCCCAAATGTACACCACACTGTAATTTAGCTATGTTAAATATGTGTTCAAGGATCCTGGGATTTCCAGGTTCTTAGTGTCTCACTGGAGACCCAAGGAACATTGCTGATGGTACCTAAAATTTTAAGAATAAGATTTTAAGGATAATAATTTTAAGTATAATAATTTTAAGGATAGCAGAGAAGGTAAGGAGATAGGTTTCACTCAGATGCTACCTTGAATTGGGCATTTAATGAAGGACAAGAAATTTTTAGAATTTGTGTTCTTATCTTGCCAAAGAATGGAGTTATTTCCTAACTTCCTTTGGAAATATTGTAATGTGAAATAGGGTTGTTAGAAATTTATGCATTAATTTCTATATGATGCTTAACTTTGACTCGTATTCATTTAAGATCACCTTGAATCAGATGTCTTGGGTTTTAATTCTTACTTTGCCATTTATCTTTTTAATTTTTTTTCCTTTGGGTACATTGAGATATAATTGACAAAGAAAAACTCTATACATGTACAATATGGTATTTTGATAGATGCTTTTTTCAAGTTGTTAGGTCTGTCTGGGACTTGAAGCTAACTAATATGCCTATCACCCTACATGGTTACCATTTTGTGTGTGTGCATAGTGAAAACACTTAAGGTCTACCATCTTCAGAAACGTCAAGGGTATGTATGAGAGGTCTTCAAAAGATCACAAAAAATGTATATGAAGAACTATTGATTTCAAAAAGTTTTGTACAGAAATAAGCTGGTACTTGAATTCCATTTTCCATGAACTTTTTGAGTACCCTCATACAGCCATTTAATTAATTGTGTGACATTGGGTAAATTTGTTCCTTCCTTCCTTCCTTTCTTTCTTTCTTCTTTCTTTTTTTTTTTTTTTTTTTTTTTTTTTAGAGTTTTTAAATTTCCTTACAGGTCGTGTGTTTGTGTGTGTGTGTGTGTGTGTGTGTGTGTGTGTGCTTGCCAGAGGGACAAAGAGACAGAAAGTGAGAAATTACCCTCCATGGGGGATGGGCCATGCTGCAATCCCTCTCCTCCATTATCTTCTCAGGGTTTTGGGTATGCACACACATACACCAGGCATGAATTTCAAGCCTCCAGGTTCAGGATTCAAACTGCTGTTGACCATATGGGAGTTCAACAATGTAACCTTTACAACATCTGCTGGTCCCAGTTTCTTAAACCTACTGTGATTTACCTTCATTGTCTTTAAAATATACCTATCTCCTATGATCGTTGTGAGAATGAACTTCTACATGTTAAGTGCTTGTTTATTAAACCTAACCTATTCTTTTAGGGGCATCTGTGCTTTACATTGGAAAAACTTCTGACCATGTTACTGAAGCAGAGACCACATATATCCAAAATTGCGTTTCATTCATTTTCAGTTCTTTTCCTGTGCTTCCAGATTGGCCATATCACACATTTATTAGAAGAACTGTAAAAATCACAGCTTTCTTTAAGCCTCCTTTCTCATTATAGTTTCCCCACCAGCTGTTTGCTCTCTAGAAAAAAAAAAAAAATGGAACTACAGTTAAAAAAAATGAGTTATGCTAATGAAGAAGAAAAACAGAATTTTGCCTCAGATACAGTCTCTTTCTTCTTCTTTCTTTCTTTTCTAGTTTGTTATAGTGTGTATCACACAGGTGGAGAGAGAGAGAGGAGAAAAAGTGAAAAAAACATCCCTTTGGTGGCATAGCCACACCTCCTTTCTTCTCCTCCACTCAAGGCTTTGGACATGCATGTGCATGTGCTCAGTGCTTTTTTCAAGCTGCTGGGTATGGGACTTGAATTGTGCAGTCAACCATGTGGGATCCAGCTGCCTTAACCATTTTGCCACCTGGATGGCCCAGTTTCTTGCCTTTTTTGCACCAGCTCATGAAGTGAGCTGATTTTTTCTTGGTAGCTATCACTAAATGAAAGTGTCTTGATACACATTATTAGCAGCCCTGCCTAGCTGCATGGAATAATAAAACTTCCTTTTAGGATAGTAGGATTGACTTTGGAGGAAGATATTGATAATTAATGGGTGGAGGTTGAGGAAAACTGACTGGGCATTTGGGGGTGAGCAAGCAATAAAAAATATAGTCTGAATTAGAGTGTCAAGGTCAGGTTGGATTAAGTGAAATAAATGTTTGAGAGGTTTCTGATCTAGGTGATAGGGTTTGGGCTAAGAGGAACTTTAGAATGGCCATGATTCTAGTTGGTGTTTGGTATTTAGAGTATAAGGGTGGAAGGCCCAAGTTAAATAAAGTGAAATATCTGAAAGCAAGGCATACCCTGGTGAAAAAGTTTCTGTTGAATTAGGAGAAAAAGTCAGGGCTATAACTGTCCAGGGTAGAAGGCTCAACTCAGTTAAGCCTCAGAGTCCCACATAGATGATGGGGGTAGATCTGAAAGGCTATAGTTCAGTGATCATTTTGGGACCTAAGACACTATTCACTTCAAGATGTGTTCATGGGTTAAAGAGAGACCCGGAAAGAACCAACAGGCCTCACTTTCTAGATCAGGGCCAGGCAAGTCGTGATTGCCCAAGATAAAGACACTATTACTGCCAGCGTAGGTGAAGTTGAAATGTGGACAGAGTTTAAACTCATGTGTTATTTACTTTCTCAAAGTAGAGTGATTTTTAAAGGGGTCAAAAGCACAACCCTTACTATTATTAGTATCTACCTGCTTGCTGACATGTGTGGAAACGAAAATTTGGAAGGAGCTGGTCCTTGACCTCATCAACAATGTGTAGTTTCATGTTTTTGTATCTAGGAAAGAACTTCTGTAAATTCCCTATCAGAAATTAGACTTAAGTAGGATATTTATTTCCAACAATATTTAAGTAAAACCAATTTAATTAGCTACTATGATTAATTATAACTATCATCTAGTTCATAAAATCCTATCAAATTTATTTTGGAGGTTTGAGAGAAACAATTTTTAATGCCTTAGATTTTAAGAGTATTTTTTAATTACAAGACCAAATAATATATAACAAGGCTATATTAGGATCTTTGAAGTAAAAAAAAAAAAAACACACAGATGATAGAATAAACATGTTATGTTCCTTAAATTTTTCCGTCTCATATATTTCTACACACAAAGACATCTATTTTGATTGATACGGTAATATATGATCAAGAGAAGATTCTTTTAAGCTGAAAAAAACAAACTTTATCAAAAGAAAATCATACCTTGTAGGAATTCAATGGATTTTCTTGTTTATCAGAGGAATGAGAAAAATTTAACCTTTTTCTCTTTTTTTCTTTTTTGAGAGGTTTTTGCTACAGGGCGCATGCGCTCGCCAGACAGACAGAGAGAGACAGAGAGACAGAAAGCAGGAAATCACCCCCCAGGAGGGATGGCCACGCCACAATCCCTTCTCCTCCATTCTCCTCTCGGGATCTTGGGCACTCATGCACACGCGCCCGATGTGAGTTTAAGCCACCGGGTCCGGGACACGAACCGCGGTCGACTACGTGGGAGTCCAGCGACATAGCTATTACGCTAACTGCTGGTTCCCAGAAAAATTTAACCTTTGACTTGAGGGATTTTTAAACTTCCTTTGAATATACAGCTGTCATAAAAGTAAGTGAATATATGACTAAAGAAATAGCTAAAGTTACAGCTGAAGTCTGGAGCATGTGATATTTAACAATAGATGGCAATACTTACCAAGGACTTAACTGCTGGCTAATAACCAACATGTCATACAGACAAAAACAAAAATCTCTCATAGTAAGCCAGATAACACTACAAATAGCCAAATGGAATATTAGATGGCTAAACATAGACTTGTTGACTGCAAAATACATGTCGGTGATTAGCCAACTGAAACAACTGAAGTCAACAATATAACAAATGCACCTCATTTGAAATTCAGACTGTAGCTTATAACATTTTGATGACAACTTAATTTTAAGTCAGTGGGGAAATTGTTTCTGAAATTCATATATTTCCCTATTGCATTTCCACATATGTGATCTTCTGACTAGTTAATTTGATTCATCCATTTGTCTGATACAGCTGTCATTCAACTTGTGATTAACAAAATATCCTGAGCAGAGAAAATAATTATGAAATCTAGTCTTTATCAAGAAGTAAGATTATTTTTAAAATTTCTTTAAAATTTTGGTATATATACTGGTTTGCCTACTCAACCATCAGTAACTTTCCTTTGTTGTTTCTAACAGAACCCTGATTCAGTTTAGTTACTCTACTCAGCTAGTGCCTTAAGAGAACTTTGTTTCTGCAGCAGTTGGGGCTGCATCAGGACTGGTCTGAGTTAATTATGGTGATCTCCTCCCGTTTGCCATAAACTAGTAGAGGTCTAAGCACTTGATACACTCTGAGGAGCAAGATGCTGTGAGTGCTTCTGATCAAAGTTTTCTTCACTATGAGAAATTACTGAAATGCAGTTTTGGCAATTAACTGAACGTATGAATTGAATAAATGGTTATATGATTGGGTTGTTAGTGAGAATTAGTTTAAAAAGGAATGTCAGGCTAGCCGATGGTATAGCTTTTATGTCACTAGACTGCCACATAGCTGACTGTGGTTCAAGTCATGGACCTAGTGGCTTGAGACTCATGCTGTGTACATGTGCATGCATGCCCAAGATCCTGGGAGGAGAATGAAGAAGAGATTGCAGGAGGCCATCCACCCTGGGGGTTGATTTCTTACTTTCCCTCTCACTGTCTATGTATGAGTCTCTCTCTGGTAAGTGCACATATGCTAAGGCAAAAACTTCTTTAAAAAAAAGCATTTGGTGGACCAGCCAGGTGGTGTTGTAGTTAGGACAGCTGGATCCCACATGACTGACGGTGAAGCTGGAGTTCCCCACATGGCGGCGGCTTGAAAAACAGGCTGGGCATGTGTACATGCAAGCCCCAAATTCCAAGAGGAGAGTAAAGGAGAAGGAATTGTGGTGTGGCCATGCCTCCTGGGGAGTGGTTTCTCATTCTCTCTCTTTTTTTCCTCTTTCTTTCTTGCCAGTGAGTGCACACATCCTATGGTAAATTAATAAAAATAAAATGGATATGGTAGATAAAATACTTAGAAAGGAAGCGCTATAGTAATCTAATTAACATTAAATAATTATGATTCAAGAATAAAAAAAATTGAGGTACTCACTGGAATGCTTAACTAAAAAAACAATAAATGACAATATAAGTGTTGACAAGAGTGAGGAGCAATAGTAACTTTTATACACTCTTGTGTATTATACTTCTTTTAAAAAGTTCACAAAAAAACTCCAAACAAAACAAAACAAAGCCCCCCAAAACCTTACAGAGGTAAAAACAGTTATCTTCTACTGTTAGATATTATTGTACCTGCCTGTGACAGCTGGAATGGTGTCAGCTGTCATATGGCTGTCAACTGGTTAGGGATGGCAGGGTAGAAAGATGTAAGGAACTTTTTTTTTCATGATGCAGCTGAGCACTGAACAACCAACCTGGAACAGCTCTACCTCGGGAATAATTGTGTCAGATAACGGTGTTTCTTACTGTTTCAGCTAATTGAGCTGGTATTTCATGTTAGTTATATCTGAAGGCATTCTAACTGATTTTTAGCTCTTAACATATCAAGAGCCAGGCCTGACTATCTAGATTATAGACTTTCTTTTGTAACATAAAAAGGCTACCATTTCCATCATTAAGGAGACATGCAAGTAGCTTGTATAACAAGGAGGAAGGTGTAACATGAGCAGGGTTCATGTGAGAAAGACTGGAGAAACCCATTACTCCTTGTACCCCGGTACAAGGAACTATGGAAATAGAGAAGCAGAGATGAGACATTTACTACTATCTCAATTAACTAAATCTTGCACAGATGGTGGCATAGTAGACAGGATACATAAAGCATCACATCCTTGGTACCAATTATTATTTTATATTCTAGGCTAACCTTATAGTGTAGAAAAAGCTGTGCTTACTTGTGGGAGACTGTATCAGTTCTATAAGGACTGTGCAGGCAGAGGGAGGGCTTCAGAGGATTTTTTCTTTTTTTTTTTTTTTTAGAGAGAGATTTTTGCTATAGGGCACATGTACTCACCAGACACACACACACACACACACACACACAGTTACTATCACAAAATTCATGTGTGAATTTGGTTGAGATAGTATTAAGAAGCTGGAAACAATCACCTTTGGGAGGAGATTAGGATTAAGGTTGTCAGGGTGAAGCCTCTATGACTGACCTCATGTTGGGTTTATAAGAGGGAAAGGAGACTGAAACAGAAACATACTCTGTTCTGCACTTGCTCTGTCTTGCCCTCTTCCATGTTACTTGGCAACAAGAGAATATCCTTACTAGATGCAGCTCCTGGACCTTGGATCTTGAGACCATGAGCTAAATAAATCTCTATTCTTAAATATTCCAGGTTCAGGTATTTTCTGATACTAGCAGACAACACTACCACATTTGTTATGAGTTTATTACTAGAGATCAGAATCTCAAATCCCACAATTCTCCTGATATAAGGAGACAAAAAGTTAGCCATGAATTTGGATAAGGAGCTTGCCAGAAAAGATACGAGTAGAGGAACAGAGTAGCCCTTTATCCAAGGACTTTTGGACAGACCACTGGGATTCACAGCCAATCCTAAACAGATTTGAAGCACTATTGAGGGATGGATGTGAGTCCAGACTAATAGACAGGACAACTTGGCCCTGATCAAGCTGCAGAACAGGTCAACAGTTAGTTCTTTGGTGCAAGTACTAATAATGAATAGCATTGGGGCCACTAGTGACCAGTCAGACAAGGAAATATGGTTCATTAAGGGCAAAAAGAGCTGCACAAAATCACTTGGTACACATATTCTCTTCCTGTGCCAACAAAGAATACAACAAATCATTTCACAGGTGCAGATGATACTTTGGGAAGAACCAAAACAGGGTAAGGTACTCTGAAAAACAGAGAGACTAAGTAGCCCCAAGAGCCTATCTAAACCAAGCATTATATGTATTTTTGTACTTCTTTGACATTGGTTTTAATTTTTGCTCCATTATTACTGACTGTCTGACTAAGACAGATTATTTAAACTTCATGAGCTTCAGCTGACTCTTCTAGAGAATGAGAATAAAGTGTACATTAGAAATGCTGTGAGCATTACAAGTTACATACTGTACATAAGATTCCAAACACAGACTGGACTAGATATATTACTTTAACACAATCCATATGACTTGACTGTGCTTTTTTTCTCTTTGGAAGACTGAGTAGAAATATTCTTACACATGGGAGCACACACATGCTTTATCTCAGGCAGAAGATTGGTTTGGTTATCCTGAGGTGAGCTGTGAGTTAGAAACCGAGCAATGGACATCCTTGGCGTGGTCTGTCCTGGCTGATTCTAGGAGTGAGAATGCTTTGACATCGAACTACAGTTCTGACAAAATCAAATTATGATTGACCCAGAAAGGGGGAGAAAACAGAATCCTAATGCAAGGGAATCAATTTGACCCAGCTCTGGGTTGGCTGGGGAGTATGAGAGGAGAGGAAAACTCAAGAGTAGTTGAATTCCTCATAGGACTTTCATCCCTCCATCATGAAGAAAATGTCCTATAACCTCCCTTACACTTTTCATACCAAATACTCAACCTTCCCTTGTATGCAGAGAATCACTTACATTACACTCTCAAAATAGTTCTCAATTCAATCTTTCCACATATCCATAGTGCATAATATAGCTTTTCAAAGTATGCATGCAGTATGTGGCAATCAAATCAAAGACATTACCATATGCATCACATTTAATAGAGAACTTGGTATTCTTGTGTTTGTTAAGTGAGAAAGCACCGTCTTTCTTCTCAATTTCTCCATCTTGTCAGAGTTTGGGTCATGCATGGACACACATCTGGTGTGTTTTTTAAACTGCTGGGGCTGGGATTCAAGTCTTGGCCAGTCGTGTGAGATCCGGCTTCCTTAAGCACTAGGCCACAGGGCTGGTGCAAAAATTGCCTTAAAACAAAAAGTACTATAGGCTCCAATAATATATTTCTATATCTGAGACCTTTCTAGAAGTACTATGTTACTTCCAGTGGTCTCTTCCAATCTAGCCTTTTTTTTTTTTTTTAAATCAAACATCTTGAAATTCTTCTATGTTATTTCCAATCACCCAATTTCAAACCCACTTTCATATTTCTAGTTTGTTTTGTTATAGCAGTACCCTACACTACCAAAATCTTTATTACTAGAGTTCTTTAGAGAAACAGCATCAGTAAGATGTGTGTATGTGCACACATGTATGGGGAGAGAGAGAGAGAAAGGAGAGAGAGAGAGAGAGAGAGAGAGAGAGAGAGAGAGAGAGATTTCTTTCAAGGACTTAGCTCATATAACTCGAGAGGCTAACAAGTTCAAAATGTGAAGGGCAGGCCAGCAAGCAAAGAAAGACCCAGAAAAGTGTGGCTATTGCAGCCATGAGTCTGGAGGCAGAATTCCTTTAGCTTGGAGGGACCTCATTCTTTTCTCTTAAGGTCATCAAATGATAGAATGAGGCTCATTGACTTTATGAAGGGTTATCTGCTTTACTTAAATCTATTTCTTTAAATTTCTAAAAATTATCTTTATAGCAATATCTATATTGATGTTTGACCATACATTCAGGTATAATAGCCTAGCCTATTGACACTTAAAATTAACCATTTTTTTTCTCGCTTTCTGTCTCTCTGTCTCTCTCTTTCTGGCGAGCGCATGCGCCCAATAGCAAAAAAACCTCTCCAAAAAAAAAAAAGAGAACCATTTCAACTGTAAAAAAAAATACTCATCTTTTGATATTTCACTCCTAATTGAAATTTAGTCTAAGAAGGGAAAGAGATCCAAATTTAAATTTAGCTATACTATTACTTAATTCTGAAGATTCCCTCGTTATTCTTTAACTAAAAGTACATAGAAAAAAGTGGCAAAGTTTGACTTCCAGTCTCATTTTATTTTTTGTCTATAAACTTTGGGGGTGTATTAAAATAAACACTTTGCATGTGTGTGTGTGTGTGTGTGTGTGTGTGTGTATGTGTGCATGTGTGTGTAGTAATATGGGGAAAAAAGGTACAGTGAAAAAGAAGATAGAGGGTGAGGAGGAGGTGGAAGGAGGAAAAGAAAGAGATGTATAGTGTCTCTTTATATTTCACAAATTATAAAATCATGGAATCTATAGCTGTTTGGTTTTTTTTTTTCAAAATTCAAATGAAGGACTCAGTAGAGACAGACTGGTTGGTGGGAAGGAAGCTATGGTGGATGGGAGCAGAAGAGAGAATGCTAGCTCCGGCTCATCTTTCATAGTATACAGTATGTGAAAAAGATTGCAAGATTGCTAACATTTCAATCAATCCTTTACCTTTTAAAAGAAGCATCTATAATCAGTGTCATTGCTGTTTCAAATCAGAAGTAATTTGCATTACTTCTTTTTTTTTTTCTTTTCTTTTTTGGAGAGGTTTTTTATTTTTTTTGCTATAGGGTGTGTGCGCTTGCCAGAAAGACAGAGGGAGACAGAGAGATAGAAAGCAAAAAATCACCCCCCAGAGGGGATGGCCACGCCACAATCCCTTCTCCTCCATTCTCCTCTCAGGATCTTGGGCACGCACGCACACACGCCCGGCATGAGTTTTAAGCCACTGGGTCCGGTACACGAACCGCGGTTGACTACATGGGAGTCCAGGGACATAACCATTACCCTAACTGTTGGTCCCCTGCGTTACTTCTTTTAAGCAGGATCAGTATTTAGCAGCAGAATAATACTCTCTATGCAAATTGGAAAATTATAATAACACTCATATTTTTAAAAAGGTTATTTCTTTTGTGAGAGTAAGAGACAGAAAGTCAAGTGCCTTCAACATGGTCTCATGGTGTGCTATCCACCCCCCTCACCTCTCACCACCCGCACCCCAGCAACAATCCTCACAGCTAGCCCTTATCAGGGACACTCATGTCTGGCACGCACAAATCCATCAGGAAACTGAACCCACTGTCTTCCATATGGAGCCAGCTTGCTTGAGCGATGCATCACTCGAGCACTGCTATACCACCCAGCTGGCCCAAAACTCCTATTTTAAATAATTGGACAATTGTGGGAGCAATGAGGACTATAAAAACTAAAGTTTGAGAAGATAAAGAACTCTTCCAGGCAAGCTGTATATTACTGATTTTTTGTTAAACTTTGGAGATTCAGGGCAGAGCTACAGATGGAGCTTGAGAGAGCCAGACTGGAGACACAGTGGTAATGTGCTTCTCAAACAAAGCTGGGTTTAAATGGAAGATTGCAGGTTTGGCTTCCCCATCACCCTGCATATGCCTTGCCTGTGCCTGCAAACAGAATGAAATCTCCACTGACTGCAGGATCTAAGGATGCAATGTTTTATGGAGCAGATAAGCCTATAAACACAGAACTGGCCTCTTAAGTAATTTGTGTAAGGCTAAAGAGTAAACCAATATCTCTGAAGGGAAGAACTGAATGTTCTGAAATATTTCAGGGAAGAGGAAACAGACCTGACAAACTCCAAATCAGAAACCCACAAGAGTAATACTTAAGGAACAGAGATAAATAAAAGATGGATTGAGTCTAATTAAGCTTGCAACCCAGCCCCAATACAGCTAAATTGTTTATTGGATTCAAGTGATTAAACCCTAAACCTGCTCTAGGGTGAAATACTATCAGAGCTCTCCAAGGTTCTTATGTACACATTGCCTAGCATACAATAAAAATTAAAGGAACATGGGAAGAGGCAATGAGAGCCGAGCCACAGTAATTTGTCTATTATAGTTAGCAGAAAAGACCCATAAAGTAATGGTGATTAATACGTTAAAGAGAATAGAAAGCAAGATAAAAATATAAATAGTGTACATTCCAAAACTGAGAAATATAAAATCTGACATTAAGAACTCATTGGTTTACCAGCAGACTGATCACAAAAAGAGAACTGTAAGAACAATTCAATTAAAATATCACATATTTGATATCTCATATATCAAATATCTATCTACCATCTATCAATTATCAATTTGGATCCTCAGAAGGAACGAGGGAAGAGAAGCAACAACTAAAAATAAATAAATGAGAATTTTTTAAAATAATGAAAGATCTCAGCCCACAGATTCAAGAAACACATAAAACCCCAAAGACAATAAATAATAGTAATTAATACAATCAATAACTCTTGGGGGGACCAGCAGTTAGCGTAATGGCTATGTTGCTGGACTCCCACATGGTTGACCAAGGTTCGCGTCCCGGACCCGGTGGCTTAAAACTCACGCCGGGCGCGTGTGCGTGCGTGCCCAAGATCCTGAGAGGAGAATGGAGGAGAAGGGATTGCCGCGTGGCCATCCCCCCGGGGGGTGATTTCTCACTTTCTGTCTCTCTGTCTGTCTGGCAAGCATATGTGCCCTATAACAAAAACCTCTCAAAAAAATAAAAATAAAAAAATAACTCTTAGGGGAAATGAAAACTGCTGATAACTAAAGAGAAAGAAAAAAAAACCTTAAAAGTGGCTAGAAGATAAAAAGGTCCATTACTTTTTTTTTTGTAGAGGTTTTTGCCTTAGGATGCATTTGCTCACTGGAGGGAGAGAGAGAAAGAGAAAGTGAGAGGGAAAGTGAGAAATAACCTCCCAAGGAGGATGGTCATACTGTAATCCCTTCTCCTCCGTTTTCCTTCAGGATCTTGGGCATGCACACACATGTGCACCTGGTGTGAGTCTCAAGCCAATGAATCTGGGACTTGAACCATGGTTTGCAATGTGAGAGTACAGAGTACAGCAATATAAGCCCTACACCATCCGATGACCTGAAGCTATATTACCTTTAAGATAACCCTGGTGGTTGAAAATCTTCCTAATCTGGGGAAAGATGCCAACTCTAGGTACAGAAAGCACAGAGGTCTCCAGTCAAGTTCAACCTAAAGAAGAGTTTACCAAGACATATAAATAATCAAACTGTCAAAAATTAAAGACAAAGAAAACACTCTGAGTCCAACAAAAGATTAAAAAACACAACACAGGGGCCAGCAAGTGGCATGGTGGTTAAGGACATTGGACTCCCACATGGCTGAAGGTGGTTCAAGTCCAGGACCTAGTGGCTTGCTTTCTCACTTTTTCTCTCTCTCTCTCTCTCTCTCTCCACTCTCTCTCTCTCTTTCTTCCTCTCTGGTCAAATTAAAATAAATAAATAAATAAAGTTAAATAAAATAATTATTTAAATTATTTAATAAAGAAACACACACAACACACACAAAGGAGTTTCCACATGACTGTCAGTGTATTTCTCAAAAGAAACTCTGTAAGTTAGGAGAGAGTGGGCTGATATCATTGAAGTACTGAAGAAGAAAACTGTCAACCAAGAAAATTTAATCCAGCAAAACTGTCCTTCCAAAAACAAGGGAGTAACAAAAATTTCTTCTAGACACAGAAAAGCGAAGGGAGTTCATCACATGAGGCATGCATTAAAGAAACTGGTAAAGGAAGTTCTTGTGGCTGAAATAAATAACATAATACATAAAACTATGCAGGGAAATTTTCAGCCATGTAGAACTATGTTTAATTAATTAATTTTTAACTTAAAAAATGTTTCCAGCACATGTAGAGAGAGAGAGAGAAAGTAACCCCCAACAGGGTGTGGTCAAGCCACAATCCTCATCCCTCCATTTCCTGATCCCATCAGTGTATTGGGCATCCAATTCCAGCAGTGTATTGGGCATCCAATCCCAGCAGTGTATTGGGCATCCAATCCCAGCAGTGTATTGGGCATGTGCCTGGAATGCTTTCTAGCAACTAGAGCTGGGATTTGAACTAGTTAGCCAGGTGAAATCTAACTCCCAATGACAGGGCTTAATCACTGCACTATGGGGCCAGGTGCCATTATTTTTAAAAATATGCCTCTGGACCTTTTTATTTTTCTTCTTAAATTTTTGTTTAGCCTAGGTTAGTTATTTTGATTGTGCCTCACGACTGTCATAGACTTTCTTCATTCTCTTACATTCCTCTTTTTATCTTTTGCTCCTCCTTATGGAATAATTTCAAATGTTTTATTTTGAGCTCATTCTTTCTTTAACTTTATGGAACTTGCTATTGAAACTTTCTATTGAATTTTTCAGTTCAGTCATTATATTTTTCATCTCTAATTTCTATTGGTGTTTTTTTATTTCTGTTTTTTATTTCATTTTATTCATGCATTTTTTCTCAATTTTATTTAATTTTTATCCATATATTTTGTAATTCACTAAGCTTCTTTAAAAAGGTTATTTTGAATTCTCCATCTGCATTGCATAGATGCTCCTTTCTTTAGGGGTGCATTGTTGGAGCTTTGTTAGTTCATTTTGAAGTTGTCATGATTCCTGGTGTGTGTGAAATCCCTGTGCCTTGTGTTGGTATTTACACATGCGAATAGGCAGCCAATGTTTCTGGCTTTTACGAGCATTCTTTGGCAGTGATAGACCTTTCCTATTTAGTCTAGTCTGTAATTTTAGTTAGGCTATCTGATAACCAGCCTGCCCAGGCATAGCTTGCTTTTGGGATTTCTATATGGTGGGCTGCTGTCTTTGCCCTGAATTTAGGGGGACAGCAGAATGGGCTTTGCTATTCAGTAAGACCACCAACTGAGCTCTGCAATCAGGATGAACTACTGGATAGGTACTTCGGTGGCCCACGATTTGGCCTGGGCCATAGAGAGTATATTTCTTGGTCAGATGGTACTACACTTTGAATTCGGTAGTTGGACAGGGTTACAGGATGGGGCTCCTGAAGTTAAGTGGAATTACTGATTGGAATAGATAGGACCAGTTGCACTCCTATAGAAATGCATCATTGTTTGCCTCCCTGCCTTTGGGTGTGCTGTGAGGCTGCACTGAGCACTGTTTAAACTCCCAGGTATAGTGCAATCAGCCTCTGCTCTTTGCTGAAATTTGCTGTACCAGTTTTCTCCCTTTCTTTGTAGGGTCTGGGGGTGGGCTTTGAGACCACACCAAGCTCTAATTAAACTCCCAGCTGTGGTATATCTAGCCCCTGCTCTTTGCTAACATTCACCACAGTGGTTGTTTCTCTTTTAGGGTAGGGCCCCAGAGTCTTGTTGAAGGCTGATTCTGTAGGCTGGCCATGTAGGCATTCATAATAGGTAGGATTTCCCACCACTTCTGGAAGTGATCAGCTCACCTTTGTGCATCACTATTAGATGGTATCTTCGATCAGGTGCTGCTGCTATCAGATACTCAGAGCTACCACCAAGAAACACACACTTGTTATTATGGGCCCTGCATCCCTACCTTGTTTTTACCCGATCTGACGTGGTCTAACTGTGCCTTTCCTTCTGTGTCCCCTGTGAGGTAAGACCAGAGTAGGCTTTCAGGGAAGCACCTTACAAGCTGGATAATATCTTCCTCAGATGCTCCTTCCCCTGTGTAGGAAATGTGGTCCTAGGGACTCTACTTTGTGTGGAGAGGTACCTCTTTGCAGGAGGTGAAGAAGTAATACAATCAAAGTGAAATCATTTCTCTTACCTTTTCCATACAGTTTATAATTTTTCTGTGGATATGCAGGTGTCTCAGGATTTTCTCTCTCTCTCTCTCTGTCTCTTTTTTGGAAGGTATTCTTGTTTTTGGATTTCTGCTAGTTGAACTTTCTATAGGGAATAGTAAAGACTTCACCCTATTATTCTGTCCTCATGTGGCAGACATACACTTTATTAATTTTTTTTTAATTGCCAAAGGACACATGCACTTGCCAGAGAGAGAGAGAGAGAGAAGGTGAGAAAGCACCCCTCAATGGAGTGTGGTCACTCTGCAATCCCTTCTCCTTCATTTTTTTTTTTATCCTGTCAGGATTTGGGGCATAAACACACATATGCCTGGAGTGTTTTTAAGTCACCCAGAACCAGGATTGGAACCACTATCAGTCATGTGGGATCTAGCCAACTAGACACACTTTAATTTTAAGTACACAGAAAAATTAAAAAGTAAATGTATAGGTTAAGATAGACCATGCAAAGGGGCCAACAGATGGCGTGGTGGTAAAAGCACTGGTTCTCACATGGCCCACCATGGTTTGAGTTCCAGACCTGGTGGCTTGAAAATCATGCCAGGCAGGAGAGTAGGAGAGAAGGGATTGAGGCATGGCCATATCCCGGAGGATGACTTCTCATTTTACCACTCAGCATTTCTCTTTGTCTTTCTCCAGCAAGTACACACAGCTATGGGAAAACAAACACACAAACAAACATGCAATCACTAACTGAAAAGAAGGTTGACTAGTAGATTTGATGTAAAAGAATTAGAGATAAAGACAGTTTTCATAATGCTAAAATGGTTGATTTTCTAGAAAAATATAATAACATTAAATTTCTTAAGCTCCAAAATACATACATAAAACTTGACCTACCTAAAAGGAGGAATAGACAAGTCTACATTACACTTGGATATGTTAACAAATATTTCTAGGAAATGATAAAGACAAAGAAATAAGTAAAGATATAGAAAACTTGAGTAAAATAATGAGCAACTATGTAATGGCTATGTCCCTGGACTCCCATGTAGTCAACTGTGGTTCAAGTCCTGCACCCGGTGGCTTAAACTCATGACGAGCGTGTTTGTGTGCGTGCCCAAGATCCTGAGAGGAGAATGGAGGAGAAGGGATTGCAGCATGGCCATCCGCCTGGGCGGGGGGGGGGGGGGGGGGGGGGGGCGTGTGATTTCTTGCTTTCTGTCTCTCTGTCTCTGTCTCTGTCTTTCTGGCAAGTGCGTGTGCCCTATAGCTAAAACCTCTCAAAAAAAAAAAAAAAAAAAAAAAAGGGTTGGAATCATACAGAACATGTTCTCTGACTGCAGTAGAATTAACTAACTAAGACAATAATAGAACATTTTTAAATGAAAAAATTATGTACCATGTTTCTAAATAACCCATGGAGAAAAATAATAAAATATTTTGAGTTGAATAATAATGAATATATAACAGGTTAAAAATCTGTGGGATGCTGCTAATGCAAGACTTAAAGGGAAATTTATAGTTTTAAATAAGAAAGGTTAAACACAATAATCTAAGCTTTCATACCAAGGAACAAGTAAATGAGCAAATCAAGTTCAAAGAAAGAGTATAATCGATAAGGAACAGGAACATGACAGGTACAAAGAGAGTAAAATCATAAAAGCCAGAAATTAGTTCTTTGACAATATTAATGGAATTGATCAACTTTTGTAAACATAGGCCAAAAAAAGAGAAAACACAACTATTCAATATCAAGAATAAAGAAGGGAATACTATTAGGGATACTACAGAGATGTAAAAAAATAAGTGGATATTTAGGAAAATTTTATAGCAATAAATTTGATAATTTAGATCAAATAGAGAAATACAGCTTTCCAAGATTGCCTTAAGAATTAATGAAAATTGTGAATGTTGCTTATGTGTATGATGCTAAATAAGTTGAATCTAAATTTAAATGGTTTTCTTACAAAGAAAAATACCTGGTCTAGATAACTTCACTGCTGAATTCTTTTAAATAATTGAAAGGGAAGAAATAATAGTAATTGTATGTAAACACTTAGAAAACAGAGGACAGAATACTCTCCTATTCTTGTACAGGGCACTGTTATAGAGTGCCACTGAACGACCACCAAAGCCAGATTAAGTTTAAAGGGAGTATTTATTAGCTGGCCAGCAACTACAGTCTGAGGCTCAGGGTGGGGTGGGGTGAGGGGAGTCTGAGAGTCAGAATTGTCAGAACTGCAGCCCCAACCGAAGTTTGAGTAGTCTTTTTATAGGGGGTCAGTTACCAGGGGTTTCTATGCAAGCAGTTACAGAAGCTGAATCAAGCAGGTTCATTATTTCCGAGGAGAGTGGGGTTTCCATGCAAGCAGTTACATTGCTAAACAAAAGGGTTTCAGGCTAGTTAGCAAAGACAGTAGCAGGTACAGGATGTTGTCCCAGATACAGTTTTCTATATGACTAGCACAAGTTATTTTCTCATGGGAAGAACAAGCAGGTTTATAGAAGCAGCCAGGCATGTTAGGGAACAAAATGGACAAACAGTTGTTCATGTGCAAGATCTAATATGCAGCCTTCCACATTCTCCCCTTCTGATTTGGAGAATCAAAAAATTGATTGAGAGAAGGTGAGGGACTCATAGCGGGAGTGGAGAACCATGAGCCTGACAGATTGGATCCATTTCTGAATGAAGTTAATGGGAAAACAGAGGACACAAGAGCCAAAGAGAAGGGCAAGGAGGAGAAGTAGGGCAGGACCCGCAACAGTAGAGATGAGGGTGGTGAGCCAGGGAGACCAATTTCCCTCAGAGGAGCGGTGCCCCTCACAGTCTAGAAGACGTTTGTGAAGCTGGCTCAGGCTGTTCCTAACGACCCTGGAGTGGTTGGTATAGAATTGAGGCCCAGGCCCACAAGGATGGGCCACAGAGGCCTGGCAGGATTGGGAGGATGAGAGACAAGGTGCTTCTGAATGGTAAAAAGAATACAGGGGTCCTTACCCCAGACATAAAGGTGAAGACTGTAAGAATGGCCACCTTCCCAGGTGTCCACCCAGTGATCTAGGGGTTGAACCGCAAGGGGGTTGCAAGTGCCAGCGGAGGAGCAGGCACCAGTGGTCTAGAGAGGATACAAGTGTAAGAGGGAAGTTTCTGTGAGGAGGGGAGGGCAGGAGGAAGGAGGAGAAGTATCAGGAAAGTTAGTGCAATTTTTGACCTTGAGGAGATCTGAGGAAGGCTGAAGTCCCCATCTCTAGGTCCTGGAGGCAGCAGCATTAGGGAGCCATGCAGTGGGCTTCAAGTGGGAGCGATGAATCCAATGATGCTTCCACACAACCTTGACAGCAGAAGGGGTGCTCAGGATCTGTCCCAGTGAGGTCAAGGGTGCTGAGAGTGTGGTGTAGACTCTGCTGGGGCCGGGCAGTGGCTGTGGACGAGGTGGTGGGTCTCAGTGAGAGTTTCTAGAAGAGCGTTCAGAGACTCTGTCCAGATTTGGATCCCAAGTAGGTCAAACAGTTGGAAAAGCCTGCTCGATGGTGACAGGGTCAGCAGTGGGCTGCCATTGGCATCCAGGATAAGCTTATAGCCTTCCCACGGGTTTTCTCTCCTCAGTGGTAAAGAGAGTCCAGAGGAGCTGCTGGCAGTCGTCCCAGCTAGGCTGATGGGTGAAGAAAATAGTCTTGAGGAGAGAGATTAATTAAACCTTGTGGGTTTTGAGAGAAGGGGAAATTGTAGTTTTTCCAGTTTACAGGTCACTCGTAGAGAAAGGGGAATAAACCATAGAGAGCTGCCATCTGGACCTAGTTCAGAGGGTCCCATTGCTTGGGGGGAAAAACGGGCAAGGGGGCCAAGGCCCCATGGGACATGTCATCCCCCTCAGCTGGTTTCTTGCCCATGGAGAAGTCCTTAGGTTTTGGCACATAAGTAGATCCAGATCGAGTATGGGGAGGACTAAAAGGGTTATCTTTCTGGGCAAGAGGTGCAGTTTCTGGTTCACTTGGGGCCTCTTCATTTAGTTGCAGAGAGGAGGCCTGAGTACCTGTTCTGTGATGACCCGCTCAAGGGTCCTGGGGACTATTGGCCTGTCACTTGGTAATAGCGACTATTTGTGGGCCAATTTTTCTTCTTCTTGAGTGTAGGAGGGCGAGGATGGGAGGACAGAGTCTGGGACGGCTACAAGAACTTTTTGTTGTTGGTGACTGTACTTTTAAAAATAACCTTAACCTGTGATTTAGACAGAAATTAATCTTAGTCGCTTTAAGAGTTACCTGAGGCTTGTCCAGTGAGATTGTCAGATGTTCACAGGGAGCCTTAGAGGTCTTGGGCCCCATCAATCCTCAGTTTCGAAAGCCAGCATGGACGTTAGAAGTCCTGAGCTCCCTTCAGAGCTCAGTGCATTTTGTCTCTAGTGATCAGCTCCACACTTGGGGACAAAGTCTCAGTGGGAAACATGAGGATGCCAGTCATGGGCATTGTTTAACACCCGGGATGCCCACTTTGGAAACAGAGTTTCTTTCAAGGCAGAGGCTCTAATCTTCCTCCGGATCCTGCCCTCGAGGAAGTTCCCAGCCTTTAGGATTACCACGAGTGACCACTGGGTGCTGTTTAAGTGAAAGTTAAATCAAAGCCTAAGGTGACTTGCCAATTAATTATAACATTTTTTTGAGTTATTTGAGAATTTTCTGCATCATATTAATTGTATGGCTTTCTTCTTCTGAACTATAAAGTGCTAATTTCCTCAAATTGAACTGAAAATGTAAATTTAATGTCACATTTTTATTTCAATTGTAAAAAAAAATTAATTTTATCCCCATTTAAGGAAATTTAATAATCTTTTATAATATGACAGAGATGGAGTTGGCAAATAGTCTATTTGCAGTGGCAAGTAGACTACCTTAAATATACCTGAAAACATATAAAAATCAGAAATACATTAAATAATAATGGCATTAAGCCAATTTTAAGAGTAAAGCAATTATAATTCCAAAGTGAGTTAAAAGTCAGCTTTAGTGTAATACAAGGTAGAAGAAAGAAAACGTCATGTTCAATTTAGCTCCCTGTCCATAGCAGATGCACAGATCCTAGTCCAGCAACAACTACCTGGACAGACATGTCCAGCTTTGTCCACTCCAGAAAACTTTTCTTCTGGAATGACTGAGAAAACAATTATGTGTCAGGCAGGGATTCTTACATATTTAAAATGAGCTTTTACAGTAATAACTTTAAGATAAGTTTCCTTGGGGAATGTGCAGATTGACTGTAATAATGAAGAGATTGAATTATTGGAGAAATGTCTCTTCCAGTGCAATGTTTTTTGTTCTCACTAACATAACTATAATTTTTGGTACTGATCTTTTCCTTTTCTGTTTTCCATTTCTATGAGGATTCATAGTTCAGTATCAAGTTCCCTTTACCATCCTTATTCTTTGCCTTTTCTACTTGTTCAGTTCCTCTTACAGTTGATATTATTGGAATCCATAACCTGGATTTGTCTGTTTGTTTTTGTTGTTGTTATCATTTGTTTTATTTTTTGCCTTTTGTTTTTTCCAGATTAAGGGCAATGAAGCCAGGTTACAGTGATTGAAGATTTCACCTTCTCAGAACATATGAGATGATAAGGTTAGGCCTTAACAATTTTATTTGGATGACCTGATTCCTTTGAGCAGTGTTGCTCTCTGGTCTAAGCAAGCATGGTCTTTGTCGCCAGGAAACAGTTCAGGGGCTCTGAGTTTTGGAGAATATTCATCAAAACTTCCTAAACTGTTTCTTTAATGCCTGGAGCTGAAAAAGGCTAGCAGTACTTCCCACATGTGCCTGTATGTGAGTCCAGGTCTCTATTTCTCTGTTTGGGGGCATACTCAGATCTTTTTACTCTGTAGGGATGGCATTGACCAGATACCCATAAATGTCAGAATTTGATCCTTTGGGATCATCTCAGGGTCCCTTATCCTGCGCTGGTTTCTAAAGGGCTAGCAGATAGCTCCTGCTGGCTGGTGTGGTATTTATTTCATAGAATTCTATGACATTGGGACACCAAATGGCGGTGGCATGCTGATGTTGTGATTCAGCCATGTCAGAAGCAAGAAAAGCTTGTGGTCTGGTTTACCAACAGTAGCCACTTCCCTTTGGCTTGGACCACTTGCACACACGTTAGCCCTCTTCTCTGTTCTCTGCTTCTGGCTGACAGTACACCAGGGTTGGTGCCACCCTGAGGACTTTCTGAGACCTTTATTGCTTCTGACCGACATGGTGTCATCGAGCTTTCCTAGCCTGTTGTAAAGTATGCTGGGCCATGCTCCTTGAGTAAATAGGGCAGCTCTTCTTGCTCTACTCTCAGGCCTCTTGCCTCTCCTGACTACTGGTGGTAGGGTGTGGAAGGAAGGAAGGGCTGTGGTGTAATCGACATTGAAAACATTTATATTCTTTTTTTAAAATTATTTATTTAATTTTCTTTGTTATTATTTTTTAATTTGACCAGAGAGACAGAGCGTGGGAGGAAAGTAAGAAAGAGGGGGAAAGTAAGAAAGCAGGCTATCGGGTCTGAGACTTGAACCATGGTCAGCCATATGGGAGTCTAGCACCTTAACCACCATGCCATCTACCAGCCCTGAAAACATTTACATTTTAGGAATGATAAAATCATAGCCTAAAATTTTTAAGAGAAGAGGAAGTTGAAAGATGTTTCCCTATGTTTATGCTATACAGTTTGGGATAGTAATTTCTATAACATACATACTAGAAAAATCAGTCATCATTCACATTTCCATATACTCTTTTTTATTTTTTTGGAGAGGTTTTCGCTATAGGGCGCGTGCGCTCGCCAGACAGACAGAGAGAGACAGAGAGACAGAAAGCGAGAAATCACCCCCCGGGGGGGGGGTGGTCACGCCGCAATCCCTTCTCCTCCATTCTCCTCTCGGGATCTTGGGCACGCACGCACACGCGCCCGGCGTGAGTTGTAAGCCACCGGGTCCGAGACGTGAACCGCGGTCGACTACGTGGGAGTCCAGCGACATAGCCATTACGCTAACTGCTGGTTCCCATTTCCATATACTCTTAAGTAAGACCTACATTTATGGATGTCATCAAGAAAGCACAGTAACAAGCTTTGAAAGAGTCATTGAAAGCCAGTGTTCATGGGGACATGATGGATGATCTAGTGTCACGAGAAATCTTGTAACTAATACTAAATAATATAGTGAACTGCGGAGGTCGCAAGATCTATGTATATTGATAAATAACTGTACTTTTATGGACCCATGAATTTTGCTGTATATTTTCTTTTATTTTTTTCTCTTCTTGCTAGGAGAAACAGAGAGATAGAGATGAGAGAGAGAGAGAGAGAAAGAGTACTCTTTAGTGGGGCATGGTCACACTGTGATCCCTTCTCCATTTTTCCGTTGTGTTGGAATTTGAGGCGCACACACACACACACACACACACACACACGCGTGCGCGCGCGCTCAGTGTGTTTTTCAGTCTGCCAGGGCCAGGATTCAAACTGTAGTCAGCCATGTGGAATCCAGCTAGAGAATCCAGCCCAGTCATACACTTTATGCTATTTTTAATAAAATTGCATACATAAAAGGTAACTTAGAAAAAGACTTTTTGGATGCTGTACAACATAGGAGTAACCCTAACAAAGAGAAACAGTAAAGAAAACTTTGGAGTTGATGGTTCATTTCCTGGCTTCTGAACCTCATCCTTGAGGCTGAAATCAGGTGTCTGAGAGTTCTCGATGTAAACTAGACCTGGAAGGCATGAAAAAGTAAGCTAAGACTGTAGTGCTGCCAGGATAGATGTTGGTCACTAATAAAAGAAAGAACGTAGTGAAGAACATGCAGCGTACTTCAAGTCTGTTGGTTGAGATTGGGCTGGAAGTGATGAAACTGGTGAGTTGCGAGGAGGCTGGGGCACAGCAGGACAAGCAGTTCCTTTACACTGTTCAGAAAAAAGACCAGTACGTGTTTCCTGTGGAAACAGCTTTGTGTCAGGTGTGGCCAGAGCCCTGGGGCAGAAAATGCACCATTAGAGGAACTAAGAGCAGCTGGAAATAAGAATGAATATTCCTTAAAGGCAGAAACTCACTCTTATTTATCATTGGAACCAGAGAATCTATCTCATGGTCTATTATTTATTTTATTTATTTATTTTTTAATTTTCTTTCTCTTTCCTTTTTTATTAATTTTCTTTTTTTAATTAGTGTTTTTTGTTTGTTTGTTTGTTTTGTTTTGTTTTTTTTGTTTTTCCCCACCAACTAAGAACGGCCATGTACCACCACCCACGGAATCGAGAAAGAGCTATCAATCTGTTAATCCTGTCTGTGTCCGGGCCGGGTGAGATTTCCTGTGTTGAGTCAAATTAAGCCACAGGCTCCATGGTCTAAAATATAACAAAAGCTCAAGAAATGCTTGTTGGAGGAATAAATAAAAATACTCAATGAAAGAACAAAGATGTTTCATTTTGAAGACTGGAAGAATGCAGAAGACAGATCTACTGATGTGGGTTTAAATTTCTATGAGTGTTCTGTTCCACTTAAATTGAAAGAAAATAAGTGAGTCAATGAAGTCAAATTGAAGTGTGGAGGTCATAGGAGAGAAAGATCAGTACAGGAGATAACATCCCTCTAAAGGAACATCAGGCTAGGTTTTGTTTCTCTTAAGAATGTCCATTCCACAGAAGAAGCAGGATCAAATCCACGTGCTGACTGGGAGATGATATTCTCTGTTACTGCTGGTGGGACCAGAGTTTTCTTTTCTTTCTTTTTTTTTCTTTACTATTTAGAGATATTTTTACTATGGGGCACTTACACTGGAAAGAGAGACAGAGAGAGAAAGAGAAACAGAAAATGGGAATTCATTCCTCAGAGGAATGGCCACACTGCAATCCCTTCTCCTCTGGTCCCCTCTCAGGATTTTGGGCATGCATGCACACAAGCCCAGCATGAATTTTAAGTTGCCAGGTCCAGAACTTGAACCACGGTCGACTATGTGGGAGTCCAGCAATATAATCATGATGCCATATGCTGGTCCCCATAATTTTTCTTATGGCTCAAAATGTAAGATTTAACTATCACGTTCCATCATGGTTTTCTTAATATTCCTTCCAGAGACTGAACAGTTCTGTTTCTATCAGTAATTTTCTCTGAAAACCCCCTGTTTTCCTGATTGTGTTGATAAGACAGAATCACATAATTCCATCTGGTCCTGCATCTGCTTGTCACCATCTGCATGTCCCTCAAGTGGGAGTCATCTTGTTCCCTGCAGAGCTTTCTATAACTAGCCCTGTAGATACTTCTCAGGAATTCTCACCTCAGATTCTGTTGCCTATTGGGTCTACTGTCATTTGAGTTGCGTTAAATAATTATTTTCTATAATATAAAGGTAGAAAAGTAGCTGCTTATCTATCCTGACACAAGTATCCAAAAGAGAGACTACAGAGAAAGGAAAGCTGAAAAGTGAATTGACCTGTATCCTAATTGCCTCCCTCCTCCACAGCCTGTTTCCTTTACTGGTGGTAATTACAGATTGGGATCATATCGTTCATGCTTTTAAATTGCTATATTATCAAATGGTTAGTAGAAGGCTTCTATGCAAAAGCATCTTTGAGGACGTTTTTACCAAAGCTACTTGACATGTCATATAAGGACCATACCCCCTCTGTAGCTCTTAATCATCCACCAACTTTTTTTAGTCAATCTAAATTCATTTGAATTTATTTCAAAGGCATGAGAGAGATTCTTTTCTTTTTTTTAAAAAAATTTGCTAGGGGACTTTTGAATTTCTGGAGAGAGAGACATAGAGAGAGAGCACAGGAAAGGGAGATAGCCGCATCTCCTGGGGTATGGTCACAATACAATCCTTTCTCCTCTATTTCTCCTTTTGGGTTCTGGGCATGCACATATGCCTGGCATGTTCTGGCATGTTTTTTTTTTTCCAGAAGTTTTTGCCTTAGGGCACATGCACTTTCTGGAGAGAAAGAGACAGATGGTGAGAAAGAAAGAGAGAAATCACCATTCTGCATGATGGCCATGCCACAATCCCTTCTCCATTCCCCTCCCAGGATCTTGGGCATGCATGCACACACACTTGGTGTGACCTTCAAGCTATCGAATCCAGGACTCAAACCATGATTGGCCATGTGGGAGTCCAGCAATGTAACCACTACACCATCTGCTGGCCCACCTGGCATGGTTTTACAAGCCTCTGGGTTGGGACTTGAACTGCACTGTTGATCTCGTGGTATCCTGCTACCTTAACCACAGTGTTGCCAGATGACTCAAAAAGAGATTATTTTCTAACTTACACTGTGAACTGTTAAACACTATTTGAATGTGATTTCACACAACAGTGTATTCTCCACCAGGCAGGCCAGTCACCATTTTGTTCTTGTCTGGATAAGGCTGTTGTGTTATCAATAGTTTACAGAACAATGCTTCCCTTTGGGATACAGTTCATAGCACACCCACGGCATGAGTAGTTGAAGTAGTTACTGGTCTCCATTCTCCTTCTGGTCATGAAAAACAGACAAGTTGCTATCAATATGTATTTTTTTTTGAGAGAGAGTTTTTCTTTAGGGCAAGTGTGCTCTCTGGAGAGACAGAGAGATAGAAAGCAAGAAAGCACCATCAGGGGGATGGCTACACCACAATCCCTACTGCTCCAGTCTTTTCGCAGGATTTTGGGCACACATGCACACATGCTGGCATAAGTTTCAAGCTGCCGGGTCTGGGACTTGAACCACGAACCACCACGTGGGAGTCCAGCATCTTAACCACTATGCCACCTGCTGATCCCAAGCTGCTATTAACTTTGAGATTCCACAGGGTGCCCCTCTTTCCACCTTCTTTTTTTTTTTTAAATGAGGATCTAGACTCGGTCTTTTATCCACACATTTTACTTCTTTTGCCTTCTTCATTCAACTTCTTCCCACCTTCCTTTCGACTTTACTTGTAAATATACAGATGTATCCTGGAATTCATAGAAATTTATAAATACCACAGAAAATAAATTACTAGAAAGCAAAGGAGGAGAGCACACTGTCCACATGACCTGTTTTGATGGCATAATCCCTGCATACCACGATTTACACACATAAATTCTGTGGCATAATTTGCAGATCTGGCCCTTTGAAACTAGACCCAGGTCCTCACTTTCAGCAAATGTGTGTGAGAATGAGGGCAATTTGCTTATATTCTTTGTCACTCACAAATAATGCAAACACATGTGTAACTATTATGTTTCAGTAGTGCTATCATAGAGCACTTAATAATGGGAAAAAAGCTGTTTCCATCCTCGTTTATAATACCAATTATGATTTCTAAAGAGTATGCTGGATTATTCTAAACAAGAATAGATGTAAATAACTAGATGTTGATTCCATTCTAAAAACATGTATTTTATTTTATAATGTTAGCAAAATTTAAAAATACTTATTACTGATACTTCTCTAATATTCCACTATAATAAAATGCTAAGATGTAATATACTTTCTGTATTTTTTAATCTCACAATCAGTACTTTTATTTTGTATTACTTTCATCATATTAATCAACATTGAGTTCCCTCTTCTCTGGCCTTCCCGTGTCTTCAGAGTCTGGCGCAATATGCCTCCGGTGTCTCCCTCTTATGCTTCTTTGAGACTATGTTTGAGTCTGACTTACGAATCTGGGGGAATGTGTCAGCTTTTGGGAAGTTGTAGTCATGTATTCATTTTTAGAATATTTAGGATTCGTAATGTAGATTACCGCAGACAGTACCTCAGAGAACCTGGAACAGTTCATGTTGCTCTCATTCTCTGCCCAATAGAGCAATTTCTTTTTGCCTCATAAGATAAAGCCCATTAGTCTCAGAATTTCTGGGAATGAAAAATTTAGATACAATTCATTTTTCCCTTAACTTCCTGACTTTTATAAATTGAAAGCAATATAACTTAAAACAACATGTTAAAAATAGATATAAAAGTTTGGCTGGCAATGTAGATAACGTTTATCAAACACTTTTTATGAACCGAGAACCCCACTAAAGACATTCCATGAACTATGTAATTTATCCTTTATAGCAACCTATGTGTAGTTACTCTTCTTATGCTCATTTTACAGATGAGCAAAGTGAGACTTAGAGAAGTGATTTTTGCCCATGAGAAATAGACAATAGATAGAGGGCAGAGGTTCAAATGCAGGCAATGTGACCCCACAAACCATATTCTATGCTATGTAGTTACACCGAGCAATTGCATGAGACAAATTTCCATAATGGCTTTTTAAATTTTTTAATAATTTTTCATAGTTTACTATAGGGCACATTCACTCACTGGAGAGAGAGAGAGTTTTTGAAGCCACTTGGTCTGGGACTTGAACCTCTCAGTCAGCCATGTGGGATCCAGCTGTCTTTGTCTTTACCACTATACCACTGACCGGCCACAGAGTAGCTTATTTAACCATTTAAATTCAAATTGTGAGAAATCATTTAACCTTGCTATGTCTCTGAGTCTTCATTTTTACAAGACAGGATAGGTAAAAGTGGTATTCCCCTCCCCAGAAGGTGCTTGAGAGAAAGAGAGAGAGAAAGAGAAAGAGAAAGAGAAAGAAGAGAAAAAGAGAAAGAGAAAGAGAGAAAGAGAGAGGGAAAGAAGGGATCCTTCAGTGGGGCATGGTCACACTGCAATCCCTTCTCCTCCATTTCTTCATCGTGTTGGGATATGGGGTGTGCATATACATGTTCCTGGTATGTTTTTAAGCTGTCATGATCAGGACTCAAACTCTGATCAGCTGTGTGAAATCTGGCTCCCTTAACCACTAGACCATGGGGCTGGCCCATGGTGGTCTTTTTTATTTTTTTGCAGTTTCATAATTGTATGAGAGATTCTGACTTAAAACCTTAAGACATTACACAAACTTTTCTAGAAAGCTTCTATGGCACTCAGCAACACATAGTTGCTGGATATACTACTGTGTGTGACTTTTACCCTGGAAAAATCCCACTTACAGATGTGTTACTCTCACCATCTTCTTTATTTGGATTTCAACTGTTGTCACAAAACACTTACATAAAACTAAGAAAATAGGGACATGATAAAAATATTAGGGGCTACTTAGGATACATACCAAAAGGTACTTTTATGAGCATTTAGAAGATGGGGATTTCCTAGGAGGTGGGAAATGAAAAGCCATTTCATCAGGATGGTTTCCACATACATATTTATAAGATTCCATGCATTTCTTGCTTCCCTAGCTTTCATGTACGACATCTATACAACCCATGAGGTGTAGGTGCCCACTCACTGATGTGCATATTCATGGGGAAAGATGCATAAAACATTGCACTTTTAAAATAAATTATATAATTAATTCAATTCATGCTTAATGAAAATAAGCTCTGTAGCTTTTGCATTTAGAGTTTCTCATCACTGTGATCCTCTTGTCAGGGTTCTAGCCACCTCTGGTGTACGCTTTGGCTCTTCATTTCACAGTGATCCTCAGGAAAGATGCAGGAAAATTAGAGATCTCATTGAATCACTTTTCAAGTGAATATTAGTTAATTTAGAGGGCTTAAGGGAAGCATAACCAAAGATTTAGATGGCAAAGGTCTGAGGATGACAGATACTGAATGAGAGGTGCCAATGTTGAAGAGGGGCTGGTCAAAGCAGAATGACAATTGCATTTGCCTGGTGTGGCCCTGAAGAAGAACAGAGACACGTACAAGAAGGACCCACACCGAGGGAAGGGTAAAAATGATATTCCTCTTATTCCTATGGGATTTTGTTTGTATACTTGCTTTATCAAATAACAATATTCTGCTACAATAAGTATTTGCTATTTTTCCATAGAAAAATATGGAAAAATCAGGTAGATTATAGAGTAAACAGCTAATGATGAGTTGCTTTAGTTAACCTAGAAATCAGTAACATTGGGTTTATGGGGAAATGTATTCTGCAAATCACTATAATACAGATGTTTTTTAAAAATGCAACCAGATAATAAGTTGGAGCTATTATCTGAGCCTGTAACAAGCACATAACTATGAGTAATTTATGCTAAACATAGTCCATTTTTATCTTAAATTTACAAAGTAATTTTGTAGCTGTGAAGGCTTTAAAAATACTGCATCTATTTTGCTTCTATTTAATATGTATTTATTAGAGGAATAATTTAGAGTAGGAACATTTCAGGAAACATTACATCTTTAGTTGTACCTTCTTTATTGGGTGAGTTCATTAAACATAATCAAATACAAGATGATTAATCAAAGATAAGTAACTTTATCTACTAGGATATATGATAGTTGGGTGTAGAGTTGGGCTAAGACATATTTTTTTCAACATATACTAAATACATTATGTGGTGCATAACACCTTGAAGACACTCAATAAAAATTGGTAAAAGAATGCATGGAATTTTGCATGTTGTACTGATATACAGTGATTGAATGTGCGTGTGTGTGAGCATATATATATATATATATATATATATATATATATATATATACGCACGCACACCATGCATGAATGAGAGGCTGGATGGAGGGGCGATGGTAGCTGCAGTGCTCTACACCGGGGCTCTCTGGGCCTGATCGTGTAGGAGGGTTCCTGATTAAAGTTCAGAGACGTCCCTGAGCTTGCCAGGCACACACCTGCCCATAATCCAGGGCTGCTGAAGCCTAGGGATGGACTGCAACGCAAAGACCCTGTTAGGGGTACTGTCTCTCTCCCTTTCCTGCACTCTTACTCTTTCTGTCTCTTGCTCTCACTCTCTCACTCATAGAAGAAATAAACTTAAAAAAGAATGCACAGATGAATGCATACAAGCATACCTATGTAAAGAGATCATTAGATCCAGTTATCCCAGAAAATACTTAGAGCTGAGGACTTGAAATCAAGTGGTGCACTAAGGAAGTGTTCTCAAGGGAAACCGGGACGAAGTGAAAGGACAAACTGATCAAGGGTCTGCTTTCAAGGAATGTTCTAGCCTCGGCCTTATTCCTCCTGGGACTGCAGTTTGTACTGCAGTTTGTCATCTGGGGAAAATGAATTGGGCATTTATGCTCAGCATGGATTGGGAAAGGCATTAAACACTTAGGCGCTCTGGCTCTCACTTGCAGGCAGCTCCACAGTCTAAGGGTAATTCTAGGGGCAGATGCAAGGTTTCTGAAATGAGCAGTTAGCAGAAACATGCAGAGGTTCTGGAGAGTCAGCGTCTAAAGATAAGAGGGATCTGATAGGACCTAGGTAAAGTGCCAACGGTGTTTGCTGTAACTCATAAGTAGCATGGCCAAGGTCTTAAAATCAATCTTTAGTTGAGAAAAATGAGCTTTGCATGTACATTAGTCACCCATTTATTTATCTAAAATGTAATCATAATATGATTAACACATTTTACAGAGTATTTATAACACTATTAAAATATGGTAAAAGTTCTTCATCTTAAAACACTGTAATTTAAGTTTTCTATGACCTCTTCTTCATCATTGCTTAACGTTTTAATCAATGTGTACAGACTATTTTGTAGTCTCCCTGCACCATTAACATGTGTCATAGTGCCAGGGATTCTTAACTGGGCTTCACTGGATTGTCCAGTCCATCTGTCTTTCTGACCTTCAGCTACCCCCTTACCCTCCTCTCTTCCAGCACTTTGGCTGCATTGGTATTTTTTCCAGTTCTTAGGAATCACCTTGTGTTTCCTACATCTGATTCTTTATTCAGGCTGGGCTGAGCTTTTCCTTTCTTCAAATGGCTGGCTCCATCTCAGCTTTCAGATCTCAGCTCATATGTGTACCCTCAAGAAGCCTTCCCTGACTACCCTGTCTTAAGACTGTCCCACTGAAATTCTCTGTCCCTCTCACTCTATCCTCTCATTTTGTGGAAGGCACAATTTATAAGAATTTATTTCTTTGCTTTCTCACCTATTACTTTTCCCCCCACTACACTTAAGTTTCTTGAATGTAGAGTCCTGTTTACTACTGTCAATTTAGCTCCTAGCACAGTGCTGGCACCAAATAGGTGTTCAATAAGTATTTATTGAATGAATAAAGCTGTGACTATCTAGCTAAACAAGCTTTATACAAACATATTAGAACTTTGGTCCCTCAATACGCATTATTTCCATAATTTCACTGGGATGCTACACATTTAAATAACTTAATTAACTTAATTGTTCAAAATATTTTTGAAACTTGTCTGTTAAAATGACTACTTAGAGTATATTCTTTTGAATAGTCTTAATAAGGTAATAAGGATCATACCCTTAAAAGGCTTTTTTTTTGGTAGAAATAGTCAATTTCCTTTTGTAGTCAAAATCAAAAAATAAAAACAATAACATTGTTTCTTGTCACAGTAAAAGTACTCTAGCTCATTTTTTATTTTCTTCTGAAAGACTCAGGAACTTGCCTTAGAGGCTTTTCCAACAGAGGATTTCAGATAGAGTTTCAAGTAACAGTGATGTAATTTGAAATGTGCACAGCGTCTCCAGGTAAAGGATAATGCACATTTGATTTCTCATTAAAAACAAATTTCAGCTTCCTTACTTAGGATTACAACTGTACTTGGAAATAATTAAACCAAATAACTTCTAACATGACATTTAATGATGATCTTTATTCAAATTAATAGTTCCCTCAGTTTCTTTGAGCAATTGAAATGTATTATGGTTGACCATACCTGCATACAAAGAGAAGTGTGGAGTTTTTAAAATCCTCCCTAAATGCAGTAGAATAAGACTAAATTACCCTAACTGGAAGAAAATTCTGTGTGTTTTAGTGTGACAAATTGACTTAAAACATTTATTTAAAAATTCTGTTTAATTATTTTTAAGTGCCCATAGCAATATTGCTGAAAACTAGGTTATGTCTTAAGAATAATGCAAATGCATTTTTGGGAATTATCATAGCCATGTTTAGAAGTTTTAACCCATAATGTAGTTTTATAGTTATCTGAAATGAATTTCCTGGCCTCCAACCTTAATCACAGTACATATTTGCCTTTGGTAGTTTCCACAACTAGCTAGTTTTTAAAATAGAGTAAAGTGGAATTTTAGTTGGTAGTAATTATATAAATTTCTTAATGAGTATGGAGGAATTAATGAGCTTTTTTTCTTTAGCCAATAAATTCATTAGGGATAGCTTTTTATATCTATATTCTCTCCTTGCAGTTCCCCTGTCCTATGAGTAACTCTGTACTCTACAAACTTGCCTGCTCACTCTTCTCTAAGTCTTTCATGCTCTGTCTGCTTTTTATGTTCTGTGTTTTGATTTGGGTGCTGGTTTGAAGAAGACAGACATTCGAATTAACTGTGGATTAGAGTTTTGCTACATGGGAGGAATGAGAGGAACATGGAGGAAAAAGTTTAGGATACTTAGACCAGCAGATGGCATAATGGCTACATTGCTGGACTCCCACATGACCAACTGTGGTTTGTGTCCCAGACCCTGAGACTTGAAACTCATGCCAGGTGCATGTGCACATTTGCCCAAAATCCCGAAGGAGAATGGAGAAGAAGAGATTGTGGTGGGGCTATCCCCCTAGGGGGTGACTTCTCATTTTTTGTCTCTCTTTGTCTCTTCGGTGCCTTATGCAAAAATCTCTGTGAAAAAAAAAGTTTAGGATAGTAAAAAAGAATGGATGGAATTCTGGTCTGGTGCTACTTGTGCTTACTATGAGTTTATAGATCTTTTGTTAGAGTATTGGATAAACTCACTGGGTGGATAAGATATCGGGTATAAATGACCAGGATACCTGATTTACCAAATTTATTTTTTGGTGATGATACATTTCAACATATGTTCCTCGGAAGTAATGAAGCCAGTATAGTAAAATGAATGGCCATTGGAAATGAGGTACTTAAGGATGTGAGAGACTAGAATATTGCCTGAGTTAATTCATTTAAGCACTAAATTAACTTAGGATAATGGCAGACCAGAATTGAAGAGAAAAACTATGAACTCTATCAAAATTTTCACAAATGGAGGAGAGACCAGGAGATGCTAGACAACAGCTATAGAGTCTGTTGGATGGTTTATAGGAAAGAGGGCTTTATAGACAGTTGAGAAAATAGTTGATTGGAAGTGGTACTGGAGAATGAGAATGGCATGGGTCCTTCACTTTTGCCTCTATATAGATAGGATGTGGTGTGATTAGCTGGCTTCTGCTGAGAGCCTAGTCCTCATGGGAGATTCAGGTTTCCAGTAAGGTCAGGCAATATTCATTGAAGAAGATGGAAGATAAAGAGGAATATATGAATCACTGTTCTACTCCCCTCTTAAGCAATACGTGAATGGGAAATAGAAGCAGGAAGTTGAGCAAGGGAAGAGGAAGTACAAGGTGGTATGAACATGATGGGAATACTGGTAGCAAGTAGAAGACAGGAGAGTTTTTATTTTATTTTATTTTGAGAGGTTTTTGCTATAGGGCACATGTGCTCACTAGAAAGACAGAGAGAGACAGAGAGACAGAAAGCGAGAAATCACCCCCCAGGGGGATGGCCATGCCACAATCCCTTCTCCTCCATTTTCCTCTCGGGATCTTGGGCACGCACACACATGTACCTGGCATGAGTTTAAGCCACCGGGTCTGGGACTCGAACCATGGTCGACTACATGGGAGTCCAGCAACATAGCCATTATGCTAACTGCTGGTCCCGACAGGAGAGTTTTTATATTTAAATATATGCCCAAGTTAAAAGGAATTACAGGGAGGACTCATGAGCCTGACAACTGTCAGGACAGAGAAGGGACGTGGATCTTACGGATTTCAACTTTGGCTTGGAAGAAAGGGTCTGACCTTAGTGTTGTTCTTCAAGGGTCACAAAAGCAGGGAAAAGGGAGCCTTCAAGTGCAGACTGTAGGGGCACACCATGGCATTGGCCACTTCCTTTTCTGGTTTTTCTTGGCTGACTGTATTTTTTTTAGGTGGAAATGACAAATACTTTGTTGCTGCTGGTAGATTCAGCCTGACATTTGGCCTGCACCTGGCATCCTGGTCCTGTCCCCACCGAATGTCACTATTAGGCAATTTTCTATCTTTCAAACTTTCTATAAAGGTCTACAGTGAACATATATTACTTGTAGAAATAGGGAAAATATTTAAAACAAAGTTAATGCATTAGCAAGTGCTGATTAATGCACCGAGTCAGTCTTTGCCAGGAGTGGGAATATAAAGACAAATAAGACAAGGTTTCTGTTCTTAAGGAGCAGTCGGTTCAGTGGAGAAAAAAGCTGTGTTGTCAAGTCTGTGACCTATGCTACTTCTCTTTTCAAAGAGTGCTGTGGAAAATAGATTTAATTGAAAGTTCAGGTTAAAAAGGAAAGAAATAATCACTTTTTAGTATAAGAATCTTTATAATCAAAGGATAATAATCACTTAAATATCTAGATAATTATCTCCATTTTCCATATCACTGTGAAAACAGTTTTAGAGAATCTTTTCAGCATAGTACTTTAATTTCATTATTTAATATTTTGCATCATTTAGGTTCTCCCCAAACCTATATGTTGAGATTTGATAGAATGGGATTAAGAGGGTGAAATTTGATCCAGTTATTGTATTGAAGGGTAGAGCCTTTGGGAGAAGATTGTAATTGGGTGATTAGGGTGAGCTTATAAGGAGATGAAAAGAGGCTGACAGAGACCCACTGGGATACCAAAAATGCTCTGTCCTGCTCAAGCTGCTGCTCTCTAACTACTATATTGTGATTCTGATGTGACCCTGGGCCTTGGACCTCCAAACTGTGAGCTGAATAACTTTATTTCTATAAATTACCCAAACTCAGGTATATTTTGGGCCATTGGGAATAGAATGGGCTAGAACAATATTATAAAAAGAATCAGAGATTTAGGAAAGATATTAAACACTAAATTTGTATAACTTTTTCCAATAAAATCATTTACAATTTTAAAGAGAACTTGAGCTTATTCAAGTAAAAATAACTTTTTTAAAAAGGTATATTTAATTTTCTTTCTTTTTTTTTTTTTTTTTTTTTTTTTTTTTTTTTTTTTTTAATTTGACCGGAGAGAGACAGAGAGAGAGAGGGAAAGTGAGAAAGCAAGCCACCAGGTCCAGGACAGGAACCATGGTCGGCCATGTGGGAGTGTCCAGCGCCTTAATCATCATGCTACCTGCTGGCCCTGTGAAAATAACTTTTAAATCAGGTTTTATTTTTGATATCTCTGGTCTTGCCATTCCTGCTTAGATTTCCTTCAGGTCTGGAGTCAAACATCACTTTTTTATAAGACTATCCCTGAGGTCCTGGTTAAAATGGTGACTCCCATGGGATGGGCAAGTGGTGTGGTGGTTAAAAGCATTGGGCTCCATCATGGTCAACCATGGTTCAAGTCCCAGACCTGGTGGCTTCCTTTCTTACTTTCTGACTCTCTCTCTCTATCTCTCTGGTCAAACTGGAAAATAATAATAAAAGTTAAAATAAAAAATAATTCTTAAGAAAAAAGTATCATCCTAAAAATAAATAAATAAATAAAATGGTGATTGCCATCACCTTCCCTGATTTATTTTTCTTACTATCAATTATCATCATTAGTATTCTCCAAATATACATATTTACTTGTTTATCTTATCCATACTTGACCACCAACTATACTCCCAGCACCTAGAACAATATTTAGTATATAATAGATGCTTAATGATTATATGTTGAATAATGGAATGAAATTCTCCATTATCTATATTTTCAACTGATAGCGATAAAATTTCTTCACAATTATTATACGATACACAATACTCTAAATTATTTTAGAAGAAATGTGCAGCTCTTTCTTTTCTGTTAATAAATAAAACGTGAAAATTTCTTTGGTTAATATGAGCTGACTATTAACAGAATAACATTTTTTTCTTATCAAGTATTTCAAAGTATTAACATGCTGTCACTTACAGAATGCATACGCATTGTTGGATGGTTTCAATATCACTAGTAAGGGCCACATACACCACAAAGAACACAGCCCAGTACCTGTGCATAGAGATTGCCTACTGTTCACCTGGCACTGCACTTACCAGACCTATATTTTTCCCTGTATCCTCAACCTCCAGCCCACCCTGCATTTCCCCATACCGTGGTTCAGGCTTTTATCTGTGTTCCTGAAACACACCTCCAGGAGCTCTGTTGGCCCATTGACTGGGAGTCAAAGTTTTAATTTGGTGAAGTGTAGTTTAGGACTGCGTGGTTCTGTCCAGTTACCTAACCAGCCAAACTCAAGTTCCTCCTTCTGACCACTTCACATCTATTGTCCTCCTGTTCTTACCATTCCCAAGGAAAGGTTTTCCCCTCATTTCAATAAAACCCAATCAATTCAACAAGACTAACCTGTCATTTCAATCCACATAATCAATCTAAGTGATTACATTTAATGTCTTTTTCATTCTGTTTCATTCCAGTAAAATTTATCAAGCACTTTGCACAACAAAAGCTGTTTCATAACTTATACTAATTTCCATTTTTCAGATCTAGTGCTATTTCACTTTGCTCTGAAATTTGTTTTTATTTATCTCCATAGACTGAAATAATTTAGTTTTAAAACCTTGTGCAGGACTGGCTTTTTTCAAAAGTTATACAGAATCTTTAGGATGAACTAAATTTACATATGTATCAGACTATATTATTACATATTTTACTAACATTCCAATATTCCTTAGTTTATAAAATCTTTTTTCTTCTACTATTTTAGGGAAATATTGTCTTTCTTCCTCACTGCCTTCAATTGTTCTTAATATTTTGGGGCAAAAAAACAGGAGAAGCCGTTTAGTAAGAAAAAGAAAACAAGAGAATTCTTCATTCATAAATAATTTATAGCTTTCAGTTAGTAGAGCCTAAAGTTTATATCATGCTATCATAATAAAGAGACAGCATTTGGAATTACTTATAAAAGAGTTTAAAGGTTTGTTGTGATATTTATTCACTAGAATTTGCTTTTCAAAGTGGACATTTTACAATCAATAGTATAAAAATGTTTAGTTTCAGGCACCACATGCTGGAGTAGGACCGAGAAGCAATTTTGTGGTGATAAAGGTCATTTTGAAGAGTTATCCTAAAGGGAATCATGGTTTTAAAATATTGAGTGATAAGTGTATCTGAAGAGCTCATTAGATACAAGATTAGAAAGGGCAAAGAAAATTTATATCTGAAGGGAAAAAATAAGAAAGGTCAAATCTATTCACACTGTCAAGCGTTGGCTATATTAAGGTTTGAAATCACAATGTGATTGTGAAAGGCCACTAAAATAATCTTGAGAATCATTTTATGTGCACTTCCAGATCTTAAAAAAAATTTGTTGTTGTTTTGGAAAGTGTTAAACATTTACTAAAGCTGTCAGAATAGTTCGACGAGCCCTCATTGTACTCATCACCCAGATTCAACAATTACAAATTCATGACCAATCCATGTTTTTATCTGTACTCCTCGATCGTAACTCTCTTTCATTTCTGAAATATTGTAGTATGCATCTCTAACAGATACACTGTTTTCATTATCACAAATTTAATATAATTGTCAGATAATATAAACAATACTCAATATTATCCACTGTTTGCATTGCTGACTAACAAATGTCATATTTTTACTTACAGCTTGCTTATTTGAATCATAACCCAGATAAGGTCTAGGCAATGGGCTGTTGTGTTTTTCAAGGTTTTTTCAGTCTGTAGATTATACCCATTTTCTTTTTTGCTATTTGTTAGAGAAAGAAAACTTTTCTCTGGAGTTTTCCACAGTATGGATTATGCCAATTGCCTTCCCATGACATGTTTTACGTATTTCTCAATCCTCTGTAGTGACCGAATCATCTGAATCATGTTCAGATCACATGTGTGTATATATTTAATATTCAGTGCTCTGGGTGCTGTTTCTGTTCCGTACTTTCCCCAAGAGCCACATATTCCACTGTCAAATGCCTACTGAATAAACAAAAACTTGCCAATATTTAATAAGCCTGTCTTTTTCTTTCTAGATACACATCCGTCTCCACTCCTTTTCAAATTACTAGTCTAGTAGGATGTACAAGTATGTAGTTAGTCTAAAAACTAACTCAGAAAGGAGAAGATGAAACTGCACTTAATTGCTTTAATGCCAGATTCTTGATTTTTCTCTTTTCATCCCACTTTACCCATCCCCTGTTTTAAGCCTGACTTGATTTACTGGCATCATATAATTTTTTAACGCTATAGTGTCTTTTAAAGAACAGTGTGCTCTTCCCATTGTATACTTTAGATCCTTATATTTGTCAGTTAATTCAAAGAAAGCAGAAGATCAGAGGCCTTTAATTTGGGAAGATAATCTGAGAGCAAAAGAAATAGAGGATCATTAATTCTTGCTGATATTTACAGTTTAACCTAAATACAATGACAAATTACTCATGACTCAATTGATGTCAGAATTTTTATGAGGTGAATAATTGATTTGAAATAGTGTTAGGAAAAAACTATTTTTCTAGAGTGATAGATTTTATGCTGCCTTTTAAGAATTAAAATAGAATCTGAAATCCATTGTCATTGGTTTTGTACAGGCGGAATCAAGGATTCTTCTTATTATTAATCTGATAGACATAATTAGTTTACACTGCAGTCTGGCTGCTGGGAATAGAAAGTGGGTTTTATTTATTTATTTCTTTAGAAATTATTCTTTAGGATTGAATAAGAGATAAGGCATGTATGTGACTCTCAGCAGGTTATATCACATTGTGTTACCACGTATCAGGACCTGGATTTTCTGAGTAAATTTTTTTTTAGTGAAATGCTATTCATAACAGAGTTTTTATACATTATGGTTCACTAAATTGCAAAGTATCTGAACATGTCTAATGAAATATACTCTAAGAAATCAACAGGTATGCATAGAGCTGTGAAGGGTCTGTGACGTTTGCCCCACTTGCCAGCTCACAGGCTACACATGACACTTGCACTTTGTCACTTAGTGTACCAAGAAGCATGAGCTTTACATTTGTAAAGGTTTGGTCCCCTTTTCCCCAAGTTCCATAGGGGGACTTGGGGAATGGTCCACATGTATGATGCACACATAGTGGGCTTGTATCACAGCTGAGGAAAACTGAGTTTAAGATACCCCCAATTTTTTTTTTTTTTTTTTTTTTTTTTTTTTTTGCTATAGGGCGCTTGTGCTTGCCAGAAAGACAGAGAGACAGAGAGACAGAAAGTGAGAAATCACTCCTCAGGGGGGATGGCCACGCTGCAATCCCTTCTCCTCCATTCTCCTTTCGGGATCTTGGGCACGCACGCACATGCGCCCGGCATGAGTTTAAGCCGTGAGTTTAACCGCAGTCGACTACCTGGGAGTCCAACGACATAGCCATTACGATAACTGCTGGTCCCAAGATATCCCCAATTTTATAGAGAGGCTGCTAGCAAAAGCTGTCCAAGCTTCACTCCACTCAGGGACATCATCTTTATTATCCTGGTCAGGAAATAATTCTTTCTCTGGCCCAGAAATAGATGCTACTCCTATCTTTCAAAGTTGTTTACTATACAAACATCATTAGAAAGTTATGTGAAGAATGTGTATAAAAACCATCAGGAATTGTCTCTCAACATTATGTTCTGGTTATATTAAATGCTGTAAAGTATAAGAGCAGAGGGAGGACCCAGGGGATATGCCATGGTCTTCAGGGCAGGAAGCAATATATCAGAAGAAATTTATTTGGGGAGTCACACACATTGGGGTTTAAATCCCATCTCTGCTATTTACAGCTGTATGATTTTTCCTTGTTTCTCTGTGTCTCAGTTCCTTTATCTGTAAAATGGACTTGATCTATCTTCTAGGATTTCTTTGAGGATGAAATGAAATAATATGTGATAAACTAGAGATTCTTTGATACAATGGAAGTATTGAGACATTAATGAGAACTAGGATTCATTAAGAGCAGCACTGCTTACGAATAAGTAAAATAAAAAAGACTTTACGATCCTATGCTGAACATAACTCAGTTTGCCTTTGAAGAGAGGAGACCTAAGTCATTTGATGCAGCATGAATGTTAGATAAGAAAGAATGTATGTGTCTTCAAATGAGAGAATGCTTCTATATATAATCATGTACACTAAACATATATTTGGTTAATTTTTAATTTTTCTTTCTTGTTCACCAAAAATGAATGAATGAAATGTTTCTTTTTCCTTATTTTTGTTTTAAGAGAAATTTTTGCTATAGGGTGCATGCACTCACCAGAGAGGCAGAGAGAGGCAGAAAGACAGAAAGCAAGAAATTAGCCCCCAAGGAGATGGCCACTTCACAATCCCTTTCCTCCATTCTCCTCTTGGGATTTTGGGCACACATGCACACATGCCTGGTGTGAGTTTTAAGCCACAAGGTCTGGAACTTGAACCAAGGTCGACCATGTGGGAGTCCAGCAATGTAACCATTGTGCCAACTGTTTGTCCCATGACCTGTTTCTAAGAATTACTATTTTATTCATATTTATTTATTTATTTTAAATTTGGCTAAAGGATATGTATGCTCACTGGAGAGAGATGGGGGTAGAAGGGAGTGAGAGAGCACCCTGTTTCCACCCCACCCTCCAATGGGAGGTATGCCCATACTGCAATTTCTACTCCATTTCTTCGTTCAGGATTTGAGGAAGGCACACATGTGCCTACTGTACTTTTCAAGCCGACAGTTCTGGGATTTAAACTGTGTTGTTGGTCATGTGGGATCTAGCCACCTTAACCTCCATGCCACTGTCTGGCCATCCAAGTATTTAAGAAAAAATGGTTCATTCAGGACCAGCAGATGGTATGGTGGTTAAGGTACATGACTGAATGCAGTTTGAGTCCCAGACCTGGTGGCTTGCCTTCTCATTTTCTCTCTCTCTTTTTCTCTCTCTGTCTCTCTCTGGTGAACACACATGCCCTATAGCAAATTTAAAAAATAATAATAATAAAAGTGATAAGTAAAGGCCAGAAGGTAGCATGGTGGTTAAACCAGCTGCATTCTCATATGGCTAATCTTGGTTTGAGTCCTGGACCCAGTGGCTTTAGAATCACTCTGGGCACACTTATGTATGTGCCCAAAATCCTAAGAGAAGAATGGAGGGAGGGAGAATGGATTGTGAAGTGGCCATCCCTCCTGGAAAGTTATGTCTCACTTTTCCTGTCATTGTCTCTTTTCTCTCTGGTGAGTGCACACACCCTATGGCAGAAACCTAAAAAAATTAATTAAAAAAGTTTTTAAAAATTCTAATGGTTTATCCACTACATGAATCCTGTAGTATGTTGAAGAGGGTCTTGTAAAATGGAATATCCCACAGTGTATGATACCATGAATTTCCTGGGCAATGGTAGACTCAATGCAAGAAAATGTTTTGCCTAAGAACATCTGACTTTAACCAATAACAGCAATATCCTGTATAGTTCTTTTGAATAAGAACATTTTTACAATGAGTCAATAACAACTTGAAATAGAAAGGGAAGAGTTAATCAAGGGGTAATAAAAAGCTAGATAGTCCACCATCATAATTTCTACTGTATAAATGCACTCACTCTGTAAAATCAATTGCTATGAGAACCAGACTGCATCTGTTGACCCATGGAAACACATTGTCATAAGAATTATAATATGCCACATTAAATGTCATGTACTGTTATGTTACAGGCCACCACCCTTCAATCTTCACTTTTAATAGCTGCTATCATAACATTGATTTTATTTTTTAGGTAAATGGGATTTTAGGCATTTACTCAAAACTTTAGATAGCAAGGCCAGTATTATAATAATACTTGGAATAACATAGTGTGGTTATTTAAAAATAAGAATTATAAGTTGATTTGTGAAAAACATTGAATAAACAATAAATAATCTACTTGCTAGAGTAGAAGAATGAGTTACTAGAAAAATGAGAGTTAAATGTCTAGTTATCTTCAGAAATCACCTACAGGCTACTGATTGTCCAAATGGCCTCCACCCACGACTACGCAAAGATGATCTTCTGTGGCAGTATTTACATGTTAGAATGAACACCATCCTCTTGAATCCTTCCTAGAACAGCTTTATTAGATAAAACTTGCCACCACTGCCTCTCCTGGAATTGGGGTATTGCCTCTAGAATAGCTTAGTAGCTTCTTAAGTCCAGGACCTGGGATGGGCTTTGTAGCTTACCTGTTTAAATATATTTGAGTTAATCGAGTCACATGATTTATTATCAAACATTTCATAGATACATAATAAAAATTCTCCCTCTGGGTGCTTGCTCCTTTCCACCTAATTCCCATTGTTCACACCCTGAAGATGCAGTCACTGTAATTACCTTCTTATCATCAGAGATTTTAAAAATGTAAGTAAATGTAAGTAAGAAGGTGTCTATTTCCACACAGCCTCACAACACAGTGCATTATCAAACAGAAAACAATTTACACATTAGCATTTTTATGGCCATTTTATGGATGACACTAGGATGCTGCAAAGTTCATAATTTACTCAACATCTCATAACATAAAAGGTGAGAAGATTTGAAATGAGGCCTATTTGTCTAATTGTAAACTCCATATTGTTCTACAAAATACTAATAACTTACTAACAAATACTTTGTTGTCTGTCTCATTTCCTTTTCTGATTCTAGTAATGTGCATGTTAGATAGTTTGATATCTCAAAGCTCTTGGATGATGTTTTACTTTTGTTTATCCTTTCTCTTTTCTTTTTTTTTTTGTTTTTGTGTTCCAGTTTCAATAGTTTTTCTTGACCTATCTTTAGGGTCATTAATTCTTTCCTCCGTTGTTTCAAGCCCAGAAATAAGCTCATCAAAGTATATTTCATTCCCCACATTGTAAATTTTATTTAGAGAATTTTCACTTGATTCTTTCTCATGGTTTCCAATTCTGGTGGAATTATTCTTTTTATCCTGAATATTTTTTACCTATACCTTAAATCTTTAACTATAGTTATTTTAACTTTTGGTGTAATTAGATATATTTCCAGTATCTATGTCATACCTAAGCCTGATACTATTTTATGTCTTTTCACAAGGTGGTATTTCCTGCTTTTTCATACCTCTCAGTATATTTGTTGTTAAAGCTTTTTCTTGTATGAATAGTTTTACGCTTAGAAATGGTCACGTGTTTTCTTGTGCTCAGCCTTTTGTGAGGGGATTTGAGCCTGTCTAGTCTGGAGTTAAGCTGAGTGCAGGTTTGTTGTTGCTATGGATACTTTGAGAGAACCACAAGTTTCGATTTTTGCCTTAGGATATTTTGTGTTTGTGGTGTGGGCTAATCTGCCAGGTTTTCTCAATGTCTGTTCCATGCTCAGCATTGAACATGAATCTTCCCTGTAAGCTTTGCCTCAGATAACTTCTCTCCATCCTTGTCTCTACCTTCTGCGCCTCTTTAGCAGTATTCCACTGTAACCTGCCGTTCAATAACTGTTTTCCTAGTGATGTAGATGGGGACAAATACTCTGTTCTGATAAGGCTTAAGCCTTGGGTATACATTGTGTTTCTGAGTCTCTCCAGTGTAGCTTTCCTAGTGCTCCTGACCCTCCTCCACCATTGTCTTGGGTGCAGCCCATATTTCCTCCCAGAGGGTGCAAGGCTTCCTCACCCCTCCACATACTTTATTCTCCACATAGAGTGAGTTTTCACCAATGTTTGTTCTTCCTTCCCACCTCAAGGCTTTTGATCCTTAGAGGCAATGGGAAAGAAGGATCTGGGTAAGTTTTGTGTTCTTCCCACAGTGGCTAATGTTCCTTGCTTTTGAGCTTGTATTCCGAGGAATGCCCTCATTAGACTTGCCCAGTAGTTGTGGTGGTGTTTGCTTTAGGGTGCTTGGCGAGGTTCATGGAGAAGAATTCATAAGTATTGGTGAACTCCATGTGCATTGCTAGCCTTCAGAAATCCAGACTTTCTCTAACCCACATTACTTCTTCCAATTTGTTAATTTCAACTGAATTCTTCCTCTGGCAGCATTTGCCTTTGGTGTGAAAGTACTCATTTTCTGTGTTTCATCTCCTTAGATTTTAGGCTGGTGGATTGACCTGTGACATTAGCTCTCTGGTCAAGAAAGTTGAAGATTCTTTAGCTCTTGCTGTTGCAGTGGGGAAAGGAGTAACAGAGTGACACTTTCTACAGATTTCTGTATTACAAGTAGAAACTATGAAGTATGTCTCAATTTTAGTTTTTATGTACATGCAATGGAAGAGTTGTACCTTCATTCAGACTTCATCTCAGTGTCTCTCTTTAGTATGGCCACTTAATAGGATAATTAATAAACAATGTGTTTCCAAGCTTCCAGTCCAATAAGGAACTTATCCTTTGCCTATTCAGTCATTTCCTTCAAATTTTCTTTAAGAAATTTGCAGTATACTAGTAGACCTGAGACCATAATAGCATGATTATTATTGAGAATAAATAGGAACTTGGGACCAGCAGATGACATAATGGTTAAATCTCTGGACTCCCACATGGCTGAGAGTGATTCAAGTTCCCGACCTGGAGGCTTGAAACTCATACTGTGTGTGTGTGTGTGTGTGTGTGCCCAAAAGAGAATGGAGAAGGGATTGTGGTGAGGCCATTCCCCTGGGGCATGATTTCTCTCTTTCTGTCTCTATCTCTCCAGCAAACACATGAATGCTATAGCAAAAATCTCTCTTAAAAAAATGAATAAATAGGAACTTACAAAATTCAGCTTTAAAGATATTTTTTGCAAGATAATAAAATCTCTGTGAGTCGAATGTATTCTGCTACTTGACAGAGAGTGGCAAACTTTCATTTAGTGCTCAAACCATTATTCTCACTCACTTCAAGGGAAATCTAAAGCCATTTCTTCATTGTTCCTAGGGTATTATGATCACTAATACAGAGAAACCAACCCATGATTTAATCCATTATTTCTCAGCAGAGCAGCTGTCTCAAGGATTTCAGAATTGCCTTTTCTGACTGCAGGTGATTTAAGTGCTGAGCTAAGTGAGCACCAATTTTCCAGTTTCATACCCACTTCAGACTATATTGATATTTTAACTCCTGAAGACCAAGTTACCCACTCATTTTGCAGTGTTCAGGGTAATATAAACTTGGGACATGATGGAGTTTAGAACTGAGAAAAGTATCTAGAACAACTAGTTATTGCACATGGTCATTTTTCAACGGAACATTTGTAGCTGATACAGGAAGCTCCAGATTAAAAAAAAAAATCATTCAAAACCTATCATTGATATTATGGGGAATTTTTTTTCTTCAATGTTCTCTAAGTTGAGTGATTGCTGAATCTGTAAGGAAAAAAATACGGAATGTCTTATTTCCTTTATATAGGAGTAAAAGTATTCAGTTGTGCACAATTGATACGTGACTGATTTTTTTTTTTTTTTTTTTTTTTTTTTTTTTTTGGAGAGGTTTTGCTATAGGGCAAGTGTGCTCGTCAGAAAGACAGAGAGAAACAGAGAGACAGAAAGCGAGAAATCACCTGCAGGGGGTAAGGCCATGCCATAATCCCTTCTCCTTTATTCTCCTCTTGGGATCTTGGGCATGCATGCACACTTGCCTGGTGTGAGTTTAAGCCATCAGGTCCGGGACTCAAACTGCGTTTGACTACATGGGAGTCCAATAACATAGCCATTATGCCAACTGCTGGCCCTGATAAGCAACTGATCTTAAACTTATATGTGTTGCATTCTGGTCTCCATTCTTTTTTTCTCAGTGGTTGCTTCACTTTTACTTAATTGTATTTATACACAGCAGAAATACATGTTCCTTTTAAATAAGGGAAATGAAAATCTTTCTAATATTGCCACCAAGAGAAAACTATTGTTTTGGTGTGTACTCTTTTTTCTATGTGTATTCATCATTTACAAAGTGGAACTCTGCAGTACAGTGTTTTATTTTATTTCTTATTTAATCAAGCTATAGTCAAGGATACAAAATGAAAAATACATAACAAATCAACAATTAGCTTGAAATTATTGGGATAAATAGGAATGTCATCATGCATATTTTAATCCTAATAAGCATATAATTAAGCCAATTTGTGAAATAACCTGTTACACAATACAATTTAGTTAATTTCATAATGAGCATGCTCTATTTTTTTTTTTTTTTTTACATTTTTTCTTCTGTCAGATGTTTCCTTCCCTTGTACCTCATATCTATCCTCGACCATCCACTCTCTATAATCCACTGGGAGAGTGGATTTATACCCACTCTCTCCACCATCACATTTTCAAGTTTCTTCAACCTCTGTGATAGCACTCAGTACAAATTGAGCGGGGATATACAAGTGTACGTGTCAAATCTGGTTCACTCTGCTCATCATTAAGTCTTCTATATTCATACATTTTTTTTTTCTTTTTTTGGAGAGGTTTTTGCTATAGGGCGCGTGCGCTCGCCAGACAGACAGAGAGAGACAGAGAGATAGAAAGCAGGAAATCATCCCCCAGGGGGGATGGCCACGCCGCAATCCCTTCTCCTCCATTCTCCTCTCGGGATCTTGGGCACGCACGCACATGCGCCCGGCGTGAGTTTTAAGCCGCCGGGTCCGGGACTCGAACCGTGGTCGACTACGTGGGAGTCCAGCGACATAGGCATTACGCTAACTGCTGGTCCCTATATTCATACATTTTGAGTCAATTGATAGGATCTCATTGTTTCTTCTAGCTCTATAATATTTCATAGCATACACGTACTACAGTTTCTCAACCCAGTCATTAGTTTGTGGACACAGATTGCTTCCATGTTTTAGCAACTGTAAATAGTGCTGCAATAAACAAGTTTGGCCCTGGATTGAATATTAGAAATACCTTAACCCAGCACTAGCCAAGTAATAGACATTATATATTGGTTGATTAATTTATTGACAATTAATAAATTCTAATATATTAATAATTTATTAGAAAATAGTAAATCATATACTCTCAATTACTTTTTCTTACTCTTTTCAGGCAGTTAAATGCAATTAGTATACGTCAGTATTATAGAAGTTATCATAAAATATATTAAGAATCTGCTATTTTTTTCTTTCTAGACAGTGGCTGCTCAAAAGTAGTTTTAATTATTTGTGTACTCCTTAAATACAATGTAAAACCTAGAGCTATTATTACGCCAACTGCTTTTCCTATACTTAGAGCTATTATTACCATGTTGATAAAATTAACCATTTTTTAAAAAAAATATGTGCCTGCAATAAGCTAAATGCTGTAGGAACATTATTTAACTTTCTCCTACTCTGGGACATAGCTTTAAACTCTGGGGCATGCAGTTTTAGAGGCCCTCCCCACTTTTATGAGCTTTATCTCCAAAAATTTGTGGTGAAGAAATGAGGAAGTTCCCTCTTGGTTCTGACAAGAGGAGTGAGTAATCATTCTAAGACATTTACAGTGTTCTCCATAGCAAAGTTCTGTTCTCTGATGGAAAAGACTTTGCTAGATGTATTCTGGCTAGAGAAAGAAAAAAATAATTCCATTCCAGGCCTCTGTATCACTCTTCGTTCACACAAACAAACAAAGAAAGATTTACAAGATGGAGAATTGCCCTAAGGAGATGAATTAGTGACTTAGGGAGCCCACAGTGAAGAAGAGACAAAACAAAAACAAAAACAAAACAACACAACAACAAAGAAACAACTGGCAAACACTAAACATAATATAAATCCTAGCCAGATTAATATAGATTCTTACAGTTAAGCCCTGTTTATTTCAGTTTCTATTTTCTATTACAAGGCACCACAAAGTCAAGAAAAACACAATCTGCAACACAAAACGATGGTCACAACCAAACTCAGATATTGTTTCTGAACCTGTTTATTTGCCCGCTGCTCATTTTGCTAATAACTGAAAATAAATGTGCATAGGAGGGAAAGGCTTTAACTCAGAGAGCAGCTCAGTAAGAAGGTAAGAGTTAAAACTCAAATTCACCTCCCCAGTTGAAGGGTGTTTTAGTTCATTATTGCATTGCTAATGAAAATACTTGACAATGGGTGATCTACACAGAAATAGGAGTTAGTTGGCTCATAATTTTGGGAGATGGAAATTTGAAGGTATAAGCCAGACATCAAGCCAGCCTGCAACATGGCTGATGAAAGCCCAGAAGATTGTAGATGTGTGGAGAGAGAGAGAGGGAGCGAGAGAGAGAGAGGAAGAGGTGATTATCTCTCTTTTTTTTTTTTTTTTTTTTTTGAGAGGTTTTCGCTATAGGGCGCGTGCGCTCGCCAGACAGACAGAGAGAGACATAGAGACAGAAAGCGAGAAATCATCCCCCAGGGGGAATGGTCATGCCGCAATCCCTTCTCCTCCATTCTCCTCTCGGGATCTTTGGCACGCACGCACACGCACCCGGCGTGAGTTTTAAGCCACCGGGTCCAGGACGCGAACCGCGGTCGACTACGTGGGAGTCCAGCGACATAGCCATTACGCTAACTGCTGGTTCCCAATTATCTCTCTTACAGTAACCAGCTCTTCTAAGTTCTAACTCCATCTCATAAGAGCTAGAATTCACTGGGTCTTGTGAGATGTCATTAATCTATTTGCGAGTGATGCAATCATCATAATTTAATTACTACCCAGTAGACCTCATCATCTCCCAACATTAAGTTCCGAAACATCAAACTCAAGTTGCAAAATGTAAAACTGGGGAATGAACCATTATTCAAACCATAACGAAAGGGTTAGGAGTTTTTAAAGACCACAAACGAGGTGACTAGGGATGTGGGCATAAGTGATCAATAACAGGAAACTGTGAAGTCATGGTGTGCAATCAGGTGATACCAGGTCACACATTGTGTGTTCAAAGAAATGTGTGATTGGAGGTAAAGAGTGGAGGCAGAATTCTAGCCACTTCTATATCAAAGCCTTGCCCATCAGCCTCTCATGCAGGTCCTGTAGAAGAGTCACTGGTTGGTGGTTTTACAGTCAACATCCATACAATTGTGTATTTTTTAAACTTCAAAGGGAAATTTTAAAAAGAAAATGGAGCAAGGGGAGATGGGACATCTTACCTATGGAAGAATAAGAAAAATTATAGCAGACGTTTAATCAGAAATCATGAAACCGAAACAGAGAGGAGTAAATTATTTAATGTGTTGAAAGAAAACAAAAAACCTCACCAACTTAGAATTTAATACACAATGAAATTATCTTTCAGAAATAAAAGAAATTTAAAAATTTTTCAGACAAACAAAAGCCAAGGGAATTCATCACCAGCTGACCTTTCTTGTAAGAAATATTGAAAGTAGTTCTTTGGGCAGAAAGGAAATATTATGAGTCAGAATCATGACTACATAAAAAGAGGAGACACAGAGAACTAATAATTAAAGGTAAAATAAAATCTTCCAAAAATTCTTAATCTAAAAGTTACTGTGTGAAGCAACATAAACAGTAATAGGATAATGGTGATTATAGGCTATGGATAAGTAAAATGAATGACAGTGATGTCATAGGGGATCAGCAGGAGGAAGTGGGAATACTCTGTTATCAGGTATCTGTACTACACATGAAGCAGTGTAATGTTATTTTCAAAGTGGACATATATTAGTTTAAATTTTGTAAACTCTAGGGCTTTGACTAAGATAATTAAAAAAAAAAATAACCATACTTTGGGCCAGCAAGTGGCATGGTGGTTAAGGTGCTGGACTCCCACATGTCTGATTGCAGTTTGAATTGCAGACCTGGCACCTTGAGAAATCACACCAGGAGCATGTGTGCATGCCCAAACTCCTAGGAGAAGAATAGAGAAGGGATTGCAGTGTGGCCATCTCCCCGGGAGTGATTTCTCACTTTCTCTGTCCCTCTCTGGCAAGTGCACATACCCTATGACAAAAACCTTAAAAAATAAAAAAATAAGTGTACTTGATAGGCTAAGAGAGTAGATAAAATATAATAATAAAAATACCTAAATCAACTGTTTCAGTTACCCAGGGTCAAACACAGTTCAAAAACACTTTTTTTTTAGTTCCAGAAATGAGTAATCTGTAAGTTTTAAATTGCAAGTCACTCTGAGTAACAAAAAGAAATTTTGTTCATTTCACTCTTACCCAGGACCTGAACTATCCTTTTGACCAGTGTATACATGCTGCATGCACTACCTACCCATTAGTGTCTTAGTAACTGTCATGATTATAAGATCGACTGTCATTATATTGCAGTACTTATGCTCAAATTAACCTTGTTGTACTTAATTAATGGCCCGCAAGTACCAGCGTAGTGATTTGGGCAATTTAGTATGCCAAAACAAAGCCAAAACGTATTTCCCTGTTTGTTTATCTCTTATTGTACTTAATTTAGAAATTAAACTTTATTAAAGTATCTTTGTATAAGAGCAAAACATAGTATATGTAGGATTTAGTACTATCTGGGGTTGCAGGCCTCACCTGGAAGTCTTGGATATATTAATTTTCATGGATGGGGATGGACTACTGTCTAGACTGTTCTGCCTAGCAATAGCAAATGGAAATCAAAAGAAGTCTGGAGTTGTGATGCTGATAGTCTCTAAAGTGAGAGGGAAAGAATTATGAGCAGAGGTTGAGTTACCCCCCCCTCGGGAGAGGAAGGCATTGGGATAACTCAAGCTTGATTATCTTGACTCATGTCACTGTTTCTGTGAAGTAGGGGGTTATGTCATGCGATGAGAAAAAAGGCAAAAATGCTTAGTTAAGTTACTTGAATAAAATGATGAAGAGTTGGAAAAGACACCAAGACAACAAGAATGAAATTTGCCAGAGGGAATAAAGAATGTTTGAGTGGATCATGAAAATGACAGTTCTCATATCTGTGTTAGCACTGATTCAGTCATTTCATAGTATTCACTAGGGCACTCAGTAGATGAACATGGGTGCAGAGCTGGCAAATGGTAGGAATGACTACCTCTGGCTAGGAAAATATGGAGGAAGGAGAGAGGAGAGGGAGGTTGAGATTGCTTGTGGGAGGTTTTTGAGGAAATCCTGCATGGAGTAGGGATAAAGACTATTGGAATGGGTAAGGTTAAAAAAAAAAAAAAAAAAAAAAAAAAAAAAAGGTTTGGATGAACAGATTATATGGCTGCTGCAGTCTTCTAGGATGATGCCAAGAGTTGGCAAAGATTGTGTTAATGTGGGTGAGAGCTGCAGTAGTTTAATTGTGTAGCCATTTAGTTAAAGCTTGTTCAGACTTCTACCATCCCATTTGAATATAGTAACTAAATTGGTATCTCAAAGCCTTCTGCTTGTCTTGTACTTTAATATATGCTTGGCTGCAGTTTTTAGGTGATGTATGCATATCCTAATTTTTCTGGGAATCAAACAGAATCTAAGGGCTGTGATAAGAGATAGTCCTGGGACCAGCAGTTAGTGTAATGGCTATGTCACTGAACTCCCATGTAGCTGGTCAGGGTTCAAGGCCCTGTCCTGGTGACTTAAACTCGTGCCGGGTGCATGTGCATGCGTGCCCAAGATCCCGAGAGGAGAATGGAGGGGAAGGGATTGCGGCATGGCCATCTCCCCTGGGGGATGATTTCTCACTTTCAATTTTGCTGTCTTTCTGGTGAGCGCATGTACCCTATAGCAAAAAACTCAAAAAAAAAAAAAAAAAAAAAAAAAAAAAAAAAAAAAAAAAAAAAAAAAAAAGTAGTCCTGACTTTGTTGGAATTTTGGCTAACCAAAGAAAATGAAAAATTCTAGATGGTCCACTTTTCAAAATATTATATTTTGACAAAATTATTAATGAGTCCTGCGGTAAATGTATTCTACATGGATTCTACACTTTATGTTAGCTCCTGTAGAATAAATTCAAGATAGGAGAAATTTAAAATTCATTATTTCTATACATAGCCTAAGCATAATTAAGGCCAGTTAGAGGAATGACAAGATTTTCAGCAGAGACTATTAACTTGAGTTGTTTTAGTCCTTGCAAATTGGACCTGGATATGGATTGGTACAATGTCTAACAGTACTCGAATGTAGACAGTAATGTAAGACAGAATACTGGGATTTAAGATACACCATCTGGAGCTGCTGAAGGGTGTAAAGCAAAGAGAGAACACAGGTTAAGCATATCTGTGATAGAAAGATGTCTAGTATAAGAGTAAGGAGATCTGAATTCTATGTTCTTTGTTAAAATCCTTCCTGGTTCTGAGTAAGTGACACTCAAGGCTATAGTTTCATCATTCAGATTGATTAAAACCTTGTATTAGATCTTTCTGCCTCTGAAATTATATTATTCTTCTATGCCGTAACCAGAGATTATGTTGTCTTTTAAAAATGTTTAAAATGTCTGTATTTGATGCCAGCAGGTGGTGTAGTGTTTGGGGTGCTGGACTCTCATGTGGTGAACCATGGCTTGAGTTCTGGACCTGGCAGCTTGAAACTCACACCAAGTGTGTCCAAGATCCCAAGGGGAGAATGAAGGCGAGGAGATTGTGGCATAAGCACTCCCTCCAGGGAGTGGTTTCTTGCTTTCTGTCTCTCTCTGCCTCTCTGGCAAGCACATGCATTCTAAGGCAAAAACAAACAAACAAACAAACAAAAAACAAAACAACTCTTAAAAAATGACCACATTTAATTCTTAAATTTTGTGGGCACCTTGGTGAACTGAGATTATGCTGTGATACACATAATCACAGTTGTACCAATCTTCATCAGCTTTCAGATAGAATCTTATTTCATTTCCACGTCTAAGATTTTTGTGTGTGTTTAGGTAGAAAAAATAAAAGCATAGTGTTTAAACAATGCTAGGACTTTCTGAATAAGAGATGTTTAAGGATGTAGATAAGATTTGTAATGAATTACTTTGTAATTGGTTACTATCCAGTCCAGATGTTTGGGACAACAAACTACTTTGGCTAACTTTATATTCACTGAACAATAAGGAACTGGAGTTTGAAGGCTCTCTGAGATACCATAGTGTCAATGAGTACACATGTGTGTATGTGCACATGTATATATGCGTGCATGCATTTTCTATTCTACCTACTGTTTGCTCTTGGTCAGTTCAGTCAACAAACAAGACTTTGGTTCTGCTCATCCTTTGTGCCAGATTCAGTTTTCAGTTATAGTTGGTACATGCACTAAAAAGCCATAACTTTATCCTGCATGTCGCACTTCTATGAATGGGGGGCTTTGATTCTTGAGTTTTATATCAGAAATGTCATCACTCTCACATCTTTCTTTTTAAAGACTTTACCCTTTCAAGTAATAAGCACAATGGTTCCAATATTGACATTTGTGGCATTTGGCAGGTCACTCATCTCTAGGCTGAACTGCCTCCTTATAACTCTACTCCTTAGCCAGGCTACTGCTATCGTGCCAGCAGGTCTTATTCTAGAGTCCATATTTATTAACTTTCTGGGTAAATTCTTTATATAGTGTTTAATCAGGAGCCTTCTGTAAAGTGCAAGTGAATAACAGACCACTTATCTGAGGCAATCATCTGCCATTTTTCAGTGAAAACCAATTGGATTTCTTATAAATAATTGTTGGTTGAATGGATCTGGACAGGATACATTTAATTTAATCACACATTTTTAGTTGTTCTTTTATTACAAGTATGAATAGTGTTACTAGACTGGTATGTACTTTCTTTCTGCTGATGACTTGATAATAGTCTGAAAAGCATGCAGTTGGTGAGGGTCAGTCAGGAAATAGTGCTTCCCAATTTCTGTCTTCCCAGAAAGCAATTAAATTCTATGGAAAGTATTTAGACCTGTCTTCCACTTCATAAGCTGTTGTGACGTTCGACAGAGGAAAGCACTGTAGCAGTTTTATTGGAGGATGGAGGAAGCGATTATTAGACAGCGAGAGAGTAGGTAGGAACAGTGGCTGACCCCTTCCCTTAATGGAGTTTCATTACTGTATACTCAGCACTTTTGGTACTGAGATGCCCAATAAAGTCATTTGCTTCAGTTTTGCTTTGGACTTTCTAAGAAATTTGATAGAGGCATTAAATATTAGATCAAATCAATTCATATGTGGTTTCTCTCTACCAGCTTCTGAGTTTATGCTTAGGTGACCATGTGGAGTGGTCAGGGGAGGAAATGGCTTACGCAGTAAATTGTCAGACTTGCTTATTGATTCCAATGTCCGGAAGATTTGTCTCGTTTTGGGGATAGGGTTAAGAGAATCAAAGACTCTTGTGAATTTTGAAAAAGAATTTTTGAAAATTAAAAAAAAATATTTTAAAAGGATGTTGTATATGACTCTTTTTGGATTAGATCAATATGATATGCACAGAAATATAAAAGTATTATGATAACATGGACTTTTTGTCTTTCAGTCCAATTGTGGTAAAAATTTTCCTGCTCTGTGTACTATTCTTAAACAGTTCTTCTTCTGATAATAGATAAATCTGTCTCCCTAAATCAGCCTCTGCATAATGTTGACTTAATAATGGCATAAAGCCATAATTTTATTAGCTGTGATATGAAGGGACCTCAAATAATTCATTGTGATGTCATGACTTTAATTTATTTTATTTTGTTCACAATTACTGGTAGAAGATAGTCAGACACTTCAGTAAAGCAATCATCTTTTCCTGGAATGATTAGAACTCCCAATTTAAACATTATATACATGGACATATCTAAATGTAATTTTGAAAATTTAAAATCCAGATCCTTCTTCCTCCTAGCAAGTTCACCAGCCACTCTCATATCCTATTTATTTTTTTCTCCTTCAAATCCCTCTCCTCTTGGTTTTCAAAACTTTTTGTTTTGTGTTGTGTTGTTTTTATTGCATTTATTCACAGTACATCTTTACAGCATACAAAATGGGCTTTCCCAGCATGCATACAGTGCTTATCAGTCAGGTCAAAGATATTACTACATACATTATTATCAACAGATACCTTTTCATTTTTGTGTCTGTTAAATGTTTTTTCCTACCCCGATCCCTTTTCTCCCACCCTCCATTACTCACCCCCTGCTCTACTATCTCTAGTATCTATAGTTGCCTTTCCTGCTATTATACCTTCCAATCCTGCAGTTTCTACCATACAGTGCAGATATTTGACACTCAGAAAGGAACAACATAGGCTTTCCATCTTTGGGGAATTGAATTTAGAGAGTTTTCACAAATATTACTTGTGATTCCTATGAAATACATAAGAAAAGCTACAGACTTTATCAAGTTGTCTGAGGAAATCCCTGGATTTGTAAATAGTATCTGCTTTCCTTTAGGTTTGTCTGCATGTCTTCTGGATCTGGACATGGAAACAGGATGGTTTCCTTGACTGTCTTAACCAGTGACTGACCAAGCTGTTGATTAATGTTCCTCCACTATTTTGGATGCTAGATGTTTTTCTTCCTCTCTAGTCTCTTCAGTTCAAACTGCATTTTAGCTTCTTCACCTCCTGCTAATGGAGCTACTCCCAGGAATGTAGGCCGATGACATAGAGACTGGAATGGTGCCAGCAGACGCATTAGGTTTCTTCTCCCACCCCAAACCAATCGTCTGAAGTTTTTAAATGAGAATTTTGAAATTTGAACTCAGTTTAAAAAATAGAGGCAAATTAGCTCTAGGGTATAGAGAGTTCACATCTTGGTTTTGCACTCTGTCCTTTTCAGAGGAGAGTTTTCAGATTTCAAAGAGATGTGATAATGATGTCCACATAGAATAAGGTTCTTATTTGGACATGATAAAAGTCATGTTCTTTTAAGATTATGCACTCTATTTGCATCTCCTTCTCAAGAGAAAAATAAAAACAGCTTAATAATAGAATTTATAAAAGTTGATTTAATAGTTATCAGAGTAGACCATTGGGATTCTAGCCTAAATGTATGTATTAACAATAGGGTAGATAGCTCTTTGTTACCCCAATAGGGTTGTGTTATGTTGTCTTGTGAAATAAATGATACAAGCTTTAAATTTTCATCTATTTGTCCTATTATCTTTTTTTTAATCTGAATTAGTCTCTTATTGAAGGAACCACAAATAGGTGGTTTATAATTAGCATTATTTAGAAATTTAGATATATCATTTTCCTCCCCTGGGCTTCAAAATATGGCATATTCTTCCTAGATGCAGACAGAGGAAAATTTACCTCTTCTTATGAAGAGTTCCTGTCAGGATAGAATGCTTAATTTAGTGGTCAAATCACTTTGGTTTCAGCAACTATTCTTGTGATTCTTGAGGTCCTGCCCCTTGGTGATCTCGTCCCCTGATCGCATATGCCCTGTAATTTTCTGAGGTGCAGAGTGGTCGTTTTCATTTACTGGGAAAACAAATGCCAAAATGTGCACTGACCCTTGTCAGTGCTCAGGAAGGATGTCAGAATAACATTAATCATTCATTCCAACTTGTGCATCTGTTTTGTTTTGTTTCTTTTTTCAAATTAACTTCAATGCAATACAAGTGTGTATTTACTTTGATGTGCTCAGGAATTAATAGATTTTTAGTAAAATAATATGTGATAAAGACATAAGAAAGACCCCTTATTCATAGAACAGAGTACATGCTGCAAGGTCATAAAACCTAAACCTTGAATTTGGAAATGAACAAAACAAATGATTTAAAAAACGTAGATTCTCTGATATTGTTTAAAAACCTTGAGGCCTAATTAGAGAGAGGCAGAATTGGACAGCTATCCTCTGTTGAGGAGGCTCACATTTGTCTTGGCTCTTCGCAGAATTGGACAGCTATCCTCTGTTGAGGAGGCTCACATTGAACCAATGTCTTGGGAGACTCTTCGCAACTGAAGTATCATCAGCCTAGTGCTAGTGGTCTCCCCTACTAGCCAAGACACCAGGGCTACTCCCATCAGTTTTGGCTCTCCAAAGTAGCTGCTAAAAACTTTCCTTCATGACTCCCATGGGGTCACCTATATCTCTTACACTGCAGAATAGTTTCTGTATAATGTACAGTCAGCACTAACCAGAGATTAGAAAACGACTCTTAGAGCACATCTGGCCCACAAATACAGTTTGGTTTAACGCATAGAATGCTTAAAACTTTTTAATTTCTTTACATGATTTAAAACAGGACGTTTCACATGAAAAAATTGATACTCATTTCTCCTTCCTTAAAAAGTAAAAACCTTGCAAATCAATAGATGACATGATTCTTGCAGAGCTACCATGTTCTGGTAGTGACTGACGACTGCTTTCTTATTTTTTTTTTTTTTTTATTTTTGAGAGGTTTTTGCTATAGGGCGCGTGCGCTCGCCAGACAGACAGAGAGAGACAGAGAGACAGAAAGCAGGAAATCATCCCCCAGGGGAGATGGCCATGCCGCAATCCCTTCTCCTCCATTCTCCTCCCGGGATCTTGGGCACGCACGCACACGCGCCCGGCGTGAGTTTAAGACACCAGGTCTGGGACGCGAACCACGGTCGACTACGTGGGAGTCCAGCGACATAGCCATTACGCTAACTGCTGGTCCCAACAACTGCTTTCTTAAGCAGGAAGATAATATTCTTTCTGGTTTTCCATAGATTTGATACTCTTTAGGATTACTTCCGAGCCAATGCTGCTTGTATTAATGTTTTTGATTCATATAGGTATTCAAATTTATCTCTGACTCCTATCTGAATTTTGGTATCTAAAGAGCCATTTATAGGATGTCAGTGGGAGCTTGTGGAACCATTTAGGTCTTTGGTCTCATTCTCAGTGTCGCATGAATTGATGATGGGAACTTAAAAACTGTTATTATTTTACCTTTAGTTCAATGATATCTACCTATCTATTCAGGAAATGATCTGGATGATGCCTTTGACATTAGCCTATGATTCCCAAACCATAATTGTTACAAGCCAAAATATAAAGAACACAAGCAGATTGATAGGCTAAAATATATATTTGTACTGATTGTAGACCAAATACCATAGAATGGTCAGTGCACAAGGTTTCACAACAGCTTAATCTGAAAGAGCGGATGTCTTCTAATTGAATCTTTGTATGGTATTAGGATTTGGGAGGTCACGAGAAGGCCTGCCATAGAGCAATCACGTGTACACATTAAAAGAAGAAACTTATTTTCAGGAAGGTAATGTTGATGGGGGCCGGCTTGGTGGTACAGAGGTAACGATCTGCTGAAGAGAAGCCTTACACCACATGACAAGTGAATGCCCAGCCCGGTCAGCCTGAAACATGCCCAGTTTCCACACTGAGTGCCCAGGATGGAAAGGGCGGAGGATCGGGGGAGGGTCTGTGCATGATCAGACTCTGTGGAGGCGCTCCTCTCTACCTCACCCCTCCCTTTTTCTCACATGAGGACCCACGTGCCCCATCATTATGTAAGCCAGATGTAGAAAATTAAATTTTGATTATACCTAATACTGAAACATGGCTGCGGCATGATTGCTTGATATGTATTGAAGTACAAAGGGGAGTGAGTGTATTGCTAAAATTTATGTGAAATTCTCAGCTGGGATGTTTAATTGAGATATCAGGATGAGTTAGAGAAAACATTCTTCCTTGTGCCACTAAGTTCTTTCTGCAGTTCAGCCTTAGAGCTCCAAAGTGGAAGTTTGAATTGGAGAAATAGGGACTTACAAAAGGAAGCTTAAGGTAATTAAACTCTAGTGTGGATTTCCAGAGAAAAACTGTTTTTTTTTTTTTTAAATTGATGTAGTTTCCTTTATTTATTTATTTTTTGGAGAGGTTTTTAATACAGGGCGCGTGCACTTGCCAGAAAGACAGAGAAATAGAGAGATAGAAAGTGTGAAATCCCTGCCGCAATCCCTTCTCCTCCATTCTCCTCTCGGGATCTTGGTCAAGCATGCACATGCACCCAGCGTGAGTTTAAGCCACTGGGTCTGGGACTGGAACCATGGTCAGCTACATGAGAGTTCAGACACATAGCCATTACGCTAACTGCTGGTCCCAAGAAAAACCTTATTAACAAGATATTTTCAAAAGATACAGTTTCTATCTTCCAGAATTTGGTTTTGAGAACTGATTTTCAGCTGCTGATGCAGGTAAATTATAGTCCATATGTAATAATCCATAAAACTTCTGATACTATGTTTCCAAGAAAACATTACAATACGTGATATACTTTCTGAGCATTGATTCTGTGTCAAACAAGATTGGGAAAAATCATGGTAAGCAGGACAGAACTTCTATTCCGTGAACTAACAACCCAACGTCAGACCTTAGACCGAGTTCTCCCCAGGCATTAGATCACTTATTTCCAGCATCAACCCAATGTCCGATATCTAAAGTTTCAGTAACTTGTGTAAGATTCTCCATCTGCTGAAATTAAAAACATAGTTTGATTTCAGTCCCTGGACTTTCACCTGCTACATGTAGTGTTTACATCTTTTTTATATAAAGCTGCCTTTGTTTTGGTTCCAAATGCAATTTAAACTGCAAGATTACACAGTTGTAATTTTTTTTTTAAAAAAAAGTTTATTTATTTATTTGTTGTGATTTTCAAGCCACTGGGTCCAGGTCTCAAACTGTGGTCAGCCATATGGGAGTCCAACACACTAACCAGCACATCACTTGCTGGCTCCCACTGGTGTGATTATATAAAGTGAACTATGGGATGGCTCCATGACCTAGTGACTGAGGGAACCAGATCCCCCATGCCCGATTGTGTTAGAATCCCATCCCTAGCAGTTCAACAACCACACATTGGCACACATGTGTGCATGCATCAAATCTCAGCAAGATGAAGAAATGGAAGAGAAGGGATTGTGGCATGACCATGCCTCTGGGGGATGCTTTTCCCTTTATCTCTAACTCTGGTGAGTGCATAAGCCCTCCAAGGGCAAAAAAGTGAATCACTGCAATACATAGAAAAAAAGTATGAGCTAAAAATAACTTATTTGAAGGATACGAAGCAAAGGTTTGATGGTGACTGCCATTTCTTGGTCTTTCATTTAACACGTCACTTCCCTCACTTCCCCTGTACTTTCAACTTAACTAGAACCCCAAAGGTGGTGCTCAATGATTTCTGGATTATGTTTGATGTTATGATTATGTAATGATATTATCTGTTTATACTATGCCATGAAAAGAAGGTGGTAGTTGTAGTTATTATAATTAATTGTGATATTTGAGAAATATCTGAAGAGTCTTAGATGGTGAGGAAATAATTATACATTACTCAAGATAAAATTTGGGAATTAAAATGGCCTTGTTCATGAAGGCATCACATGGAGGATTACATTATGCTACTGCTGGTTTTCAATGATGGTCACAGGAGGGTGGATTTTTCATTTAGTTATCTCCACTGGAAAATAATCAAATGTCATACCTGTTGGTTAAATAATGGTGTGTGTCTGAGTCTATATAGTTATTGTCCCTGAATTTTGTATAATATTTGAAATTAAGTTTCATCTCATATTTTTTAATTAGTTCCTGAAATAAATGTCAGAAATATTTTTCTTCTTAACTCAGTCTGTTTTTGATTGTTTACCATAGCAAGAATTTCAGGGGTTCTCTTAGGGATACTCAGCATAGGTGTATCTGGTAATTGTCATAAATGTTGTTAAAATGGTTCACAGCTTTCAATCACTGCCTGCCTGCTGTTATTGGAGAGCCACCTTGCTGGATGTTTATGTCATCTGAAAAGACACCATACTAGGGACAGGGACTTTGTGTTTGTGGCAGCACTTATGTAGAACTGGTCACTACCCTTCCTCTTGTCCTTTTTTACTGTTTTTCACCACTGAATTCTCTGGACAGCACCATTTTGCTTAAAGCAGGCAGGATAGAGCCCAGTGACTAATTGTAAAGGAGAAAGAGATACATTGAGGGAGTTCAGAGTACTGCAGAACAAGAGGCCAGAGTAGAGGCTAGTTGATAAAATAATGAGGGACTTCGGCTTCTGACGTCAGTTGCAAATACTCTATACACTGGCTACTTTGTAGCTGGAACTGGGAATACAGAATGAGTCTTAGATGGGTCAAAATTTCTGTATTTGGCAGATTTTGCTTTTAGAGAGCCTCTTACCTCTGTCCAAAGTTCCTAGTATTCTAGGCATGAATAAATTATTTGTTCTGGCCTCCTTTTTACTATTCTCCAATTTACTATCAAGGTTTTAAATGCTAATACACCCTCTACTTCCAATTGCTCTTAACCTCTTAATCTACTTCTGCATCTTACTGTCTTCAAAGAGACACACTGTGGAACTAAGCTGTAAATGATGATGACGGTCTCACAAATACTGTTTACATCCCATCTTTCCAATGACTGTAAGTGTCACATTGTAGTTAACCAGGCTTGGCATGGTAGTATTCTCTTCTGTCCATTTATTTCTTATTTGATAAATTGAAAAATTTGAACCATAAGTAAATTCTTTGTTTTTGCTTATTACAAACATAATATGTAAATGTAAATACCAGATACATGTAAACAAATCAAATAATTAAGAACTTAAGATTAATATTTTCCTATGTTTTGCCAACCTTAATTCCTCAAAAATGACTACTGTTAATATATTGGTGTATATTTATTCAGAACGTTTCAATAGAAATCCACACATTTAGTTCAGTTATTCTTTTTTCTAAATCTCATAAATACTAACATAGTTTACTATGCTTATCATTTTCTCTACAACTTATTCTTTAATTTTTAACAACTTTAAGTCCCCCTCCACCCCGAGGGCATGTGTGCTCACTAGAGAGACAGACAGAAACAGTAGACGTGGGGAGGGGAATGGCATTCTGCAATCCCTTCTCCATTCCTCTACTAGGATTTTGGGCATTCACACACATGTGCCCAGTGTGACTTCCAAGCTGCCAGGTCTGGACTCAAACTATGGTCATGTGGGAGTCCAGCACCTTCACTACCTTACCACCTGCTGGCTTCTGACAACATATATGAAAGATTACTTTATGTTTGCTACGGTTTGAATGAATCCCTTCCAAAATTCAGGTGTCACTAATGGACTAGTATTAAGAAACAGGCTTCTTAAAAGGTGAGTAGGCCATGAGGGTTTCTCCCTTGTGAATGGGATTAGGTCCCCATACAAAGGAGCTTGACTGAAGGAATTGGTCCCTTTTTGACATTCTGCTATGTGAGAACTCAGTATGAAGGCTCTCGCCAGGTGCTGGTACCTTGATCTTGAGCTTCCTGGCCTTCAGAATAGTGAGAAATGAATTTCTGTTTTTTGAATAAATAACCCAGCCTCAGTTATTATGTTGTAGCAGCACAAAATGGACTGAAACATAAACTGGTACCAGGAGTAGGGTGTTGCTATAATAAATACCTAAAAATATGGAAGTGGCATTAGAATTTGTAAGGGGTCAAAGCTGGAACAGTTTAAAAGTAAATGCTGGAAAAAAACCTCATTGTTATGAATTGTTATTAAGGGCAGTTCTAGTGAGGGCTCAGAAGGAAATGAGAGGCAAGGTGTTGGAAATTGGTGAAAAGGTCTCTGTATTATATAAGTGGAAATAACTTGACTGAATTCTTTTTGTGTCCTGGAATTCTGTGAAAGGCAGATTTTAAGATTGACAAACTAGGATACTTGGCAGGTGAAATCTCCAAGTACCAAAACATTAACGGCACTGAATAGCTTCTTGAGCTGCTTTCTGTAAAATGTGAGAGAAGAGAAACAATTTATAGACAAATTTAGAATAAAAGTGGAGAGAAGCGATGGTGCAGCGTGGTGCGGTGCCGTCCCGGTCCCTTGATCCTTTGCTGGGGAAGAGGTGTCTATGGGACACCCGCTGCAACTGGCTGCTATGGCCACCGCCATTGTACAGCGTGCTGTCTCTATGGTGAGGAGAAGGCGGAGTGCAAGCTCAGCAACACAAGTACATGAATAAAGGATAAAGTTTTCTATGAAGCAAATCTTCAGCCAAGTATGTTGTTTTAATGCATGACATCTAGACTCTCTTGTGCCCTCACTAGGTCAGTAACCACGGTAGATCACAGCCAAAGAGTTTGTGAAGTTTGGGCATGCAACCTGAATGGAATGAAGAGATGAAGGAAATTCATCAAGTTATCTGAAAAATATAATTATGTGGCTATGGACACTGAGCTTCCAGGTGTGGTTGCAAGCCCCACTGGAGAATTCAGAAGCCATGCTGATTATCAATACCAAATATGGGGGTGTAACTAGACTTGTTAGAGATAGTTCAGATAAGACTGCCTATGAATGAGCAAGGAGAGTACCGTCCAGGAACTTCAACTTGTTTACATTTAAATTTAATTTGACTGAGGACATGTATGCCCAGGACTCCCTGGAGCTGCTTAACAACCTCAGGTATCCAGTTTAAAAATCATGAGGAGGAAGGAATTGAGACCCAGTATTTTGCAGAACTTCTTATGACTTCAGGAGTGGCTCTCTATGAGGGGGTCAACTGGTTATCGTTTCACAGTGGTTATGACTTTGGTTATTTAATTAAAACCCTGACCAACTCTAACTTGCCTGAGGGGAATTGGATTTCTCTGAGATCCTGCAATTGTTTTTTCCTGTAACTGATGATGTGGAGTACCTCATCAAGAGGTGCAAAAATCTCAAAGGTGTATTGCAGGAAATTGCTGAACAGAGCGGGAAAGGTTAGGACCACAGCATCAGGCAGGATCTGATTCATTGCTCAAAGGAATGGGCCTTTTTCAAAATGAGAGAAGTGTGAAAACATTTGTACTTTTTCTCTCAGCTGTTAGATTGAGAACATTAAAAATCTTATGGCAAAAGTTTGGACATTTAGAAGAAAAATAGACAGGCAAAGCATTAATGGGACAAAGAAATGTGGTATTACCTGTTGAAGCTGTTTTGTAGCTTTATCAACTGAACTGGGGAGAAATGTTCACGTGTTGAAATATTCACTTTGTAAGCTAAATAATGTGATTGAATGTATAAAAGAAAATAGAATAAAAATGTAAATGAGAAAAAGACGTTTTGGGCTAGGGACCAGCAGTTGGTGTAATGGCTATGTGGCTGGACTCCCATGTAGTTGACTGTGGTTCCAGTCCTGGACCCAGTGGCTTAAACTCATGCCAGGCATGTGTGCGTGAGTGCCCAAGATCCCAAGAGAAGGGATTTCAGCACGGCCATCTCCCCTCGGGGGCTGATTTCTCGCTTTCTGTCTCTCTGTCTCTCTCTGTTGTTCTGGCAGGCTCAGGAGCCCTATAGAAAAAACCTCTCAAAAAAAAAAAAAAAAAAAAAAAAAAAACACCAAGTTTGGGGTTAATAAGTACATATTAAGTGAAAATATAATTAGAGGTATCATATGAGGTACACCCACCACACTTGAATGAGAATATTAAAAAAAATAAGTCACTTTAAAATGTAGTTTATAGAGTAATGGAAGAATAAGTTCTTCATAGAATAAGAAATACACTGCCTTGGAAATCATATAGGTCCAACCATATCTCTCAGTTGAAAAACCAGACCAGAGGCTAGTAATTCTTATCAAAGGTTAAATATATTTCTAGAGAGAACTTCTGATATTTTTCTAAAGAGTATATCAGTGCTGCTTCTACCAAGTCAAAAGTACCTCTATGTGGGGCCCGCAGGTGGTATGGTGGTTAAGAGCGCTGGACTCCCACATGGCTGACCACAGTTCGAGTCCTGGACCTGGCAGCTTGCTTTCTCACTTTCCCTCTCTCTCTCTCTCTCTCCACTCACTCTGTCCCTCTCTGGTCAAATTAAAATAAATAAAGATAAATAAATAATTCTTTAAGAAAAAAAAAGTACCTCTATGTGAAGTGGTAGCATTGTCTTCTCTTAGGCTTTAAACAGGGAGTAAAAATATTATTTTCTGGACCAGCAGATAGCATAATGATTACATTGCTGGACCCCCCCACATAGTTGTCTATGGTTTGAGTCCTGGACCCGGCAGCTTAAAACTCATGCCAGGCATATGTATGTGTGCCCAAAATCTGGAGAGGAGAATGGAGAAGGAATTGACCTCCCCTTTTGAGGGTGATTTCTAGCTTTTGGTTTCAGAAATTTCAGAGCTCTGCCTCTCTGTCTTTATGATGCGCACATGTTTCCTATGACAAAACCTATCTAAAAAAATTATTTTCTTATGCATTTCTTTAGTGCTTTGAAGATTTTAAAGGGTTGCACTCATACTTTTTACTAGATTACCAAGGAGTTTTTCATTGTAAAAGAGTTTAATAAATCTAAAGAAATAGTTGAATCAGAGTTGATATTTACTTAAATAGTAAAAGGTAGAGATTAATTCCTCAAATATAAAAAATTAAATATGGAAGAAAGAAATGTGATGAATTCTAATCTACACTTAAGTTCTATAATTAGGTGATATGCACAGGTACACTCTGCCGAGGTAAACACAAGATCGGTCATACAAAAACAAGATAGGATGAACTTTTTTACATATAAAAAAGTTTTTTTTGTTGTATGAGTGCAGCCCTTGGGATCCTTATTCCCTGAGACACACTAACATTAAAATAAGATCAGTTAATAACTGTACAATGGTCTCTAAGTGTTAAGTGAAAGGAAGAATCACACATCTCTCACTTTAAATGAAAAGTTATAAATAATTTACCTTAATGAGGAAGGCATGCCAAGAGTCAAGACGGTCCAAAAGTTAGGCCTCTTGCACCAAATGATTTCCAAGTTATGCATGCAAAGGCAAAGTTCATAAAAGGGAATTAAAATGCTACTTTAGGGAGCCCAAAAATGTTAAGAAAGTAAAATAGCCTCATTGCCAATGTGGAGAAAATTCTTGTGGTCTGGATAGGAGATCAAATCAGCCACAACATTCCCTCAAGCTGAAGCCTAATAGAGTCGGGCCTACCATTCTTAATTCTATGAAGGCTGAGTGATATGAAAAAGCTGCAGAAGGAAAATACGAAGCTACAGAGTTTGGTTCATGAAGCCTCAGGAAATAAACCACCTCCAAACATCACAGTGCAAAGAGAAGCAGCAAGTGCTAATGTGGAAGCTGCAGCAAGTTATCCAGAACATCCAGCTAAGATAGTTCATGAAAGTGGCGGCCTTTGATGCAGACAAAGCAGTGGTCTGTGGGAAGAAGATGCCATTTAAGACTTCCATAGGTAGAAAGGAGAAGTCAATGACTGGCTTCAGGGCTTCAAAGAACAGGCTGACTGCACCTGGTTATTTTAAGTTGAAGTTAATGCGTATTTACCACTTCACAAATCCTACCACCCTTAAGAATTATGCTAAATTTACGATGTCAGTGCTTTCACAACGGAACAACAAAACCTGGGTGATGGAACATTTGCTTACAGAATGGTATACTGAAAAACTTAAGCCCACTGTTGAGGTTTAACTGCTCAGAAAAACATATCCTTTTGAAAATATGACTGCTCATGGACAAGGTATCTGGTCTCTGAAGAGCACTGATGGAGATGTACGAGGAGATTATTTTTATTTTCATGTCTGCTAACACATATCCATTATGTAGCCCATGGATCAAGGAGTAATTTCAACTTTCAAGTTTTATTATTTATTTTGAAAATACATTTTGTAAAGCTATAGCTTCCATAGATGGAGACCCCTCTGATGCATCTGCGCAAATTAAAAACTTTCCGGAAAGGATTATCACTCTAGGTGCCATTAGGAATATTTGTGAGTCATGGGAGAACTTCAAAATACTAATATTAACAGGAGTTTGGTAGAAGTTGATCCAAGGACTTCAGTGGAAGAAGAAACTGCAAATGTAGAACAATAGCAACAGGAATAGAATTTGAAGTGGACCCTGAAGATACGACTGAATTGTGTCAATCTCGTAATAAAATTCATGGATGAGCAATTGTTTATTTTTAAATTTTTTAGAGAGTTTTGCTATAGAATGCGTGCACTCAGTAGAGAGACAGAGAGACAGAAAGCAAGAAATCACCCCCCAGAAAGGATGGCCATGCCGCAATCCCTTCTCATCATTTCTCCTCTTGGGATTTTGGGCATGCATGTACATGCACCTGGTGTGAATTTTATACCACCAGGTCTGTGACTCAGGCTGTGGTCAACTATATGGGCATCCAGCAACATAACCATTGCGCCATCTTCAATTGTTATCCTTAAAGAATTGTTTCTTTAAGGATAATCTAAGAACATGGTTTCTTGACATTCTTCACTCATGGTGAAGATGCTGTGAACATTGTTGAATGATAAAAAATGGAATTTGAAGACTAGCAGTTTGCGTAATGGCTATGTTGCTGGACTCCCATGTAGTCGACTGGTTTCAGTCCCGGACCCGGCGGCTTAAACTCATGCTGGGCACATGTGTGTATGTGCCCACGGTCCTGAGAGGAAAATGGAAGAGAAAGGATTGCGGTATGGCCATCCCCATGGGGAGTGATCTATCACTTTCTGTCTCTCTGTCTCTCTCTGTCTGTCTGTCAAGTGCATGCGCCCTATAGCAGAAACCTCTCCAAAAAACGAAATGGATTTTGAATGTTATGTCAACTTAATAAAGCAGTGTCAGGGTTTGAGAGGAGACTTCAATTTTAATTGTCAGTTAAATGCTATCACACAGCATTGTATGCTACAGAGAAATTTTTCATGAAAGGAAATATCTACTAGTGTAATAAACATCTCGTATGATTTTAAGAAATTGCCATAGCCACCCCCGCCTTAGGCAATCACCATCCTGACCTGCCAGCAGCTATATTGACAGAGTCAAGAATCTCCACAGAAAGGTTACAACTTGCAGAGGGATCTTATGACCATTAGTATTTTTTAAAAATTAAGATATGTACATTTTTCTCTTACATAATAATGAGAATAGCATAAGCATAGCTTTTGTATGCATTGAAAAGCAAAACTTTTGTGTGACTTGCTTTATTTTGATATTTGCTTTATTTTGGTGGCCTGGAACTGAGCCTGCAATATATTTGAGCTATGCTATATTGAATCATCTCTCATTTTCCAATTTATTTGAAATGCCATCCTTTCATAAATGAAATGCCCACATGTGTATAAAGTTTCCATTCTGTTCTATTATTCTGTTAATATAGTCCATACTTCTAACTTATACATTGCATATTACATTTGTGGTTTCTGATGACTCCTTCAGTTGAGCACCTTTTCTTAGATTTATTAGCCAGTTGATTATCCCTCCCCACTTCTTGTGAGGGTCCTTAGCCTTTTTATTATTGATTTGAAGAAGTTATTTACATATTCTAGATTGAAGCCTTTTATCAATTATATGTACAGGAAATATCTTTTCTCATTCTGTGAATGGTTTCCAGTATACTTTTTCTTTAACAAAAATAAGTCTTAAATTTATTAAAATTTATTTTTATTGTAATTTCTAAATTGCATGTAATCATTATACATTTTCATAGGGGACACTGTAGTTTTTAAAATATGTATATGGAGTATATGGTGCAAAACAAACCATTTGAGTATATAAACATATTCACCACCTTCAATATATAACATTACTTTATGTTGTGCACATTCAAAATTTGCTCTACTGGTTATTTTGGAAGCATATATTAAGTTTTCAATGATGTTCTTTACTGTGAAATATAGTTCTAAAGAAAAACAAAATGATTAAAAATCATACAACAGGGACCAGCAGTTGACATAATGGCTATGTCGCTGAACTCCCATGCAATCAACCATGGTTCAAGTCCCAGACCTGGTGGCTTAAATTGATGCCAGGCATGTGTGTGTGTATGCCCGAGATCCCAAGAGGAGAATGGAGGAGAAGGGATTGCAGTATGGCCATCCCCCCCCCCCCCCCCCGCCGGGAGGGTGATTTCTCACTTTCTGTCTGTCTCTCTCTCTGTCTTTCTGGCGATCTCATGCACCCTGTAGCAAAAACCTCTCCAAAAAAACCCCCCAAAAATCGGACAACAAACATCTCATAAATTATGAGGATGGATTTTTGAAAACAAAGATAATCATAACATAGTCAATAAAAAAAGAATTTGTAATTACAATGTAGAGGATTGTGAGGGGTAAGAGTTTATAATCTGAAAAGGTCTGTGGTATCATGATTGGCCTAGATAGAGACAGTTAAAATCATACATAACAATGGTTTATTAGAAAGAGATAGGAAAATAAAACTTTACTAACTCACTGTGAGTTTTTGTAAGACAGTACTGCACTGTACATAGAGAAATAAGTCCTCAAAAAAGCAAAAAGAAAAACAAAATTGAAAAGAGATGTTGAAAAGTGAAAACATGGTAAAGTGAGTAATTTCATCATTTATAGGCTTCACAAAGTTCTTTATTTTAGCTTTCTTTAAATTCATTCCAAAGAAAGACTCAGCTACTTATAATATTTTGGACTTCTCTGCTACCTAGTTTAATACAATGAGTGATAGTTATAATAATAAATATGCAAATGTAATATAAAACCTGTTGACATAGCTATCAAATATTTGGTAAATTTGTACTTAAATCTGCTTGTGTGTAAAATAGTTAAACCTGAATTTTTAGCATGTTGACACTGACTTACGAACTCTCATTTGTTTGTTTGTTTGTTTTAAATCACATTTATGGTTTACTGGAAACCATAACAGCTGTGACAGTTATGCTTAACACTTTGAATAAAGTCAGTAGAGAAAATCAGTAGGCATGTCATGAGGCATGTAAAAAGATAACAGTTCAGGGAACCAGCAGTTAGCGTAATGGCTATGTCGCTGGACTTCCACATAGTCGACTGCGGTTTGCGTCGCGGACCCGGTGGCTTCAAACTCACGCCGGGCGTGTGTGCGTGCGTGCCCGAGATCCTGAGAGGAGAATGGAGGAGAAGGGATTGCGGCGTGACTATCCCCCCTGGGGGGGTGATTTCTTGCTTTCTGTCTCTATGTCTCTGTCTGTCCGGCGAGTGCACGTGCCCTTTACCAGGGGGGGGGGGGGGGTGCTCTCAAAAAAAAAAAAGTTAACAGTTCAAGGGACCAGCAGTTAGTGTAATGGCTATGTCACTGGACTCCCACATAGTCAGCCATGGTTCACGTCCGGGACCTGGTGGCTAAAAACTTACACCGGGCTCGTGTGCGTGTGTGCCCAAGATCTTGAGAAGTGAATGGAGGAGAAGGGGTTGCGGCATGGCCATCCCCCCTGGGAGTGATTTCTCACTTTCCATCTCTCTGTCTCTCTGTCTGTCTGATGAGCGCATGCGCCCTATAGCAAAAAAGCAAAAACAAAAACAAAAAAAAAAACCAACAAACAAAAAAAACACAAAAAAACAAAAAAACCTCTTCAAAAAACAAACAAAAAGTTAACAGTTCAAGTAATCCCTTAGCACTTCTGAGCAACTAAAGACGTGGTTTATACTTCTGTAATAAGGTGGCTTCCATTCATTATAAAGCTCATCATTCAGTTTATGCATTACAAAATCTGCTGTTTTGATCACTAAAAACCAGGTTCAAAGTTTTTACATTTCTGCTCAATAAACTGATCAGTTATGGGACATAATATTTATAAAACTATAAATATTTAGTTTATGTATGTCTTTGTCAGTGAGGTGTGTGTGTGTGTGTTTAAACAACATATAGAGGGTTCTTGTTTTTTTATCCATTGAACCAATCTGTTCCTTTCAGTTGGGGAATTTAATCCATTGATATTCAATGTTATTATTAAAATGTGCATACTTATCCCTGTCATTTTGTTACTCTTTTTTTTTTTTCTTCTGTTTTAAAAATGGTTTTGTGTTCTATTTATCTCCCTTTAGTTTTTCTGTTATAGTATTTCCTTAAGTATTTCCTGAAGAGCTGGCTTAGTTTGGTGAATTCTTTCAGCCTTATTTATCTACAAATTATTTTATTTCTCTTCCCATTTGAAGGATAATCTCTTCAGATATAGTAGCGGTTTTTTTTGTTTGTTTGTTTTTGTTGTTGCTATTTTGGAGAGGTTTTTGCTATAAGTTGTGTGCATTTGCCAGAAAGACAGAGAGAGACAGAGAGACAGAAAGTGAGAAATCATGCCCCCCCCCCCCCCCCCCCCCCCCCCGGAGGGATGGCCATGCCGCAATCCCTTCTCCTCCGTTCTTCTCTTGGGATCTTGTGTGAGTTTAAGCCACCGGGTCCAATACTCGAACTGCAGTTGACTACACGGGAGTCCAGTGACATAGTCATTATGCCATCTGCTGGTTTCTCAGGTATAGTACTCTTGGCTGAAATTGCTTTTTTTTCAGAGTTTTAAATATGTCTTTACATTTTTTTTTGCTTGAATTCTTTCAGTTGAGAGGTCCAATGTTAGTCAAATGGACATTTTAAAAGTAACTTGACATTTTTCTCTCATCATTTTTAGAATAGTCTTTGATTTTTACCAGTTCGGCTATGATGTGTCTTAGAGAGGATCTTCTTATGTCGAATCTGTTTGGTGTCCTTTATGTTCCTGGATTTGGATATCAATATGCCTCTCTAAATTTGGAAAGTCTTTAGCTAATAAATCCTGAGAGAGATTTTCTATCTCTTTGCCTTCTGGAATATCCTTCTGTAATATCCATTTGGCCATTTAATGGAGTCTAGAATTTCCCTTAAGTTGTCTTCATTTTTAAAAAAGAATTATTTATTTAATTTTATTATGATGATTTTAATTGCTATAGGGCATGTGCACTCACAAGAGAAAAACAGAGAGAGAGAGAAAGAGAGAGAGAGAGAGGAAGCAAGTCACCTGGTCCAGGACTCAAACTATTTTCAACCATGTGAGAGTCCAGTGCCTTAATCACTGTCACCTGTTGGCTCTGTTGTCTTAGTTTTTAATAATTATTCCTCCATTCTTTTCAATTGGTTGGCTAAATCAGAAGTTTTGTTTTCAAGGTCAGAGATTGGTCTAATCTGCATGGTCTAATCTGCTATTAATAGTTTTGAGGGAGGTTTTGATTTCTTGCATCATATTCTTTATCTCTAGAAGTTCTGTTTGCTTTTCTTTACTGTTTGATAATTAATATCACAACTGACCAATACCCAAAATGTGAAGAGAACATGTTCAAGACACTGGGGGGAGTCACCCTTTAAACTCACTATATAGTATGTGGTTAAGAATGCACACTTTGTAATATAAAACCTGTCTACACAAAGTGGTTAGCTCAGGAAGCCAGCTGCTCTCCTCTTGGTGTTCCAGATTTCAGTGTCATTTTCTAGCAACCTTCAACTCTTCTGTGTGGCAGGTATCTTGTTTTTACCTTCCAGTTCTTCCACCCTGCCTGTGTCATGAATTCAGCAATGTTTTTCTCCAGATCATCAATGTGACTACTCATATCACCAATTCTTCCAATGATCTGGTCGAACAGGGTCTAAAAAAATTTTTTTTGAGTTTTTTTTTGTTTGTTTGTTTGTGTTTTTTTTTTGTTTTTTTTTTTTTTGTTTGTTTGTTTTTTTTTGCTATAGGGTGCATACGCTCACCAGAAAGACAGAGAGAGACAGAGAGACAGAAAGCAAGAAATCACCCCCCGCAGGGGGGATGGCCACACTGCAATCCCTTCTCCTCCATTCTCCTCTCAGGATCTTGGGCACGCACGCACACGTGCCCGGTGTGAGTTTAAGTCACTGGGTCTGGGACTAGAACCACAGTCGACTACATGGGAGTCCAGCCACATAGCCATTATGCTAACTGCTGGTCCTCCAGGTCTAAAATTTCATTTGCATCTGTTGGAAGAGAGTCTGCACCACAGAGCCCAGGTCTTTTGGTGTCAGTATCAGCCATCTCCCTGGAGCCCAGCTTGGCGGTGGTTTCTCAGATCTATACTTCATCTACACTTCCTTCCGCTTGTCACACAGACCAGTTTGATTATTTTTGGGGGGAGCTATTTCTTTACAGTATTCCTCCCTTAAGTCATAGAAGGTTCTCTCATCTCCTTGAATTGGTTGTATTCTCTTCCATTTCACTGAGTTTTGTTATGATAAATATTTTGAATTCTTTTTTCTGACATTTTTGTGACCTTTTGTGTTTTATCCATTGTTGGTGAGAAGTTACTGTGTCCTTGGGGGGCGGGTATCTCCTGGTTTTCTATTTCTTGGAATCTACTTTGACTTTTAGTCATCTGGTGTTATACTTACTTCTTCCTACTTCTTAGTATAATAGTATGTTTCTGTGGCTAGGGACTCACGTGTTTCCCTGTGGTGTGAGTTAACTCTGTGCCGGTTTCCTCCCTCTACTCTGGATGAGAGTGTGGTATCCACAGTGGGAGTTTTGGGTTCAGATTTTCTGAGGGGAGTTTCTCTGTTTACTGCTGGTGAGCCGTGGGGAAAGAATTCCTCTAAAGTCTCACTGTCTTCATAGGTTTGGCTCCTGTATACCCAAAGCTCTCTGCTCCCAGTGTGGCTGAGGCTGAGCTGACGGGTAGAACATAAGGTGGTATTCCAACCTGCATGCGCTGTGGGGCATGGTGAATGCACCTCTTTCCCATGGCAGGCTGGGTGAGGATCTCAGGTGACCAAATCAGGCTGGGGTAGCCTTTGCTTCCCTATGGCTCCTTCCATCTCTGGGACTATAGGATCTGGACTGTGGTCCTTGAAGGCTGGAGCAGCTCATCCTCCCCATCCTCCCTCACTGCAGGCCGAGCAGGGGTCTTTGGTGACCAGTTCAGGTTGGGTATCCCTTGCTTCCCTCTCACTCCTGGATGGATGAGGGGTAGGGTGGCATAAGCACAGGCCAGGTAGCAACTCCAACTCCTACCTCTTTTTTTTAGAAGTTTTTGCCTTAGGGCATGTCCATTTCCTGAGAGGAGAGAGAGAGAGAGAGACAGAGACAGTGAAAGAGAAAATAAGAATGAACCTTACAGTAGGGATGACCATGCCACAATTCCTTCTCCTCCATCCTCCTCCTAGGATCTTGGGCATGCATGGCCATGCATCTGATGTGATTTTCAAGCCACTGGATCCAGGGCTCAAACTGAGGTTGGCCATGTGGCAGTCCAGTGGTGTAATCACCACACCTGCTGGTCCCACATTATATCTTACAATAAGACCTTAATTTAGTGTATTCCACTTTAGCAATATTTTTTGTTATTGTTTTCTGTATCTTGTTTTTAATATTTTATATATATATATATACACACACACACACATACATACATATATATGTGTGTGTGTGTGTGTATATATATATATGTGTGTATATATATATATATACATATATATATATATATATATATATATATATATTGTTATAGTGCATATGTGCTCACTGAGGAGAGAGGGAAAGAAAGAAGGAAAGCATCCTCCACCGCAGAGATGAGAGCCATGCAACAAACCCTTCTCATTTTCCACCCCAGGGGTAATGGCCATGCAACAAGCCCTTCTCATTCTTCTTTCAGGATAGCCATATGCACATACCTGCCTGGTGTGTTTTTCAAGCCACTGGGTCCCAGACTTGAACCACTCAGTTGTTCATGTAAAATCCAGCCACCTTAATCATCAAGCCACCAGATGATCCTGTATCTTCATTAAGATACTAATTTGCGGGACCAGCAGTTAGCGTAATGGCTATGTTGCTGGACTCCCACGTAGTCGACCACGGTTTGCGTCCTGGACCCGGTGGCTTAAAACTCACGCCGGGCGCATGTGCATGCATGCCCAAGATCCCAATGGGAGAATGGAGGAGAAGGGATTGCGGCGTGGCCATCACCCTGGGGGGGTGATTTCTCACTTTCTGTCTCTCTGTTTCTCTCTGTCTGTCTGGCGAGCGCACGCACCCTATAGCAAAAATCTCTCAAAAAAAAAAAAAAAGATACTAATTTGTAGAGCCAGCATGACTGACTGTGGTTCAAGTCCTGGACCTAGTGGCTTGCTTTCTCTCTCTCTCTCTCTCTGGTGAGCCCATGTGCCCTATAGCAATTTTTTAAAAAAGTAATAATAATAAATAAAATTAAATAAACAATTCTTAAAAAATTGATTTTTTATAAAAAAAGTCTGCTCTTCCATTTATATTCTTTTATAACTCTAAAATTATCTCAATATTTATTAAACATCAGGATAACTATTAAATAAATAAGTAAACACACACATATTTGTGTTGCTAAATTAAACTATTTTGGCCTAAAACAACCACTATACTCTCATCTTGAATTCCTACAAATGGTCTAAAATCATACATGTTAGATTGTTCTGAGCTGGTTGCTAGGTTACAGTCAACCACAGGCATCCAGCCTTTTAAATTGTGTTAATGCAGACAAACTTCCACTTGTAACCAATGATTTCTCTACCTCACTCCCTCATTTATGCTTTTTGCATGACACTTCCCCTTTCACTGCACACGTCACTTTCCTGTTTCAGTGACTTACATGTGGAGTTGACCATGAGATTGGCTGGAGTTGTCTGGAAATTCAGGGACAACTGTCTGATTTAAATTTAAGATTTGCTCTATTAAAACTCTATTAAATTGGCTGGTTTATTTTTCTCTTAACAGTATTCATTTATAAACATGCATTTATACGTACATATATGTACACAAATGTGTATTTACTTATTTAATGATTAAATAAATTTAATTTTATACATATACAATTACTCATACACACACACGTACACCTTCCTCCTTACCACACTCATTCTCTTTCTTCCTCTCCCTTTCACATTCTTTCTTATATTCTCTCACTGAGGAAAATAGAATGATACAGAATGGAATTATGAATGTTTAGTATCATGTAGATAAAGATTTAGCAGATCAGAGAAGAAGGAATTATTGGTATTTACATAAAGATATGCAAAATATTGCTCTCCTTGCTTTCATACCTTCCAATCATTCAGTTTTTCTAAAAATAACTAAAAATTAAAAATTAAATAAAAAATATGCAAAATATATTCAATACATTTGACATTTATTTGTAAAACATATTCATTAAATTATAAAGTAATGGATATTCTATTGAGTTATAAAACATATGTTGCAAATTAAAAGTTAATATCATGGTAAATGATGGAACAATAAAAATAATGCCATTAAAGATAGGAACTACAGAAGAATGCCCATTATTATATTTCTGTTTATACTTTTATAAAACTATTAGCCAATGTAATTAAACAAAAAGGAAAATAGATATTAACAGTAGGAAAAAACCCTAAAATTGTTCTGTATTAAATGCTTAATTCATCAAAATTACCCAATGTAATTTGACAAGGGAAATAAATAACTATAAAAACTAGAAAAAAGAAACTAGATTATTATTATTATTAAAATCTATGATTATACCTAGGAAACACAAGAGAATGAAGCCAAGAATTTTTGCAAATAGTGAAATAAGTGGCAATTAAGAAATTAGCATATGAGTTGCGACCATAGTGTGTCAGGCAATAGGGTGCTGCTATACAGTGCTTGTGCTTATGGGGAGGCCTCAGGTTCTGATCCCAGACCATCTGAATGTGCTGGAAACACTCATGGCTGAACCTCTATCTTGGTTGACTAGAAAGCCGTGAGGAAGATGTGGAATAGGAAGACTACTGGGAATACCTCTCTCTAGAGAGCGAGAGAGGGAAGGAGAGAGAGAAAAAGAAAGAAATGAAGAAACAAAGATTAAAAACTAGTGTATTAGAAAATATAATGACTTATAGCAGAGATTTTGATCAAAATTAGATTAACAAAACTATTTAGAATCTATATATATGAAACTATGAAGTCCTAGAATATTACGTAAAAGAAGCCTCAAATTAATAGAGGGATATAACCCACTCATTCAATTATAGAAAGCATGAAATTATAAATAAAGAAATTTCCCCTAAATAGTTGTACAAATTATTATTAATAGAATCACTAACAATTAGTACTTACCATTTTCTAGACATGGACTGTTTTTTTGATTCTTTATAATCCTCAAATAATCTTATAAAAGTGTGTAAGTATTATGACCCCTTACAGATGAGACAAGAGAGGCACAGGGCGTTTAAGAGCTTTTTCACATTTGTACAGCTTATAAGAACCCAAGGAATCCACACATGCCGTATCGTCTCCCCAATTTATCAATCAGACGTTATGTTGTATCACCAAAGTTCATTTAGAGCATGAGATTAGCTAGAAAATTTAGAAGTAGTGTGGATAACTAAGTTTATGATTTATGTAAAAGTTAATAAAAGTCTAGAAATTCAAAAGGAAATGAATAAAACAGAACAGAGAATTCAAAAATAGACATTAATGTATATACCACTTTAGAATATGTATAATTTTAAACAGTAATGATTTTTTTTGCAATGACTGAATAGTAAGTGGAAAAATTTAAAATCTTGTATCATTTTTCTAGACCAGGTGGAATGCTAGTGAAAGTATAAAACGTATAAAAAATGTGACAGTGGGACCAGCAGTTGGCGTAATGGCTATGTCACTGGACTCCCATATAGTTGACTGTGGTTCGAGTCCCGGACCCGGTGGCTTAAACTCACGCCAGGCACCTGTGCATGCCCAAGATTCCTAGAGGAGAATGGAGAAGAAGGGATTGCGGCGTGGCCATCCCTTCTGGAGGGTGATTTCTCACTTTCTGTATCTCTGTCTCTCTCTGTCTGCCTGGTTAGCGCACACGCCCTGTAGCAAAATCCTCTCCAAAAAAAAAGTGAAAGTTTTGAAAACAAGGGCAGGAGTGGCATACTAGTAAAATGTGGCTCTCGTAGAGGCTGATCCACAGAGGAAAGTTCTGAGTTAGCGTCCAGAGACTTCCCTGAGTATGCTAGTCATGCACCTGCCCATGATCTAGGGATGGCTGAAACTAGGGGTGGGTCATTGCAGTAGGAGCCTGTTGGAGGGCTGTCTTTCTCACTCCTGGAGGAATACATTTTTTTTTTTAAAGAGCATCATGAAAAAAATTGTTTATGTATATATAAATAACTTTGAGTGGGAAAAGTGTTTCTACTTATAAGCCGATATCTAGAATTGATAAATGATAAGATTTGTTTTAAAACTGTTAAGGAAAAAAAAGTTACAAATACAATCAAAGTACAAAATACAACATGAAAAGATGTTTGCTACACTTTAAAAGGGTAAGTTTAATTTATTCGCAACTCTTTAAAAGGATAATTTTCTTTACCAGAAAAACTTTCACATATTAAAAAAATATGAAAATGAGCTAACAGTATTTCTAAAAAGGATTTACAAACTCCAATAAAATATTTTTAACTTCACAGATGATTAAGGAAATGATATGGTTTCCATTTTTCTCAAATTGTCAAATATTAAATGATACTGGAGAGGTTGTGACTGAGTGGACAGATACTCATACACTTTTTGGAAAATTGTTAAAACCTGTCACAATTAAGGACACATGTAAAACCTTTAGAGCCTTAGGCATGTGAGAAGATTTGCTTATTGCAGTATTGTTTGTAATAGATCATAATAGTTTTAAAAAATGATGGAAATGAAATTATGGAGTAGTACACAGATGTTATAAAGAATGAACTATATATGATATACATAAATTTGCATATATGTCCACGTATCTATACTTACATGTATGTATATATCTGCTATATGCAAGTATACCTTTGTATGCATGCTTATATTTATATTTAAATATATTTATAGTCTTTTAGATACAAAACCACATAAAATGCTAATATCTATATATTCACATGTTATAACAACTTTTAGAAAGAATCTTAGAACTTTTTTGATAACTGCTAGCGTAACTAGCAGTTATCATTTCTAGGGTATTGTTGCAGCTTTGTGAGATGACTTATTGTTTCATTTCTATTACTCTGGATTTCTTTTTACTGTGAGTGTATACTCATTTCTATAATGAAAATCTAGTTAAACATTGATTCCATTTTCGTTTAGCTCAAGAATATATTGATCTTACTCTTCAACTTTAATTAAGCTCCTAATCTGTATTCACAATGGTGCATAGGATCAAACCCTAGAGAGAAAAAAGGGATCTTTATTATTTTATCCACTGACCTAATTTCTTCATACATTCTTAATAACTAATGACAGAAAAATACATTTTTATTGAGAACATGCTAAATGCTAGATATTCTATTGGAGGATTTGTCTGTATAATTTAACTTAAGCCTCAGCATACTAACTGGGAATGGTAGCAAAAGCCCTATCTTATAGATGATGAAACTGAGTCTCAGATAGTTTTAGTAACTTACCTCAAAGTAGTTGACTAAGAGTCAAATAGAGAACTTGTACTCTTTTCTCTATTCTATACTGTTTTCCTTAGTGAGTTATTTAGGTTTTCTATGTATCGGCCCATTCTGTCACACGGAAGTAACATGGAATTTCTTGTTATTTTTGGTTTATTCTACATAGAAAATACAATATGAGAAGAAATTTGCAAAATAATTTGAAATACAGGCTATATTATCTCACAGGCTGCATCTCAGATACTTCCAGGACTAGGCCAATAAATGAGATGAGAAGGAGGTAAACTGCGGGGCAGTTCAAGGATATCTGGAGTCCAGCTTGGCACCATGAGCTTCCACGTGGGGCCGCTGCACCAAACAAATGCCATAAAATATCAAATAAGAATATTATTTTAATACATTTTCTTATATTGGTAGGCCAGATGGGATGAGGGTTAGGAGCATGGAAATAGAGTTAAATGGGCATGGATTAAAATCCTGGGTAACTACTGGCAGCTACTTATGTCTGTGAAACTCAATTTTCACAAATGAACAGTTTTAACAAATTGATTTATTTTTATAAAAATGTCAGTTCTTGCACTTTAATTAGTTCTTTCTTAACTTTAAATTCATCTCATTATTATCTATTCAAAACCCAGTTAGGATAATCATTAAGTGAATAAGTGCAGTCAGACATAAACAGAGACCTCTCTAATGTTTAGTTGATTGTTTTCCTCCAAAATTGTTAACAATATTTTGAAATATTATTATTGCTGTTATTTTTAGCTAAAAATGTTGGTATGAAGTGGGCTAGCATTGTATTTCATGCAAGCAGGGATGTTTGGAGTACCAAATAGATCTTGTAGCATGGCTGTTTCACATGGAAAGCATCATTTAAAATTAAAGTTCAAGAACCATTCCCTATATACTTCTTCATGTCTATCAAATTTTTAAAAAGTGATTCACTCTAAAAAGTTACTGAAGACTTTCAGTAGCATTGGTTACAAAAAAGTTGTCAGTGTTAAAGCAATGGCCTGTAAGAGTCGCTTCATTGTGTGCCATCACCCAGCTGTTATTATTAAGCACCTGCTGTGATAATAGGGCCCATTGCATCACATTGATCTCATTTTCTTTATTTTGCACTTCTGTAACTTTATGTGACAAAACTTTTCTCCATGTCCATTATTATTTATAGAATAACCAAGAGCAAAATCAGGGCATGATTTAAAAAAAAATTTTTTTTAGAAACCAGCAATTGGCTGGGACCAGCAGTTAGCGTAATGGCTATGTCGCTGGACTCCCATGTAGTTGACTGTGGTTCACGTCCCGGACCCAGTGGCTTAAAACTCAAGCCAGGCGTGTGTGCGTGCATGCCCAAGATCCCAAGAGGAGAATGGAGGAGAAGGGATTGTGGCGTAGCCATACCCCCTGGGGGGTGATTTCTCGCTTTCTGTCTCTATGTCTCTTTCTGTCTGTCCGGCGAGTGTACGCACCCTACAGCAAAAACCTCTCCAAAAAAAAAAAAAGAAAAGAAAAGAAACCAGTAATTTGCGTAACCGCTATGTCACTGGACTCCCATGTAGTGACCATGGTTTGAGTCCTGGACCTGGCGGCTTAAACTCACGGGTGTGTGTGTGTGTGCACGTGCGTGCCCAAGATCCTGAGAGGAGAATGGAGGAGAAGGGATTGAGGTGTGGCCATGCCCCCTGGGAGGTGATTTCTTGCTTTCTGTCTCTCTGTCTCTCTGTCTTTCTGGCAAGCGCACGAGCCCTATAGCAAGAAAAAGCTCTCAAAAATTTTTTTTTATTTAACTTTATTTATTTATTTATTTATTTTAATTTGACCAGAGAAGGACAGAGTGAGAGAGAGAGAGAGAGAGAGAGAGAGAGAGAGGGAATGTGAGACTTGAACTGCAGTCAGCCATGTGAGAGTCCAGCACTCCTAACCACCACACCACCTGTAGGTCCCATATCAAGGCATGATTTTTTAAAAATTCCTACATATTATGCCCCTCTGTCCTTTAAAAGTCTCATTTTGGACCTTGTATAGAGTAGTTCTTTGAGAGTTTATTTAGTAAAACTGATGATTTACTTAAGCACTACAACTTAAGAGAAATGCAATATTAGTTCTAGTTCATGTAATCCATTTGTGAAAATATAACCTGATGTAGGTAATTATTGTAAAATATAACAGAAAAATGCCATTTTTATATTGTTCATTATGAAATTCAGAAAATCTAAATCTAGACATTGCTTTATAGTTTCATTATCTTTTTCACTTGTTTATTAGATATTTATTAAAAGCCTTAACCAATAATCCTTTGTGTTTTCTTGAAATGCAAATATTCCCCAGGGATTTATTTGACAGAATTTCAAGGATTTATTAATACTGAATGTGGCCAACAGTCTCAGTCACAGTTGTTAATCAGGCAATATTGATAGAAACATCAAGATTAAGATAAAAGACAAACCAGTTGGGTTCTAATTAAAGAATGATATAGCATCTGCATCATTTTAGAAAACAGTCCTGGTGATTTTTTAAATTATTGTAATATTTATATAATATGTCATGTCTTGAATTTTAGATTAAAAAAGGAGATTTCAAGCTGTAACTATAAAGAGAGGTAGTGCTCAAAGTTCCTTCTTCTCAATTTCTTTGGAGTTGGGGGCTGTGACTTATCTATTATTTTGCTTATAAGTTAGGGTCTTATGGTGGCATATGAAATAAATAACATTTCAAAAGATTTCATGTGCGAGCCTTTTCCTTACATTACTCTAGTCACTGCCAGAGCTTCATCTACCCAATCCAGCCCCTCATTGGGGGCTACCCAAAACAAGAAGATGACTTCTGTTTCTTGTGATTAAACAAAAGGCATGACTTGTCTTCCTGCCCTGGAATTTCTGACAGATGATCCACCCCATGGAATAAAAACCTTGTCCATTGCGTAGTTATTAGACATTTGCTGTCAGTTTACTTCAAAACAAACAAAAAAAACCCCTTTTTTGTGGACCAACAAATAAAGTGTCAAAACTGTCAAATTTGTATTAAATTGTCATACATGTAGAAAAAAAAAAAACACTGACTATTTGAATTGAACCATGTGTGAGTGTGTTACTCTCTGTTTGTATCTTCATATGTGTGTTCCATGCTGTGTCTAGCTAGCTTCCTATAAGTAGCAGCAACACTTTCCCTGCAAGGAGATGTATAAATCAAATTAAAGAGCATTTTGGAAAAGGAAAACTCACTACCCATAATGCCACTGCAGTTACAAGGAACTTCCTGTTTCTAGAAATGCTTCTGGTGCTTATTTACGCATTTATCCGTGTTCCACGTGATTGTAACCATAGTTCATATATAATTAGTAATTCCTATGCAGCCTTAACGTTTAGTTCTTCAGAGCACTTCTGTGGGTCAAAGGATGTGGGTCAAGGGCCATTGGCCTCCCACCACTAAGGCTTTCTCCTGGGAGTAGATGGCAAGGGATGCTGACGAGGTCAGAATCTCCTCGACATTCTTGTCTGAGAGAAGAGGAAAGATATAGTACCTGTATTTTTATTTTAAAAGTAATACATTTATTAGTTGAGCACATTTGCAAAAAAGTATTACTTGCTTGACTATGTTACATGCTGGAGATAGTCTCTGCCCATGTGGAGATAATGTCTCAAGAAAGAAAATCAAGATAGGATAACATAGTAGGGGCAGTGCTCAGTGTATGGGAGAACATGGAAGGAGGTCTGGTCCAATTGTTATCAAGAAGTTGAGTGTGACTGAAGCACAAAATCTGGGTAAAACAAAACAAAAAACCAGCAAAAAGCTGACATTGGGGGAGCAGTTGAGGTTAAGGTAACAGAAATGAAGTTAGATATAGTATACTGATATTTTTCAATAATGTGTAGAGAAAGGATTAAATGAACAAACATGAAAAAAAAAAAGAAACTATTTAAGAGGTCCCTGTCATAATCCCAGAGAAAAGAGATGTAGTGAGGACTAGGGCATTTGATAGCAAGAGTAGAGAATATTTAGAAGGGAGAGTCAACTGAAGTAACAGAAAGAAAGTAAAATTATACCAGATCCCACAACTGAAAGATATCTAGCACAATGCCCATACTATATGTGTATATTTATATGTATACATGTGTATATTATTATAAGCATATTTATACTTACAGCCTATATATTTTTTATTTTGTAAAATAACCTAAGTAAAACTAAGGAGTAGAAATTTGTCTTCATCACTGTTTATCTTTTGTGTTAGACTTTTCTCCCTAAATTCCTTTCTAAGTGCTCATCTGAATTTCGGGGTCCCAATCCTTTATACTTAAGTTATGATTCCTAACTCTTTTATTTCCTATACCCTATTGTCAAAACAAACCTCTTTTTATAGGGTAGCTTTCCAGATACAATGGTAGGCAGAAAAACGAGCCCTCAAAGATGTCTGCATACTTATTTCTAAATTCTGTGACTATGTTACCACATATAGCAAAATAGAGTTTTCACATATGTGATTATCAACCTTGACATTGGAAGATCATTCTGTATTATCTAGATTGACTCAATGTAATCACAAGACTAAAAAGATGGGGGAAAAAGGCAGAGAAGATATGAAGCTAGAAGCAGAGGTGTGTGTGTTTGTCTGTGTGTGTGTGTGTGTGTGTGTGTATGTGTGTGTGATGATGTTGTACTGTCTTGAATGATATAAGGGGCCATGAGCAGATGGTCTCTGCAAACTGGACGAGGTAAGGGGACTGATTCTCCTTAGAGCTCCCAAAAAGAATGTTCCTAGAACCCCGGAAGGAATACAGTCCTGACAACACCTTAATTTCAGCCTGGTGAAACACATTTTGGACTTTTTTTGGGGGAGTATTTTTTAAAATTTAATTTTTTTATTATTCTTACTATTTTTTTAAACATTCAATCACTATGTATCATTTGGGTGGTAAAGAGAATTTACCCAACATTAAATACATCTCATACCATGTTATCATCAACAAGTAATAAACCATTTCTGTGTCCCACAAATGTCTTGGCTCTCTATTTTTTTCTCCTTGATTTCCTTCCCTATACTCTTTCCTTCTCCCACCCTCCCCATTTTGAACTTTTGAACTTCAGAACTGTAACATAGTTCATTTGTATTGTTGTAAGGTGCTAAATTTGTGCTAATTTGTCACTGTAATAATAAGAAATGATTTGAAAAGGAACAGATGGGTTTATGTATATGGAAGTATATAGATAACTGGGAAAGATTATCTTTACTTTCTCAACTCCAAAAAAAAGTACTTACTAAAGTTACAGTTTCAGGAATCAGTCAGATGGGAAGATATTTGGATCTCGGGTACAAGTAGGTATGTGGCACAGAGGTAAGATGGGAGGAACTTTCCTGAAGACCTTCTCAACACTCAGGACCTAGGAGTCACCTTTCTTCCTGTGACTCACCTGCTAGGTTCAGTACTACATTCACACATAAAATTCTTTTGAGTTAGAAAGGATTTTTAAAATTCTTGAGTGTATATATCTGTATTCTTAGCATGAATGTGGATTTTGGATACTGTGGAGTACAGTTTGGCTTATTGTTTCACTTCATTTTGTTTTTAAAATTAATACTTAGGCTTTTGCATTGACTCAGACAACTATCTCCAAGGGGTTGAACACTCACATTTCTTTGAATTATGATCTCCCTCCAACAGGAATTTCCAGTGTCTTGAGTAAACAACAGATGTTGAATGTGAGAGAGCTGGGAGTGGAAGGGGATGCACTTGGAAAGATGAGAGGATATTTTCTGTTGGCTGGTGGAACTACTGGATTGAATAGGTGTTCAGTGAAATGGAAGAAATGAAAGAGCTAGAGTATCACTTGCCACTTGCATTGTTTTCAATTTATCAAACACATCACCATCCCTTTGGCCTCAGAGACACATTTGATGCAGACATTAAGTGTCACTAATCTTTTTTTCTGCTCATCAGAGAAGAAAAATAAGTTTTGTCCACTGTATCATACAGGTCTCTAAACCAAAGCTTTAGACTCTAAGAACAAAAGAATAGAAATATTACTAGAGTGTGAAGGGAAAAGTGATCTCCGAGGAAGCTGCGGCTTTCTTAAGGTTCAAATTCATCTGTAATGTCAACCCAAATAGATGCTAAGTGAAGCCCGTCTTGCCGTTGGATTCTAGGTGGCTGCTCTGCTGCAGTTCTCAGTATCAGAGGCTTCCCAGTGATGTTCCAGGACTTTCTTAGAACATATTACTATGATTCTCTCTGAATATCTCAAAGGATGGGAAAGTGAGGCTGGGACCGTAACAGAGAGAAAGTGAAGGCAGAGACTCGATATCAAATGACTCTGGGAATGATTACACAGGGTTGCCAGGTAATACTTAAGAACATACACTGACAGCAGTGCTAGGACACCAGTGGAGCAGAAATGATAAATCTCAGGTTATCACCTTGGGAACTATGCCTAGGAAATGTTAAATTACTTACCTCAGAGCACAGACTTAGTAAGTTGTAAAGCCAATATTGGCACCTGGGACTGATGCTTCATCCAAAGCTGAGTCCATCATACCTGAACTTATTTTTCTTAAGAAACCGTTTGCCAATCCCCTGAATCCTAAACAGCTGGAATATTTTTTAAAAATTAGAATCTAGGGTTGTGCCTCAGAACTTCTGGGTATGGAGTTTTGACTTCGGCATTTTAAGCAAGTTTCCCAGGAAATTCTTTTGCATGCTCAAATTTGAGAACTTTTTCTAAGCCTCTCACACTTCTCACTTCTAAAACTATGGTCTTTGGACCAGCATTGACCAAAATCATCTGGGAGTTTAACACCAAACCCAGAGTTCACAAAGGAAGATTCTCAGAGTTACAGGTACATTGATAAATAACAAAAACCTCAGTGAGAAACACTAATAAAACGTCTCCTCGAAGGAAAGGAGAAATTTTGAAACTTACTACATCTGACTTTTGGTTGTCCCTGAGTTGAGTCAGCTGAATTCCATTGCTGTCTTTCAAGGCCCACCTTAGAGAATCCACCCAGTCTTTGACTCTGAACCAGACAAGCTTATGGAAAACAGTGCTCCACTGTCCAGACTGCTGAAGGAGTGAGGCCCATCAGATACAAAAACTCTAGCTATCTTGTTATCTCTACATTCAGGCTCCTATTCAAAACTGAACCCTGAGAGAATCCTGATAAGCATTAAGAACTGAAACATGAGGAAGGAGAATTTGAGCATGTGGAAAATTCTGGAAAGGGAACCCCAGGAAGGAATTGAAGTTAGCGCCAACACTGATGCCTGTACCTCCTGTCCTGGAGAGTTCGTTTCCAAAACTGTAATAGTGACTAGAAGTCTGCCAATTGAGGTTGAGATGTCAAGAAAAGATTACTGATAGTTGGCACGTACTTTGCCAAATTTGCAACTTTTACTTCTTTGGGAAATTAATATTTGTTCTAGGAAACATAAGTGTTTCCCATATTGGAAAATTCTCCATTTTAATGTTGCTTAGTATTAGAAGGCCATGGCGGAAAAGGAAAACACAGTATCTTTCTTGAACCTCCAATTCATACATGAAATGATCCGTTAAATGTTACATAAAATTACCATTAGACTCACGTAATAGGGTGTATTCTTGGCTGATACAGAATGAGAAGGTAGGATTTAAAGGGCCAGATAAGCAAACTGTGTTCCTAATAGTTCCAGGCAGAGACAGGGTAATTTTAACTTTAACCTAAAATATTTTAATAGCAGGGAGAAATAGGACTGACTTTATGGTGCAGTGATAATCTACGGCTCAAAAAGAAGCTGGATTCCACATGATGACTATGCTTCAAGTCCATGGACTAAGCAACCTAGAACATATTAGGCATGCTAGTGAGTGTCCAGGATCCAATGGACTTGAGGACTAGAGAACGGGGATTGCAGAGTGACCAGACCCTGTGGAGGGTGCTCATCTCACGCTCTCATTTTCACATGTGCATGCGTGTGTCCTATCATGAATAAAGAAGAAAAGAAAAGAAAGAAAAGAAAAAGAGAAATGTTCACAGAAATTAAGCTGGTAAAAATATAGAGCATAAAGGGATTCTGAGCTTTTATTTAACTAATAAAAACACCAATTTAAATACTCATGTTAAATTTTCTTCTCTTTTGAATTTACCTTACAGTTGAAGCTCCCCAAATCACAGGAGAACCAAGAAATCATGATACTTCCTAAACTGTTATAGGCCTTACATTTAATTTAAAATAACTTGGTATTTTGAGTTCTTTCAAATTTAATCAGAAAAAAACACATACAGAAAAGGGATGGAAGAGGATGTATTAAATCTACTTTGAGGAATGAGAATTCCTAACAAAGCAATCAGACTCCTGGAAGGTGCATTAGCACACCTTTGAAAAGTGAAAGCAGACAGTATTAAAATTTTAAAAGCTTACTTTGAAGGAATGTAGTATTGGTTAATATCATTTTAGTGAGGAGGAAGGAAAGAGACTGTGTTACATTATTTATTCCAGGATCTTTGAAGGCAGCTTTTTTTCTTTTCTCAGCTGGTTCATTTTAGTGTTAATGAGCATTAAGCTCATATATCAAAGAGAGAATAATAAACCTTTAAATGTCAACCCAGAGGAGGTCTTTATTTTTCTTCTTGCAACTGTGAAGTAGCAAAGATAATTTAAGATATAAAAGCCTGAAAAAAATACCTGAAAATTTATAAAGAGGAAACTGGAAGAGTCATGAAATTGCAGAGTATATTAAAAGAAAATAATTTTAACTTATCTTCACCATACAATAGTGAGAGAGAAGAATACTCCTTTAAGGAATTGACAACATAGAATTAGAAAAATGTGGGGGGGGGGATTAGAAATGTAGGCCATTGTATTTGTCTTTGAAATGACAAATGTGAACATTTAGGCATTAACTTTACTAAGGTCTGTAAGGATGAGCTGATTGATGGTTTGGAAAGCAAAATTTCTGAGTTGCAAATGATACTAAATTAGAAAAGAAAGTAAATAATGAAGGGTCATTCAAGGCTCTATGAAAGAACTAATTTATTGTAGCACAGTTGCTGAGACTAACAATAGTAAATGTAGCTTCGAGTTTGGGCAGAGTGAAATAATCCTTTTGAAGATCTCAAGAGCAGGTGTCCCCGAATGAGAGCATTACAAGGTGCCAACTGAAAAGAGGCTTGAGTTAGAAAAATCCTTCAAAATGAGAGACTCAACAAATTCAACAGAGATGTACAAAACTGGTTCAAGAATAGAACACCCCACCGAGGCATAAAGGAGTTGCCAGTGAGGCCTTCATGTGGCTAAACTAGGATGGTTCTGAGCATGTTATTTAGGAGAGAGAACATAAACAAACAAGCAGGTTATCTTGAGAGAATTAAAAGTGTGTTTTTGTCCCAAAGGTTTTGTTCTTGCTGCCTTTGTTGCTATCCTGACTATCATAGTCAAATCTCTCCTACTTTCCCTAAACCTGCTTACTTTTTTACTTCCCTTAGGCTTAGATGGTCTGTGACTTTAAACCATAGAAAATAAAACAGTTGAAAGTGTCCAAACTAGATTAGACCTTTACAGAGAAGCCATGCAGAAAATCACTGACACCCAGGTAACGGCAGAGTGACATATTTTCAGATTATCTGGTCACCTCTGGAGTGGGACTGAGGACCACCTGAGGCTCCTGCTCAAACCATCTGTCGTTGGGACTGACATACCACTAATTAAAGATCTGATCCTTGAAGATAATTTTTGTGTGTGTACGTCTTACTGTTACCCCATGTGGATGTGAAAGCTTATGAGAATGGTAATTTCCTATGTCATTGTGAGCTCAATATTTACCAAGAAATTAATTAACTATCATATTCCAAGAAGTGAATACCAGGAGCTACAAATTCATAATTTAGTTTAGCACAACTGACCTTTCAGTTACTAGATGGAATAAATTGAAGACATTAAATGAACTAACTCCTTTTCTATTATTTTCTATATATCTTTTTGCTTTCCCTCCCTCTGTCTTCTTTTTTTGGGCTTTACTGAGGAACTCATGCTGACCATCCATAGAAATGTGAAGAAATGTGCAATACTTCCATTTTGAAGCACATAAAGCATCTCCATGCTGCTTGTTCCTTCTCTGTTTGATAGTCCATCCTCTCGTATTTATACACTCCCATTCTTTTAAGCACCCTAGTCCCTATTCATGCTAACAAGAAAAGGTTTGATAGAAAATTCACATGAAGCTGTTAGGGATTTATTGTGTGTAGCTCCTACAATACAGGCAAATGTATAGGCAAAGAAAAAGCTAAAGGATGAAAAGAGGGCAGTGCTTAAACAAATCCAAGGAATAATGAGTGGAAAGCTACATGCATTTTAGCACTTACAAGAGAGACGATTTGGGAGTTAGGAGATCCCCCAATATTCAAATTATTCTGTTTGTGTATGAGGTCAACATGGTTTGAATTCATAAGTAAGTTTAGGTCACCTTTTATTAAAAATCAGTCACATTTTTTTATGTCAGAAGTTTTTTTTTTTTTTTTTTTTTTTTTTTTTTTTTTTTTTTTTTTTTTTTTAACAATTCAGTCATTTTCTAGCCTGCCCATCTCACTCTCTCAACCCTCACACCGATTCTGGAGCACAAACATAAGGAATTTTTGAAGATAAATATATTTTCTACCCATACCAAAAAGAATAATGCAATCCAAAATCACATAATATGATTTTTAATATTTGTTTTGTATTTTTTTTGAGAGGTTTTTGTTATAGGGTGCGTGTGCTTACCAGACAGACAGAGAGAGACAAAGAGATAGAAAGCGAGAAATCACTCCCCGGGGGGATGGCCAAGCTGCAATCCCTTCTCCTCCATTCTCCTCTTGGGATCTTGGGCACGCGTGCACACGTGCCTGGTGTGAGTTTAAGCCACCGGGTCCGGGACACGAACCGCGGTCGACTACGTGGGAGTCCAGCGACATAGCCATTACGCTAACTGCTGGTCCCATGTTTTGTATTTCATGTGACAGAACTTTTTTCCTTTGTCTTGGAGAAAGGAGAATGTGTTGTACTAGGGAGAACACTTGAAGAAAATGATACATGACAATAACGAGGAAATAACTTTGTTTAGAAGTTATTTACATTGTTGTATCAAAGCATGATAACATTTTTTCTTTTAAGAAAGTTGTATTAGTGTGAAAACACCACACTTAAAGTTGGTAATCAAGGACAATTTAATAAAGAAAACACTTATGAAAGAATGGGTGGAACTTACAGGAAAATCAGCAAAAAGATATGCAGTACCAAAAGGCTGTTAGAGTGGAAACTACTGAACAATATCGGGTTGAACAGGCAAGAAAGAAACCATAAAGAATAACTGCATGAGTAGAGCTATCTGATAGGCCTATGGTCTTCTATAGAAGATGCAATCCATTCATGGTGTTCTGAGAGGAAGTGGAGTTAAGAAGGCTAGATCCTTCATGGTCAATTGCATGGTTTGAGTCCTGGACCTGGTGGCTTGAAAAACACACTGGGCATCTTATGTGACTAAAATCCCAAGAGGAAAAATGAAGAAGAAGGGATGGTGGTGTGCCATCCCTAAGGGGGATGCTTTATTTCTTTCTCTGTCTGTCTGTCTTTCTTTCTTTGTTTCTCTCCAGTGAGATCATGCACCTTGTAGTGAATTTTAAAGATAAATAAAAACCTTGGGACAAGAGGATGGCATAATGGTAATGTCACTGGACTTGCACGTAGTCAGCTGTGGTTCAAGTCCTGAACCTTGTGGCTTAAAACTCACACCAGGGACATGTGTGTATGTGCCCAAAAATCACAAGAAGAGAATGGAAAAGAAAGGATTACAGTGTGGCTATACCCCCTGGGGGAGTGGATGATTTCTTGCTTTCTGTCTCTCTGATGAATGCACACACCTTGTAGCAAAAATCTCTGTTTAAATACATACATACATACATACCTTAACTATCTTCACTCTCTTACCATCATCTATTTCCTGTCCCTGCTTCTTGTTGGCAAAACCTAATGAGAAGCCAAAATGCTTGTGGATGTAATCAATATAGATCTGCCCTTTGGAGAAGAGAGCTTAGTGGGAAAGCATAGAAAGGGAATTCATCAGAAAAGCTAAATGGAAGATTTCCAAACAACTGTCCATTGACACCTGATAACATTTATATATTTAATTAACTAAATGATTAATTTTAGAAAGATTTTTACTATAGGGTTCATGAGCTCACCAGAGAAACAGAGAGAGAGACAGAGACAGAAAGCAAGAAATCACCCCCCCAGGGGGTTGGTGGGCACACCACAACTCTACTTCTCTATTCTCCCCTTGGGATTTTGGGCTTGCATGCACATGTGCCCAGCGTGAATTTTAAGCCTCTGGGTCCAGGACTCAAACCACAATGGACTACGTGGAAGTCCAGCAACATAAACATTATGTCATCTGCTGGTCCCAACACCTGATCAAATTAAATTCAGTCCCTTTCCATCATTACATCTGAATCACTCATTTTTCTATATACAAGGCCAGTCTTTTTGCAGCGTGTCAGCCATTGGTTCATTAGCACTCTCCCTAAGGCGTCAGCTATTTCTTTTGTTCTCATTTTGTCCTTAATGACATCATAGGATTGTATTGCCTTCTCTTCCCCTGACGTCATCCTGCAGTGCTGAAAACAGTCGTGGTTGCTGCCAATTGGTCTCAAATGGAGGCGGTATTCTGACAGCTATTCTTGGATTTGATGGCTTTTCTAAAAATTGGGAAGGCTATATTCCATGAGCTGTTAGGAAACATATAATGTTTCCTCATATTACTGGTATTGAGAGAGTAAGGTTGTTTGGTTACTAAGGATCAGGAAAATAAAAGAAACATGATTCCAAACTGTAGTTTAGTTTGCACTCCCTAGTTTAATGCAACAAAAGTTAATGCTGAAAGGTTCACAATTTTCTCTTCTCCAGAATTCTGTGATATTAAGAAAAATTTTGCTTCATCCCTTTTCTCTTTCAGAGACAATGTTTTTAATGGAGAAGAGAGATATTGTTATGTTACTACATACAATGACAACATTGCAAGAGAATATAAAAGAAGAGAATACTTGCATGAGGGCTGGAGATGGAGGGAAAGCTGGGATAACTGTGATAGGATTGTCTGAAACCTCTGAGGTATAAAAGAAATGGGTAGGAGAGCCAAAAGGATTGATGAGGATTATGTATTTGGAGTCTTCTAATTTTTTTTTTTTAAGTAAGTATTTTGAGTCTTTGTTAAAATTTCTTTTAGTTGTTAACTATATATCTTCAAACCATGCCACTACTTTGGATTAGGATGATGTAGATACCAAACTCAGGAAGATTACTTTTTTTTTTCTTTTTTGGGAGAGGTTTTTCGCTATAGGGCGCGTGTGCTCACCAGACAGACAGAGAGAGACATAGAGACAGAAAGCGAGAAATCACCCCCCAGGGGGGATGGTCACGTCGCAATCCCTTCTCCTCCATTCTCCTCCTGGGATCTTGCACACACGCACATGCGCCCGGCGTGAATTTTAAGCCACCGGGTCCGGGACACGAACCAGGGTCAACTACGTGGGAGTCCAGCGACATAGCCATTACGCTAACTGCTGGTTCCCAGGAAGATTACTTTTTTTGAAGATTATTTTATCAGGCATAATTCTAGTCTTTAAACAGGCACATGGCCGTGCAAGTCATCTCTCTATACCAGAGCTGAGAGATTATTTATTGATACTGTAACTGCCAAATTGTTGGAAACAATTGCGGGAAGATGAGAGGAAGGTTGGTAGAAGAGGATATTATGCTCAAATTGCTGGGCATTTGCGTAATTCAAGAAAATCCTGAAGACCACACTGATATTAGTTATTAAATGTTTAAATAACCAAACCAATGATAATTCATTAAACTGAGAGTCTATGGAATTTCCTCCTCCCAAGATTCCCTCCCATCGGTATCCACCTTCTTAAGATTTCTCTTTCCTTCCTTCTTTTCTCTTCTCTTTTCTTTTTCCCTTCCTTCCTTCCTTCCTTCCTTCCTTCCTTCCTTCCTTCCTTCCTTCTCTTTCCTTCTTTCTCTTTTCTTTTCTTTTCTTTTTTTTTTTTTTTCTTTTCTTTTCTTTCTCTCTCTCTCTCTCTCTTCCTTCCTTCCTTCCTTCCTTCCTTCCTTCCTTCCTTCCTTTCTTTCTTTCTTTCTTTCTTTCTTTCTTTCTTTCTTTCTTTCTTTCTTTCTTTCTTTCCTTCTTTCCCTCTCCTTCGCTCTTTTTCTTTCTTCCTTCCTTTCTTTTCTTTCCTTCCTTCCTTTCTCTTTTTCTTTCTTTTCTTTCTTTCTTTCTTTCTTTCTTTCTTTCTTTCTTTCTTTCTTTCTTTCTCTCTCTCTCTGTCTCTCTCTCTCTCTCTCTCTCTTTCTTTCTTTCTTTCTTCTCTTTCTCTATTTCTTTTTCTTTCCTTTCTCTCTCTTTCTTTCCATTGGGGAGAGGGGAAATGGGATAGAGGTATTCATGGGTTCTTTCTAACACCTCTGATATCTGATACCCCAGGAGATTTGCTGACATAGGAACTGTGATGAAGACACTTTGAAATTCATTATATAGGTGTTCAAAATCCTGAGACATTTGGTGAAATTACAACTTCAGAAGTCAGATGAAATGATTATGTATTATGAAACTATAATACTGCGCAAATGATGTGGTTCAGAAATAGGCCTTTTCAGGGTCAGAGAGTAGCCACTATTCTCAGAAGAGTCTGTCAGGTCCAAAACTAAAGTACAGTACAAACTAAAAAGCAGAAAGACTGGAGGCCAACTGTAGTGGTACAGTGGTAATGCAACCCTCTGCAGTGCTGAGGCCATATGAGAAGATCACAGATTCACATCCCAATGTCTTTCTTTCTTTTACTTCTTTTTCATAAAATAGATAAAAAAATTTAAATGGTCTCTAAGACTGGGGTTTCTTAGGAGCCTGACTCACTCCCTGAGTGTATGGTAGGTTGGACCATTACTTGAAACCAGATACCATGACTATTAGTAACTATCTATGAGCAAGGGAAGATTGGTCTGTCTTTGTTCAGGATTAAAATAGCTAGGGCATGCCATCTGCGAAAAGACAATGGTATGCAGTGTGGCTATACCCCCTGGGGGAGTGCATGATTTCTTACTTTCTCTCTCTCTGATGAATGCACACGCCTTATAGCAAAAATCTCTGTTTAAATACATACATACATACATACATACATACCTTAACTATCTTCACTTTCTTACCATCATCTATTTCCTGTCCCTGCTCAAAAGTACGTACTCAACTTCATATGTGGATAATTTGTAGAATTTAGGAAAAACCAGTGAGCATTTTCTGCTGAACCTGCAAATTTCTTCTCTAGATAAACTTAATTGGGCTAAGGCAAAAAAGAAAATGTATTGACTGTCAAGGAGGAGGATAAAATTCAAGCTCGAGGTGCTAGGGCAAATGTGAGAAATTAAAGTCACCCAAATATTCCCCCATTTCTTAAAAATTGACACACACTTGAACTGATATCCTACTGGATAAGTGTAAGGAGGTTTACTAGTCTTAGTTATAGGACTCTTCTTAGTTAGTCTTTTGGGATATAGACCCTTCAGTAGTCTGTCAGTGAGGCAAAATCAAAATTATTGTGACTTGGGACCAACAGTTGGTGTAATGGCTATGTCGCTGGACTCCCATGTAGTCGACCACAATTTGAGTCCCAGACCCGGTGGCTTAAACTCATGCCGTGTGCGTGTACGTGTGTGCCCAAGATCCCAAGAGCAGAATGGAGGACAAGGGATTGTGTCATGGCCATCCCCTCTTGGGTGCAACTTCTTGCTTTCTGTCTCTCTGTCCTTCTGGTGAGCACACGCGTCCTATAGCAAAAACCTCTCAAAAAAATTATTGCTACTTGTCATAAATATTGACTATCTAGTAGCTAAATACGCTCATGTAATTCCTATCACCCTCTCACCTCCAATGAAGGCAAAGTCCTAGAGAGGAGTGTTAAATGCCAGAGGGAGCCTTATGTTTGTTTTCTGGGAATTCATCAATCCCTCAGCTGGGCAAAAGTATGGCTTAACAAAAAAGGGCGTGGCCACAGGTTTCACCTCTCTTCTTCTCATTAATAGTAATCCCATGATTTCCAAACTGTTTTTACTCTATCCTTTCCTCTCCTAAATAGCAAGGATTCTTTCTCGGTGCAATTGATAATTAAGGGATTTTTAGGGAGAGGGATAGAGGTAGAAGCCACATTGGTGGAATTGTGGAGAAAGCTGTAGTGGCAGAGTTGAGGGTTGAAGAATGTGGAAAGGCTGGAAACAGATTTCAAAGTAGTATGGCTTAAGATTTTGTAATCTCATTTATAATTTCGGTAAAGTACAATTTAATGTTTTTGAGTAATTTAAAATTTTAGTTTGATTCAGCCATTCAGAAATATGTTTCTAATGAGTAGCTGGGGATAACAAGAGAGCAAAAGGCTAACCAAGTACTGGTTCTTCAATAACCCAACTTGTAGGTGCTTTGGGTATTGTGGCTTGCTGAGAAAGAGAGGGGACATGAGAAATCACCCCCTAGGAGGGATGAGCACACCAAAGTTTCTTCTCTGTTCTCCTCTCAGCACTCTGGGCATGTACACACACAAGCCTGGCATGTTTTTCAAGCCACCCTGTCTGGGACTGGAATTATGGAGTCAGCCATGTGAGATCCAGTGCCTTAACCACCGTGCCACCTGCCATCCCCCATTCATGTATGTCTTGATTTAAGATAATATAAAACATAAAGTATTAATGAACAAATCTCATAAACCAGGAATAAGTATTTATATTATGAAAATGGCTCATAAAAGAGGTCTTTGACAGTGCTAAAACTGTTAAGGTATACATTGTTGTTGGCATAGTAAATTAAAGTTAATTTGTATAAAATTATCTTTAAAAAGTTTTTAAGACCTTATGAGTGTGTTCACAAATTTGTTTATCATGTTATGTAGGCTTTGGAAAAACGGTCTAATATCTAGCAACTGTATAACAGTAAAGTAAATGACATTACTTTTACTGGAAGAACAGTTATAAAGTTTTTAATGGAATATTTGAAAAAATCTTATAAATTATACATTTTAAAATGACTAAGATTGTAAATTTTGTTGTGTATCTTATCACAGTAAACACAATCCTATATAATGTGAAAGCAAATTTATTAGCATATGATATTAGATAAAAGGCAGAATAAATCATTGTTAGAATTATGGAACATATGTGTGCAGATGGAAAAAGACAAAGATGATATTTGTAAAAATTAAAAAATATTATTTCCAGTAGTGAGATCATAGACCATTTTCCTCTATTTAATGTTCAATATTATGATACATTATTTTACCAAAACAAGCTTTAATATTTTGAAAATATAGCCAAATGTATTAAGTACAAAAGGTCAGAGACCCACTTTGAATTTTTGTACTCATTAGCTCTCTCATGTAATTAGATGTGTAAAGGTACTATATAATTTACTTTTCTTTTTGTATGCAAGTTTCATGCAAAATGTTCCTGCACAGATTTATAGATACAAAGAAGAAAAAAAGCTAGATATATTAGAACATGTGTGGGTGAAAGACAGAGATAGTTATTCAATATCCTCTTTGAAAAACAAGACAAAAATAATCAGAAAAAGATGTTGCTGATGAAACTGGTGAAAACATAGGGGCTATTTTTATTTTCTGAAGTACAGGAATGCCTCATCCTTCTAACACTGCTCAGTGCTGAGGAGTTCTTAATAAGACTTAAACTTATCTTTAAGTCCTCTAACTGAAAAATCAAATAAACACTAGCAAAAATTTCAATGGTAATCTGAAATGTATTTCACATTTTCTTGACTTCCTAAATGGTTTCCATGGAATTTAACAAGACCTTTCCTGTTTGACTTACTATTTATTAATTAATTTATTTGCCATTGAGTGTGTGTACTTGCTAAAGACAGACAGAGTGATAGAGAAAAAGTGAGAAAGGATCCATGAAAGAAGTGGCCACATTGTGCCTCCATTCTCCTCCAGGGATTTCAGAAACATGCACACATGTCCACCATTACTTTATATTGGAGAGATTTTTGCAGTAGGTGTTCACTTGCCAGAGAGACAAAGAGAGAGAAAAAGTGAGAAATCACCCCTCAAGTGGGATGGCCCTGCCATAATCCCTTCTCCTCTATTCTCCTCTTGGGATTTGGGGCACACATGCATATGCACTCAGCGTGAGTTTCCAGTAGATGGGTCTGAAACTCGAACTGCAGTTATCTATGTGGGAGTCCAGCACTTTAACCATTACACCACCTGCTGCCTACCATTATTTTCAAGCCACCTGTCTGAAACTTGAACTGTACAGTAGTCTTAACCTCCACACCACCTGGTGGTCCATGTTTGACTTACATTTATGGCCCTACACTGCTGATCCAATATCATTCTGTGTCTTTGTCATTCCTTTATCTCTTCCCTTGCGGTCAACTGTTGTTTTAAAAAAATGACTTGAGTCTGTCTCAGTAGACCACCTCCTACTTTCATCTGGATTTCCTATGTCCAATTTTCTCAGATTAGGTATAGTCTATAGCAAGCTTTCTTGAGCTTTGTACATTATGTGGTTTATAATGTGCATCACTTGGCTCCTCTAGGGAGTAAAGGGCTTGGGTTTTTTGGAAAGGTTTTTAGTCAGTGTGGAGGCCATGTACTTAATTCTGAATATACAAGCATATTGTAGGAGGGGCAAGCTTCCAGAAATCTGGCTCTCTGATAAATATGGAGTCACAGAACGATTGGAATATAGAAGCAGTAGCAAACAGGGAGAAATGAAGGTAAGTAAGTAAATTAAGTTTTGTTGATGTATATTTTTGTTCTTCAGATTATGAGGTTTGATGAAAGACTCATGAGTAAATTGGAATGGAAGAAATAACCCCAAAAAGTAGGAAAGATTTGTAAGTCTTCCAAATGGGCAGAAAGTACTATACAGACTAACAAAATACAGAAGAGAAAGGAAGTTGTTTGTTTTTATCTCTTCAATACCACACGTTAAAATTTGTGCTTAGAAATAGAATGTAGGTTTTTCTGAATATATAGTAATCAATACTAAAGGAAAGAATTCAGAGACTTTATAGGTTACAAATAATGGAAAGAAAAGGCCATAATATTATACTGCCTTTAAATAAAACTGGCACATCTAATAGTGGTGTTCTGAAGTCAATATCAGACACATGACAGAAAGCATGTCTGAACCTACACAATATACCAACCTCATACACTCTGTCCAAGACAAAGGTATCACGATTCTAAGACTGTAAGTAGGAAGTCAAAGAATTCAAGAAGTCATACCTATGCACTTTATTTATTAAAAGAAGTATTTATTTTTAAATTTTATTTGTTACTATTATTTTTTAATTTGACCAGAGAAAGACACACACACACACACACACACACACACACACACAGAGAGAGAGAGAAAGAGAGGGAGAGAGAGAGAGAGAGAGTGAGAGAGAGAGAGAAAGGGAAAGTGCGAAAGCAAACTGCCAGGTCCTAAACTCGAACCACAGTTGGCCATGTGGAAGTCCAGCACCCTTAACCACCACACTACCTGCCGGCCTGCCTATGCACTTTAATAAAGAGAACATTTCTGTAAGAGTTCAGAAGTATGGGCTCTATTTCCAGAATTTCCTTTCTATAATGTAGTATAAGTCCTTTTCCCTCCCGGATTTGTTTTCTTTTGAATCTGAGTTGCAAAAACAAGGGAGTGGAATAGCACTTCTCTGTCAATTTTCAAATATTAAAAGTCCTTAAGTGTCAGTTCTAGGACCTCTTTTATTCACACTCTAAGTTGTATTTCTAGGCAAATTTACTTATTCCAATTTTTGCAACTTTTTAAAGAAATATTGAAATATAATATTGCAAGGAAAATTACTTATGGCATATACATATAGTTTCATAGATTAAATAAGTTTAAGGTATATACCTAGGAAAAAATTATCAATAAACAATTGGCAGTAAAAAGTATAATCTGTGGTCATAAACTACTGAGATTTTTAGGATCATTTGTTTTGCAACAAACCTGACAAATACACATGTCCTAAAAATCTTGGTTTAAAGAACTTGGTAGATTTTTATAGTTATCCGAACATTTATGTTCTTCCTGCTTTTAATGACAAATATTCTATAACTTTTCAGGGATTCATTTTCTGCTTTCATTTAATATTTTATGAAAATGTATTTTTAAAAAGCATATGTGGGTATTAAATTTTATTACATAATTTTCATCTATTATTCTGCCATGTTAATTTAGTAAATTATATTGCTTTTTTTTTAGATGTTGAGTCAATCTTGTATTTAAGCTTATCTTGGCTACATTGGATTATTCCTTTTTTAATATTTCTGAATTCAGATTATTAATATTTTAAGAATTTTATATTATAAATTTGTGATGCAAGACTAGCTACATCTCTATGGCAACTTTGAACCACCTGATGTCGGAGACCCAGGCAGAAGAAACAGCTCCTATCTGAGACATTGCACTGTGTGTCAGAAGAGTGGTGGAGGAAACTTGTGATGCCTTTAAAACATCTACTTAGGTATTTTTTGTTTTGTTTTAGGTTTTTTGCCATAGGGCATGTGTGCTCACTGGAAAGGAAAGAGATAGAGAAAGAGACCAGAGGTAAAGTGAGAAGTCACCCCGAGGGAGGTGGTCACGCCACAATCCCATCTATATTTTTGGGCATGCAGACAGATGCATGCAGCATGAGCTTCAGGCCTCCAGTTCGGGGACTCAGGTAGTAGTTGGCCGTGTGGGAGTCTAGCACCTTTACCACTATGCCACCTGATGGCTCTTGCTTAGGTATCTTTAAAGGTTAAATTCACCAGCATGCCATTAGCCAAAGCAAGACCATATAGAAAAAGCAAGACTATATTTTCAAGGAATAAAACCTGTGACAGAATAAATATTTCAAATGTAATTTTTAGAAACAAACATGTAGAACAGAATCATAAACAATACTTACAACCTTAGAAGTTCGTGTGCAATGCAAGATTTGAAAAACACAGGAACATTTTAATATTAATGCAAATAGAAAAAAAAAACAGTTTTAAGATTTTAGTATTTTGGATATCATTAAGATTTGAGGAGTGAAATAGATATTTTAGACATGCCAGTAGGAGAAGTGTGTTTTAATCAAAACAAATATTAAGAACATATGTAAGAACCATATGATAAGAATGTTCATTAGACATGGATTGCTATATAACAAATTACTCTAAAACATAGCAACTTAAAACAGCAAACAGTATTAGTTTACAGTTTTTAGGTCAGGAAACTGGGAGCAGTTTAGCTGTGTGGTTTTGCCTTATGTTTCTCATAAAGATACAATCAAGGTGTCAGCAGAAATTGCAGCTGCCTCAGTCTTGATTGGGGGAAGATCCACATTCACATTCACATGACTGTTGACAGGCCTCAGATGACCTGCTTCAAAGGAAGGAAGCCGCAGTCTTTTTATAACCTCTTTTTATAATCTCATGAGTAGCATTCCATCATTTCAGCCACATTCATGGAAGCAAAGTTCTCAGTCCAGGGTGCAGGCAAGGGAAACGTATGACTTCCAGGATAGGACACATTGGATGCTGTTTTAAGGATTTCCTGCCACAACAAGGTCGATACATTTTTGTGGAAATCCACAATCTGAAAATGGATAAGGTAAGATTCTAAATGACAATAAACTGACAAAGTATGTCTCTTACTTTTTGCTTTATTTGCATCTGTATCTTTTTAATTATCTTTTAGTTTCTTTCCTTCTTTAGAAAGAGAGAGATGCACTCCCACGGTTTCTTAAAGCTACAATACAGCCCCAGCCTCAGTCAGCCAGCCAGGATCACAGGCATGTATGCATGTGTCCACCATGTGCAGGGAGACCTCTGAATAAAAGAGTGGGACATTCCCATGTGGCATTGGCATTGTAGAGCATTGAGTTACTGCTGTTTTGCCACAGTTGGCCTGAATTTTATTTATTTTTATTATTATTATTATTTGATAGAGAGATTTTTGCTATAGCGTGCATGCACTTGCCAAAGAGAGACAAAAAGCAAGAAGTCATTTCCAGGAGGATGGCCACCCTACAATCCCTTCTCGTCCACTCTCCTTTGCGACACTGGGCACACACACATGCACCTGTCATGAGCTTCAAGTCGCCACATCAGAGACTCAAACCACAGTTAACTAGGGGACCAGCAGTTAGCGTAATGACTATGTCACTGAATTCCCATGTAGCCGACTGCGGTTCAAATCCCGGACCCGGTAGCTTAAGCTCACGCGGGGCACATGTGCATGCATGCCCAAGATCCTGAGAGGAGAATGGAGGAGAAGGGATTGCAGCATGGCCATCCCCCTGTGGGGTGATTTCTCACTTTCTATCTCTCTGTTTCTCTCTGTCTTTCTGGCAAGCGCAAGCGCCCTATACCAAAAATCTCTCTCAAAAAAAGAAAAAAAAAAAAAAACGCAGTTAACTAGATGGGAGTGTAGCACTTTAAATACCCTGCCACCTACTAGACCCCTGAATTTTATTTTTAAGCCTTTTTTTTCCCCCATAGGGCATGTGCACTCTCCAGAGAGAGATGCAGTGAGAGGGAAAATGAGAAATCATCACCCCCCAGGGGAGATGGCCACACCATAATCCCTCCCCCCATTTTACTCATATGCACACACACCCCTGGCATGACTCTCCAGTCACCAGGTCAGGGACTAAACCGTGATTGGCCATGTGGGAGTCCACTGCCTTAACTATTATGCCACTTGCTAGCCCCCAGTTGACCTGAATTAAAAAACAAACAAACAAAAACTGATATTGCTCTGTAACCAAAGACAGAGTAAATAAAAATAATATAAATGGTCAAGATGATTTTCAGATTCTCCTCTAATATTATCTGAATATCCAGGTTTGTATCATATTGATCTATCACCATAGGGACTGATAATAATGTGAAAGAGCTGGCATTTGCCCAAGATCCTGACTTCCCATAGTTCAGCTCTGGTGGGTATACCCTGTGGGAGGTTGAATAATAATTCTGACAATAGTGTAGATTGAGCTACAAGGTCAGTTCTGTGCTGTTACGGTTGCCATGTTCTGAGGGATGTTGCCGTAAGGTGAAAAGTTGCCGAGAACTTAACCTGGCAAGGGAGGTTTTTCAAACATAGATCATCATGGGGACCAGCAGTTAGCGTAATGGTTATGTCGCTGGACTCCCACATAGTTGACCGCGGTTCGCGTCCCGGACCTGGTGGCTTAAAACTCATGCCGGGCACGTGTGCATGCATGCCCAAGATCTCGAGAAGAGAATGGAGGAGAAGAGATTGCGGCGTGGCCATCCCCCCTGGGGGGTGATTTCTCGCTTTCTGACTCTCTGTCTCTCTCCTTCTGTCTGGCGAGAGCACGCTCCCTATAGCAAAAACCTCTCAAAAAAAAAAAAAAAAAAAAAAAAAAAAAGAAAACATAGATCATCATGACTAGAAGAGCAAGAGCAACTTGGAAGTATTCTGGTTGAAAGTGAAAGAACATTCAAATCCAACTGGGTTTTACAAAGAGAAAATGTGCTGCTTGAATAAATGTTACTGAATAACAGCAGTATCGATTTTTTGGGGAGGCTACCTCTTTGGTGTAAAGGTTGTCCTGTATATTACAGAATAGTTAGCAGAACCCCTGGCCACTGTTGACTGTATCACAGTAGTAGTTCTCTCCTAGTTACAACAACCTAAAGTATTTGTGGTCATCACCAAAGTGCCCTAGAAAACAAAATTTCTCCTAGTTGAGAACCAGTGCTCTAGAGTAAGGGCTACTTTAGAACAACCCTTACAAAAACTTACCACCAAGCCTTGGGGGGAGAAACAAAACAAAAACAAAACAAAACAAAAACACAAAGAAGCAAGCAGTAAGTCAAACATCTCATGAACAAAACTCAGTACTCTTAAGATTTTCAACAACATAATATCTACATTTCCATCATACAATAGCAAACTGTCAAATGTACAAAGAAGCAGGAGAATATGATGCATAACCAAGAAAATAAAAATATCAGTAGATGGCATAGAATTAGCAAGCATGGATGATAAAATAATTATAGGTGATAATAGTGAAAATGGAGAAGTAAAAAAGTGCAAAAGCCTGTCCCTCTGTAAGAGCACTATTAATGAAATGAGCACAAACCATGAGAATCAACTCTTTTGGAAACCCTGAAACTAAAATCTTGTAGCACCTGTGGAGTGCTTAGACAAGAAAAACCAGCTGAATCTGAGAACAGTGAGTTTTGTGGTGTTTTAACTTATCCTGGTCCCATTCCCTGCTTTCCAGCTCAGCAGTAGCCTTGAAAATAGCAGCCTGAATTTCTAACTTGATACTGAAGGGAGCAGAGAGGACTTCGTTTATGAGGCACTGATTCATTTATGAAGGTAGAGCTTTCATGGCCTAATGACCTCTCAAAGGCCCCCCATCCAAAGCAATCACTTTTGTGAGCAAGTTTCAACATGAAAACTTCCGGAGGACACAAGCATTCAGACCAGAACACAACCCTAAATGATTATGAACCAAATCACAGTGGTTAAAATACATGGAGCACCAATTTATAGAACAAACAAGAGAGAGAAATTTATGAATATGGAGAATTTATCTTTCAGCTATTGATAGAACAACTAAACAAAGAAACAAAAGTCAGGAAAGCAAGGGAAAACTTGAATCCCTCTGTCAATCAGCTTGGCTTAATTCACATTCATGAAACACTAAAACGGAAACACAGCAGAATATACATTCTTTAAAGTGCACATTAAACATTCACTAAGATTGGCCATAAAGACAGTCTCAATAAGTACAAAGGATTAAAAATTTGACTTTATAAAAATTTAAGACTTCTTATCAGAAAATGAATAGGCAATTTACATACAAGGAGAAATTATTGGCACTGTGTATATCTTACTAAGGACCTATACCTAGACTGCATAAAAGACTCCTAAAACTCAGTAGTAACAGTAGTAATAAAATTTTAAAAAAAATTTAAAAAGAGCAAAAAACTTAAAGAGTGCTTCATAAAGGGTGACAAGGAAGCATCTGAAAAGTGCTCCCCATCATTAGTCATCAGGATGTGCAAGTGAGATGCATGTGGAGTAGTATAAGAAAGCCCGAAAATACCGAGTGTTGATGAGAGTATAGAACAATTGAGACTTTCATGCATGGCTAGTGTGAATCTCCAATGGCAAATGCACTTTGGAAAACCGTTTGAAAATTTCTTACAAAATGACACTCCTACCCCTACTCAGACCCAACCCTCTCACTCCTAATCAATTATCCAACAAAATTAAAACTTATGTCCACAATGACACTTGTACAAGAAGTTCACAGCAGTTCTATTCATAAAATCGCCACGCTGGAAACAACCCAATGCTCACCAATGGGAGTATGAATAAACAGGAGCTACTGCTCAGCAATGATGGGCTTGCACAGTTGGAGATGAGAGGTAGGTGGCGTGGTGGGGATTGATTTGGTAGATCAAGAAAGCTGCTGGATTATCAGAAATATTCTGTATCTTGATAGAAATGTGTGTTACTGTGTGTTTTCATTTGTCAAAATTAATTTAACTGTACTCTCAAAATCTGTACATGTCCTCATAATTAATAACAAGGGAAATCCTTCTTGGGAGAAGGTAAGTACAAATAAATGTAAACTTCTACATATTCTTCCTTTCTAAATATAGTTTTCTTTCTCTCACCTTTAAGGTTATATGAGAGGCAGAATGAAAGATTCAAAACTCTTAGAAGGAAAAATACTTGTACTAAGCAAGTAAGAGAATACCTTAGAAATTAAGCATTAGTGTGGTATTGCTTTTGATTTCCTATGGTTTTGTGCCGCAGTGATGGAAATGAAAGTTTATTCAATATACTTTATGTTCCAAGACTGAGTGGTTATTGAAGAGACGTGTATCTTCGTTCCCCAACACCAGCAGAGACCTATAAGCAACTTCATTGGTATTTTTAAGGTTCCTGGTGGGTCAGCAGAAATGAAGAATATGTAAAAGTTCTAGGATTCACCACCTGCTGATTTTCAGTACAAGGAGAATCTTTTTTTTTTTTTTTTGAGAGGTTTTTGCTATAGGGCGCGTGCGCTCGCCAGACAGACAGAGAGAGACAGAGAGACAGAAAGCAGGAAATCACCCCCCAGGGGGGATGGCCACGCCGCAATCCCTTCTCCTCCATTCTCCTCCCGGGATCTTGGGCACGCACGCACACGTGCCCGGCGTGAGTTCAAGCCACCGGGTCCGGGACGCGAACCTCGGTTGACTACGTGGGAGTCCAGCGACATAGCCATTATGCTAACTGCTGGTCCCAGTACAAGGAGAATCTTTAATCAAACAAACTTTAATTCTTTGGGGAGAATATTCATATTTATTTTGCTAATAGTGAAACTTGTTTCCATGGTGTTATATCTTTTTTTAAATTAATACTGATATTTTGAATCAATCTCAAGTCTATGAGAAATTAATTATTGATAAAATATCCCTATTAAAACAAAGTCAAGAATTCCTGAGTTGTTTTTTTTTTTTTTTTTTTTTTTTTTTCAATAGAATCTTTTGATGGGTCAGCCCTCTGCCTTTTCCACATAATACCAGGTAACTACCCCCATTTTTAAAGATTTTAGTTAACTGTGATAAAACCTTTTCATATTGATAACTCAATTGATATAGTCTATTCTTTTCAAAAATATTTTAATCTAATGATGAACAAAATAAAAGCAGAGAAAATGAGAAATAATAATAGGTAATAAAATACAGTTTGGGGGCCCTGTTTTTACTATTTTTTTTCCTACATGTTGCCTTAGGGAAAAGAGTATATTTTTCCCAAACGTCTTGAATATATTTTTTTCCTAGCATCTTCTCTGAGTATCTATGTCTTAGCCTCTGGTTGGCAAATTTGTGATGGCCTATGTAGTAAAATAAGAAAACCTACTCTTAGTTATGGCTCTGCCATTTGACTGTAAACCTAAACATAAGAGCCAAAACTGTAAGACTTTTAGAAGAAAAAGGGTGACGATATCTTTATAACCAGGCCTAGGCAAAGATGAACTGAACAGGATACAGTTTTTCTTTGTAGAATATAGACATATTCTTCCTCGATTAAGCATACACAGGTACATTCTGATTAAAGTATCACTGTTTAATCTGGAAATTCAGCTCTCCTCTGCCATTTATTTAGGTCATCTCTGTGATACTCTGCTCACAAGGACTGTGGGTGAGCCAGTCATGGTGCCCCACTCCCCTGTCCACATTGATTTGTTCAGGAATGGGCGGGTGACCTAAGCCAAACCAATTACAGTAAATTTCTGTTGATACGGAATTTTCAGCACAAGAGGTACTGCACCTCTTTTTAATCCGAATTGACTGGGTTTGTAAATCATGTAAGCCCTGGTGGCTGTTTGGCTATCTTGAAGAAAGAGCCCTTTGATAATGGATGCAATCCAGAGACAGTGGAGTTAAGCGAATGAATAAAGTTAGTGATGAATAATGTTTTATTCCTTGCTTCCAGCTGAGCCTGATGACAGACCTACTCTTGGACTATTCTGTTATGGAGACTAGTGTGTTTCACTTTTTCTTTGAGGTTAGTTTGGAGTGGAATTTCTGTGCAACCTAAAGAATCTTCACTGATACAAGGAATATTATTAATGATGCAATTAGGAAGATGTACTGCTGTAAGAATAGCAAGAAAGCGTTTTGTGATAAACCTATGTAATGAAATGGACGGTAGTGATAAGGAAATGTGGTGCCTAAGCTCTTTGTTGCTAGAGTTAGAGAAGTGAATAGGACAGAATAGATTCAGGAAGCCACCACTTGAGTGTGTGCTAAGAAATATTACTTCTCTATCTTATTAAAAGATACTATGAGAAACATTGGCTTACGGGATAATTCTGAAGTTATGGAAATTTTTGCTTTAATGTCATTTGCATACAATGGTAATATCTCTGCATCTATGACACATTGAAGAATATTGAGTAAAACAAATGATTAATTACCATTTACTTCCATCTTAGACCAAATAAAGTTTGATTTACCACCGTCATACGTAGCTTTGGTTCAATTCTTAGTTGTTTTTCAATTCCCAGATATTCCTAACCTTCATAAAAAGGTCAATTCATATATTTTTAAATCCACTCAATTAGAACTTCACTATCCTCCTATCATATTGAATTGAGCCAAATTTTAGGTTGATGTGCTTTGTTTTAGTTGCCACTTATTTGTACTGATTCACTCAGCCTTAATATAGCTCAGGATACAGAGCCTGTAGTTGCTGTTTTGAGTGAGAACATGATGTAAGTACTACATGTTCTTGGGCATCAATACCAGTTCGATCTTTCTCACTTGCTAAATCTAAAAGATTGTTAAATATGCTTTATTCCTAGGGAATGCTATACATTTTAAAGTGATATTTGTGTTAAACTTGAAAAAAAGGATTTGTCAGATTTCATTGCAAATCTAGTGTCCAGACTATACCAATTTGTATTTTTTTAGAGAGATTTTTGCAATAGGGCATGTGAATCTCCAGAGAGACAGAGAGAAAGAAACAAGAAATCATTCCCCAGGGGGGATGGCCATACCACAGTCCCTTATCCTCCATTCTTCTCTCAGGATTTTTGGCATGTAAGCGTACACACCCAGAGTGAGTTTTAAGTTACTGGGTCCAGAACTCAAACCACTATGTAGGAGTCCAGTGACGTAATTATTATGCCATCTGCTGGCACCCAGATTATACAAATTTTACATAGTCTTGAAATTTTACAACTCTCAGGTTCCTTGTGTTATTTCTGAATAGGGCCTCCCAGTTGAGTTTCTTAGAAATATCCATCAGAAGTGTTGTGATCATGACAAGTAAGTTCTTCAGCATTCTTTTGCTTTACTATGCTTTCATGACATCAGTATTAAATTTTTGTTTGTTTTGCCAGAAGGAACATGTGCTCATAAGACAGAAAAAGCATCCCCAGTGAGGCATGGTTATGCCACGATCCTTTTTTCTTCATTTATCCATCTCGTCAGGGTTTGGGATACATACACACATACACGTATGTGTCTGGTGCATTTATTCAAGCTCCTGGAGACGAAATTCCAACCAAGGTCGGCCACATGGTATCCAGCGCCCTTTGCACAGGGCTTAATCTCCTTTGTTCTGGTTCTGGCTGAGTCAGCTTTATTTTTATATGTATTTGTTAATTTTTTTGAAAAAATATTTATTTCATGAGAGACAGGTACCCATGACAAGGTCTTACTATATCTCAATTCCCACTCCCAGCCTTCCAGCCAGCCACCTACTATGTGAGGTGTCTGCAAAAATAAGGACCTGCACTCCAGAGTCCCGGTGTGTTCAGGTTGACCCAGGATCTGAAGCAAAGCCTTCTCATATAACTGCAGTATTATGCAGCAGCACCGTATCCCCTGCAGTATCTCGACTGGCTCCTGCTAAATGACTGTTAGTGTAAATGTAATGTCAGTACATGCTAATTTTCTTCCAGTGGCACAAAAAGATTTGAAGTAAAATATATTTGCTTTTCTACTACTCTTCCCACTCCATAAAATTTAACAAGGCTTATTTCTCAAGTACCTCTTTCAGAAATTTCATATGTAGATAATCTTGTAGCCTAGTTGCACCCAAAAAGAAAGAAAGGAAGAATTTATTTAGCACTTTATTTAACAGCCTCTATTTCCAACTGATCAGAAGTTTATCCAACAAACCGTGACTCCCACACACTTCCAGGTTAAGCTTAGTTGGGTGCTGAGTGGTGTCTCTAGGGTAAGCCTCCAAGTAGAATATAAGAGGAATCTGGTGAAGATATGAAATGAATTACTGTCAAATTAAACTGCCTCTTCCATGAAACATTCTGTTTTTCTCTGTGGTTCGTAATCTGGAAAAAAAGAGACAAGTGAGACTGAGAATCTGAAATGGTATGTATGAGTTGTTTAACATACTTTATATTTAAAATTGTGTGTGTGTGTGTGTATGATTTTAAGTACTAAAAAATTACCAATCTTTTAATTCATGGCATTTGACAATACATTTTCTAACTGCTGGCAGATTAGATATTTTTCACGTCACAAAAATTTTCAACTGTCTTCTTTGGTTGCCAGAAAAGTTAGAGTCAAACTTAAGAAAGTTACTCATGGCCAAATAATTTCAAAAGCAAAGTTATAAAAACCTTTAAACCATTTTTTCAGCCAAAGTGATGTTTATTCTTTTTTTAAAATTTTTTTAGAGGTTTTTGCAAAGTGATGTTTATTCTGGCATGTGAATACATTTTTACCATTTTTTTTCCCTACTGTGTGAGGTGTCTTCAACAGCAAGAACCTTGGACTCAGTGAGGATCTTAAAATGGCTTTGTATTTACAGTTTTTCTCTGAGTTGTTCTTTTGTTTGGAAGTTATTTTAAAGTCTTAAGAGAGCTAGTGGCCAGAGGAATGGCATACCTAACATACATGTGTACATACATATATAAATGAAGCACTTAGAACCTAATGTTTTATGAATAACAGCAGAAAATGAAAGATTTGGAGTACTCAAGAAAATAATAAGAATTGAGAAAAAAAAAACTTTGTGACTCCAGAGAAACCTACATTACTTGCAGAGATAACAATTTTCATTGTATTGAATTAAGATATAGTAGGCAACGTTAGGGTATATTCTGTCTCAATTAGAGAAACCATGTTATTTGTTGGAGTTTATTATTATGTCAAAACCGAGGAGAACTTAGGGGCCAGCAGGTGGTGTGGTGGTTAGGGTGCCAGACTCCCACGTGGTCAACTGTAGTTTGAATCCCAGGCATGGCAGCTTGAAAATCATATCTGGCTAGTGTGCATGCATGCCCAAAATCCCAAGTGAAGAATGGAGAAAGGATTGCAGTGTGGCAATCCCCCATGAGCATGATTTCTCAATTTCCCTCTTTCTTTTTATTTCTCTCTGAACCTTGAAACCAAAATAAATAAATAAAAATTAAAAAGGAGAACTTCATTCATCTGATAAGAATGTCTTTCTCAGACTAAGAATAGACTATGCTCTCAATGAGGGTTTATATACACTACGTCAGGATTCACTGTATTTGAACCAGTAAATGTAGTTTAACAGAGTCTTTCCTGAGTTATCTCTGGAATAGATGAACTCTAATTAAAGCTAAAGATTTTTATTTATTGGTTGATGCTACTGTAGTAACCTCCATGCAAAAACAAAATTATGAATAATTATATTTCAAATTACTGATGTCTAAATTAAAGTGGGAGTCTTAGAAGCAACCAAAAATTTAGGTGGTTATTCAGGATTTACTTGCCTTTAGAATATGAATTCTTTCTTTATGTTCACTATTGTGAATTACAGATAAAGAAACTTAAGATGTTGTAAAAATGTAAGTCTACCTGAAATATTTTAATTACATATTTCCGAAGACTTCTTTTTCTTTTTTTCTTTAAATATAGTGTTCATTTCTCATTGTTTTGCATGTTCAAGGACTATCCTCTGAGTGATTAAGGCAAGTATTTGAAATATGTGGCTAAGAATAAGAATTTGTGATTAACACAAGGTAGGTTTATATGAGATCATAATTTGCAAACAGCCCAAGAAATAGAATTTTTTGAGATTTACAGTTTATTTAGTATCAATGGAAATGTAAGTAGCAATTCTACCAATGCTCATTACAGTCATTTTTCAAGCCACCTTCTTTAGTAAACATGCTTTTAAATTGCTTTCAAAAAGTAAGTTCCTTTTCCTTTTGCATATTATTATAAAATTTACTGTTTTTCCAATCATTATTTTTCTAATCAGAGAAAAACAGCAAAAAAAAAAAAAGTATGTAATATCCATAGCACTCTAAATCTGTTAAACACAGGATATTTAAGAATTGACAACCATCTTCATCCTGATGTCTTTTATTTTTCAGTAAGTTCAGTGAATGCTGGCATTGCTTTTCAGCTTTGGGGATGGCAATAAACTTTTATAATATGTGACATTTATCAAAACTAAAGCATATTCTGATAATAAATTAACACAGCCTAATTATTTACTATGAATAAAAATAAAAATTTCTTGAGGACAGCAGATGCATGTTGGTTAAGGTGCTGGACTCCCACTTGGTCGACTGTGGTTCTGGACCTAGCAACTTGAAAATCACATCAGTCGTATGTGCGCACATGCCCAAATTCTTGAGTGGAGAATGGAGAAGAGAGTACAGGTAGCCATCTCCTCTTGGGTGTGATTTCTCACTTTCCCTCCCACTGTTTTTCTCTCTCTGGCAAGCACATGTGCCCTATAGCAAAAGCCTTAAAAGAAATTCTTACTAATGGCTAAGTGCTATTGAAATATAAATAAATCCAATCTATTAGGAATGTAATCTGCTAATATCAAATCATGATCATGCCTTTTGACTCGTAATTGTACTTTCAGGATTGTAACCGAAGGACATAATAATAGTCTAAATGTAAAACACAAGCAAATCTTTATGTTTAATAATATCCATAATGGCTAATCACTGTAAAGCACTTATAGAACAGCAAGTGATATTTTAAATATATTATAACATATAACTACTATCAAAGTGATTCTGAAATATTTACTGTATTACTTCTATTTTATTGATAAAACTAAGATTTTGATGAGAAAACAGTGAGGTTAGTTAACTCATTATTACACAACTAATCAGTGGTAAAATGGGGATTAAAACTAGTTATGTGGAAATTCAGGGTCCATCCTTTGTTTTTTCCTATATTGAAAGTGTTTTAAAAATATCTGTGATACGCCAGGCGTGTGTGCGTGCGTGCCCAGGATCCCGAGAGGAGAATGGAGGAGAAGGGATTGCAGCGTGACCATCCCCCCTGAAGGGTGATTTCTCGCTTTCTTCTTTCTCTCTCTGTCTTTCAGGTGAGCACACGTGCCTTATAGCAAAAAAAAAAAAAAAAAAAAAAGAAAAAGAAAAAGAAAAAAAATCTGTGATATGGTTCTTTTTAACTTATTTTATAATTGACAAATGAAAATTGTACATATTTATGGCATGTAATATGACATTTTAACGCATCTACATTGTGGAATGGCTAAATCAAGGCCTGTAACATACGCATCATCTCATGTACTTATTTTTCTTTTGTGGTGAGAACACCCCCTGTCTTAGTGATTTTCAAGTATACAATCTATTATTAACTATTGTCCATAGGAAACACAGTATATCTCTTGATACTGTTTCTCTTGTCTCACTGAAATTCTGAGTCCTTTAATCAACATGTCCCCAGTGCATCCACCCCCAGCTTCTAGTAGCCACCATTATACCCTTTGTTTCTATAAGTCAAATGTTTTAGATTCTACGTATAAGTGAAACTATGTGGTATATTTCTTTTTGTGCCTGGCTCTTTTCAAGTAATATAATATCCTCAGGTTCACGCATGTTGTCACAAATGGCAGTATTTCATTTTTTTTAAGGCTGAATAATATTTTGTGGCTACAATAATATTTTGTACCACTTTTTTTTTTTCTTTTTTTGAAGAGGTTTTTGCTGTGGGTGCATGCGCTCGCCAGACAGAGAAAAACAGAGAGACAGAAAGCGAGAAATCATCCTCCAGGGGGGATGGTCACGCCGCAATCCCTTCTCCTCCATTCTCCTCTTGGGATCTTGGGCATGCATGCACAAGTGCCCGGCGTGAGTTTAAGCCACCGGGTCCGGGATGCGAACCGCGGTCAACTACGTGGGAGTCCAGCGACATAGCCATTACGCTAACTGCTGGTCCCCATGTACCACATTTTTTAATCCATTCATCTATTCATGAACACCTAGACTGATTCTTTTCTTGGCTATTGTAAATAATGTTATAGTAAACATGAGCATGCAGACATCTCTCATCTCTTTGACATATTGATTGTTATACCCTAGTAGTAGGATTGCTGGACCATATGGTAATCCGGTTTTTAATATTTTGAGGAACCTCCATTCTGTTTTCTATAATGGCTGTACTAATTTACTTTTCCATTAAGAAAAAATATACAAGGGTTCTTTTTCTCTACATCCTCATCAACACTTGTTATCTTTTATCATTTTTATAATAGCTATTATAAACAGATGTGAGTTGATACCTTATTGTGGTTTTATTTTGTATTTTTCTGATTAGTGATGTTCAGCATTTTGTTCATATACTGGTAACCATTTGTACATCTTTGGAGAAATGTCTATTTCTATCCTTGACCCATTCTTTAACCCACTTATTTGTTTTCTTAATACTAAGATGTTTAAGTTTCTTATATATTTTTGGATATTAAGTCTTTATCCAGTGTATCATTTGCAAATATATTCTCCCATTCCATTAGTTTTTTTTTAAATTTTTATTATCATCATAATCTTCTTTGTATTACATTGGATTACATATAACTTTACAGTGTATTACATTGCTTTTTCAAAAGGGAATGCCACGGGGAACCAGCAGTTAGCGTAATGGCTATATCGCTGGACTCCCATGTAGTCGACCGTGGTTCACGTCCCAGACCCAGTGGATTAAAACTCACGCTGGGCGCATGTGCACGCATGCCCAAGATCCCAAGAGGAGAATGGAGGAGAAGGGATAGCGGCGTGGCCATCCCCCCTGGGGGGTGATTTCTCGCTTTCTGTCTCTATGTCTCTCTCTGCCTGGCGAGCGCACACGCCCTATAGTGAAAACCTCTCAAAAAAAAAAAAAACCAAAACAAACAAACAAGGGAATGCCATGTATGTCAGTCAATACAGAGACATTAATCTCCCCGCTTCATCATTCAATATCTTTTCTATGTTTTTCCCAATCATTATTATTATTATTCTAATTATTTTTAAACAGTCAATCACTATTTCTCATTTTGCTTGTAAAAAGACTTTACCCATCATGAAATACTTCTCAGATCAATCCAGTTGAGAATACTATACATGTCATCATCAAGAGGTAATAAGCCATATCTGTTTCTCACTAACGTCCTGCCTCTCTATTGTTCTCTTGCTATCTTTCTCTATCCTCTTCTCTTCACCCCCCCCATTCCACACTGTCCTATTCTCATTAAGTACCTTCACTGCTTTTATGTCCCCCAATTTTTCACTCTCTATCACAGAGTGTGGATAGTCGGTATATATTGAGTGGATACATACAATATCTTTCTTTCATAGCCTGGCTTACTTCACTCAGCAATAGATCCTCCATATCTGACCACTTTCTATCAAATGCCAGGGTCTTGTTATTTCTTATGGCTGAGTGTGGTATATATACTCTACAGAATACTCCTCAGCCATTCCATTAGTTTTTCTTCAATCTGTTGATTGTTCTGTTTCTAGATAGAAGCTTTTTAGTTTGATCCAGTCCAGTTTTCTATTTGTGCCCTTTTTTTTTCCCTGTGATTTTATGGTCATAACCCAAAATTATTGCTCAAAACAATGTCCAATAGTTTTTTTTAATTACTTGGCATGTTTAAATTTAATTAGCAAGGAAATATATCTATGTATAGGAAATATGCCATAACCTAGTACCACAGATGGGGTGACTTTACAAAAAACTTATTTTCTCACAATTCTGAAGGTTAGCAGCCCAAGATCAAGGTGTTGGTAGAATCGCTTTCTTCTGAGGCTTCTCTCCTTGGCCTGGAGATAGCCACCTTCTTCTTGTATCTTCACATGGGCCTCCTCTTTGTGCCCTAGCAGATTTGCCTTGTGCTGTTTTGTTTGTTTTTCCTGGTAGTTTTACAGCTTCAGGGGCTCTTGTAAGGGAGGTTCCCTTGTATGTGACTAGTCATTTCTAATGTTGCTTTCAAATTTTTCTTGTCTTTGACTTTTGATAATTTGATTATAATGTGTGTCAATGGAATTTACTTTAGATTGATCATATTTGGGATATTTGAGCTTTACAAACCCGGATGTCCATATTCTTCCCAAGATTTGAGACATTTTCAGTCATAATTTCTTTTCTTAGTATTTTACTTTATACTTTCTTATTTATATTTAATTGTCATATATCTTTGTGGGGCACAATATTGTTTATCAAAGCATGCATGCAGTGTGTGATAATCAAAGTATATAAGCATATTCATCATCTTTAACAAAGAACATTGTATTATATCGTGCATCCTCAATTTTCATTAATTTTTTAAAAGATGCACACACATACACACAAATTGTCAACATTCATTTAAGAACACACACATACTGTTCCATAACCAGCTATAATTTATTTAAATAATTTCTCTTTTTTTTCTCCTTCTGCTACTGCCATAATGTGCATGTTTGTTTTCTTGCTGGTGTTTCATAAATTCCATAAACTTTCTTTACTCTCTTTAAAATTCTTTTGTCTTTTTTTCTACTCTTGCTAGATAATTTCAAATACCCTATCTTTATGTTCACAGATTTTTCTCTTCTGCTTGATTAAATCAGCTGTTGAAGCACTCTATTGCATTTCTCATTTCATTCATTATATTTTTCAGCAAGGGAATTTTAGTTTGATTTTTTAAAATGATTTCTCTCTCTTCATTGAATTTGCAGTTTTTTTTATGAATAGTTGTTATTGAGTTCTCTATCAGTATCTTCTTGCAGTTCACTAAGCTTCCTTGAAACAATTATTTTAAATTCTTTATTATGTAATTCATAGATCTCCATTTCAATGGGGGTCAGATACTGTAATGTGTGTGTGTGTGTGTGTATGTGTGGTGTTGCTTTGATCCTGTTCTGTTTCTTTGCCTTTTTTTTTTGTATTTTTTAAGTCTTGTATTGCTGCCCTTGCATTTGAAGACATAGTCACCTCCTTCAGTTGTCATCAACTGACTTCGTGAAAGACTCACTAGTCAGCTCAGCTAGGGACTCTGGCACTCTCTCAGAAGTTTTCTATGGACACCCTCGTTCCATTCCTTTTGTTCCCTCTTGTCAGGAAAGCTTTAGGATTGTATGACTTTTTTTAATTTCACAAAATCAGGCTGGGTGCTAAGAGCCTCATACTTATTTTTCTTAAGGCATTAACCTAAAGTATTCAGTGTTATGTGACTTCTCCCAGTCCTGCAAAGTCAAGTCAGTTCACTCACAATTTTCACACTTGTGCATGATGTGAGGGAATGCATGTGAGACACTGGGTATGATCATAAGAGGCACACAGATATCTGAGGTTCATATAGACTAGTTGTGAATGTCTACAAATGATGCACCCTAAGACGTTCGTAGGGCAGTCTCTTAGTAGAGTCTGTAGGTGATTAATAGTAACTGAGGCTCTCTGTTGGGTCCTGTGACCAGTTACTGTGATTCATGGCCCCTTTTCTGTTTTTCTGGCTGACCCCAGACTATGTATCTATACTAGTTCTCTCAGTGTTCTAGGTGCAGTGAGAAATAAATGGTCCACTTGGAAACCATGTTATATGGCTGAGGAAAAAAGTGTTCACCCATGCTCTAACTTTCCCCTGTTAGCAAAATCTCAGCTAAGGGGGTCTCTCTTGGCATTGAGCTATGCTGCCCCGTAGGAGAGGGTTTCAAGGGAAAGTGAAACTGTTATCTTCTTCATCGCATCTAGTCTTGAAGTTGTTGCTCCAGTGTGGTCCAGCTGAAACCTCTCCACTGAACTCTCAGGCTCTCACAAAGGTACTTTCATCTGTGAGTCTTTTTTTTTTGGAGAGGTTTTTGCTATAGGGTGTGTGCACTCACCAGACAGAGAGAGACAGAGAGATAGAAAGTGAGAAATCACCCCCCAGGGGGGATGGCTATGCTGCAATCCCTTTTTCTCGATTCTCCTCTTGGGATCTTGGGCACGCAGGCACACGCGCCTGGCGTGAGTTTTAAGCCACCGGGTCTGGAACGCGAACCGTGGTCGACTACGTGGGAGTCCAGTGACATAGCCTTATGCTAACTGCTGGTCCCTCGTCTGTGAGTCTTTTTACCTCCACACATTAGATTCTAGTTTAATAGTTGGTCCATCGCAGGTGCACATTAATGCTTATCTACTTGAATTTTTATTCCCTAAGCAAAAATGTTTGTTGTTTAACAATGGAAAAATTAAATAGCATCATTTTAAATTATTAACTAATATTAGTAATAACTAAAACTTTCTTACACATACATTCTGGAGGTACCTCCCCCTCTTTCTGTGTATGTCTCCCTCTGTCTTTCTCTCATGGAAGAAAGAAGTAAATAAACTTAAAAACAAAGTCTTTCATATTATGCTCATGCATGCTAAAGTTTGAGGACCATTGATATAAAGGGGAAAAAAATCTGTTGGGAAAATCTGAGTTCTTGTCCCATTTCATACTTGGCTTTGTGAATTTATAAAAATTACCTAGTCGTTTTTCATATCTATTTCCTTGAAAATTTAAGAGTAATCATACCTATTTTATGGGTTTATCATAAAGATTATATAAGATTATATTTTCTAGGAGTCTGACATAATGAACACAATAAGTGAGAGTCAGTATAAAATGGTTCATTCTGAAAGGTCTAGTCTATATTCCATCACAAATGCCTAGTAGAACTCACTGATATCTCATTAAACTTTTCTGTGGCTGATAGGAAATTCCACATTGTAATTCAGAAATAATTATTATTATAGATTTCGTATTTGAAATAGTATCCCTGATACAGCCAGTTCTGTGAAACTAGAGAAATTGTTCAAGTCTGTTTGTTAAGTATTAAGCAAATTCTCTTCTTCATAGCTTCTCAGTGATTAGCCCTGCGAAATTTTGTATATAGTACAAATTAGACACTTAAATTGCATAAGCTATCCCCAGGGGAATCCAGACAGTGATAAGTGATGAATAAATTTGATCACATTTAATAAAGAATACCTAGGTTTTTGTTAGCATGGCCAGTAGGAAAAACTGCACTGAATACTTGCCTTCTAATGGGCTCCTCTGTTAGGAAACTAATCTCTTGTATACTGTTCTATATGACTGACAGAAAAAAGGTTAAAAAAAATGAATTGTTTTGGAAAGGGTCACTTCCCTGGCAGGCTTACAGAGCTATTATACTGTTACAGAGCTGAACTTTCCCTAAGGCATTAATTACTCACAATGACCACCTGGAGGCTGGGCAGGACTGCCTTTGTTGAGCATCTCAGGTTGCTTCTATCTGTGATAAAAACCCTCGCCATCTGTGATAACCGCCATCCTTCAGCAGCAGTAAGGTAATGAGATCAAATCATTCCCTTTGCACTTTAACCTGCCTGGGTGAGACAAAGGCTCAGCAAAGAGAATATGTCATTACATTTAATTAATTTAGACTTCCAAAGCTTAGGCTTTTGTTTTCATCAGTAAAATAAATGTTTAAATTTAAAGCCATTTTCAGGGGCAGAAGCAATGAAGCATTGACTGATTAGCCTCTAGAAAATGCTAAGTTCTTGCCAGTGCATACATTCCTTTTTTTTTTTTTTTTTTTTGGAGAGGTTTTTGCTATAGGGCACGTGCGCTCGCCAGACAGACAGAGAGAGACAGAGAGATAGAAAGCGAGAAATCATCCCCCAGGGGGGATGGTCACGCCGCAATCCCTTCTCCTCCATTCTCCTCTCGGGATCTTGGGCACGCACGCACACGTGCCCGGCGTGAGTTGTAAGCCACCGGGTCCGAGACGCGAACCGCGGTCGACTACGTGGGAGTCCAGCGACATAGCCATTACGCTAACTGCTGGTTCCCATACATTCCTAATAATAGCAAGAAAAATGAAAATGGTGAGAGTTGCCTATTGCCCATTTGAAAGCTATATTTTTGGTGTACGTGTCCAGTGATCTTACACATATAAGTTTAACTTTTTTGAATGTTTACATTGTGTTTGTGAAAAATATGCAATTACGTTTAGCCTGAATTATAGGTTTGCATTTGCTAGGCAGAAGATACTGTCTGCACTAAATGACTTTTAAAAGAGTTTCCTAATGAGCAGTGGTGGTCACTATGTTGGGAGCCGTGAGCACCACATGTATCATAGTGCTAGCTATTAAAATAGGTTTCCTTAATTAAATGGAATTAAATTATCTTTAAAGAAGCCATTTGACTTTATAAAAAAAAAAACACATTACAATGATATAGGGGAGGAGTCAGACTCATTACAGGTGGTAAAGCAAAGACTGAGAAGAGATCAATTAAAGTTTCTAATTCTCTTCCTCTTCTTTCCTCCATCACCTGATTCATTTGCTTCTAAGTTGACAGAAATATAGATGTCTCATCATTTTGCTGACCCTGGCTTTTGCTCAAGGTCCTAAACTGCCTTTGGCATTTTTGACTTGGCAAACAATCCAGGTCACTTCATTACACTGAACTTGCAGATTGTCATTCCACATATAAGACTGTAAAGATTTTAAACATGAGTTCCTTGTACCTTGTATTTTAACATCTATGTAAATTAACAGTATATGTATGCTAAATGAAAGACAAAATAAAAGAGGGAAAGACTATATTAAAAGAGAACCAGTAGGGAAGGTAAGTAAAATCTACATGTTATATAGTCTACTATATAACTTTTTTTTTTTGAGAGTTGTTTTTTCTTTTCTTTCTTTCTTTATTTTTTTTGCTACAGGGTGTGTACACTCACCAGGAAGACAGAGAGAGACAGAGAGACAGAAAGTGAGAAATCACCCCCCCAGGGGTGATGGCCATGCCGCAATCCTTTCTCCTCCATTCTCCTCTCGGGATCTTGGGCATGCTTGCACACGCGCCTGGCGTGAGTTTAAGCCACCAGGTCTAGGACTTGAACCATGGTCGACCACATGGGATTTTAGCGACATAGCCAATATGCCAACTGCTGGTCCCCATAAAACTTTTTAAAAGTTTTTTTCCAAAGTGCATAGCATTTGCCACTACAATATTTGTTGAATATAAGAAATGAATGACTTTAGGTCTTACTAGACTACTTAGTTAGATGCTGGTACATGTATTGTCACTATGATTGTGGGAATAATGGCCACACATGATTATGAGGCATCCAAATAAACCTTGTTATTTTGTGGACTAGTGTATTTTTGTATTATCATCTAATACTGAGCTGAATAAAAATCATTTAATCATGGAGGTGCTGTTATAAAATGCCACATCCCTAAGTAAAATACTACTGAGCAATTGGAGAAGGCAATAAAATTTAATAGTTATAATTTTCATTATTAAAATTTCTACTTTTGTTACGATCAAGGAGAGTTCTGTTTCAGTGCCTGCATCCTAACTAATTTACTGTGGGCATTAGACAAATCCTATGTACTAATTTATTACAACAATTCAACAAATTCTATTTTTCTGCTTACAAAGGTATGTGTATGTTTATTGCTAAAAACTTGGAAAACTGGTAAAGCATAAAGAATTAAAGAATATATAATTCTGCCACCTACAAAGAGCCTTTAGCATCGGGGTATTTAGCTCCTTCTTTCATATCATTTTCATATTTTAAAAATAACAGCTACCATGCTTTCTATGGAGAGCCTTCCTATTTCTTTCATCCTGAAGAGGCCAACTTCCCTTTTTGGAATATTCACATTTCCCTCATTTACTTGACCCACAGGCAGCTGTTTAAAGGTCTGTCTATTTCTCTCAACAAATTATCTAATTCCTTGTGATAGCCCTATTATCAAGGCCCCTGCACCTATAAACATTAAACCCAGCATTATTAAAAGAACAAATGTATAAATGAACTCAAACATAATTTTATATTTGATTGATTTTACTTTATATCAAAACATTGCCCTGCATTATTCAATTTCTTCTAAACTCCATTTTCAAGATACAGTATTTCTGGGGCTTGCAGGTGGCATGGTGGTTGAGTGTGCTGGACTCCCACATGACTGACCACAGTTTGAGTACTTGGTGGCTTGTTTTCTCACTTTCTCTCTCTCTCTCTCTCTCTCTTTCTCTCTTACTCTCTGTGGTCAAATTAAAGTAAATAAATAAATAAACTCAAATAATTCTAAAAAAAAACCACACAGATAGAGTATTTCATCACATGGTTAATCGTATTTTTAAATCTTTTTTATATTGCTAGAGAACTGCTCCTCACCCCTGCTGTTATAAAAAGCAGTGTGTTACTGCAAAGAAGTCGGTTTAGTAAAGAAATTTAAAGTATGAATCTGCATGTTAAAATGGGGTTGGTGTTAAAATTTGAAGGTATTTTAGATGATATTTTAAAAAATAATGCTTAATTTCCCAACTGCAATAATATGCTTAAGTATAAAAATAACAAATAAAAATGTTTTATCCTTTGTGACACATGCTGAAGTATTTAGGGGTACATGAAAAGAGAGAAAAGGAGAAATAGACAGACCAACACACAGAGAGAGAAAGCACTAGTGATCAAATGCAGCAAAGATTTGACAACTTTGATTGAATTGGTAAGGGGCCCGAGTAGACATTTCTCCCAAGAAGACATAAAAATGGCTGACACGTGTATGGAAGTGTGTTCAAAATCACAAATCAAAAGAGAAATGTAAATAAAAGAACACTGTGAGGTATCACCTCATATCTGTTAGAATGGCTAATATAAAAAAGAGAAAGATCGTAAGTGTTGGCAAAGATGTAGAGAAAAAGAAGCCCTTGTACACTGTTGGTAGGAATGCAAATTGGAACAGCCATTATGGTAAGCAGTATGAAGATTATTTTAAAAATCGAAAATTGAACCATCATTGATACAGTAATCCCACTTCCAGGTGTATGACCAAAGGAAATGAAATTAGTACACTGACAAGATATGTCCTTCCCATATTCATTGCACCATTATTTACAATAAACAAGACATGAAAAACAAAAAAAAAACCTAAGTGCCTGTCAACAGAGGACTGTGTAGGGAAAATGTGATATGTAAGTATTCATTATTATTCACCTTAGAAAAAGAAGGAAATCCTGCTGTATGTGAGAACATGAATGTACCTGGAGGACATATGCTATGGGGAATAAGTAAGACTCAGAAAAACAAATACTGCATCCTCTTAACTATATGTAGAATCTCAAAAAGTCAAATTTATAAAAGTAGCTAGTGAAATAGTGGTTGCCAGGACCTACAGGGAAATGAGAAGATGCTAGCCAGAGGGTTCAATGTTTTAGATGTTAATATATAAAATGAAAAATCTCTGGAGATTGAATGTACAGCAGGTTGATGATAGTTAATAATACTGTGTTGTACACTTGAAATTTGCTTAGAGAGGTATCTTTTCCTACCACACACAAAAACTGGTAACTGTGTGAAGTGACACATATGTTAATTACTTTAATTATGGTAATCACTTCCTAACGTATCCATATATCAAAATGTCACATGGTATGCTTTTATACAATTTTTATTTGTCAAGTATGCCTCAAGAAAACTGGGAGGGGGAGTAAAGACAGGTGCATTTCAAGAGCTTGAAATGTAAACATATATTAGGAGGCAGAGCACTGAAATATAACAAAAGTAGAAACAGTATATCTAAAAACATCAAATTAGGAGATTTTAATTAAATAAAATGTTAATTTCTCTTTGGAGAAAGTGATCTTTAATTATTAGGCTTATTTTTTTAATCTCATATGTATTTCATGGCAGACTCCTTTTATTCTAGTTTTCTTGCTTTCATCACATTGTATGTAAGTCAATGAAAGTCCTTTTTATGAGTTTTATAGAAGTTTGGCATTATGCAGTAGGTTATTCCATCTTCTGACTATTGTAGTCTGGCAATAGCAGCAATAAGTCTAAAAAGAAATCAAAATACTAATCCTTCCGTTGGTTTGGCCAATGCGTTTGCCTGTAGAGTCTCCTTGAGGGCCAGCTGGAACCCAGAACTCCGAGAATGTGTCCTCTGGAGGGGCAAAGAGGAATTTTATTGTTGTTTTTTCCTAGATAGAAAAACACTCTTGAGATGTGATGCAGTATGAATGGATTGATTTATTATGGGGGAAACTTAGAAATTAAATGTTTCCCTTTAAATTATAAAGTGAACACTTGCTTTTCTGAATGTGAAATTACCAAATCCTTTTTATCTTTTTCTTAACCTTCTTTTCCACGTCCATTTCTTTGTTGCAAATTATTTGTAGAGGCTGGTTATATGATAGACTGAAAAAAGTTTCCCTTTTTGGCAGTCTCCAAACACATGATGCATGTCCCACTGTCTCATCAGACTTCACTTAACAATGAATTGCAAATCCAAAGATAAGTTTATGAAGGATTTCAAGATGGCACCTGCAAAACTTTAAAGCTCAAACCAGGGACCCTCTTCTGATCTTTACCTTCAGAGGAAAAGAGTTCATAAAAAAAGATTGAAATTCATGAAAATTCATAAAGTCACACACCCATGAAGCCAGTATTAAGTACAGAGTTTGGAGTCCATCATATTTGTGTACTCCTGGAGATCATAGTCATTCAGTAAAGAAAACAGGAATACAAGTTCATTAGGTATCAAAAAATATTTAGTATAAGGAAGGCTTTAAGTAAGATGAGTAGAATCCTTATATAGGTCTATTTGTACATAAGTCTAAAGTCTAACACCTATCTTGTAGGCATTCATCCACACCATTCCAGGCTTTTACTCTTGATAGTCATTATGCTTTTGATCAAATGATTTGACCTGCATATTGTTATCTATAGGAAACCATGCAAAATGAGTTGTGTTGATTATCACTATTATTCCTTTGAAAAGGTTTTCCATTTATAATTTGATGTCTTAGAAATGTTCCTCTCTAGCCTGTTAATTAGATTTTTCTGAGGTAATGCTTAATCTTGACCATGTGATTCTTGGTGTCAGATAGTGACCACTGTGGGCTGTGGTGGTCAGCCTCCCTGAGAAGTTAGGCAGGAGTTCTCTGCTTGGAACAGAGACAGAGTCCTAGCTTCAGCCCACCCTGTTGTTATAATTTAATGACAAATTTCCCTTTTAAGTCTGTGTTCAAATTTCATCTGAGGAAAGAAAAGCAAATTCACCACTGGTCCTTCACGTTTCCCGTTACCCTTAATAAAACATATTCCACAGCGTGGAGTGACATTTTAAAAGAACAGATCTTTCAGCAACCTGTCTCTATGCCATTGTGCATAACTGAAGCCTGCCTGGTCACAAAGGGAGATGCTAGGAAGTGGATTAATATGTAAACCAACCTAGGCTCCTTCAAATGATGAATTCTAGGGCATACTTTGTAAATTCATTTCATTCGGAGAGCAGTTAAGCCCGGAAATTAATTTGTATTCATATGGCTCCCCCATTTTCTCATTAGGAAATGACAGTCTTTGTTCTTCTGGAAAAGTTTGTTTTTTAACAATATGGCACATTAATTCTGTAGAATAAATATTTGTAACCAAACATTATATAGAAAATTATGGATAAAAAGTAAAATGTATTTTTTGAAAACATAGTGTCTTAGTTCTCACATGATGCCTACCTTAGGATGCAATGGATGATTTATCGTGTGTTTTTGGATTTTCACAGAATGCATTAAAATTCATATATGTGAGGTTTGTTTATTTTAACAGGCCAAACATAAAGCACTCATGATGCCTGAACAAAGCACTGGAGCTAAAAGCATTGAGTTTTCATTATTGCCTTGTCCTGAGCACATAGCAGTTTACCGCACTGGGTGAGAGACAGCTAAGGGAATTTGACCCTGCCTCCTGAAGACAGGGATCTGCGGTAACCTGACATGTTTTGTATGCTTCTATTGTGTATTGCTCCAATAACTTTGTAGAAGATAATAAAACATTAAAATAAAACTAAAAATATTCTGGCCCCCATTACAGACAGTAAAATAACCGTAATAAGTATATTTCAAACTTCTAGGCCTTAGAGTCCACTCGATGGCTGTCAGAAGGAAATAAGGAGCTTCAGGGGTCAAGCATCTATCAGCTGGTAACTCCCTCACAGCATCTCTCCACTTATGGAGAGTGTTGTCTTCAGATGAGAAGAATTCATAAAAAATACTGAGCTCCATGAGTTGTGCATTTTCTTTCTCTCTCTTTCTTTCTTTCTTTCTTTCTTTCTTTCTTTCTTTCTTTCTTTCTTTCTTTCTTTCTTTCTTTCTTTCTTTTCTTTCCTTCCTTCCTTCCTTCCTTCCTTCCTTCCTTCCTTCCTTCCTTCCTTCCTTCCTTCCTTCCTTCCTCCCTCCCTCCCTCCCTCCCTCCCTCCCTCTCTCCCTTTCTTTCTTTCTTTCTTTCTTTCTTTCTTTCTTTCTTTCTTTCTTTCTTTCTTTCTTTCTTTCTTTCTTTCTTTCTCTTTTTCTTCTTTTTAAAATTTTTTTTAGATATGAAAAAAGATACCTTTGATTAGTCAGGGAGGATAAAGGATGCATTTCATCACATGATGGGCATGCAAATTTTGTGATCAAATGGCTCAACTTAATAATTTTTCTATCCTGTCGTGTGCCTGGTATTATTAAGACAATATTTCCATGTATTTCAAACTAATTCATTGACTAGAAAAATTTGCTTCACTATGGCTTCAATAAAAAAAAAAAACCAAGATAATGCTTGAATTCGGTGTCTGACATTTATCCTCTCTACATGGAAGAGGAACATAAGTCTTAAATGATACCTCTTAAAAGTGGTGGAAGAGTCCCAGGGATCATGTTGAGAATCAAGTTGTGTTTCTGAAAAAGCATTCAGAATTCTTGGCTCTTGTATACTGCCAAGGTAGAATCATTTCTAAATTTGCCTTAACCCAACTACTAGCCAAATGAGTTTTTTTCTGCCCCATTGCTCTATGCTGAGAAAAATGTGTAAGTCCTCTCAAAGAAATAGGCTGTGATAAAGGATATTCCTCTTTGCCAACCTCTCTGGTATGAATCCCAGAAGATGGCATACTCCATGTCCTTTTAGCACTGAAGGGAGGCAATTAACCACACAGTTCAATTAAATGAAGTAAAAGAAAGTTTTATTTTTTTGAGTGATAGATTTGGACAAAACTTTTTATTGAAACAGTCTTCTAAAAATCCAATTGCTTCTTGAACACCCTGGCACTGGGCTGCCTCTCCTTTCAACACTGCTGTACTGGCCTTCTCTTTGCTGGCCTGACGATATGTACACTCTTCTGTGGCCCTTCCTCTTCTCTTATTTTGGCACATGCAATTTGAGAGTGGTTGAATTATACTTTACATTTCCTCTTCTGTATAGTCCAACTTAAATACACATGTTTTCAATCATCAAAAAAGTTTAATATTAAAAGTAAATTAAAAGAATAAGCACAAGTAAGGGATACATAAAATAAATGTTAAAAATAAGTTCCTTTGGTACTAGCAGATGGCATAAAAGTTATGTCACTGTGCTCCCATGTAGTTGACCATGGTTCAAGTTCTGGTCATTGTACTCCCACGTAGTTGACTGTGGTTCAAGTTCCGGTCTCGGCAGCTTAAAACTCATATCAGGCTTGTATGCGTGTGTGCCAAAATCCTGAGAGGAGAATGGAGAAGGAATTGCAGCATAGCTAACCCCCTTGTATGGTAATTTCTTGCTTTCTCTCTGTCTCTCCAATGAGCACACCTGCCCTATAGCAAATATATCTCTCTAATAATAATAATAATAATGATAATAATAAAATTTCCTTTGATTCCCTCCCTCTCACTCTCTGCCATTTCCTACTCTCCTCCCACACTGTCTCCAGTGTCCCCAGTTGCTCTCCATTCTTTATATTGTCTAATAGTTCCATTTCTGCCATAGAGTGTAGGCATTTGGTATATATTACGTGGGGACATACAATGCCTCTTTTTCATAGTCTGGATTGCTTCACTTAAGAGTGAATCTATACTTGTCTTTTTATCAAATGTTAGGATCTCTTTTTTTATGGCTGAGTAGTGTTCTGTAGTGTATATGTGCCACACTTTTCAATTCATTCATCTGTTCATAAAGGGAGGGAATCAAGGGGAAAAAAAGAGAGAAACACAAAATGGAAAATTATCTGTTGACGTATGTCAATATCCTTGATTGGGTCAATATTCATTGCATTCTGGATGGGAAAATTCATTTTGTATGCTGTAATGATATTCAGTGAATGAATGTAAAATAAATAAATTCTGAAAAAAAATAAAAAGAATTTCCTTTGGATTTGGACCAGAACTACCTACCTCACAGTGTATTTTTTTCAGGAACATGTTACTAAGTAATCTTTATAGCCACTTTATCACAAGATAATCATTCAATTTTATTTATATATCATCAGTTGTAATTCATATTACCTCGATGATCATGAGGAAACATATCTAACATAAAAGATGCAAGCCTTAATGTGGGTGCACAATAAGGATGATGAGAACCATGATGACACTACCCATGTAAAGAAATAACATTTTCATATAACTCATTCTTAAGGTACTATCTACATTCCAAAGCAACATGAGAAGATATTATCTTATTTTCCTAAGATCAAGAAAGAAGTGGTCCTAAGCCTCAAAGTAAAATGTATTGTACCAATTTTGCAATTTTTCTTTAAAGGGGCAAAAGAAAAATTAAGTTTTTAGAGTATTTGTGAGTTTGGAAGAGTTATTCACTTCATTTTTTAAAGAGAAAGTCTTTGCCAAGTCTCTGTGAAGCAGTTGGCATAGTGGACTACAGAACTGGGGTCCATATGCTGACCACAGTTCAAGCTCCTTGACCTGAAAAGACATAGGTGCCTGTGCATAGGCACAGACAGTATCTTTGTGCACTGGAATATTGCAGGAAGGAGATCACACCATGACTAAGTTCTGTGGAGGGTGCTTCTTTCTCTTTCAGTCCCTGGGCATGTGTTTGCATGTGTGTGTGCACTGTACCATGAATTAAAAACAGAAAAATTTCCAGACAATCAATTTTAATGTATCTACAGACTTAGAACGAGAGAATAGAAAAGGCATTAAACATATTTAAAATGGTGAATTGGGGGCTAGCAGGTGACAAGGTGGTTAAAGCACTGGATCCCACATGGCCAGTTCTGTTGTTCAAGTTCTGGACCTGGTGACTTGAATAACACGCTGGGCATGTGTGCATGTCTGCCCAAAATCCCAAGAGGAGAATGCAGGAGAAAGGATTGCAGCATGGTCATCCTACCGGGGACAGTTTTCTTATTTACCCTCTCTGTCTCTCTCCAGCATGTGCTCTATGGCAAAAATCTAAAATAAGATTAATTGGTATATGTGACCTTACTTATTAGAGCCACTTGAATTAAATAGAATGTATTTTTTCTCTCATTTTTTTCTTTATTCATGACAGAGCTCATGAATTCATCTGTTAAAGTGAGAGAGAAAAAGATTTGTACCCTCCACAAAGTCTGGTCATACCCAACCCCCTTTTTCCAGTGCTCTGGCCTGTTGAATCTTGGGCATCCGTGCATGTGTCCGGTGTGTTTCAGGTTGACTTGGTTAGGGGTTTGAACCAAGTTGCTATGTGGAATACAGCTTCTCTTGAGCAACACATTATCACTGTGCAATGGAGCCAACTCTCTCCTTTTCAAGCTAATTTGTCTAGAAAACAAGTGATTATGAGCTAAATAATAAGGAAAAGGCTAAAGTTACATCTAATTAATTTTGTTTTGTTTAGTTTTAGGAGTTTTAGGTCCCTGGAAAATTGAACAGAAGGTACAGAGATTTTTCTACATCCTCCTGCCCTTGCACATATATAACCTCTCTCATATCAACATCCCTTACATGAGTGCTATGTTTATTACAATCGATGAACCTACATTGATACATCATTATCACACAAAGTCCATAGTTTACATTAAGGTTCACTCTTGATGTTACACATTTAGTGGGTTTGGACAAATGTACTTAGACATGTACCCATCTTTATAACATGCAGAATAGTTTTACTGTCCTAAAAGACCTCTGTTTTCTGAGTCATCCCTCACTTGCTCTAGCTTTTTCCAGTCAATGATCATTTTACTGTTTTCATAGCATTGCCTTTTCAAGAATTTCAGGTAGTTGAAATAATACAGTATGAAGCCCTTTCAGATTGGCCTATTTCACTTAGTAATAGGTCTTTAAGTTTTTTTCTATGTCTTTTTGTGACTTGATAGCATAGTTCTTTTTAGTGGTGAAGAGCGTTCCATTATCTGGGTACACCATAGCTTATCCACTCACCTACTAAAGGACATCTTATTTGCATCCAAGCTTTAGGAACCATGAAGAAAAATTTTTATAAACATTGTATGCAGGATTTTGTATGGATATCAGTTTTATTTTATTCATTAATTTATTTTTTAAATTTATTTATTTATTTTTTTGAGAGGTTTTTCACTATAGGGCGCGTGCGCTAGCCAGACAGACAGGGAGAGACATAGAGACAGAAAGCGAGAAATCACCCCCAGAGGGGATGGCCACGCCGCAATCCCTTCTCCTCCATTCTCCTCTCGGGATCTTGGGCACGCACGCACATGCGCCCGGCGTGGGTTTTAAGCCACCGGGTCCGGGATGCGAACTGCAGTCGACTACATGGGAATCCAGCGACATAGTCATTACGCTAACTGCCGGTTCCCATTAATTTATTTTTTTACATTCAATTACCATATTAACAGAGAGAAAGATAAAAAAAATATATGATCGTATCAGTCGATGCAGAAAAAGCATTTGATAAAATACAATATCACTTTATTATTAAAATTCTCAACAAAATTGGAATAGAAGGGACAATTCTCAACACAATAAAAGCTATCTATAAAAAACCCATAGCTGGGACCAGCAGTTAGTGTATGGCTATGTCACTGGACTCCTATGTAGTCGACCACGGTTCGAGTCCAGGACCCGGTGGCTTAAACTCACGCTAGGCACGTGTGCGTGCGTGCCTAAGACCCTGAGAGGAGAAAGGAAGAGAAGGGATTGTGGTGTGGCCATCCCCCCTGGGGGGTGATTTCTCACTTTCTATCTCTCTGTCTCTCTCTTTCTGGCGAGCGCATGTGCCCTATAGCAAAAATCTCTCCCCCCCAAAAAATAAAAAGAAAACAAAAGAAATGGCAGAGGATGAGAGGGAGGTAATCAAGGGGAAAACAGGAAGAAGCAAAAAGTTAAGAAATAACAAATAAAAATTTTTCTGTTGAAGATAATAGGTTTGGTAATGTCTTTGGGCCAGTAGTCAGTGTATTTTAGATGAGAAAATTCATTTTGTATGGTATAATGATAAACAGTGAATAAATATAAAATTTAAAAAATATCATGCTGGGTATGTGTGGGTGCATAGGAGGAATCCCGGGAGGAAAACAGAGGAAAGGGGATTATGATGTGGCCATATCCTCTGGGGAATGTTTCTCACATTCACTCTCTCTGTGTTTCTCTCTGGTAAGCACACATGATGGCAAACATCTAATTTTGTTAGTTTAAAAGGAAGCAGAAAAAAATAAACAAAACTAAAATGTTAAAAAAGAAGAAGGAGGAGGAGAAGAAGAAAACAAAAAAGAAAAGGAGTGAAAAAAGTGGGCAACCTTGTCTTGTTTCAGTTTTCAGTGGAAAAACTTTTAGCTTTTCACCATTTAGTATGATGTCAGCTGGAGTTTTTCACATATGGCTTTTGTTGTATTGAGAAATGTCTCTTCTATGCTGATTTTGCTGAGAGTTTTAATCATGAAGGGATACTGAATTTTATCAAATACTTTTTCTGCATGTATTTATATGATCATATGGTTTTTATCTTTCCTTGTGTTAACGTGATGTATTACATTTATTGCTTTGCATGTGTTGATCATGGTGTATAATCTTTTGAACAAATCATTAGATATAATTTGCTAGTATCTTGCTGAGAATTTTTGCATCTGTGTTTATCAAGGATATTGGTCTTTTTTTTTTTCTTTGTTGATTATATCCTTGTCTGTCTTTGATATCAAGATGATGGAGGCTACTAAGAATGAGTTTGGGAAGGTTCCCTTTTTTGATCTCTAGAAATGGTTTGAGGAAGGTTAAGGTCAGTTATTTTTCAAAAACTTTGTAGGATTTAGAAGTGTAGCCTGAATCTCATTGCTTGTTACTGGTCTACTCAGGATTTATGTGTCTTTCTGGTTCAATGTTGGTATATGTGTCCAGAAATTTTTCCATTCCTGTATCACATTCTTCAATCCTAGAAGTTCCATCTCGTTCTTGTTTAAGGTATCCATTTCTTCTTTCAAGTCATGAAAGGACTTCCTCATCTCCTGGAGCTCCTTGTCTCTTTTCTCTTCCATCTCAGTTAGTTTGGTCACTACAAATATTCTGAATTTTTTATCAGACATGTCCACGACGTCCATTGTATTGACTGTGGGTGATGTAGGCTTGATGATTTCCCTTGAGGGAGAGGCCTTTTGTTGGTTGCTCATATTTCTTGAGCCTCTGCGATTGTTCCTAGTCATCAGGTAATCTATATGTTGCTTCCTAACTTATTTAAGGTATCTCTGAGTGTTAAAAGTTGTATAGGATTAGAAAATTGATGATTTATCTTATGGTTGGCCTATCTGTTGCTCACAATTACCATTAACTTTTGCCACTAGTCCTGGATGGCCCAAAGTCCTCCCTGCTTCTAAGGACTGGTGAGCCTCCAACTGACCTAAAAAGCAACACCTCAAGAGCAAAGAAAAATAAAACGAAGAAAGGAAATTGCGCAGCACACAAAGCGCACCGTGAACTATTCAAATCACCAAAATTCAGAGAGTCCAAAGGCTAGTGGGAAAGGGCCAGAGGATGAGTGACAGGACCAGGTTGGTCAGGCCTGCAGTCTCAGTCCGACTGGTGTCTGGAACTACTGGCCGGCTCTATCTGGTTTGCGGGTGGGGTGGGGTGGGAATTCGTCTTAAAGTCCCAGATAACCAATCTGGGGTCCAAGGAGGAGGAAGGGTGGGGATGCACCCCAGATATTCTTGATTGAAATAATTTTTCTTTCAGTGTTTTGAATATTAGTCTTATTTTTGGTAATGTTTTCATTCTTTTTGGTGCCTTTGACTAAGTCAGAGGCTTTGCCTTCTAGATCAGAGTTTCTGCATGGTTTAATTTGTTATTAATTATTTGAGGGAGGTTTGATGTTTTACATTACAGTCTTTACCTCTAGAAGTTCTTTTTGATTCTTTTTTTTATGGTATTTATCCCTTTATGGAGTTCTCTCTTCAAGTCATGGAATAATTTTCTTATCTTTTGAAGTTCGTTGTGTGTTTTCTCTTGCATCACATTTAGTTTCATCATTATGAATATTCTGAATTCTTTATCTGATATTTCTGTGAATTATTTTGGGCTGTTTGTGTCTATGAGGAGTTGCTGTGTTCCCTTGAAAGAGAGATATTTCCTTGTTTTTTTTTTTTCATATTTCATGTACCTCTGCTCAAGTTTTTAGTCATTTCATGAAGTCCATGCTTCTTCCTACTTTTTTAAAAGTAAATTCTGTAGTGTTGAGGGAAAGAACAGCTCTTCTTCTCAGGTGTGTTCTTGGTAGAAGGCTGTGTCTTCCTATCAGAGCAGAGTATATATAACCAAGTTTAGGTGCTAGTTACTCTCCCAACTTGTCAGAATCAGGTGCACCTATAGCTGGGCTAGAGATATGGCCAAAATGCATAGGCAGGTGACTCAAAGCTGCTTTTCACTTGCAGCCTTTCCTCTTGCACTGTCCTGCACTAGTGGGTAGGTTTCAGAAAGCCAAAGGTGGAAACATGGGGACAGGAAAGAATCTGAAAATACACCTGAGTGGCTGAAATGCACAGTTAGGTGACTCAGAGCTGCCCTCCATTTGCAACTCTCCCCTTGCACTCACCTGTGCAGGAGATTTTATTAGACCAGCTGTGTATGCTTGTAATAAATCTCACTTGCCTGTAGTGTGCAATTCTTTTTATATACTTTTGGATTTGGTTTGCTAATATTGTTGCAGATTTTTACGTCTATGCTCATGAGAGATATTGGTCTGTAGTTTTTCTTCTTATGTCTTTTTCTAACTTTGTTATTAAGGTATTGCTGGCCTCATAGAATGACTTAGTGAGTATTCCCTATGCTTCAAACTTCTGGAAGAGATTTTAGAGTATTGGCATAATTTCTTCCTTCACTGTTTGATGGAATTTGCCAACGAACCTCTCTGGACCCAGTGGTTTGTGGGTTAGAAGGTTATTAGCTACTGATTTAATTTCTTTAATAGATATTGGCATATTCAGAGTGTTCCTTCTGATATGCATTTTGGTACATTGTGTCTGGCAAGGAATTGGTCCCACCTAATCAATTTTTGAAGTATAACAACAGGAAAAAGTAGTCCTATACTTTTTAAAAAATATATATTGAATCACTATACATCATTACTACTTGTAAAGTGAATTTACTGAAATAGTCCTAGACTTTTTGTATTCTAAAGATCGACAGAGAATTTGACACTTTCTCCTGAAGTGGAAGAAAGCATTATCACTTAAGTGGTAAGTTCTCAAAGGCATGGGGATCATTTTCTCTTTGTATTTATTACAATGATTTGTTTGTAATTCTGAAACATCTTACTAGAATGAGAGAATATGAAATTGACTTACTGTTAAATTGGCATCAAGTTGCACTTACAATTCATTGTGAAACAGTATTCCATGTCCCAACAATTAACTAAAGGGATAAACTTTGTTTTTAGAAGGAAGAAGGGATGTATCCATTAAAATTACAATATGTATTTAAACACTACAACACGTAGTTGAAAAAGTATTATTAGGACTACTGTGTGACCATAGCAGATTAGGAAGCAACTAAGCATCAGAAGTTATGGTTCATTCTGGCTAAGATTGGCAGGAATAGGGCTGGTTTATCATTTACTTACCTCAGGTGAATCAGACCAACACAGTCTTATTTTATGTCCTTGCATAAACTCAGTTAATCACTAAGAATTTAACCAGTTCCATTTGTATTTTATAACAAAAGCCCTGTTTTTCTACCCTATGTCACTCTAGGATTAGACTTGACATTTCAAGATTCAAAGACTGTTAAATCCTAATGTCCATTGATAGAAATAACTTTTTTAGTCTGACCCATCCTTATGCCAACATACCTGGGTTAGTGCTCATAATAAAGGCCAGTGCTTCAGTTGTTGCCACAGGGGCACAGAGAACAGTTTAGCTAGGTACTTTCTGAACTAAAATGTTCAAATATATTGGATTTCTCAATTCCCAATCTGGAGCATCAAATCAAGAGCATTCTCTAGAGAAGTATAAACTGACAGCTCCCTCTCACACAACACAGAGCCAAATATCACACTATTCAACAGGGTAAAAGAAAACTTCACTGATTTTTTTTTCCAGAGAAAGTATGAAAAGAGGCTAATAATTTAGCGAGCCTTGTCAGTCAGTGTGGATAAAGGTAATACTGAAAAACTTTTCCTTTTAAAAATATTAAGTTAGAAAAGTCTGGAGTAAAGATAATATACATATTAAAAGTATATAAACTATGTTATTGTACATTTAAATGAAGAGAAGATGCTAAGAATAAATACTTGCTCTGTTTGTGTAAGACTCAGCTCATATTTCTATATTCCCTTCTTATGTATTAGGTGCCATCCACAGTAATTACCATTTACTTTGCTTCCTTCAGTAAAACACTACCCACTCCTCCCCCCCCCCCCCCCCCCCCCCCCGCCAGGGTATATGTGTGCATGTACAAGGAGAGAGAGAAAAAGAGAGAATCCCCCAACATGACCTGGTCACATAGAAATCCTTTTTAACCTTTCTCCATCCTGCCAAGATTCTGGGTACCTGTGCTCATTCCCGGAGTGTTTTCTGAGCGGCCAGAGTCAGGACTCAAAAGGTGGCTGGCAACATGGAAACGAACTCCTATCGCATAGTGCTTAACTACTGCACTGCAGGACCAGTCCAGCGTACAAACTTTTTGAGGATAGAGATTTTGACTCTTTTTCTGTCAACCTGCACATGGTTTAATGTCTTGCAGAAAGTGATAATTAGATAATAAATGCATGGATATGAAAACAATGGGTCAAAACCCACACAATTTCATAATGTCATGCTTAATTTCAGTTTCATCTAGTGGCTGAGTTTGGGCTCTGTAATCAAGCACTATGTAAACCCGGCCATTCTTTACTAACTCTTGACTCTGGGCAATATACTAGGCCTCTCTAAGCATTGGTTTCTTCTAGTACATGAGGGCAAATTGTAGTGCCTAAAATTCTTCATGAGTCTCAAATAAAACAATTCATCCAAAGTTTTCAAAAGATTGTGTGACTCATAGTAAATAAAAAAAAAATAGAGAAATAAAGAAAGAAGAAAGAAAGAAAGAAAGAAAGAAAGAAAGAAAGAAAGAAAGAAAGAAAGAAAGAAAGAAGAAAGAAGGAAGGAAGGAAGGAAGGAAGGAAGGAAGGAAGGAAGGAAGAAAACCCTGAGAGGAGACTGGAGGAGAAGGGATTGGCCATTCCCCTGGACAGTGATTTCTTGCTTTCTCTCTCTGTGTCTCTGTTTCTGTCTTTCTGGTGAGCATACACACCCTTTAGCAAAAATCTCTAAAAATGGAAATAATGATAATAAATAAATAAAATTAAAAGAAATAATTCTTTAAAAAATAGATGTTGTTTTATTTTATTTTTTAAAGAGAGATTTTTCTATGGGATGCCTATACTTGCCAGAGACACAGAAAGAAACATGGAGAAAGAAAGTGAGAAATCACCCCCCAGTGGGGATGGCCATACTGCAATCCGTTCTCCTCTCAGGATTTTGGGCATGCATACACATGTGCCTGGGTTGAGTTTCAAGCTGCTGGGTCCAAGACCTGAACTGCAGTCAGCCAAGTGGGAGTCCGTGCCACAACCACTATGCCACCTACTGGCCCCCTAGAAGTCAGTTATTAATATGCATCCTTTTTCAAAACTAAAAATCACATTATCATTTTTACCCTTACGAGAGACTGAAGAAATGAATAAACTTTGAAATTAAGCCACCTTGCTTTGAATTCTAGCTTTGCCACTTTTTAGCAGTCAGAAAGGCCCTTAGACTTTCCTATTTCCTATTTCCTAATTCATAGAATAAGGGCATTATAGCTAATTCACATGTCCATTGTGAAAATTGAATGAAATAATATTTGCAAAGTACCTAAAGCAGCATAGTAGCACAATATATGAGTCACTTTCCATTTAGCTGACTCAGTGATTACATTAGCTTTGCAGTGCAGAAAATTATATATCAGCCACTCAAAGGAAATTTGGAAAAAAAGTAGATTTGGTGACTGTGGATAATAAGAAACTTATATAGATATAGTGTGTAGTGCTGAGATCAAGGACTGAAATTTGACATTACTACAGTTCAAAAATACTCTTCTTACTTGTTCAGGTGGTTTTGTCTTTCTGGAAACATCTTTGAGTGGGATAGAAAGGTCACATGTATGTCAATGTAATAAGCCTCAGAGCAGAGAGTCTGTGTCTTATAACTTTCCTTTATCTTCCAAAGTGTCTCAGTGAAGGATACATAGCAAGAAATCAATAAAGAATTGTTCATCAATGACTTATCTGTGTTTTATTTCCTAGAGCTGTAAAAATGAGAGACTCCCTATTGTGCCAAATGTACTAGCTATCTAAAAGCATGTAAAAATCTTAAAATGTATAAAGCTAGTCTAATTTTCCTCTCACAAAAATACTTACAAAATTAATGTATAAATTGATTTCTAAGTGAAAATAGACTGATTAGGAGAATGTTCATGGGTTGCTCTATAATTTCCCCCAGATTGAACAGATAGAGGACAGAGAGAGAAACAGAGATCTAGAAACTTTCCAATTAATTTGATCATTGTAGATAATGAATACTCATCTTCCTTTTCTAAATATCCCTGCTGTGTTGGAATTTGATGCATGCAACAATTGACAGTAGTTTTAATTGAATACTTTCCATTTCATAAACACGTTATCTTGACTCAGAATTGGGAACACATGTAATGGAAACATCATTCAGACTTAAGCACTGTGCCTCAGCAAGTAATTTGGGTGAAGCCGGATTGCTGAAGGTGCTTATTTCAACTTGATTATTCTTTATTACATTGCATTGCCAATTTATACTGATTAAAATGCTAATATTCTATGTTAATAAAGAATTATATTAATTTTAAAATTTTTCCCATATTAACAAGACTGAACCATTTACAAGAAATTCTACTTGCCTGTGTACTAAATAAAGAAACATGAGATTTCAAAATAAGATGACCGGGAGCAATTTGAAGCCATAAGCTGCTCTGGTGATGTTTTTCATTTGCTTGTTGTTGTTGTTTGAGACAGTTATAAAGCTTTAAGAAATTTCAAGATACTGCTTCTGTAATATTGCCATGTGTGGGTTGAAGTTAAATCTTCAGCTATTTGTAGCTATTCCAAACCTAACTTTTTATTCTCAGTCTGATTAGAGTTTATTAAACTGGCCCTTAGTTGTCCTGCTAGTTATTAAAAAGACATTGCAAACTTGTAAATGTATTTTTTAATTGATGCATTTGAAAGTAGCAAATATTAATTCTAAATATATTACTGTTTATATATTCACGTGCTAAATCTCACAATGTCACTGCGTTTTGCCATGAAGCATTTAGGACATATAGCTAGCTTATGACTCAAGTGACTATTCAGAGATATACATATAGTTAGAGATATTAAGAATTTACATGAACCAAGAAATAAGATTTCAAACTATGAAAGGTAATTTTCCTGGTTGCTTGGTGTCCTATAAGCTGCTTGAAAAACTGGTGCAAAAGTCCTTTAAAATAGGTCTTAATTCCAATGGCATCTTTATATTTTACCTTACACTGAAATATACTAAGCCTAGTGTTAGTAATATGTACTCTCATGAGATCTTTGAAAAATATCAAAATTTAAATTTAAAACCAGTAGATGTGTCTTTATCAACTTTTAAATGTCTTTGAATGGATCAGAATGTAATAGCAACATAAAGATTATAGATGTGGGGAACCAGCAGTTAGCGTAATGGCTATGTCGCTGGACTCCCACGTAGTCGACCGCAGTTCGCGTCCTCGATCCGGTGGCTTAGAACTCACGCTGGGCGCGTGTGCGTGCGTGCCCAAGATCCCGAGGGGAGAATGGAGGAGAAGGGATTGCGGCGTGACCATCCCCCCTGGGGGTGATTTCTCGCTTTCTGTCTCTATGTCTCTCTCTTGTCTGTCTGGTGAGCACACGCGCCCGATAGCAAAAACCTCTAAAAAAAAAAAAAAAAAAAGATTATAGATGTAGACACCACTAACACAGGGTAATGTAGAACCAATATTAACACCCCACTACTTAGGGTAATAATTTCAGCCATGCAGAGAGAAAACACCTGACAAAGAATTTCATAGTAACTAAGGACTAATATTCTCTCCAAGTTAATTTGTACCTGCTGAGAAGCAAACATACCAGTGAAGACTTCGATATACTAGTGAAACTTTTTATTTCCCCTTTTATTCTTACCAAACAGTTTGAAAACTGTTGAAATGGATAATTCTTACCTGTGGTAGGTAAGAAATATTATCTAATTATACCAGAATGATTCACATGAGCATATAAATTGACTTTATAAACATTTAAATTTTCTCAGTATTTCAAATGTACAGAAAAATATATAGTAGATGTGAATGTGCCTATAACCTATATTTATTATATGTTACTCCATATTCATTTTTTTTTTCTTTTGGAGAGGTTTTCGCTATAGGGCGCGTGCGCTCACCAGACAGACAGAGAGAGACATAGAGACAGAAAGAGAGAAATCACTCCCCAGGGGGATGGTAACGCCACAATCCCTTCTCCTCCATTCTCCTCCTGGGATCTTGGACATGCACGCACATGCGCCTGGCGTGAGTTTTAAGCCACCGGGTCCGGGATGAGAACCGCTGTCGACTACGTGGGAGTCCAGCGACATAGCCATTACGCTAACTGCTGGTTCCCATATTCATTTTGAAAAATAAAAATCACAGATGAATCTTAATCACCCTTTCCCCACCTCTCCTCCCCTCTCCTTTCCCCAACTGAGGTTATCACTATCCTGTGGCTAGCAGGGCTCATCCTTAGACATGTTGCTATACTTTTGTGAACACAGGTACAAGACCATAAATAATCCAAAAAAATTTTTTGGAAGTTGTCCCATTTTATATAAGGATACTATTGGTATGTTTTTGCAAACTGCTAACTTCACTATGGTTTTGAGAATTATGTTTTAATGCATATAGATTAGTGCATCCATTCTAATTTATGTGTAATATTTCATTGTATGAGAAAACACTTCTGATTTCTCTTTTTCCTCACTGGCGGCCATTTTCAATGATTTCCTATCATTTGAAATAATGTTTACAAGGTATTTCTGTGATGCATACATCTTTTTACATAGTAATATTCAATTTTATCTTAAATTAGAATGATTAGATAAAAGGATATATACTTTTGCAACTTCAATAAATATAGCCAATTGCTCATTAGCATGATCTTACCAAATTACACACATTTCCATTAAGTAAGACTCCTTGTTAATTCAAACACTAGGCAACACTTTAAATTTTGTCAAAATGATGAATGTGAAATGTTTTTAAATTTATATTAAGTGAAAACTAGTAGCATAAACTAATCTTTATTTTAAATACTTTTTTATGAAAGTGAAATACTTTCATAAAAATACTTTTTTGATTAATACTGAAGAATTAATCAAAAAAGACTCAGACCAATTTCATGTTCACAAGTTCTCTTTAAAATATTGGATGCAGGACAAGTAATCGATCTGAAATATAGAGACAATGTTTTCAAAGGGGAGGGAGGTGTGAGTACTTACTTAAGTGGGGCACAATGGGACACCAAAATCCAGATTTCATGGATTTTAGAATGATAAGACATATTAGAACACAGAAAATACAATCAGATGAAACAAACAATTATTAGAATCAAACTGAGATATGACACAGATGTTGGAACTAACTGACAGAAAATTTGAAATAACTATGACTCACATATTAAAGATGCTAATGGAAAAGATAGACAACATTCCAGATATTAATCATTTCAGCAAAGAGGTGGAAACTATAAAAATCAGTCAGTTTGAAATGCTAGATATAAAGGAAAAATAAAACAGGTGAAGAATTCCTTCAGGAAACTTATTGGTAGGTTCAGTATAGTGTAAGAAAGAATCAATGAAATCTGAAATTTGATAAATTTCCAAATTTAAACACAGAGAGAAATGAGAGAGAATGTGTTTTTTGTGTGCGTGTTGTGTATGTGTGAATGTGTGTGTGTGTGTGTGTGTGTATGTGTGTGTGTGTGTATGGTGGTGGGAGATAGAGGGGTGGTAATGCATCGAGGAAAAAGCAGAGTATTCAAAAGGTGTGGTTCAACATTAAGCATTATAATATATGTGTTATTGAAATCCCAGTAGGATAAAGGATAGAAAATGTACAGAAGTAATGTTTGAATATTTGAAAGAGAAATGAGCAAAACATTTTCCAAAATTAATGACAGACATCAAACCACAGATCTAGAAACTCAGAGAACATGAAATGAGATGAAAACCAAGACGTACGCACACACACACCCACACACAAACACAACCCTAGAAACATCACAACTAAACTGCTAAAAAATGAAAGTCAGAGAGAAACTCTTAAAGGTAGTCCAGAAAAAAAAAATAGCATTACTTATAGAAGAGCAAAGATAAGAATTATGATAAACTTGTCTTCACCAATCAGGTAAGGCAGGAAACGAGGCATTTTTAAAGTGCTGAAGAAAACAAAATTACTAACAAACCATAATACTGTACATGGTGAATGCAAATTTCAAAATTAAAGAAGAAATAAGACTTCCTCAAGTAAACAAAACCCAAAGGAATTAGTTTTTAGCTAGTCTGCAAGGAATGTGAGCTGTTCCAAGAAAAGTATACCACGGACAGCCTAAAATCTACATAAAAAAATGATTAATGTTATATATAGAATAAGTGGAAGTAAAATAAAGTTCATTTATTTTAACAGTTTTAGTTCTTTTTAAAGTTTATTTTGTTTCATTCAAGAAAGAATGTGGAGGCATCCTCGACAGGGTCTCACCACACTGTGATCCCCTTCTGCCACAGACTTGGGCCAGCCAGGTGACAATTGCAGGACCTGGCAGGTGCTAGTTTGACCTGGAATCCAAACCTTGGTCTTCTATGGAGCTGTAATGGGGCAGAGTCAGACACTACCACCATACCACAATGGCTGAGCCTAATTTATTATTGTATATCACTCTCAAAGATAACTGGCTATGTAAAGTAAAAATGAGTGTTCATAAGATATGTGCAAGTAAAGAGTATGACAAGAATAACACAAACGATAAGAGGGAAGAAATTGAAAATATACTGCTGAATAATCATTACACCCCATGAAAGTCAATGTTAATATCTGAAGTGAGATTGAGATTAATTAAAGGTGGTGTGTAAAACCAAAATAATGATCCTTTAAGGTGTCTATGTCCGAATCCCTGGAATTTGCAAATATATTACCTTATGTGATAATGGGGGCTTTGCAAGTATGATTAAGTTAAGGATCTTGAAAGTAAGATTACCCTGGATTATTTAGATGGATCAAAGGTAATCAAACAGGCTCTTATAAGAGGGAGGTAGAAGGATCAGAGTCAGACAAGAAAGTGTAATGATGTAAACAGAGATGTGTGTGTGTGTGTGTGTGTGTGTGTAAGAGAGAGACAGACAGAGAGACAGAGAGAAAGAAACTGGACAATATTATCTTGCTACATTTGAAGATAGAAGAAGGGACCATGAGCCAAAGAATGCAGGTAGCCTCTAGAAAAAGTTAATGTAAGAGATTCTCTTCTCAGAACTTTCAAAAGTAATCAGCCTGTCAACACCTTGAGACAGATGAGCAATAGGAAAGTAATACAGCTACATATTATAAACCTTAAGGTAACCATTAAAAGTATATTTTTAAAGAGGTTTTTGCCTTAGGATGCATGTACTCACTGGAGAAAGAGAGACAGAAAGAGGGGAAAGTGAGAAAGTAAGAAATCACCCCCTAATTGGATGGCTACGCTGCAAGCCCTTCTTCTCCATTCTCCTCCCAGAGTCTTGGGCACGCAAACACACATGGCCAGCATATTTTTCAAGCCACCAAGTCTGGGACTTGAACCGTAGTCAGCCATGTGGGATTCCAGTGACATAACTGCTATGCTCTCTGCTGGCCCATGAAATAGTTTTTAAAAGATTTAAATACTATGATAAAAGAAGTGACAAAATCCTTGAAAATGTCATTAGTACAAGAGAAGGCAGAAGAGTAAAACAGAAACAAAGAACAGATGAAATAGGGACCAATAGATAGTGTAGCAGTTTTGTTGCTGGATTCCTACATGGCCAACTGAGGTTCTAGACCTGGACCAAGTGACTTTAAAATCATGCCAGGCACTTGTGCATGTGTGCCCAAGATTCAGGGAGAAGAATGGAGGAGAAGAGATTTCTGTGTAGCATCTCTCCTGTGGGGGTGATTTATCACTTTGATATGGATCCTGTTTTCTACTTCTACTTCTTTTCTTTTTTTAGAGAGATTTTCCTATAGGGCATGTGCACTTGCCAGAGTGACAGAGAGAGACAGAGGTAGAAAGTGAGCAATCACCTCCCTGGGGGGATGGCCATACTGCAATTCCTTCTCCTCCATTCTCCTCTAGGGATTTTAGGCATGCACACATATGTGCCCGTTATGAATTTTAAACTGCTGGATCCGAGACTCCAACTGAGGTCAACTACGTGGAAGTCCAGCTATTACGCCATCTGCTGGTCCCATATTTTTTACTTCTAAAAAGCTGCCTGCAAACAGAAAATACTGACACCTGTTCCACTTTAGTACATTGCCTACTTCAATAAATTGCCAGTCTCTATGGGAACTAGAGAAGGTAACACAGTTGTTTCTAGTTTCTTTTCATCTGCAACACCTGGAAATTCTGGCTAGATAACCCAGTAACTTCCCCAAGACTTTGGAGTATGAGCTCCTCTGGGTCCAGTGGCAAAATGAACCTGAGTTCTCCTACTGTCTGAGTGCTTGCTTTCTCCGTGGTCTGTTTCTGTAAGATTTTTCGTTCCCTGACCGGGAAGCCAACTGTGCTGGCTCCTGGAACCACCAGTTCAGCAGAAGAAGCCTGCTGGAATGAAGAGGCTCCAAATTGAACTAGGCAATGCTACCCAGTCTTTTCTTAGGTCCTCCTTCATTGGGGGCTGTGGCACCTCACAGGCAAATGACCCTCACCAGACTTGATAGAGATATGGACCAACTCACAGGCTGAAAACATCCAGGGACCAGCAGTTGACATAATGGCTATGTCACTGGACTCCCATGTACTCAACCGCGGTTTGAGTTCTGGACCCACGGTTTAAACTCACACCAGGTATATAAGCATGTGTGCCCAAGATTCCGAGAGGAGAATGGAGAAGAAAAGATTACGGTGTGGCTATGCCCCCTGGGGGCGGGTGACTTCTTGCTTTTTATCTCTTTGTCTCCTCTGTCTTTCTGGTGAGCGCACGTGCCCTATAGCAAAAACCTCTCCCCCCCCCAAAAAAAAAAAAAAAAAAAAAAAAAAAAAAAAAACTAAAAAAAATCCAGTCAACTCACAGGCTGAAACCTCCAGATAAGGTAAAGTCCTGAGATGCAGGAAACCAGTCAAACCCTTCCATTTGGGTGGAAGGGGAGCCCCAGTCACCTCCTGTGGTCTCCCATTGGAGCCACCAGTTCTAGGTTCAGGTCCTGCACGGTCCTCTTGACAGGGCTGCCAGCTCAGGTTGCTGCATGGGTCCCCCTACCAGGGCTGCCAGCTCAGGTTGCTGCATGGGTCCCCCTACCAGGGCTGCCAGCTCAGGTTGCCGTATGGACCCCCTACCAGGGCTGCCAGCTCAGGTCACTGTGATCTCCTATGGAGCCACCACGTGGGGACTCTCAGAGCGAGGAGGGCACTGTGATGTACCCTGAAGTGACTATGTGAATGTGTGCATGTGTAAGTTTCTGTGACCCCACAAGTCTTCAGACTACAGAGTCTGAGAGGGTCCTCATTTGTGTTTGCATTGCAGGAAGGAATACACGGGGAGAGGGATTTCTCCACATGTCCAAGAGATTCCTGTGCCCTCAAGCTCTGGGCCGATTTGTTTGTCCCGATCTGCAGGCTCAAGGTTTGTCCCTTCTGTCTCAGGGAAGTAAATTGGTTCCAATTATATCCGCTCTTGTTCTGATTATGAAAAACTTCAAGAAGGGGTTCTCTGGAGATTATAATGTCAAAGTAACCTCAGGGAAATTGGCTTTTATAGTCCTAACATGTTATGTCTCTAAGGAAATTACAAAGGATAAAAAGAGGATGTATTCTTACATGTAAAGATTTATGATAATCTAATAATTTAGCTGGGTAAAAATTTCCATGGACAAAGTGATTGGTTTTCTGAACTGCTGAGCCAAATCAAAAGCAAGAAAATGTTTGACAGAATTGCATACTTAGTAGTCAATACTAAAATTGATAAGCTGTGTAGTCCTTCCTGGCCCACTGTCTAAGGTCAAAAGTAAATTGTTAAGATCTGTAATTTAGATACAAGTCAAATCACCTATAATGATCTATTTAATAGGCAATGCAGTACACCTGAATTAAAGAGGTACCGCTAGTATAAAAGAATGCATGTCCAATGTTAAGCATAGAGAGCACTGCTGTCTGGTTCTCCCTGAGTCTTCCTTATAGCTCTTATTATTAAGTTAACATACTTTGATTATCCATATTGTAGTCTTTTAAATTTTATAAGAATGCAAAAGACTGGACTGGATTAGATAAGATTGTTCAGTTCTGCATTGGGAAATTCATTAAACAAGCTTTGTTGTTTGTACATGTTCACATTCTACTGGTATATGCTAAAAGTTAGGATTGCTAAAACATTGAAAATTCTGATCCATATGGATATTTGTAATTCTTATCAATACGCCTACATTTACAAGTTTAATAACTCCTCTAGGAAATACCACACTTCCTCAAGTAGGTGACAAAAAGATAGTTATGGGCAAGTTAGTAAACATTTGGGCTTTTAGGGACCAGCAGTTAGCGTAATGGCTATGTCACGGGACTCTCATGTAGTCGACCGTGGTTCGCATCCCGGACCTGATGGCTTAAAATTCATACCAGGCGTGTGTGCGTGCATGCCCAAGATCCCGAGAGGAGAATGGAGGAGAAGGGATTGCAGCGTGGCCATCCCCCTAGGGGGGTGATTTCTCGCTTTCTGTCTCTCTGTCTCTCTCTGTCTGTCTGGTGAGCGCACGCACCCTATAGCAAAAACCTCTCCAAAAAAAAATAAGAATAATAATAAAAAAATTGGGCTTTTGTATTTGGGACAAAAAGCTAGGGAACTCCTGTCCAAGAATTTAGTAGGATAGAAGTCACAAGACATGGGATAGAACAATTTAAGGCCAGAGCCCCTATAGCTGCCTTCTCTATCCTTACTTTCTTGCAGTCCCTCTATTTTTCTAGTTAAGACTTCTTCACCCCTTGGTTAGGTGATCAGGAAGTTTAGCCATACAAACAAGAATTTAAATTAATATTGCATTCTCCAGCTAAAGCTTTGGTGTAGTCAGTAAGACAGATGTCTTGTCAAACCTGTAAATAAACTGGGCTCCACCCCCCTGGCATTACCAGTCACTCCTTGGAGGATCTATTGGAACTTACGTTAACTTCTCATTGTAGGATCTCTCACAAATAACAACAGATCTAGAGAAGTTCTCAGATAACTCAGAACAGTGTTATAAGAAATTGGCAATTCATCTTAATCTTTGATTTAGCACTCACTTAAAAGGCACCCAAGGGTCATTTGTGGTAATCCAGAAGGCTAGGAACTTTCTCCAAGGGCCTCCAAGGGCAAGATCTGGAAATAGTCCTGACCAGAGCCTCTGCCTCAGAAGAAACTGTTTCCAACGTGGGCAGTCTGGGCACTGGACAATGCCCATGACTGGCATCCTCATGTCCTCCACTGGGGCCTTGTGCCCAGTGTGGAGTTGGTCACTAGAGATAAGAATGTCTTGAGCTCTGAAGGGAGCTCAGAACTTCCGAAGTCCATGCTGACCTTTGAAACTGAGGATTGATGGAACCTAAGGCCCCAATGGCTCCTCTTGGGCAGCTGGTAATCTCACTAGAGAATCCTCAGGTAACTCTTAAGATGACTAAGTTTTCTTTAAATAATTTCTCAAAATGAGACGTTAAGATTGTTTCTAAAGTATAAAAAAGAAGAAAACCAATGGGCAACAGAAGAAGGGGGAATCAAGACTAGAGAGGATTGGAGGCAGTAACCAGATGGATGACTATTTGTCCATGGAAACTATCCTTCAGTATGAGCTGCCAGTGACACTGACTGCAGAATCAGGTCATGGGCCTACTTTTGTCTCTGAAATCACCCAACAGTAGCTAAGACCTTGGGAATCAAATGGCAACTTCACATTGTCTACTGTTCCCTGAGTTTAGGGAAGGTCGAGTGTAGGTACTGGTGCTAAGAGACAGGGATAGGTAAAAACATTAATTCAGTGGAAGATTATTCAAAAATGTTTAAGCAAAGAACATGTTTGTATGTGTTTAAAAGGCCTCACTGATAGTTGGAGAGGTAAATGGGTAGGAAGAATTTTGTAGAAAGATTAATTATGCTTTTAAATGAGTCTAGCACTTAGAACAGAGTGCTCAGTAAGTGTTTGATTATTGAAAACCTTTATAGTTATTGTGTTATACTAAATAATTTCAGCTAGTCTGAATGTGGCCTTACATGATTGTATAGGTTACTTGTTAAAATCAAATCAAGAGAGTTGTCTTTACAGATCCATCAGGTTGTGGACTGTAAAAATAGACCAAGAAAAGCACCTCCAGATGACGCCTTCAGAGACAAGGAATCTACGGCCCTGCTTCGCTCACTCTGGAGGCTGACTAGTCAATGCAAGGCAGAAGCCTGAGGAATCTACAGCCCTGCTTCAGTCACTCTGGAGGCTGATCGATCTATGCATGGCAAGAAAATCGAGGATACATGTGTCTGAGACAACACGTGAACTCTTCTGAAACTTCTCAGATAAGTTATAACAATGCCTTCTGAAGGCTTGGCCACTACCACCCCAGCAGATTAGAAATGATGGCAGCTTAGGCTAAGAGAATCAAAAGCCTGCAAGGCTATGTTATGATGCCCTAAGGAAAACTAAAGTTTTCAAAGGGGGGGAAGGATGTGGATCCTGTTTTCCACTTCTAAAAAGCTGCCTGCAAACAGAAAATACTGACACCTGATCCACTTCTGTAAATCATCTGCTTCAAAAGATTGTCAGTCTCTATAGGAACTAGAGAAGGTAACATAACTGTTTCTCGTCTCCCTTGTCTGTAACACCTGTAAATCCTGATTATACAACCCTTGAAACTTCCCAAGATGGAGTCCAGACTTTGGAGTATGAACTCCTCTGGGTGGTGCTTTGTTTCTCAGCAGTCTGTTTCTGTAACCACTTCCCTCTCACTGTGTCTGTGTCTCTCCCCCTCTGGTGAGTGTATATAACCTAAGGCAAAAACCTCTTATAAAAGAAAAGATTAAATGTAAAACAGCAAGATGGAGTTTTATTGCATCTATATCGATAATCACATAAATGCAAATGGTCTAAACATACAAATTAAAGTAGATTATCAGATAGGATTAGTAAAATAAGACTAAATCATAAGAGACTCACTGTAAATAAATAGCCATATATAGGTTAAAAGTAAAAAAAAAAAAAAAAAAAAAAAAAAAAAAAAGACAAAAAAAAACCCCCAAAAAACAGAAATATATACCTTGCAAATATTATGTTATGAACTGAATATTTGTGTCCTGCCCAAATTTATATGATGAAACTTTTATCCCCAATGTGATGATATTGCAAGATAGGGGCCTTTAGGGAGTAATTAGGTTTAGATAAGGTCAAGAAGGTGATGCTCTCATGATGGGATTAGTCCCTTTACAAAAACATAAAGAGGGGGCCAGCAGATGGTGTAGTGGTTAAGGGTGCTGGACTCCCATATGGCTGACCACGGTTTGAGTCCCAGACCTGGTGACTTGCTTTCTCACTTTCTCTCTCTCTCCTTCTCTCTCATTCTTACTCTCACTCTCACTTTTATTCACACTCTATCCCTCTATGGTCAAGTATAAATAAATAAACAAACAAACAAACAAATAAATAAAATAATTATTTAAAGAAAAGGAAAAAATACATGAAGAGGTTGGGGCCAGGAGGTGGCATAATGGGTAAGGCACTGGACTCATATGCCCTACCATAGTTTGAATCTTGGACCTGGTGGCTTGAAACTCATGCCAAGCATGTGTGTGTGCCTGTCCAAAATCCCAGGAGGGGAATGGAGGAGAAGAGATTGCAGTGTGATCATACACCCAGTAGGTGATTTCTCACTTTCCTTGTCACTGTTCTCTCTGTCTCTCTCCTCCTCTCCTCTCCAGTGAGCACATGAACCCTATGGCAAAAATCTTAAAAAAAAAAAAAAAAAAATTGAAGAAGTACCAGCGCTTCCTCATTTGATCATGAGAACAAGAAAGACATTATGAGTTTGGACTTCCCAGCCTCCAGAACTGTGAGAAATGAATGTTTGTTGTTTTAACCACATGGTTTATGGTATTTTGTCATAGCAGTCCAAGCTGAGATACTATGAAATAGAAATTTCAGACAAAGTAGACTTCAAAACAAAGAATACCACCAGAGATTAAGAATGTTATATAATAATAAGGAGTATAATTCTCCAAGAGGAAAAAACAATTTTAATGTGTATGAGCCTAATGATAGAGCTTCAAATTACATGGAAGACAAACTGAGGAAGCAGAAAGAAGAAAGAGACAAATCTACAATTGCAGTTGGAGACTTCATCACTCTCTTTTCTCAGTAATTGAACAAATAGAGTAATGAAGATCTGAACAACCCTATAAACCAGGTATATCTAATAGTTTCTTAGAAACCACTCCACCTGGAAAAGTAAATATATTTTAATTGAAATGTATATAAACATTCACTGAGATGAACTATATACTCTACCAGGGGAAATAAAACCTCAATAAATTGAAAGAATAGAAGTATATAAAGTATGTTCTTGGAATGTAACTGAATTAAAGTAGAATCAGTAACATAAAGATATCCAAAAAATGCCATATTTGGAAATTGAATATCATATCTTTCATCTTGGGCACTTGTTGTGCCCTTTTCCTGGACTGCTGATCCTAGGGAAATGCAGGTACCATAGAGTGATACATCTTTAAAGTGGTTCACATGGCAAGTGACTGAGGCCTGCCTACAGCCATTTGAGTGAGCTCAGAAGTGGATCATCTACCTAAAGAAAAAACCACTGCCCTGTCTAATTATTCTTTCTGTCTCTATAAATTGTATTCTAGCTTCCTGATAAAAGTGAAATTTTGCAGTATTCGCCCTTTTATGACTGGCTTATTTCACATAGTATTGTATCTTCACGTTTCATTTATGCTCTTGTCAATAATCCTGCTATGAACATTGGTGTACAAATATTTGTTCAAGACTCCGCTTTCAATCTTTTGGAAGCGGAATTGCTGGATCCTATGGAAATTCTATTCTTAATTTTTTGAGGAACTGCCATACCGTTTTCCATAGCAGCTGTACCATTTTACATGTCCAATTGTAGGGCACAAGTTTTCTAATTTCTCCACATTCTATCCACACTTGCTGCCCATTAACCGTTCAAATGGGTGTCAAGTGGTATCTCATTATGGTTTGGTTTTAATTTGCATTTCTCTAATGATTAGTAATAATGAGCATCTTTTCATATGTTTATTAGCCATTTATACATCTTGTTTGGAGAAAAGTCTATTAAAGTCCCTTGCCAATTTTTTTTCGCTATAGGGCGCGGGCGCTCGCCAGACAGACAGAGAGAGACAGAGAGACAGAAAGCAGGAAATCACCCCCCGGGGGGATGGCCACGCCGCAATCCCTTCTCCTCCATTCTCCTCTCGGGATCTTGGGCACGCACGCACACATGCCCAGCGTGAGTTTAAGCCACCGGGTCCGGGACGCAAACCGCGGTCAACTACGTGGGAGTCCAGCGACATAGCCATTATGCCAACTGCTGGTCCCAAGTCCCTTGCCAATTTTTTGATCAAGTTTTTGTTTTATCATATTTTTCTTTTATTGTTTGTGCTTTTTGTACCATATCTAAGAAATCATTGCCATATCTAATGTTGCCTTTTTTCCTATGATTTAAAAAAAATTTTTTTTTTGGTTAAGAGTTTTACAGTTTTAGCTCTTACATTTAGGTCATCAGTCCATTCTGTTCATTCTTTTATGTGTTGTAAGGCAAGGATTTAACTGCATCTTTTGCTTTCAGATATCCATTTTCTCAATCCCATTTGGTGAAACATTCATTAGTTTTTAAAAATTCTTGGATGGTATAGCTTCAGATATTGCTTACCATCTTGTGTATTTTTCTTTTATAGTTCTTAGTAATGTACAGCTCTACTTTTTCTGGCTTTTTGTACTGACTTGTATTTTACTTCATAACCTTCCTCTTTGCTGTTTTCAATTTAATACACCCATCTATTAAACTCTTAATTTTGCTTACTGTATTTTTCAGCTTTTGTGTTCTAAGAGAATGAACTCTGTGGAGTGACTGATGGATACTGGTTAAGTTTCACCAGTCAGGAGTACTGGAAGGAAGTTAAAGGAATGGAGAGTAAGAGCAGACTATTTATTATACTAGTTTTCTCCCTCCATCCCTGGATGGTACCTACATTTTCCTGGGATCAATCCTCCAATATAAATTTCTCTGTCTGGCTCTAGTAAGTGCTTCTTCAAGCTCTCACTTCTTTATGTGTAAAAAGGGTAATGTACTCTGCTATGCCAATTCTTAGACAACTTTAGTGTTTTCTTTATGTTCTATACTTAGCTCTGTAGTCTTTTCACTCAAGACTCCTCTAATCATTGAGTTTGAGCACACCATCTTCTACCTGTGACACTGACTACAGTGCATTTGAAATGTAGAAAATTTTGGTTTATCAATATTTTATTTACTGGCTTCTGAAACCTGTCAGACTTTAAAAGGCCACTTTAATACAAATATACTAAGAGCTTTTTTCCTACTTTTATGTCTTCAAACTTTACAAGCTCTATGGTTCTTATGGAACTTCTTATGATATTAGAAGTAAGATATTAATCATATTTTTCCTACAATTTTTGTGGCTATTTATAACATGGGAGATAAACTTTGCATATGAATACTGGAGAATGCATAGATTGAATACATATTAGGTAGATTCTTCAAGAGTTGATGACTGATGGCAAGAAGAGGAAAGGAAAGGGAGAGGTTAAGGATTCTCCCTAGGGGAGTGAGTGTTTGAAGGAAGGCACTGGAGAGAGGAACCTCACTCAGTTTCAGTAAGGCTGCATTTGAGAAGCCTATGCAACATATGCAGGTTAATTTATCAAACATGTCTATGTATTAGAACCATGAATTCATTTATCCCTTCAAAAAGTGCTGATTAAATGTCCTCTCTGTCAGATACTTATTTTAAGGCAGAGACATACATCAGGATATGCCTGCTGCCCTTTGTAACAATTGAGACAGTATATTCAGTATTTTTTTATGAGCATGTTTGTAATTCATACATTTTATGTCCAAAATTAAAAGAAAGGTAGCTATTATGGCCTGAGGATTGTATTCTCCCGTAATTGAAAAGCTGAAGTTTCAATCCCTAGTACTTCAAAAAGACCTGGGGATAGGTCTTTAAATGTAATTAAATTTTGTGAAATAGTAAGGAGTAGTCTTAATCTGATGTGGATGATGTCTTTATAAGCAGAGGAAGAGACATCATGGATACATGCGCACAGAGAGAAGACTGTGGAAAGAGGAAGCAAAAGGTCAAGGATGAAAAAAGATCTTAGAAAAACCCAACCCTGCTACCAGTTTGATCTTGGACTTCTAGCTCAAGAACTGTGAGAAAATAAATTTCTGTTTTTTAAGTCAGCCAGTCTATGGTATTTTGTTATGGCAGTCATAGCAAACTAACAGCATGACTAATAATTAAAACATACATTTACATGTACACAAAGCAAATAAATGAATGTGAAGAGAGATCAAGAACCAGCCAAAGAAGAGGCATGCATATTATTTTTCTTAAACATTTTTCAGAAAGTAAATATTTATTCAATATTAAATTGGACCATATTCTTTCAGCCAAAGGTATAATTTACTAATAAAACATTTGTGTATTTGAATCACTTCTTTATTATCTTAGCCATTTTCTGTGGTGCCAAATGAACTTTGTACTGTTTTTAAGAGTCTCAGGATAATTCACAATCAGAGATAAAGTGTGGAAGTTAAAAATGCTTATTATTTTTTGACATGGAATAATTAGGTGATAGTACTCAGTATATTTACAAGCTATTGTCTTTACAGATCTATTCTTAATATAAGAGGCAATACTCTCAAAAGGATAATAACAGTGTTAATAATCTATTATATTTTTTGAGTAAATGCCAGTTCTCCAACCTTTGACATATTAATACTAAGAAATAAACCCATACTTCAGGGTGTTTACAATACACAATTTATGATATCATCTTGAAAACAATAGCTATGAAGAGAAAAATAAACCTTTTGCAGCCATAATTTGCTCAAATCCTTTAAGCTGAGAAACTAGATCAATATTGGCCGAATGGTCAAGGTGATGGCTTCCTTAGGCCACTTAAATTCAATGTATTTTATTCCCAATCTTTGCTTCTCTTCCAGAATTTATACAAATCTAAGAATATTTCTTATATTTATATGTTTCCAGAGGTTGTGATTTGAGAAATGCTTTTTTTTTCCTTTTGGTAAATTTGCTTCTGTTTTTTTAGTTGCCAGAGAACATGCTTGCTAGAGAGTTACAGAGGGAGGGAGGGAGAGAGGGAGAGAGGGAGGGAGAGAGAGAGAGAGAAAGAAAGAGAGAACTCCCTAGTGAGGTAGTGAGGTGTGGTATTGCAGCAGTCCCTTCTCTATTTCTACACACACACACACACACACACACACACACACCACACACACACACACACACACACACACACACACACACACACCTGGCGTAGTTTTTAAGCAACAGGGGCCTGGAATTCAAACAGTGGTCGGTCATTTAGGGTCTGGCTCCCTTATCACTAGGTTGTAGGTGAACTTACTTTTTAAGAATCATTATATTATGTTTTAAGATCATTCCTGCTTGATTGTTTGAAAAAAAAAATATGATGACTTGGTTTCAGAAATGGGGTAGGCCTCTCTGACTTCAGGCCTCTGACTCCAGTGATGTGTTAGTTTGAAATCCAGCTCAACTTGGCTTACCCAGTAAAAAGAATTTGCTGGTACAAGTGCCGAAATATCCAGAGGGTTGGCAGACTATAATTATTGATTAATCAGATTTCTTCTACATCTACATCTTTCATGGATTCTTTTGGCATTTCCTTTTTTTTTTTTTTTTTTTTTTTGACAGTATTCCATCAAGGGCTAAAAAGTAAGAGAAAATTGTGATCAAAGAAGACTCACTCTTAGTTCCAGGAGTGGGGATAGCAATAGCCCAAGGACTGGAGATATTATAAAAGTTCCTTTATCCTTCTATGTGATTATGCATCGAGATCATTTTATTTTAAAGGAAGTGAGCAAGTTTATCTTGAAAGATTGTAGTAGTGCATGAAGTTGATGTTAATAAAGGTCATATGATGTTTTTAGAGTAATTCATATCTAGGCAGGTCCACCACACCTGGCTTATAATAACCAAGCAAGTCCATGACATAGGTAGTACTTTTGTTTTTCAACTCCAGTTACTACTGTGTTTATTTTTTTTTTTTGGAGAGGTTTTCGCTATAGGGCGCGTGCGCTCGCCAGACAGACAGAGAGAGACAGAGAGACAGAAAGCGAGAAATCACCCCCCAGGGGGGATGGTCACGCCGCAATCCCTTCTCCTCCATTCTCCTCTCGGGATCTTGGGCACGCACGCACACGCGCCCGGCGTGAGTTGTAAGCCACCGGGTCTGAGACGCGAACCGCTGTCGACTACGTGGGAGTCCAGCGACATAGCCATTACGCTAACTGCTGGTTCCCCTACTGTGCTTATTTTGAAAAGAGTGAAAAACTATCTAAATGAGCCGACATTTTCTAAGAGCTCACTGGTTTCTTTAATGTAGAGATCAGGCAATTAAAAACCAATACTTACAGGTCTCCTTTAGGGAAATACATTTTATTAGGTGCTAATCTAACAGATTAGGTAGTATTCAGACCTCTTTGTATTCAAAATAATGCAGTTAATGTGACAATATTTTTTCATTTTCGCTGATTAGGGCTCTCAATTAGAGCATCAAGGATATTTAAGATAAATGATGACAGGTCCAGAAAGAAGTTAGAAATGTAACTTAGAGCCAATGCTGTTTTACTTAACTGTGTTTCATGCCACAGAAACACTATATATAAGACTTCCTTATAATTATGTCTTAGTATTTATTGCATAGATACATTATATCTGTGGCACATAATTTCAAATACTCACTCAACAGTTTGAATAGTTTTTATGTACATAAAACTTTTAAATGTACAAAATTAAGAGAGATCCAGTCTTCACATTTAAATATTTTATGATCCAATGAGATAGATATATAGATATATGAATAACCTATATACTGAAAAAAAAATGAAATATTTTGACAGAGAAGAAGAAAGGGCAATTTGAATGTCTTAGAAGATGTGGAAAATCTTAGAGGAAGTGATATTTTAAGTGATGCTTGAAAGATGACCATAGTGATAAGTAGAGATAGGACTCTCCCTGCTCCCAGGAAGAACAAGTACTGCCAGAACGGATTAATATATGTGAACGTATAGTGGGACAATATGTAAAAATATATCATGGCCAAATTTACAATAGATTGTCTTGAATCTCTTGCTTAGGAATTTAAACTCCATTTTATGGCTAATGGAGAATTGTTGAAGAATGTGCAATAAGAGAGAAAAGGATTATATAGTGATAGAATAATGATTATATATAGACTAGTAATGCTTATGGTTGCATTAAGCACTGAACTTGGAGACATTTAGAAAACTCAGTTATATTTTAACAACAATCCCCAAATTTTTATGGCTTAAAATAACAAAGGATTTTTTTTTCTCACTACATGATAGGACCATGCCCAATATGAAGAGAATGTAGAAGTAACATATTTTTTGTGTCCAGATGAAGACAAGAGCAGAAATATGGGTAAATCTTATTAATATTTAACATAAAATTAAAAAAATAATGATGTCATTAACCAGAAAGAGAAACAAGAAAGAATGAAGCTGATGGAGATGATTAATTTAATTATGGAGATATTGCTGATGGAATTTTGATTTCTTTCTATGTAATGTAAAGCTGGAACTATGGGTTTGGAATCTGAGTTGCACTAAATATAAGGCTCATGTTCATCTGTATACATATACAATTTAAATCAATAGGCAATGAGGAGATTATAGAACTAGATTGCAGAAAAGAGATGTGACAAAATCTTGGACAGAAAGAAAAATAGAGCTTTAACACACAGGAGCCCAATCAGCCTTCATAAATGTCTAGAAAAATGTAAATTTTAAGAGTTAACATTTTATTGAAGATTCATCTGAACTTTATAAGCACCCATGTAAAATCAGTGTCAAATATTGAACCAGTCAATCACCTGGCAGCTACATTGTTATCTGCAAGGCTTTTACCTTGGCAGAAACAAAACAGAGTTACACAAAAGACTTTCTAATCATTTTCTCCCAGTGAGACTGCAAAGTTCAGGAAAATTATGCCATACATCTAATGGCAAAAAAATAGAAAGTCACTGTAATCAGGCAGATAATCTAGAAACAACCAATGCTGATAATGCTGGTTGAACTTCTGACCATCCTGGGATGATTCTTCACAAGCTCAATAAGGAACTAGGTCTGCCAAAGGTAGTCTCTTGATATAGTCAGTCTCCTCTCTATCCCTTTTCCTTATTCACCTGCATCAGAATCTAATCACTTATACTTAGAAATAGTCAATTATTTTTTTCCTTCATTAATTTTCTTAAACTAATTTATTTATTTATTTATTTACTGGTTGTATAACTAAAATATGATATTGAGATCTGAATGAAAACAGTATAAATAAGGGGCAAATTTTAAATGATAGACAATAGAAACTTAAAATGCTGTGCAATTCTAAATGAAACTTTACTTTTACTAACTCTATGATAAAATATTATATAATATAAACATGTTACAGACTGAAAATTGATCAATGGCTAGTGAAGAATATAAAATATTATGGATTATTAATAAAGAACAATAGTTATAAATTCAACATGAATCAAGTTGAATTTTCTATTTAATCTTATAAAAAGTATTTTTCTGTCAAAACATTAGATAAAATTTTATATAACTGAAATTATAGGAGTCTTTAATTTAAAAAGTTATTTCTTTAGCTATCTATTCTATAATATATTTTAAAAATTAGTCGAACTATTGATGTTTTTCAGTAACAAATAAATAAACAAGATAATGTGCCATACTCTGAATGAAATTATTTTTATCTCGCAAAAATAATCAGGCAGGCCTCATTGTTGTTTTGGTTTGCATTTCTCTTACAGTGAGGGATGTCAAACATTTTTTCATATGCCTTTTGCTATTCATATGTCATCCTTAGAGAGTGGTTTTTTTTTTCAGCTCATTCTCCCATCTTTTAATAGGGTTGATCATCTTTTTGGAACAGCTGCTTGAGTTCCTTATCTGATGCATAGTTTACAAAAAAATATTTTCCCATTCTGAAGGCTGTTGATTCACATTAATTACTGTGTCTTTTGCCATGCAAAAACTTCTTAGTCTGATGTAATCCCACTTGTCTATTTTGGGGATTATTGACTGTGATTTGGGGGTCTTATTTAAGAAGACTGCCTACCCCAGTGTCTCCCAGTTTCCCCAGTGTTTTCCAGGAGCAGCTTTATAGTTTGAGGTCTTAGGTTTAGATCTTTGATCCACCTTGAGTTGATCTTTGTCAATGGTGAGAAGCAGGGGTTCAGATTCATCTTTCTGCAGGCGGATATCCAGTTTTTCCAGCACCATTTGCTAAAGAGGTTTTCCTTTTCCCACTGGATTAGTTGGTACCCTTTGACAAAAACCAGTTTACTGTATGTTTGGTAGTTTATTTCTGGGGACTCTATTCTGTTCCATTGGTCCACCTGTCTGTTTCTATGCCAGTACCATGCTATTTTAATTACCACAACTCTGTAGTATATTTTTGGGTCTGGGAGTGAGATGCTACCCATTCCACTCTTCTTGTGCAGGATTACTTTGGCAATATGAAATCTTTTATGATTCCAGACAAATTTTATGATTGTCTTTTCTAGATCTGTGAAGAATGTGTCTGGTACTTTGGGATTCCATTAAATATGTAGATTAATTTGGTTAGAATTGCCAATTTGATTATATTAATTCTTCTAATCCAGGAACATGGGACAACCATCCACTTCTTTGTGTGTCATTTTCAATTTCTTTTTTTAGCTTCCCATAGTTTTCCTTGTGGAGGTATTTAGTTTCTTTGGTTAGATTTATTTCTAGATATCTTACACTTTTTATGGCTGTAGTAAATGGAATTACTTTTTCAGTTCTATCACCATCTGCCTGCTGTTTGTATATAGAAATGCTATAGATTTCTGTATATTGATTGTATATCCTGAAACTTTACTATATTCATGTATTACTTCCAGGAATATTTTCATGGATACCTTTGGGTCTTCTATATACACAATCATGTCATCTTCAAATAGAGAGAGTTTTACCAGTCAGAATGACTAAGATTAAAAAAATAATGATAAGTGCTGGCAGGGGTGTGGTGAAAGGGGAACTCTCTTACACTGCTAGTGGGAATGTAAATTGGTCCAGCCACTGTGGAGAACAATTTGGAAATTCCTCAAAAATCTACAAATAGAACTACCTTATGATCTCACAATCCCACTCCTTGGTATCAACTCAAAGGACAGAAGAATACTTAATCAGAAAAGTGCTTGCACATTGATGTTTATTGCAGCATTATTCACAATTGCTAAGACATTGTACCAACACAATTGCCCACAAACAGATGAATGGATTGAAAAACTGTGGCACATATACTCTATGGAATATTAGTCATAAAAAAACAAGACCCTGGCTTTTGACAGAAAGTAGATGAATATGGAAGATTTACTGCTGAGTGATGCAAGCCAGGTTTTGAAGGAGAGACATTGTATGTCCCCACTTAATATATAGCAAGCATCTGCACTGTATGACTGAAATGGAATGACTAAAGGACATAGAAACACAGTAAATGGTTGTGAATACCAGATATAGTGTGGGAAGAGGGTGGGTGAAGGAGTAGAGTCTGAGTAAGGACATTTATAAGAAAAATAGAGAGGCAAAGCATTAATGAGACAAAGAAATGGGGTATTATCTGTTGAAGATAACTTTATAGCATTATTGACTGGACTGAGGAGAAATGTGCACATTTTGGAATATTCACTTTATAAGCTAAATAAGGTGATTGAATGTATAAAATAGCTTGAAATAAAAAATAAATAAAGGAAAAAAGAGAAAAAATCAGGCAGGCTTTTCAGGGGGCAAACAAAGAGCACATATTACAGTAAGGTAGAGGGAAATTCCAATACCTTCCAAGTGCTTGGTAACCATTGCTAAGGAAACCAGTTTCTTAGCATCCAAATAACATGGAATCAACAACTTGGAGAGCCTGTCTGTTGAACTTACAGAAATTTATAATGATCATGCACAGCCTTATGAGGGTTATATATAGAATCATGCCAAACACATCCATTTTGAAAATTCATATTAATGTTTCGTTGAAATAATTTCCTAAATGAAAAATTTTATTTCACTGGTCTTGAGAGAGCTATATAGAGACATGAATATGAATCAGATTGAGAATTGTTTTATGCTATGAGTGAAACTGGAACCTGAAAACAACCTAAATAGTTTATTGGTAGAGAAACAGTTTGTATTTGGATTAGGTTGGCCTTCTGTATTTCCTCCTTAAAGTTACTTAGTTTGTTTCTAATTAATTTACCTAAATTGTCATAAAAAATGTATGCTGTAAGAATAAATTTGTTCCTTGATTGGTTGTTCCACAGAATCTCCAATTTGCAATTAACAGGTACTCAGTATCAGTGAGAAATAGGCATTACCAAAACACTGTATCCAGATCTATTCCATGATCTATGCCCATGTTGAGTGGTAGAAAAACCTAAAGGGCTGCAAGCCTTCATAAGACAAAAGGATATTATAACTCATTGGGGAAAGTGTTATAGAGTATATTTATTTATTTTAGAGATTTTTGCCTTAGGGTGCATGTGTTCACTGGAGAGAGAGAGTCAGAGATAGTGAGAGGGAAAGTGAGAAATCACTCCCCCAGAGGAGGGTCCCACTGCAATTCTTTCTCCTCCATTCTCCTCCCACAGTCTTGGGAACACATGTACATGTGCCAGGTGTGATTTTGAAGTTACCAGATCCAGGACTCAAACTGTGGTTGACCATGTGGGAATTCTGCAATTTAACCACTATGCCATCTGCTGGCCCCATTAGGATTTTTTTCTCTTTTATTGGAGAGGTTTTTGCTATAGGGCGCATGTGCTCGCCAGAAGGACTGAGAGAGACAGAGAGATAGAAAGTGAGAAATCAACCCCGCAGGGGGCATGGCCACGCCGTAATCCCTTCTCCTCTATTCTCCTCTTGGGATCTTGAGCACGCACGCACACATGCCCGGCATGAATTTTAAGCTACTGGGTCCGGGACATGAACTGTGGTTGACTACATGGGAGTCCAGTGACATAGCCATTACACTAACTGCTGGTCCCCCAATAGAACGTATTTTGAGTACCATTATAAGTAGTTTGGTAGATTGAAAGAATGGAAGTGAGTTAATATGAAAAATAAAATAAGATGTGGGTCTGTGGGTAGAAGTTTTGAATTCACATCTGAACTTTGAAAAGAAGTTGATTATGAGAGAATTTATATAGATAAAAAATATTCTTTTTCTCGCGTTTGTAAATTACCCAGCACTTTTTTTGAGGGGTGTAAAATTTAATATTTTACTATTTTTTCCTCCGTCTCCCCTGGAAATAGCATTTATTCTCTTATGTAATTCTCCATTTGCAAGATCGCAGTTGGTTACTGTAGAATTGGTTGTGTTGCCAAACAGATGGGTGACAAATTACCATGAGCAAATGAAATCAGAGGACTTTCTATTTCTCTGTCAAATCTTCAAACTTATACGTTCTCCTTGGGAAATACGGAAAGCATTTGTAAAATTCTGTTTTAAAGTGGTAAAGAAAAGAGCAAGTCTATCTAGAAAGGATTCTAAATAAAAATGAGCAAATCAGGGAGGTTGCAAGACAACAGGGGACTGTGGGCTGCTGAAAAGTGGAGATGATGTCCCTATCCAGAGGAGAAAACCAACACTAACTACAACTGATTTTTGCCACATTGAAATTAAGTTCCAGCTCTGCCAGATCTTCCCATTCTTAAAGGGAAGGAAAAGATATGGTACTTTATGTAAAAATATTTGCTTTCAAAGCAATTCTTCCCCCAAAATTAAAATAATAATTCCCTATCCCAAAACAAACTCACATGTGCTCCCAGTATATTTAGCTGATGGTCTGCTAGCTACAGGCTATGTTTTAGAGACGTTTTATGAATTTTCCAATGGAAAATTAATCTAAAATCCACTATCGGTTTCACCTAGTAGCTTAGTGGTTAAGACAGCCAGATCCTCCATGACCAACCACGGTTTGATTCCCAGCTCAACATCTTGAAAAACTTTGCCAGGCATATGTGCATGGATGCCCAAAATCTCAACAGGATGGAGAGATGGAGAAGGGATTGTGGAATGACCACACCCCATTGTAGGATGTTTTCTCCTTCTCTCTCTCTGTCTCTCTCTCTCTGTCTCTCTCTCTGATGAATCCAGGTATCCTCTGACAATAAAAAAAAACACACTCTTGACTTGAGTAAGTAAAAAAAATAGATAAAGATAAATCATATGGATATAAAGTCCAGAAAATTCACATTTCTGGATTTTGTGAGCATCTATGCTATGATAAAGAAGCTTATTTTCTAAAAAATAAATGTCAAAATACCCAACATATTTTCCCATTAAGAATTTGGAATATAGGGACCAGCAGTTGGCGTAATGGCTATGTCGCTGGACTCCCATGTAGTCGACCGCGGTTCGAGTCCCGGACCCGGCGGCTTAAACTCACGCCGGGCGCGTGTGCGTGCGTGCCCAAGATCCCGAGAGGAGAATGGAGGAGAAGGGATTGCGGTGTGGCCATCCCCCCTGGGGGGTGATTTCCTGCTTTCTATCTCTCTGTCTCTCTCTGTCTGTCTGGCGAGCGCACGCGCCCTATAGCAAAAACCTCTCCAAAAAAAAAAAAAAAAAAAAGAAAAAAAAAAAAAAAAAGAATTTGGAATATATATCTTAAATTCCTTGTTTAGGGTTCCACGTGTCCTAGATCTGGAGGAGATCCAAATAACTTCTAAGCATGGAATGAAAGTTTTTTTAGTTGGCAGGAAAATATTAAAATCTTAAATAAGCAGGAGAAAATTTGTCTTAGACTAGTTGGCCTTAATAGAATGTTTCATTTGTAAGTCTTTCTCTTTGTAGTTAATTGGGGAACTGTATTAAAGAGAAAGCAATTTTCAGGGAATTAAAAAGCATCGATACTTGCCTTATATGTTTTAAAACAGGATATTTTTTCAGTATACTGAAAAGGTAGGATTTTTCTCCTCAAAAATTTTTCTAGCAGATTATTTTCCCTCCAATGAGAACAACTCCTTTCATTTTCTGCACCAAGGGTGAGCAAGAAGGGTCATGAGAGCACCAAGTGCCAAGTCAACTAGTTCTATAATACCCATTCCAGTATGTCTAACTCTTTTACTCACTCTTCTCTACTACTTCCCTGTGCTCACCACCAATTTCTTGTATATCTAAGGAGTCAATCAACTTTGTGTATGCAACCATTTTTAGCTTTGACTTTGATAAAAACCAACTCTGAGACTATTGTGAAGTAAGGATAAGAAATGTAAACCAAATGGAATGCACCTCCATGGTTGGTGGGAATGTAAATTAGTACAGCTACTGTGGAGAATACTATGGAGGTTCCTCAGATACCTACAAATAGAACTATCATAAGATCCAGTAATTCCATTCCTGGGTATTTACCCTAAGATAGGAAAACAGTCAGAAAGACATCTCTACATCCATGTTTATTTTACAAATGGTAAGACATGGAATAAACCTAAGTGCCTAAGAATGGATAACTGGATTGAAAAAATGTGGCACATACACGCTATAGAATAAGAATCAACCATAAAAAAATGAAATCCTATAATTTGATACACAAAGTGGATGAATATGGAAGATTTAATGCTAAGATTTAAAGCAAGCCAGGCTATGAAAGTCAGACTTTGTATGTCCATGCTCAGTATATACTGAATGTCTGCACTTCATGGCAAAATCTGATAGACCAGAAAATATAATAGTAGAGATACCAAGTGTAGATATCTGAAACTATATAGGAGGGGATGGACAGTTGGGAATGGAAGAAAAAGATTCAGGAAAAAAAAAAAAAAGAATGTTTATCAGACATAAGAACAGAAAGTTATTATGTACAAAAGTATCTTTGACTTGCTTGACATGCCATGCATTTATGCCTTGAGAACCCACATCACGTGTGCTATAAAACTGTACAATGATTAAATGTAAATTTTTTGAGACGTTTTTGCTATAGGGTGTGTGCGCTCACCAGACAGACAGAGACAGAGAGATAGAAAGCGAGAAATCACCCCCCCAGGGGGGATGGCCACGCTGCAATCCCTTCTCCTCCATTCTCCTCTCACACAGGCGCCTGGCATGAGTTTAAACCACTGGGTCCAGGACGCGAACCGGGGTCGGCTACATGGGAGTCCAGTGACATAGCCATTATGCTAACTGGTGGTCCACATGTAAATTTTTTAAAAGGAGCATAATAAAAGAAAAAAAAAGATAATGAAAAGATTGTAACCAGTGGCTTGAGGTTACCAATTATGTAGAATTAAGTGAGGTGACTTTTGTTTAGGTTTGTGCTTAGGAGAAACTCTTCTGTGTGAATAACCTAAGCATAATAAAAATATTATTGTCTGAAATAGAAATGTACATCACACAGGATCTTATGCTAGAGTGAAATTAAATAACAACACATAGTATGTTATATTTCTCAACCCTTTTATAGTATTCCTTTTCTTTGACCCCACTGTTTACCTTTTTCTTCCTGTTTTACTGTTGGCTTTTGGTGAGTGCTCAGAATAATCATTTGGAAAAAGCTTTGTCATAAATGTAGCCCAAGTGATGGTCTTGATGGCCCAGAAGTGTATCTGTAATTGTTTTCCCTTCAGAATATAAAGTTTAAATATATTTAGATTTTACTCCATTATTGTCACCTTCTTAAAAAATCTAGTATATAGCAAGTTAACAATTAAATGTTGGAAATGCTGAGTGTTGTAAAGGGTCTAGTAGAAGTATAATTTCAAAGGAGTTGCCACATACTCAAATAAGGAAAAAATTAGCTTAAAAATAAAAAAAATTCATAACCCAAATAAAGCAAAACAACCACAAACACACACATACAAAGGAAGACAATGTGACAGAGCAATATAAAAAATAAAAGCAAGTTGATAAAGTAATAATGCACTTCTTTGGACTTCATGAACTTCAGAAATATGACACAAGTAGAAGCTGAAAGAGGCAAAGGTGGCCTTGTGATGGATGGAGGATCTGACTCATGCAAGGGGGAAACACTCCAGGTGCTCAAAATAACCCATGGGACAGTAGGAGAGGCTATTTCTTTTCGTTTCTTTCTTTTCTTTTCTTTTCTTTTTTTTTTTTTTTTGAGAGGTTTTTGCTATAGGGGGTGTGTGCTCGCCAGAGAGACAGAGAGAGACAGAGAGACAGAAACTGAGAAATCACCCCCTGGGGGGGATGGCCAAGCCACAATCCCTTCTCCTCTGTTCTCCTCTTGGGATCTTGGGCACACACGCACACGTGCCCGGTGTGAGTTTAAGCCACTAGGTCCAGGACTTGAACTGCGGTTGACTACATGGGAGTCCAGCAACATAGCCATTATGCTAACTGCTGGTTCCAGGAGAGGGCATTTCTATCCAACTTGCTCAAGGCTGCACTGTCTTCTTGGAAACCGTTAAATTAATAAACTGCTAAGAAGGCAGAGAGACCAGATCAATATGTTACGCAGCCGTCTCTGCACCTACTTAATATGATTGCACTTCTAATTGGACATAGCACTTTCTCCCACGAGTATCCATGGCTGAACCGTGGGGAGACATATTTAGATCCAGGCTCTCAAGCAACTGCTGACTTTGAATACTTGAGGCTTTGCACTGCATTTTTATTCAAGCCTGAATACTTTAGTGAAAAAATAATAACAAGTAACTAGCTTGATTTTGCAGAGTTGGGTAAGGTTTAAAAATAAACAAACAAACAAACAAATTTTTTTTTTCTCCTCCCAAACATCTCAGTGTTGACGATTCAGTCACAGAAATTCTGACTTGGAGAAGGAAAACCAAAATGAATACAGTGACCAGTATTTCATAGCTTTTAGCTCTGGAACTTTATTCTAGGCACTAAAAAGTAAAAATGCACATTTGAAATGAAGAAATCCCTGAAAAAGAAACATTTTAATACTGAGATGGAGAAAGCAAACTTATGTGAAAGTCCTTCCATTGTTTGGTTTATGAGATTTAAATGATATATACAATGTTATATTTATCTCATCATAATTGATGTAAGTAATAAGACAAGAGTAGGAGTTTCCAGCAGGTGTAATACACACACTCACACACACGACTGAATTACAAACTTGTGTTTGTAAAATTTCTAGCAATATGTACTTTTATTTAAAATATGCTCCATACCCCATTCAGTATCCTGGCAGCTGGGCTTTTGTTATTACATTTTTTGTTAACTTCTTGGTTTTTTATTTCATTTCCAACTTTGCTGTGAAAGAGTTTTATTTTCACTTCTTGAGGTATCAATATATATATTTTTGAAAGTAGGCACCAAACGTTATTAGTAAACGTGTGCATGTGCACTATTAGCTGCCACTAGATTTATTTGCTGACTCTGAGATGATCATCAGAACTGTTGAACATACAGGTATGTTTATTTAGAAAGTCACTCAATATGACTTTTTTTTTTTTTTTAGAATTTGTCAGGGGTACATGTGCTATCAAGGAGAGAGAGAGAGAGGAAGGGAGAGAAGAAAAGAAAGTGAGAAAGCACCCCTCTATATAAAGATGGTCATGACGCAATCCCTCTATCTTTCATTTTGGGATTTGGGGCATACGTGCATGGCCAAGGTGTTTCTTAAGCCACCAGGACAGGATTTGAACTGCACAGTTGGCCATGTGGGATCTAGCAGCTCTCACTACGACTCCACCAGCTGACCCATTCAATACAAGTTTTTTTTTTTTTTTTTTTTTTTTTTTTTTTTTTTTTTTTAAGAGAGGTTTTTGCTATAGGGTGTGTGCACTCTCCTGACAGAGACAGACAGAGAGGTAGAAAGCGAGAAATCACCCCCCAGGGGGCATGGCCACGCCGCAATCCCTTCTCCTCCATTCTCCTCTCGGGATCTTGGGCACACATGCACACGCGCCCGGCGTGAGTTTTTTAAGCCACCGGGTCCGGGACTTGAACCACGGTCGACTACGTGGGAGTCCAGTGACATAGCCATTACGCTAACTGCTGGTCCCTCAATACAACTTTTAAACAGAAATCCAAACTATAATTTTATGCCTCAAAAGCTTTAAATATCATTTACTCCCTTTTTCCGTTTGTACAGAGATGAGATTTTGGAAGTAAAATTGTGTAATTGAAAGCACCTACCGTGAGAAAGTTCTGTATTTTTCTACAATAGTTTGAATATCATGGTCATAGTGTCTAAATTGGAGAGGGAAAAAGAAGGCATACTAGTTCAGTATTCAAGAGTCATCAGGTAGCCCATTGGAGAAATGAATAGTTACAAGTAATAGTAATTTCTTCCAATATTTCTGTCATATATTATAGTTACTTTGAGAATCACAGAATGAATGGAAAGGAAGAGGAAGAAGCCAAGAAGGGGAAGAAGAAGGAAGTGAGGAAGAAAGGTAGGAAAGAAGGAAGAAAGGAAGAAGGAAATATGGATTCTAGTCCTTGCTTCATCACTTCTTAAACTTCCCTGCGTGTCATTTTCCATATCCATAAAATTTGAAATTTGAAATATGACCTCTAAGTTTACCTTAGCTTCACATTCTCCACCTCACTTATTAAGCTAAATAAATGGTAACAGTGGGTTCACATTTGCTCTTTCAAAGCATCCACAGTCATAAAAACCAGTGAGTTATGAGAAGCTGTGTGGTGTAGAAGGAATAAAGAGAAAATCATCCTTGGAGTCAGATATTCCTTAGGCCACTTTCTCCTTTGGTTACTTTTTCAGCTACAGAACAGAAGTACACTGGCCTCACGGGTTTGTGTTGAGGACTGACATTTGGCTTGGTGCCAAGCATTCAGCTCACTCTCAGGATTTCAGGCATATGGCACATTCTTATTCATGGAAAATCTTCTATTAACTTCCAGCAGCCCAGCACAGAAGAATTAAGCATGAATTCATTAGCTACAGCACAGAATAATTGGATTTTAGAGTTTGAAGGGACTTGCGCTCATTTACTCTAACACTCCCGTTTTACAAAGGAAAGAATAGGAACTCCACGTTTTGGCAACTTGCTAAGGGAATGGGGTGGGTTACTTGCAAAGCCAGGAGTAGAATTCTGGCCTCTTGACTGCCAGTCAGGTTATGTTACTTGATACAACTTCAGTCCAGAAACCCAGGAGGTAGGACTATGGCTTTCTGTGTTTTGATATCCTGACACCTCCCTCCACCCTGTTATATTCTGGGGGTTAATGCTTTTAAAAAATATAAGGTGTTGTATTGAGTCTACCTGGAAAGAGTGAAGGTCCTCCTCAGATAGAGCTAATGGGCATTCCCTCAGGGACCACAATGAAAATCTTCACCCTAAAAAGTGAGCGAGGTGCAGCAAAATTAGGTCCCTGGCAACATGGCTCGTACCATATATGTAACTTTTATCATGTACTTTGAGGGACACTGGCTCTACTTGCTGCCTACATTTGATGAGTTGTTAATTTGCCAATGACTGCATGAGTCTCCATATAAAACTGACTCAGACTATGTTTTATCGTTGTTCCTAATTTGTGCTTATTTGCACTGCAGCCAATTTGAGAGTTACAGTGTGCCCTGTCAATATTTGAACTATATATTAGGATGTGTAAGTTTTTAATTTGAATGCCCTCATCAGTGATGGTATCTTTGTGTTTGTCTTGCTGTGCCTGGGTGGCTATTTACATACCTGTAGCAGAGGTATAATCAGGGCAGTGGGAAACTTGTAAGAGAAGAAGGCTCACAGGGGCAGACCCTATGACTAAACTCACATCCCCTGACTCTAAAGCAATGGTTCAACTCCCAAGTGGTATAGGGATGAGAGTCAATCATATCTCTCACCAGTCACATTGGACGCCCCCTTACACATGCTTTATACTGTGATGCTATCAGGACGAACAAAAGCGAAATCCGTCTTCTGTTGTTTGATGCTAACGCAGGTGTCTTCTCTTTATTTCTTCTATGCCACACAATTTTTCATAACTGAGAAGTCTGAGAGGATCAAGGAGGGCACCAAAACTCCTTTTGAAGTTTGTGCAATATGTATGTGAGAGTCCTGCACACCTTGCCTTGGTGATGGTGAGAGAGAGAGAAGAAAAAAAGAGAAAGAGAGAGATTGATATTATCAGTAGTTTCAGGCATCTACTGGGGGTCTTGGAACTCTGTGGATAAGGAAAAATACTGTAACCTATAGTTTTGCAACTAATACAACAACTTTTAAATTTACTCTTCACACCATTGTAAGCCTTGGCATTACAAGAATTTAAATTGGACTCACACAAACATCTGCAGCATTTAATTAATTATCTAGATGACTCTTGAAAACTTGAACTCAGGAACATAGAATCGGTAACTCTGGCTATGTAATGCTAATTCATTCTACTTCCCTGACAAAACAAACAAACAAAAACATAGTTAAAACTTTACATGTAGAATCTGATGATAAGCTTCATTTGGGATTCTCTCAGTGTAAGGAGTCTGATACTTGCCAACCTGAGGACTGTAAAGAGACTATCCACTTGCAGTGATTAGAAAGGGAGACACTGCCTTTTCAACTAAGTATGACTTTCCTACCTTAAGGGAAAGTTTAATTCTTTTTCTCAAGTTAACAGAGTGTGTTAGTTTTCTGTTGCTATATAATAAATTACTACAAATTTAGAGAGCACGACACAAATTTATTCTATCCCAGCTCCATGGGTCAGGATTCTGGCACGATTTAGATGTGTTTTCTGCTCAGAATCTCACAAGGCTGAAATGAACGTATTGGCCATCTGTGTCTTCATCTGGAAGCTCAAGTGGGGAAGACCCGCTTCTAAGTTCTCTTAGTTTGTTGGCACAGTTAATTTCCTTGCAGTTGGATTGCTGAAGCCCGTGTTATCTTGTTGACTTTCAGTCAAGGACTGCACTCAGATTCTAGCAGCCATCCTCAGGTCCTTGCAACATGATCTCTTCCTTAAGTGCTCCTATTTTCCAGTTTTTCTCAGGACTACAATGAAGGAGTGGTTTAATTGCAAGGTAATCACAAACTGACAACAGAGTCACCATTTGCCACTCAACATAACTTGGTCAAGCGAATGACTTTTCCATCAAATTCACAAGTTCTATCCACACTCAGAAGAAAGGGATCATAGAAAGTGTGGACACCTGGCTTGGTTCACTCAGCAGTAAATCTTCCATATTCATCCACTTTCTGTCAAAATCCAGGGTCTTGTGTTTTTTTTATGGCTGAGTAGTTTTTCATAGGGTATATGTGTCACATTTTTTTTCAATCCATTCCTCTGCTCATGACATTTGGATTGGTTCCATGTCTTAGCAATTGTGAACAATGCCACAATAAACATAGATGTGCAAGCACTTTTCTGACTAAGTGTTCTTCTGTTCTTTGGGTAGATACCAAGGAATGGGATTGCTGGATCATATGGTAGTTCTATTTATAGATCTTTGAGGAATCTCCATATTGTTCTTCACAGTGGCTGGACCAATTTACATTACCACCAATAGTGTAGAAGAGTTCCCCTTTCACCACATCCCTGCCAGCACTTACCATTTTTCGTTTACTTAATCTTAGTCATTCTGACTGGGCTTAGGTGTTATCTCATTGTGGTTTTGATCTGTACTCCCTTATGATGAGGGATGGTGAGCATTTTTTCATATCCCTTTTGGCTATTTAATATGTCTTTGTTAGAGAGTTGTTTTTTTCAGCTTATTCTCCTATCTTTTAATTGGGTTGATTATCTGTTTTTGGGTAAGCTGCTTGAGTTCACTGTGTATTCTGATTATCAGTCCCTTGTCTAAAGCATAGTTTACAAAAATAGTTTCCCATTCTGAGGGCTGTTAATTCACACTAATTACTATATCTTTTACCATGCAGAAACTTCTTAATCTGATGTAATCCCACCACTGAGTACAGCAAGTCAGGCTATGAAAGAGAGACATCGTATGTCTCCACTTAATATATACTGACTGTCCATACTCCATGGCCAAAACTGAGTGACTAGAGGGTATAGAAACATGGAAAATGGCTATAGATACCAGATACAGTGTGGGAAAAGGAGGAGAGACTGTGGAAAGACATTAAGGTGAAAAGTAGAGAGGCAAAACATTTGTGGAACAGAAACATGGGTTATTATCTGTTGATGATGGCATGTAAGGTATCCCCAACTGAACTGGTAAGAAATATATTCATGTTGGAACATTCACTTTACAAACTAAGTGACATATGTGCTTGAATGTATAAAAGAAATTAAAATTTTAAAACATTATGGACACCCAGGGAATGAGTGTTTGAAGGTCACTTTAAAATTCAAATTACTGGGGACAGGAGGTGGAGTGGTGGTTAGGCGCTGGATCCCCCATGGTTGACTCCTCAGATAAAGTCCCAGACCTGAGGACTTGAAAACCATACCAGGTACATATATGTGTGTGTTCCTAAAATTCAGAGAGAATGGAAGAGAAGGGATTGAAGCATAGCCATCCCCTTGGGTGGTGATTTCTACCTCTCTTTCTCTTTGTCTCTGACTCTCTCCAGTGAGAACATGCGCCCTTGGCAAAGAAAAAAACATATATAAAACAGAGACAAAAAATCTGATTAATGTAAGGTTCTAAGTTGATTGGACAAATTGAGATAACAGGTGAGGTGAATTTCCTAATCAATCATGGTCATTCTCATATGAATGCCTAAGACAGAGACGTATGTGTCTCCAGCGCTATCCATTGATATTCTATTTGGAGACCTTTCCCCGTGATTTTTGCTGCTTGTTTGCAGAAACTCTTTGCAAATAGTTTTTATTCTTTAAATTCTTTCCTATCCTAATAGTACCAGAGCAAGAGTTTCTACATAGAATTATGATACAGTTGGAGATGTGTGTTTATGGTTGTATAGGACGGTAGGCCTGAAGCATTATTGTGAACCTTTATTTTACGTAAGGATGGAAAAACCTCACATATACACTTCAAAAGAGGTTCAGCTGATGAATAATCCTGGAAAAAAAGTTATGGAATTCACAAAGTCATGTCTGTATTGTAGAGTGACTTTCTTGGTGCCAGTTGAGAATGGCCTGGGGCGGGATCATATGTAATAAGGGAAGTAGTGTTACTAGGTAAAGACAGATTACTAATAATCTATAACAACTGACCAGGAATCAGCAAACAGTTTCTATAAACGGCTAGCTAGTATTTCAGGTTTTGAGGTCCAGATGGTTTTTGTCACAACTACTCAGCTCTGATGTTGTAGTGTGAAAGTGACTATAAATGACATGTAAACAAATGTTGGTGGCTCTGTTTCAATACAACTTTATTTATAAAACCAGGAGTAGGCTGGATTTGGAAAACTGGTTGTAGTTTGGTGACCCCTGAAATAGACCATGACTGTACTGAAGCAATTATAGTGGAGTTGTATAGGACAGACTTGCTTGGCTTCTTTATGTGTGTTTTTGACATCTATTTTGTGCCAGATGCTCTTCTAAGCACAGGAAATATGTGGTGAACAAAACAGACAAAAAATAATCATCTGCCCAATGGAGTTTTTATTTCAGGAATATTTTAAATACACATTTTTTACCTTGTAGTTTACCTAGCAACAAGGAAAATGAAATAAGTTGATGTGGGGAAGTGTATAGAAAATATGGACTATGGTGCCATAGTGGTTAAAGCACTAGACTCTGCATCGCTGACTGCAGTTTGAGTCCTAGACCCAGCGGCTTGAAATTTACACAGGGCATGTGTGCATGTCGAGAAGAGGATGGAGGAAAAGAGATTATGGTGTGGCCATTCCCCTTGGAGGCTGACTTATCACTTTCTCTGTCTTTCTCTCTATCTCTCCCTATATCTGGTGAGCACATGCACCCTATTGCAAAAAATCTCTAAAAAAATGTACTTAATTCACAAAAATATATTTCAAAAAAAGACTGATCAAGGATGATGTGAAAAACATGGGATTAATTAGAGAAAGTTTCCTCAATTACACATTTACTCATTTTTAAAAATTCTGTAAGTATATATTATAATGTGTTTTCTGCTTACTATCATGGCTATAATACAATCCACATGTGAAAAAAAAAAAATGATTCCATGTGAATGGTCTGGAGACTCAGCCAGAGAATTAAGTTTGTAAAGGAAGAATAATGTGACTGTACAAGAGTACATAGTAAAGAATAATAACACAGATGCTTCTGTCTATAGGTATTAAACACAAAGCTGTTTCTCTGGGGTAAGTGGCAACTTTCACAGGAAGGCTAATGGTTTCTTGTCCTTTGTGAAAAATGTAAAGAAGATTTTGGTTTATTAGGGATATTTGATTCCCTTTTTCTTGTTGACCTTTGCCAGCCCCTTGTGTTTGGCTGGCTGCACATTCAGGCAGCCAGATGGGAAAGGCTCCTCACAGTGAATAAGGCAAGGGGAGTGTTTCTAATGATGGCAGGCATTGGCTGTGAGCATGACGAGGAATAATAATATGAAATAATGCAAGGTCTGAGGTGGATGGGGTGATAGAAGAGTTCATTGGGGTTGATTTTGTCACTGTTTTTAATATCCTGAACCACATTTACAAAATAATCATAGGCATAGTGATTATTTCTTTTATAAGCATACAATTAATTATATATAAAACATCCAAATGATGGCACTATAACCAGTGTATGCTCTAATGGACATGCCCTTGAATTTATTGATGTCAGAGAGTAAAATGCTGTTTCTCATTTCTTGTCATGGGGTGTTCATTGCTCCTGTGTCTCCTGGGTATGTGTTCAAACCTATGCACTTTATATAGGATACTAGTCCAAACTCAGAATGGTTAGCATGCTTTATCATTAATTTATTACTGACAATGTGCTAGCCTTTATGACAATATGGAGTTTGGGAAGAATCACTATAAATCTGTAAGACTCTCTACACGGTAAGACTGTATTCACCAGTGAACAAGCCTCCCATGAAAACTAAGCATGCTGTAGCCTCTGAGCTGATACTTTCTGAGTGAGGGGGAAGGTCAGAGAAACATTTCTTCTAACCAATGATGATGTTTAGGCTGCAATATTTTACATAGATATTACCAGTCTTGTGCCCATAGTTGGAATCAGGTAACAGTCTTTTATGTCTTGCTGTAGGGAGGGAAAGAATGCCTATGAAGACAGAATGAGAAATGTTTCACCAAGGGAAAAGAGTTCAGGGCAAGGAACTAAGAAAATAGAATCTGCAGCTCTACCTGATATCCGGGATGTATTCTGTCTTCTTCTATCTGAGCAGAAATCTACACTTACTCTATGTGAAATGGAGATGCTGACCTCGTCCCAACTCCAGTTTTAGGTTCTGATCCATCAATAGATTTCCCAAATTTCTACTGATTATAAGACTCATCTGAGAAGCTTCTTAAATATATAGATTATTAGACTCTTGAAATTCTGACTTACTAGTTTCAAGTCATAGACTCAGAAATATGTTTGTACCAAACACTGCATATCTTTCCTGTCATTGGGGAAGTCGTAGTCAACACTGATTTTGGTGCATGACAGAACCCCAGCAGCGCATATCAGACCAGGAATGGGCTGGTGACTTAAATTGGTCCAAGCTTACTAATAGGAAGGTCTTTTATTTAAAGTTTGATAGAGAAGATTTTGTTCCTACTATATTTTCTGAATAAAGACACGTGTAGCCTCAGTTGTTGGTGGCAGCCATCTTTCAAAAGTGAGGGTCATTAGCCTTAGGATGAAGCCAATGTATATTTTGAGAACAGAAAAAGAATAAAAAAGAAACATCAACAAACTAATCCCAGAGCCTGCCCTACCTACTATTGTTATGATTGCTATGTGACAATCAATATTCCTATTTGTTAAGAAAGTTATTTTCCTATTCCTTGAAGGTAAAAGCATACAATGATTGATTAACTTGCTCATGTAGAAGCTTTCCAATTTTCATCCAGTTGTGGATTTTTTTGTTTGTTTGTTTGTTTTGAGACTTTTTTCTATAGGGTGCGTGCGCTTGCCAGAAAGAGAGAGACAGAGAGACAGAAAGCAACAAATCACCCCCCAGGGGGGATGACCACGATGCAATCCCTTCTCCTCCATTCTCCTCTCAGGATCCTGGGCACACACATACACGCGTCCAGCGTGAGTTTCAGTCACCAGGTCCAGGACTTGACCTGCGGTCGAGTACATGGGCGTCCAGCAACATAGCCATTATGCTAACTACTGGTCCCCAGTTGTGGTTTATTTTTCCAAAAGGCATGCTCTTGCCATTAGAGGAAGAAAAATTACCAAATATGTTTCTCAATTTGCTACTACTATTTAGTAAAATTAAACTATTAGTCCACATCATTTCTCTTTGACAATAAATTTGGAACTTACAGAAGAATAATAAATATTTTGCAATTATATGATGAACATAATTTCAGGATAAATATCTACAACTCTTACATTTTTGGTACTACTAACTATGAAATATAACTTCCTGATTAAACAAATATATGAAAGTATGCATATCTGAAAATAAATTTCTATATAGCTTTAAAGATGAGAATTAATTTTCCCATGAAAAAGTGTAATGTTTTTAATATATTCACACATACATGTGAAGCTTGTACTAGCTGTGGAATAGGCTTTAGGGACCAAGCCTCTATTGGCTCTAGATGAAATGGGTTGAAGTTTGGTGCCCATGTATTATTGGTGGGAAGAGGTTTTGTGTCTTTTCTTTCAAATACCATTTTATATCAGTAGGTTACACATGAGAATAAGTTTTTCTGGGAATAAAAAGAAACTGGAAACTTGACTCTCTCATTCCACTAAGCTTTATGCATAAAAAGTACATGTCTTGGATAGAAGTGGCTGCTGACAATGCAGATTGCAAGGATAATGGAGTTTCTACATAAGAATAAGGAGTCCAAACCTATGTGAAAACTGGGGGGCAAAACTCAAGAACTGGAAAGAAATGATGCTTCCTCATTTTATGTACCTTAGCCTGACTCTAAGAGTGTACCTCAGAGGAAACGGCCTGTGTGTGTAGCATGGTGTGGGATGTATGGACATGTTTGTTCTCATGTGCTTCTGCACCCATAGGTGACCTATAAACCAGCATGGCCTTTGCAGCTTGGTTGAGAGACACTCTGTCTAAGCATAACACAAGAGAAGAAGACATTCTGCCTCACTTTGAAAGGGCCTACAGAACTCAGCTCAGCAGTTAGTTTGTGCTGAGCTATTTCCCATACAATTATCATTGAGGCTATTGTTTTGGAACCTCACCTCAAAAAGGGTAACTAAATTTTTACTCTCCCAGTGAGCAGTGAGGGTGACTAGCAATGCATTATAAGCTTGGATTCGAAGAAACAGCCAAAAAATTGGAATTTCTGCTAATCAAACAGAATATGGGGGAAGTATATGATTTTGATGGACTAATATAAATATGATCTTATTGTTTTCATAAGCTGATGAAACCCAGGACATACTAGTTATGTTTATAGGACAAGATATTACATAGAATTAACTACTCTGCACAGATCTTTGACACTTTACCTTACCCTCAACTCAGACCTTAGAACTTGGAGTTGCTGGTGGAGACTCAATGTGGTAGGCAGTTAGCTAGTAATGAGTAAGCAGTCCTGAGAAGAATAGCAGAAGGGCACATGCCATATCAATCACAATTTAGCAGGAGTTACAACTAGACCCTCCATAAAAATGCCTCCTTCTCACCCAATTCTTGGCACCAAGAAGGTGAGACAAATCCCATTTTTCTACTTTGATACCTAGGAAGACACATAGGGATGATTATAAATTTCCCTCTTATCATTCTTCACAAATACAAAAAGACCCAACCAAATGTTTAACTAATTGGGCAGCTCATCCTAGTAAGGGTGTTCCTATCATCATGACGCACATTGGGCATGTGTAGTTAGGTAATCAAATTCCTCAAATTCTTCACTTGTGAGAGAAATGCATAAGAAAACATGAAGAAAGCCCTCAGATTCAAAGAACACAGAAAATATGACAGACCTCCCACTGTTAAATATTCATTATCACCTCTAGTAATAAAAATAACACCTAACCAGTTCCAAATGCAGTTGCTACCTAGCAACCTGCCTTCCCAAAAGTCTTTTGAGTGTACTTACATTCTAAAATCTTTCTTTCCTTTTACATTCTCTTTTCTACCTACTTTTGTTGTGGTTGTGGCTTTATTTTGCACCCAGGGATGGGTCTCTCATTTTAGAGGTCTGGACCCAAAGAACCAGGAATTTTGCAGAGCACAGCTCAGCACTCTCCCATCCTATGAGGCTAATAGAATGTCTGATGCAGAGTAGTAAGCAAAGATACATTCGCCAGTGTTCTAGAGCACTTTTTAGGTTTTATGTGTGAGGAAAATATAAGTAGCAAGAGATATAAACCAGAAGAACTAGTATTTCTCTCCCTGATTCCTGAACTAGGGAAAGCAAAAGTTTGCTAGAGAGGAAGTGTTAGAAACAGTGTATGAGCCAGACATCCTAACATAACTTCTTGCTCTACCTCATTACTTTTGGAATAGAAGGGAACAAAATAATTTCTCTGGTAATCTGGGGGATTTTAATGCAAATTTGACATCCTTGAGGGTGGCTTTATGTACAGAAAAAATTACTAACGGCTTCTTTTCCTTTTATTAAATTATTACTTATTGATATTTCAATTAAATCCTAGTTCTTTCTTAAACATCAAAGTCCAAATTACAGATCTTATGTTTCCATTTATTTATTATATGTTCATTAATATAGCAAATTTAAACACTCTAAAGGGAGATTTTGCAACTTGGTTAATTAAAGTCTCTTATGTACTTTAAACTGCATTTACAAATTTAATATATTCAATTTTCTCTTTAATTACTTTGTCTAGCAAACAAACCTTCCTAAGCACCAAAATACATCTTGAAAATCTAATAAGTTGAACTGAGACATATCTTAATAAATTAATTATAACAATATTTAAATCTCTTAGATACTTCAATACGGTTTTCACATATGGTTGAACATTCTTACTTCTAAAGCAACAAGTCTAAATCAATAACTTAATTACATATTTAAATTGAAACATGGGGGGAGTTGTTAGGTGTTATAATATTTCAAAATCTGTAATTTAGAGCAATTAAAACAGTAAATACATAGTGATTATTCCCAAATATAATACAAAATATTGCTATTATAAATGTTATCTCCATTTCTATTTTTCAGTTCTAAAAATGTGATTCCCAAAATAGCAGCATTTGTATCCCCTGAGAAGTTGTTCAAAATGCAAATTCTCAGGCCCTTTCCCCTCTAGACCTCCTGAACCAGAACCTCAGTGATAGGGCCCAGAAATTTGTGTTTCATTCATACCCCCCAGGTGATTCTGATGCGTTGAAATCTGATAACAATAGTATTTTTAATTCTAAGACACCTGAAGGGTAAGGCTTTGGTAACATAGATAATTAAATTATTCTAAGCATTTGAGGTTACCTTGTTGAATAAATTTGGATTGAATTCTCAGTTGGCTGAAGCTGTGTATTAATGAGAGAATTTTGGTAAGGCATTGACAATTTGGGGCATTAGATATCCCAGGTGATTTTTCTTTCGACAATGTGGCTATACATAAAGACTGCATGCAGAATAGTTTCTGACCCCTAAACATGTTATTGCATAACCCACATTTACTTGCTAGACTCACGTAACAAATACTTGTGTGTCAAATCTTATTCCACATACTTTTAGCTCTTGATGAAATGCGAATTTTTTTCCTTACTTAATCTGAATTCTTTTTATGTGTTTTCTTCACCAATAAGGTCATAATTCTTACTCTGTTTTGATTCTTATGTGATATTGATCTTGACTCTGCTTATCTCTAAAGTTCTTGTCTCTCTCTGGACTCAGCATTAAAATCATGATATTAACAGACAAAGTTCAAGATCAAGGTGGAGTGAGGGTGGTTTTTATGCTTTTCTTATCTAAAATTTTGTAAAGTGAGGCCTTGCAGAGGTTACTCAAACCATAAAAATAGAAGGAGCACCAGCAGTAGGACTGGTTATAGCAACCAAAGGCATTACTTATAGTACAAAATAATGCGAATGGGATCCTGCTCTGAAGCTGTACAACAAAACAGTCCTACGTCTATCTGAATAATCTGAATAGGGATGAGCAGGAGACCCCCCCACACACACTTCTCTTGACTCCTAATGAGCCACCAGTGGGTGTTAGGATTAGCTGAAAGAGACACCACATGGAGAGGCAACAATGTTGTAGATGAGAAGGGAAGGACCATGTAATGTGAGGCTAGGAAGAGACTATGACTCATTTCAGAAGGAGATTCAGGCCAGAGATCTGGTTTCCGAATGCCATTACAGGCGGGTGGTGAGGAAGAATGGGTGCTTGTATACTAAATAATATTTGTGCGTAAGAGTTGTCAAGATAAGGTCCATCTGGAATAAATGACCACCATATGGCCAAGCTAGAATAGCACCAAGATGCAAGAAAATAAAACAAGAGGAAATAAGCAAAATCCATGAAGAAGCATGGACAGAAGAAAGGGAAAATGGGAGGGAAAGGAAATAAAAGTAGTCACATAACCCTCTACTAAATAACCCTGTACTTTCAGTAAATACTTTCTTACTTTGACAAAGAGCTTTAGCTCTTTGATTTGTTCCTACCTAAAGGGACAATGAGTTATACATAGGGAACTTCATGTAAAATAGTCTATGACTCCAAATATAGTTATTGCATAACCTACATCTACTTGCTAGATTCAAATCACAATTATTCGTCAAATCTTCCTCCAAACAAATATTTTTTTCTTGTTTGTTCCTAATCTGGATTCGTTTTATATGTTGTGTTCACTAACAAGCTATAATTCTTACTCTGTTTTTATTCTTACATGATATTGACCTTGACTCTGTCTATGTCTATGGAAATTCCCTGAACGGCATCTACCTGATCGTTCTATGATCAGCCCATTTGCTCACAATGCCCAGAGCCCACAGTCGGTCAGTCCCCTTTTCATTACAGATGGATCTTTTCTGAATAAGATCTTTGTTCTGTCTCTCTCTCTCTCTCTCTCTCTGTGTATACCATAATGCTGAGAAAACTTACACTAATTAGCTAAACTTATCAACCTGTTCTTTCAATTAAAATGTTAACCAACTACAGCTTATAAAATATTTGGAAAAAACTAATAGTCTGAAAGGGAAAGACTATAATGAACAAGTCAAGTAACCACAACAGAAGCAAAGATAATGTAAAAAGTGAAAGATAACTTTTGAAAAATTAGAAAATTTAGAAAAAATAAATAAGGCACTGCATTCATAAGCTCAATAACGAACTGCCATGAAGATGAGGTAATCAGAGAAAAAAAGAAATATAAACGTCTAAACATGTAATTACTGAAGTAAAACACATGAAATACTGAATAATGGAATGGATTGAACTAAAGAATATTAATGATCAGAATAAAAAAGTTAAGAAAATTTCTTAAAGTATAGATTAACACAGAGTGTAGAAGAATGACCAAATGTTTTTAAAATGAATAAATAATAAGAAAACATTCTAAACACATACACACACACACACACACACACACACACACACACAGACACATTTTAAGGCCATGTGGTGTGCCAAGCATGTGTAAAGATAGATATTCTAAGATCTTGGTAAAAGTTGTGAACTTCAAGGGAAGCAATAGATTATTTACTAGAATGAGAATCAGGGCAGTTTTTTCTTACCAAACAACTGAGTATGTTACTCAGGGCACACAAATCCCAATTACTGTGACACTGGGTGTTGAAGGAACAAAGAGTTTTATTATGTAGTCCCCTTTAGAAGAGGCATAAGAAATTTTCGGAAGGGGAAGAGGGTGAGGTTTTTGCAGCACACAAAGTAGTGAGTATGAAGGGTGTGTCTTTTGCCGGTCTTGGATTCCTTGGTTAGTGGCTCTGGAAGGGGTCAGTCTCAGATTGGTTGATGTTAGTAGAGTGAAGTTGCTTGACATTTCAGGATAGGTGATGCTAGGATACGGGGTGATACTGTTTTCTGGTCTGTATTGGTTGATACTATTGAAGTATTTAGGGCACCTTCCTCTTCTGATCTAGTTTCCAGGAAATAGGTCTCATTGTTTGCATTCTGTTGCCAACAGCATTATCATTCTCTTTGAAGGTGGGCTCAACCTTAGGTTACTCAGCCCTCATAAACACATTTGTCTTCCAAGGAGGTTTACACAATACTTAGTATTAGATTTTCCTCTCTTAGGCCAACTCTGGTTGTTTATAGACTCATAAACAGATTAAGTACCAGGGTACAAAATAAGACAGTTCTCAAAATTCTGAATGGAAATGTTTTTGGTCTTAAAATTCTTCTTATAAATAATATCCTAAAGTAAAGATACAAAAAAGGCATTTTCCTGAACTGAAAATATATGCACGCATTCACACAAATATTTAAGTCTTGCAATATGGAAAGTACATGTAAAGAAAACTGTTCCAAACCTGGATATATCTTTGTAAAAGTTGTAAACTTTAAGAAGAAAACAAACAAAAAAAAAAACTCCTAAAAGCTTCTAGAGGGAACCGTGCAATTAAGATTTGCAATTAGTTTTGAAAAATTATGTTTTGCAAGAGAAAAATCTGTTAATCACTTAAACAATCAAACATACTCTTTGGAGAAAAAGGGAAAATGGAAGACACAGGAGAAAACCTATAAAATGAATTTAAATCATTTTTGGCATGAAGTTAATTTTCTTGTTAAGAAAGTTTTCCTGAAGATGTAGTGATAATGTAAAATTTTAAACAATATAATATTAAATAAAATTTTAAATAGGTAGATTTAAGCAGGTGGGATAGGGAAGCAAAGAGAAGATTTTCCTAAATATGTTTTTGCTAGAGTTAGCACTAGAGATATTTTGAATTATTAATATAGTTTATAAGATATTTAAATATTTTTCATTTTTTTATCTGTCATTTGATTTTTAATTTATCTTAAGTCTTATAATGACATAATTTACAAATCTATGCTGATGACATAGCTCTACTTTAATCCTTCTAACAGATTGGCAAAAGCACCATTAGCAATCACACGTATACAATAGTTCTTCAGTTTCTATGTGTTCTTGAACAGTTGCTTAAAGCCAATCCTGAAATATAACTTAGTCTGACTTAGATAATAGAATTCAAAGGTAAAATTTAACTTGCTACTAAATCTTGTCATGTTGACTTTTGAAAGTATCTGACCTTATAAATAATATAGAAAATACATAAAGTGTTACATGTTCTTTGATAGTATACACAAACCACACTAAAATGTCTTTCAATAAGTAAAAGGCAGTGCTCTGGAATTCTAATTAGACTGGCATAGTTATGACCAAATATATAAAATAGACATCGCTACCTTATCTTCAGTCCTTGCCTTTAATGGCTTAATGAACACGAATTAGAACAGAGTGAGTCTACTTGGTTTGAGAAGTGAAGGGATTTCTCCAACATTTATATATTCATATAGCCAGATGATGCCTTTGTTCTTGTTGGCATCCGTGTAAGAGAATCCAGGGTCCTGACCTGTCTTCCACCCAAATAGACCGTGGAGTTTTTGACCAGTCTTGTGCTTGCCTCCCTTTTCCATGGTGTGGCACTGGGCACACTTCTGAACAAAATCTTCTTGCCTTTCTCAACAGCACCCATTTTTAATTCTCTCTTTTGTCACTTGGGATACTAGAATTCCTGCTCAGATGCTGGAGGCTCCACTTTCTGTAAATATATATTTCTTAAATGAAAGAGTAACATATTCGAAGAACAATATAATACATTCATTTGGTCATTAAACAAGTATTGTCCAAGCCAGATGCTGGACTCACTATGAAGGATCCAACAGGATTAAGAATCCAATGTGCCTGGTCTATATTGTGAATGGAGAAATAGGGAGGGAAAAATAAAAAAGAAGAAAAGGGGGGGGGGACTAGGGATCTGACATGGGAAGCTCAGAGTACTTTGGGAGTACAAAAGGTACTCTACCCATTTGTGAGTAGATTTCTGTTAGGAAATGATGACTAAAATGAGTTCAGAAAGAGTTATCCAGGAAAAGAAAGAACTGTATGAACGACAATGTGAAAGTGAGTGAACTCATGGTGTTTTTAAAGACCTGAAACAACTACAGTTTGGCCAGAGAATGACATTCATTTGGATAATGGCAGAAAAGAAGCTAGAGAGAAGACCAGGGGCTACTTCACGCTGGTCTGCAATAGGAAAAACAGTGCAAATATTTTCACACAGAGAAGAGAGTGCATGATAGATTTGTATTATTAGAAAGATCCATTCTGGATAAAAATGATAGAAATATATGCCCTATAACTATTAAAAAGCCTTAAAATTTTGCTGTAGAGAATTCATTTAATGTGATTTGAAAAAAAAAATACTTGAGTCTTGTAATTTTGAGTTCAAATCCCAGTTCTGCCATTTACTAGCTGAGTGATTTCAGATATGTTACTTGACCTATTTGAACTTAAGTTCCTGTCCAGATAGAAAAAAAAGAAAAAAAGAAAATACTGTTATCTTCCCTGCAGGGCTTTTGTGGAGTCAAGAGCTACAAATGAGAATTTAATGTGAAAGCATTAAGCACAGTGCTGGCTTTATGTGAGCTCTTTTGTTCCAAGAAGCAGAAACCCATCTCAAACAAGCCGAAGTCAAACGGAGGGGATAGTGAGAGTACACTGGCATAGTTCTCAGAAGCCAAGAGGGATTGAAGCTTGGCTGCAAAGCCAACTGGCATCAGGAATTTGAAAACTAAAGATACTGGGCTTCTCTACACATTAGTTTTCTTCTCATTCTCTGAGGGCCAGATTCTTGTTTTGGCCACCAAAACTCTGGGGTTGACATTTTATCTGTTCAAAAGACAGTTGGACTAAATTTTAATTTCTTAGTTTTATTTCTAAACTTCTAGGGAAGGGAATCTTTACTTATGTCAGGTCTCTGGTGTTCTGCACCCAAGTAACTGTGGCAGTGGAAAGTTCATGTACTAATAGTAGAGTCTGAAAATATTTAAATATATATTTTTAAAACAGAAGAGTAATACATTCAAAGAGTAAATTCATTCATTCATTCAACAAGTATTAATAGAATCCATATTCCATGCCCGGCACTGAGCTCAGTATAAAGGATTGTGGGTGGGTGTATTTCCCAGGAATGAAGTAATTCTTTAAAAGAAGACATAACAGTCAGGGCCTCTACTGGAAGGTAGAGATGATCCACACAATATAATCCAAGAAAAATTCCCATTAAAAATTCCTATTAAAATTCTCACTAAAATAAAATTTAGTTATAAAAATTTGGACAAGTTTTTGGAGAACCAGAAGAGATCATGTATAAACCTGGGGCTGACAGTATCTGTAGTCTAAGGATGAGAGCCAGGAGAGTTTACCAGAACCCAGGAGAGGACTGAAAACCTCAGGCTACTGTGGACGAAGCAGTGACCTGTTTGGGAACACAGCCCAAGGCCACCTCATGGGGAAAAAAGTAGAAAATATACAGTCTACCTCATGCCTTTCCCCTATATTCACTGGCAAGGAGTCTATAGTACCATCCAAACGGGTCAGACTCCTGGGGCAGACAGTAGAGAAGGCGGAGAGTGCAATGGAGAAGCAAAAGGAAGGTGTTTGGCTCAGAGGGTTGTTAGCAGACACCATGGTAAGTGTGCAATATATTACATATAAAACACACTTATTGAACTTTAACTGCTGTCTTTCTTAGCAGAATCCACATTACTGTCGCTCTTTCTCTCTCTCTCTCTCACTCTCTCTCAATCTCTCTCTCTCTATATATATATATGCTCACATGTATATATAGGTATATATCTCTATGTGTATATTATATATGATATATGTATCATCTGTATGTGTGTGTGTGTATATATATATATATATATATATACATATATATATACACACACACACATACACACACACACACACACATATATATATATATATATATATACACACACATACACATATATATATATATATACGTACATATATATAAACTGAATTTCCTATGTTGACATTGACTAATTTCATCAGTTAACTTATAAATAATAAATTGTATTTTTTAATTACCTGAGGGCATGGATGCTTGTCAGAGAGACAGAGACTGAGAGAGAGAGGGAGAGAGAGAGACTGTGAGAGTGTGAAAGAGAGAGAAATAACCCTCCAAGGGGTGGTAGTCACTCCTCAATACCTTTTCCTCCATTTTGCCAGTTCTGTCAGGATTTTGGGCGCACGCATGTGCACATACACACACACACACACACCTGGAATGTTTTCAAACCATCGGGTTGGGACTTGAATTACAATTGACGATGAGGGATCTATTCTCCCTTAACCATTAGGCTATGGGGATGGTCAAATAAAAACTGTTTTTAAAGAGATGAGTGGCGTAACTGCTATGAACTCTTTTATTGAGTTCATGTGAATCAGAACTTCTTCTTTAAGATCCTTGGTACTCAAATCATCAATGAATAGGCTTGAGTCACAAAATTCAGTGAACACATAGTCTTTAAAGATTAACTGCATTAAGACTAATATTTGTAGGAAAGTGTCATTTTATATGTTATTGTATCTTAGCTAAAATAATTTTTATGTGAATGCTGAGTATTGTATTCAAATTTTAATGTAGACTTTTTTGAGAATTTCAACTACTCATCATCTAGCACCTAACATTAACTTTAATTGATTCAAGATAAAATAAAGCTTACATTTTTAAGAATATAAACTCTGGGCCAACAGGTGGCATGGTAGTTAAGGCACTGGATCCCACATGGCCAACTACATAGTTCGAGATCCACACCTGGAGGCTTGAAAATCACAGTGGGCGCATGTGTGTGCATGCTCAAAATCCTGAAGGGAAATGGAAGAGAAGGGATTGTGGCTTGGCCATCCCCCAGGGGGGTGATTTCTCATTTTTCATCTCTTCGTCTATCTTCAGTGAATGCACATGCCCTATGGCAAGAATCTCAAAAAGAGAACATAAACTTCATTATGTATTTGAGTATATCTATACATTCTGTGACTATTCTAAAAATAATGAATTCATAAGAGAAACTAAAAAAAAAAGACTTTAAAGTAATTAAAAAGTAAGCCTATGAGAAATGCAAAACAGCTTTTAGTTCTTTATTTTTAAAATGATAGATACAGTGTCTTTTAAAATTAGATTTGATAAAATGATGGGCATCTGAGGTAAGAGTGCTAAAAGAGTAGAAAGATTGTTTTCTATTTTTGCTAATTGATCTCTACAGCTGCCATAATACGGAAAGGTGAAGCCATGACAAGAACCACTGAGTGAAATACATGCAAATTATTAAAAAAAGAAAAATCATATCAACAGCTGAAGATTTGGGGACTTGATTAGTATGTGATGAAAGTACATGCAAAGATACTGGAATGAGAGTTTAAGAAGAGATTCAAATTTAACAAACTAATCACTAGTTTTTACAGCTTAAAAATTTGCCTGTCCTGTTTTCTCACTGCACCCTGGAGTTCTTTCTTAACTCTAAAAATACACTCCCACTCTCAGACTTTGAATCTTTATTTGTACCCATTGAAAGGTTACAATGTGACATTTTCCTCTGACAAACTATTTATGTTTACACATGAAAGTATATTTTTAAAATGTTTTAGGCCAATCAAAGAGTTGAACCCTAGTAAGAAGAGGGCAGTGTTTTTCCTTGGAAACAAAGAGTTTTAAGAACATTGTCTATTATAATTGCTTTGCTGTCCCAGGTAATAGAGATTTCAGACTTTCATGGAAATCATTGACATAATATTATGTATCATCTTTACTTCTTAATAAGTCACTTGTCTTTGCATGTGATTACCTACTTATATTTCTTTAAAAAGGTCTACAATCCAAAAGACAAGGGCTACTAGCTTTTTAATATCTTTTAGGTGCAAGAAAAGTCATACATAATTTTGCTGATTTGGATGAGCCCTCCAAGACCAGGGCTGTAAGTATGTGGCTCCACTGTGAAAACGATGCCAATTAATTGAGCCACAGTATCTTGTATTTTGGATGCTGACTCATTCACAACCTCTGATAAACAGTCATCCAAGCCTGAACCAGGATCACCAAGGAGAACACGGAGCTGATACGGTATAGGTGACCTGACTCCTTGTATTGAAGGCAAAGCAATCGAACGAAAATGTTCTTAGCTCTGATTTCATTGGAATGAAACCTTAATTCTGATTACTTGCATGTTATTGTGTTAAATCTTAATTGATTCCATATAAGTCTGTATAAAAATATAGGAGCATGGTCATAAAATAAAATACAGTACATTTATAAAATTAAAATTATGAATTTTAAAATTTTTGAACAACATGTAATAATATAAAGAAGTGTTCATAGTATAAAATTAAATTACAAACCTAGAAACAAAATCATACATGTAGAGTAAGATCCCAGGTTTGCTAAAATGTACTTTAAAATTAATTTACTGTAAACTAAATATACAAAAATAGAAACTGTTTATGCAGTGAGAATAGGGAAAATTTTCTTTTGTTCTTTATATTTCAGTGTATATTGTAATTTATTTTAAAATGAACAGAAATTATTTTTGTAATCAGAAAAGAATTAAGTAAATGTTGTTTATGAGAAAAGAAAAAGAAAAAAAAAAAAGCTTTGCCATGGCAGCAGACATAACCAATTTAAGAATGTTTAATCATTCTAGGTAATTGTTTAAAGAACATTTGCTATAAATAAACTAGTTTACCATTAATCCTTCTAGAATTAAGGCCTTTATTATAATAAGGGTATGAATGTTGCTTAAAGTTAAAGACAGTGGCACAAAAGCAGGCCCTTGTTTTCATGGCTTGTGATTCATAATTAATCATTTTCTTGTTCAACATTAGTAAATACTCCCAAAATTACTAGTGTATTAAGAAATAAAATATACTGTTTGATTTTTGAAAAAGACAAAGTCCAAAACCTTGAGGCTACTTTTGTTTTATGAAAGTAGTGTATTGTATCTCATTGGTCTGCTCCAGATACACTGGAATAGAGCCAACATAATAGTATTAATAAAGAATAAGTAGTGAGCAAAATAATTTCATTATCACTTGTTGGCTTCTTCCATCTAAACTACCATCAATCTTTATTCAAAGGGCACAAAAGCATCATTTAACGGGTCAGCAGTTAGCGTGACGGCTATGTCGCTGGACTCCCACGTAGTCGACCGCGGTTCGCGTCCCGGACCTGGTGGCTTAAAACTCACGCCGGGCGCGTGTGCGTGCGTGCCCAAGATCCCAAGAGGAGAATGGAGGAGAAGGGATTACGGCGTGGCTATCCCCCCCTGGGGGGTGATTTCTCGCTTTCTGTCTCTCTGTCTCTCTCTGTCTGTCTGGCGAGCACATGCGCCCTGTAGTGAAAACTCTCCAAAAAAAAAAAAAAAAAAAAAAAAAAAAGCATCATTTAACTAAAACTAGTGAATAACTACATACACATCTTCCTATAGAATACATAAAATTTGCCTTTTGTGATTTTTTTAAATTGTTGTTTTGTATATTAGAGGTGAACAACCTTTTTTCTTTTAAAGTTTATTTCCAGAGAGAGAAAAGGAGAAAGGGAAAGAGTAATATAGAGAGATTGATAGATAGAAGTACATGCATCTCATAGGGTCATCACACCATGATCTCCCAGCCTTCCTCCGCCTGCAATCCTACATCCAGCCATTTATATTCAGACCTGAGTAACAGACCTGGGACACGAACCAGGAGCCTTTCCATGTGCCTCCAGCATTGCACAACAGTGCCACTACTGCCATCATAGCTGGACCAAAGACATTCACCTCTAGTCACCAAAGTTGTTGTAAATATATTTCTAGACTCTTGAGTACCATTTAATTTTGTTAATAATATATTGTTTGTGGAAATACATAATTTTTTAATAGAACCGTATCTGTAGGCCTTTTTCTTTGTGAATTCTACTGATGTTGTCAGTTGATTTAGCAAACCCTGTGCCAGATACTCCTGTATGTGCTATGGATGTGACAGTGATCCCAAACTCCAACGTCCCTGTCATTATAGAGTTTACACTCTTATGAGGGAGACACACTGTAAACCTGAAAAGTAGATTCAAGTTTTGTAGCACCCGAAGCTTAAATAAGTTGGAGGCTGTCTTTAAGAAAAAGATCATAAAATAAGATATAGGTCTTGGCAAGGGCCATGGAAGTGATTGACTTTTGAGTATATGACATAGGAATGAATGCTATGGAGACAAATAAAATGGGGAAGAAGGATAAGACGTGCTAGAGCAGAGGCGAGAATTACAACTTCCCAAAGAATCCTCACCGAAATGATCAAATGTAAAGAAAAACCCAGAGGAGAGAAGGGAGTATGCCAAGGGGCTCTCTGGGGAAGGGCATGTCAGGAAAAGAAAAGAGAAGGTATAAAATCCTAATAGGGAAAGCATGTCTACTGTGTTCAAGAAATGGAAAGTGGGCTGTTAGGGAAGAAACAGGGGGAGCCCAGGGGAAGTAATATTACATGAGTCGCAGAGGTTCCAAAACAGGTGTGGAAGACAGGGAGGACCTTTCCGGAGTCTGCAGGTTATCTTGGCTTTCTTTCTCTGAGAGAGACAGGAAGTCATTTGAGATACAATAATTTGACTTATCCTTTCACTTAGGTTGACTAAATGAAATTAAGACTAGTCCAAAGGGAGAAAGAATGCAAATGGGGAGATGAATTAGGATATTACAACAATCTTGACACAAGTATATGGTACCTTTGACTAGTGTGCTGATGATGAGAAGTGTGATGTGTTTCTGAAAATGTTTTGAAGATAGAACAAGTAGGATTTACTGGTACATTGGATGTATATCGCAGAGAAAGACAAGCTTCAAAGGAGAGACTATGGATTTTGTTCTAAGTAAGTAAATAAAACATTTTACAATTGTAAAATAAATTCTTCAGAGAATAAAATTTTGGACATCAGATAACAGAGAAGCTCTGTTTTGGGTATATTGAATTTGAGATGCCCAGTGTGCCTATATACTAGTGAGATTGTTACACATGCAGTTAGAGTTCAGTAGAGAAGTACAGGTTGAATATGTACATTTGAACATCATCAACATACACAGAACTTGGGCTTTATAAAACACAATATCATATATGAATCACATAAATCACTGAATAAACCAAGGTAAGGAATAATGATAAAGAAGAAAAAACAATCTGTATTGAGCCCTTGGAGCATACTTTTAGATTAGAAAAATGTAGAAGAACCTGCAAGGGAGAATGAGATAGGCAGAATAATGGCTTTCTAAAGGTGTCCATATCCTAGTCTATCAAAATCTGTGATTATATTAGGTTGTCAGAAAAGTCATGACATATCTTTCTGTAATTTTCCATGCAAAAATGCATCCCGACTTTTTCAGCAACTCAATATTTTGGAGATATTGTCCTGGATTATCCAGGCGGACCTAATGCAATCATATTATTTTTAAGAAGGAGGGAGGAGGAACCAGCAGATGGCATGGTGGTTAAGGCGCTGGACAGTCCCACATGGCCAACTGCGGTTCGAATACTGGACCTGGTGGCTTGCTTTCTCACTTTCCCTCTCTCTCTCTCTGTGTATCTCTCTCTGGTCAAATTAAAATAAATGAATGAATAAATGAAATTTTAAAAAAAAAAAGGAGAGAGGAGGATTAAATAAGAGAAAGAGATGTGATAACAGAAGCAGAGGCTAGTCAGAGTGATGTGGTTGCTAAGAGGCCACAAGCCAAGGACTGTGACAGCCTCTAAAAGCTGCAAAAGGCAAGAAACAGATTCTTCCTTAGAGCTTCCAGGATATTAGCTCAGTGAAACGCATTTGGACTTTTGATCTCCTGAGCTATAAGACAGCATGTTTGTGCTTTTTAAAATCATTCAGTTGGTAGTAATTTGTTACAGCAGGAATAAGAAAAATATACAGAGACAGAGAAAGAAGTTAGCAAAGAAAATAGAAAAATAGGAGTGTCATTTATTGGCAGTCAAATGAAAAATTTCAAGAAAGGAGTGATCCACTATGTCAAATGCTGCCTCTATGTCCAGTAAGATAAAGAAATCCTAAAAAATGATTATCACACTCAGCATCATGGAAGTTATTGATGACCTTGGCAGGAGTAGATTTGGTAGATTGATTATGGAGATAGCCAAACTAGAACCGGAAGACAGAATGAATATAAAGAACTGGAGGAAAAAACACGATGAAGCAATGACGGCTACATGATTTCTGTTTTTCATTTTTTTTTTCCACAGAGAGATTTTTGCTATAGGGTACATGTGCTCACTGGAGACACAGAGACAGAGAGACAGAAAGCAAGAAATCACCCCCCCAGGGGGAATGGCCATGCCACAATCCCTTCTCCTCCATTGTCCTCTCAGGATTTTGGGTGCACACACACCTGGCCTGAGTTTTAAACTACGGAGGAATCTGGGATTTGAATTACAGCCGACCACTTGGGAGTCCAGCAACATAACCACTACACCATCTGCTGTTTCCATTGTTCACCTTTTTGAATAATAGTACCTTTTATCTCCATGCCTTGAAACAAAAAATAAAAAAACAACAAACAATCCCTATATATGCAAGGATGTGGATGTTTTTCAAAGAATTTATGCAGAGTGAAAAGGCAAACCTCAAAATCATATATATTCTATGATTCCACTTATATACCATTCCTTTTTTTTTGGAGAGGTCTTTAGCTATAGGGTGTGTGTGCTCGCCAGAAAGACAGAGAGAGGCAGAAGGTGAGAAATCACCACCCAGAGGAGATGATCACATCACAATCCCTTCTCATCCATTCTCCTCTCGGGATCTTGGGTATCCACACACGCCTAGTGTGAATTTAAGCCACCGGGTCCAAGACTTGAACTGCAGTCGACTACATGGGAGTCCAGCAACATAGTCATTACACCAACTGCTGGTCCCACTTACATATCCTTCTTAAAATGACAAAATAATAGAGATGGAGGAGAGATTAATGGTTTCCTAATTTATAGATTAGAGAGAGGGGTAGAGAAAGTGATGAGTGTTAACAGAAAAAATTCTTGTGATAGAAATATATTTATATCAGAATATGGTGGTAGTTACAGAATTCTACACATGTGATAAAAAGTATATACCTAAATATGCATATGCATTCATACACATATGAACATGCAAATACAGACAAAATTTGTGAAAACTGAATTAAGGTCAACAGTTTGTACCACTATCAATTCCTAGTTTTAATGTACTGTGATTATGCTACCATTGGGGGAAATTTTAAAGTTTCATGTGAATCTACAATTATCTCAAAATAAAATGTTAAAAAGTAGAATGGTAGAAATAAACCTAAAGTAAAATTGACTAAATTTGCAAGTTAAATGTCAAGAATTCTTAGAATGGATTAAAAAATAGCCCATCTGTATGTGGTTTATAAGAGATCTACTTAAAATATGAAGACACGAAAATGTGAATGTAAAGAAGTGGAAAATTATATAGGAGGGAAATATAAGTAAAAAACTTGAGATCAGTCGGTGCCAGGGTATTTAAGATGTCTGGATCCCACATGGCTTACTATGCGGTTTGAGTCCAGCAGCTTAAAAAACATGCTGGTGCATGTGTGCGTGTCCAAAATCCCAAGAGGAAAATGGAGGAGAAGAGATTGCAAGTGTAGTCATCGTCCCTGGGAGGTGATTTCTAACTTTTTCTCTTTTTTTCTGTCTTTCTCTCTTCAGTAAGTGCTTATGCCCTATGGCAAAACTAAAACACAAACAAAAACCTGATGTCACTACAACAATATAAAACAAGCACTCTAAAGCCAAAAGCATTCTGAAGGAAGACAGTTGAAGCAAAATAATGGAAAGGGCCATTCATCGGTATGTATCCAACAAGACTGGCTCCAAATATATGAAGTAAAACAGACTGATTTGTGATGTAAAGATCTAGTACACAATCATTATGACATATTTAAACATACTTTTTATTTGTTTTTGCTATAGGGCACTTGCACTCACTGGAGAAAGCCAGAAAGAGAGATATAAAGGGAAACTGAGAAATCAAACTCTGGGGGAAATGGCTATGCCACAATCCCTTCTCTATTCTCTTCTTGGGCTTTTGGGCATCTATGTGCATGTGCCTGACATGTTTTCAGGCTGCCAGGTCCAGACATTGAACTGCTCAGTTGGCTATGTGTGATCTATTCTCCTTAACCTCCATGCCACCTGCTGAACCTCAGTATACCTTATAATGTAATTTTCAGATCTATGATATAAATATTTTGTATGTATAAAAATTTTATATATCTATGTACATGTATACATTAAGTATATATCTGATCTGTACAAAGTAGTTACACATATTATGAATGTATTTAATACCACTGTGTGCACTTAAAATTCACGGTTGACACATATGTAAACCTATGTAAGAACTAAAGCATATTTTTAAAAATATATATGAAGGTATTAAGAAATGACAGCATATTTTAGCATAAAATAAGGCATGTATATAATGCTTCTACTGGACAATGAAATAAAACTTTAAATAAGGAAAACATAGCAAAAGGAATCTCCACGTATTTGGGAATTTAAAAAATAAGGTCTAAATAACTCATGAAACACTTCAAGAAGAAATAGTGATAAAAATTAGAAAATATTTATACCTCAATGATAATGCAAATACTCTAAGTCAAAATTTTGGGATTTAACTAAACCCATTATAAAGCAATAGTGACTTTAAATGCCTATATTAGAAAAGAAGAAAAAGAAAAACTAGAAATCAACTAGCAGAGTTTCTAATTTATGCAGGGAGAAAAGAATAATGAAGTTATCCAAAGAAAACAGAAAAGAAGTTAACTTAAGGGCAGAAAATTTTTAAATGGTAAATAGGGCCAGCTCTGCGGCCTTGTGAGTAAGGGAGCTGGATTCTACGTGGCCAACCATGGTTCAAATCTCAGCTTCGTGGGGCTTGAAAGACATGTGGGGTGTGCCTGAGTGCATGTGTCCCCAAACTGACAGGACAGAGAAATGGAAGAGAAGGGATACTGGTGTGGCCATGACCCATTGGAAGGGGGGGGGTGTCTTTTCTCCTTCCTACTCTATTTTTCTTTTGTTCTTTCTCTGATTAGTACATGCACCCTCTGACATTAAAAATAGAAAAGAGGGACCAGCAGTTAACGTAATGGCTATGTCGCTGGACTCCCACGTAGTTGACTGCTGTTCGCATCCCGGATCCGGTGGCTTAAAACTCATGCTGGATGCATGTGTGTGCGTGCCCAAGATCCCGAGAGGAGAATGGAGGAGAAGGGATTGCAGCGTGACCATTCCCCCCAGGGGGTGATTTCTCGCTTTCTGTCTCTCTGTCTCTGTCTGGCGAGTGCACGCGCCCTATAAAAAAAAACCTCTCCAAAAAAAAAAAACAAAACAAAACAAATAGTACAGTAAAAAATATACAAAATTAATACTTTTAAGTAAATTAATAACCAAGTCTTTGGAAGATTAATAAGGGAAGATTTACTGAAAATTAGATCACAGAATTATAACATTCTGACAATAATCTTGAAAATACTTTTTAGAAAATTACAACTCAAAGAATAAAGTAAAAAAGAAATAGAAAGTCTGACTAATCCTATTAAATGAAATTTACCCAGTCGTCAACAGTTTAAACATTAGAAGAAAACACAATAATAATGAAGCAGAACTAAAAATCACTGAGATAAGTAAAACCAACATATATCGTAAATATATAGAGAGGATAACTTTACCAAACAATCCAGCAGTAAATAGTCTTGATTTTATTCACACTGTTCTAAAGAAGAATCTAAGTAAGACAGTTCCTCAATTTTATATTTTGGTAAAGCTGTACTTTGACACGACCTGTCAAGAATAGTTGACAGAAGAAAATTTGAGATAATTGTTTTTTATAAACAAACACACTAAAAATCCTAATTAAAATTTTATCAAATGTAACAAAGAAAAATATGCATATATAAATTTTTCTTAAGAATGCAGTATAACAAAGTTAAAACATGTATTAGTGTAATTTATCACAATCAAAATTAGCAGTTTTTTTTTTTTTTTAAATTTGCCATAGGGTAAGTACACTCACCAGAGAGAGAGGGGTAGAGAGAAAGTGAGAAAACAGCCTCCTCTTCCTCCTCCCCCCTCCCCAGGGGGAATGGCCATGCCATAATCCTTTCTCTTCCATTCTCCTCTCAGGATTTTGGGCACACAGACAAACTTGCCTAGCATGATATTTTTTTTTTTTTTTTGAGAGGTTTTTTCGCTATAAGGCGCGTGCACTTGCCAGACAAACAGAGACAGAGACAGAAAGCGAGAAATCACCCCCCCAGGGGGATGGTCTCACACCGCAATCCCTTCTCCTCCATTCTCCTCTCAGGATCTTGGGCATGCACGCACATGTGCCTGGCATGAGTTTTAAGCCACCAGGTCCAGGACACAAACCACGGTCGACTACGTGGGAGTCCAGCGACATAGCCATTACGCTAACTGCTGGTTCCCCCTGGCATGATTTTTCAAGTCACTGGATTTGAAACTTGAACTGGGAGGTTAATCATGTGGGATTCAGCTGCTTTAACCACTACATTACCAGCTGGCCCAGCAGTTTTTATAGCATATAATTATCCTAATACATGCATTAAAGTAATTCAATAGACTCAAGACTAATTTATAATACAAACTCTTAGCAAATAAGAGTAAAGAGAATCTTCTTAATATGATAAAAATTTGGCCACCAAAAATCACATACTTGAAACAAGAAGGTTTATAATAAAATATGTAAAACACTGTCTTTAAGTCAGGAATAAGACCTCAATGCTTTCTTTTGTTCATCATCATACTGGAGTCTCTGCTAAATTAATAAGGTTTGCAAAAGAAATAATTGTGTAAGGTTTAGAAAGAAAGAAAACTGTTACCATTTGTCAAGATTATAATTATGCATAAGAAAGTTCAAGAGACAATACAGAGAATGATCAATAGTTTAAAAATCAAAGAAATTCATGTATACAAAGTGAACACAATTAAAAATTTATTTTGAGATTATAACAACCATGACAGCAACAAAAGTACAAGGAATAGACATAACATCGTAGAGGAAAGATTTTTTGTTTGTTTGTTTTAATTGCCAGAGGACACATGTGCACCCTGGAGAGAATGAAAGAAAGAGAGAAAGCCACCCCCAACTGGGTTCAGCCACACTGCAATCCTTTTTCCTCCGTCTCTTAATCTTAGGAGGATCCTGGAAACATGCGCACATGTGCCTGGTGTGTTATATAAACCACCAGGGGTTGACACCTGCCGATGGTGTAGTGATTACATCGCTAGACTCTCACATAGTAAAATGCAGTTCATGTTTTGGACCTGGTGACTAATGCTAACTCCAGACTCAAGCACATACATGTCTAAGATCCCAAGAGGAGAATGGAGGCGAATGGATCACTCTCCTTGGGGGGTGATTTCTCACTTTCTGTCTCTTTGTCTCTCTGGCAAGCTCCTGCATTCTATAGAAAAAATCTCTCTTAAAAATACAAAAACTGCCAGGATTTGAACCATAGTCAGCCATGTGACATGTGGCTTCCTATGCATGACATTTAACCACTGTGCTGTAAGACCGGCAAGACTATAAAGTGAAAATTATACATTTTTATTAAAAATCACAATAGAAGACCCACTTGACTGGAGCAGTATATTAGTTATAAGTGACAATGCGTACTGTATATAAATATTTCTTATTATTTATGTATAATTTAAAACATCGAAACAGGCATTTATCACTTTGTGGATCATAATAAGCCAATCTGAAAAGGTATGTTAAATTATGAGGGTCTAGAATAAGGATAAGGCCCTTGAAAAAGAAAAATGGTAATGACCTAGTCATTGTGTAAAATGTCAAAGTGTACTCTAAAATTATGTTAAATAGAGTTTAATGTAAAAAATGGCGTCAAAATAATCATATCAAGTCATGTATATGAGGGGCTTCAAGAAGTTTGTGGGGGAACCAGCAGTTAGCATAATGGCTATGTGGCTGGACTCCCACGTAGTTGACCGTGGTTCGCGTCCTGGACCCGGTGGTTTAAAACCCACTCCGAGCGCGTGTGCGTGTGTGCCCAAGATCCCAAGAGGAGAATGGAGGAGAAGGGATTGCGGCATGGCCATCCCCCCTGGGGGGTGATTTCTCGCTTTCTGACTCTCTGTCTCTCTCTGTCTGGTGAGCGCACGCGCCCTATAGTGAAAAACCTCTCAAAAAAAAAAAAAAAAAAGAAAAAAAAAAAAGAAGTTTGTGGAAAAATGGCATTAAAGTATGAGTTTATTTTGGTGCAAAAAAATTTGAAATCCATGCATAGCTTTTCATAATAAGCATTTTCCGTGAATTGTTGGACTTCTTCTAAGTGGTTTCTTGGTACATGACAGCTGTAGGATTGCCAATTAGTGAACATTGGATGTCTATTCAGTAAATGGTTATAGGGTAGCTGGCTATCGATATGGAAATAAGTAATACCTAAAATATTCCTATTCTTTACCAGCAGAAACAAAGATTATTATTATTATTATTATTATTATTATTGTTTGGCCAGAGGATGTGTATACTCAGAGAGGATATACTCACAGAAGGAGAGATGAAGAGAGAAAGAGCGAGAGGGAGGGAGAAAGCACCACCCATTGGGACACGGTCACACCATAATTTCTCTATTTCTCTACCTGTCAGGACTTGGGGCATGCACACACATATATGTGTCCAGCTTGTTTTTCAAGCCACCATGGCCGGTATTTGAACCATGCAGTGGCCCTGTGGGATCAGCCGCCTTAACCATTCAGCCACAGAACCTGTGCTAAAATAAAGAAAATTAAAATAAAATAAAGGTACATTTTTGTGTACCTATATTGATTAAACAAATTACACTAAAAAGAATAAAAAAACATTTACATAGACAAGATAATTGTAATCCAAAAACTTATATCTGGAATATACAAAGAATTTCTATTAATCAATGAGAAAAAGACAAGTTAGCTGACTAAAAAGTTGGGCAAAGGTAAGGCAGTTCATAGAAGAGAACATAAATGGCAAATAGACTTTTGAAAGGATGTTAGACTTCATTAGGGTATACAAACTAAAACTACATTAAACTGTCTCACTTGCAAAAAATAATGTCTGATAAAATCAAGTGCTAGGAAACCAGATTGCCTGCACATTGCCTGTTGTAGAATAAACTGGTAGAGAAATCTGAACACACATTTTGATGAGTAGTTTGGAAAATTTGGCATGCATTTTAAAACTGCATGCATCTGAATTGCCGTAGTTTTTTGTTAAAGAAACTCCTGCATATGTGCCTGAGAAAACATTGAAAGGCATGCTAATTTTAGCACTGTTTATGGAGGCAAGTACATGAGAGAGCCAAATAGTTGAAAACAATCCGAGTATTTCATTGAATAACCAAGCTGTTGTTTATTCACAAATGATAACACTACTATGTCTACCTACCTCAACATGTATAATTCTTACAAATATAATGTTGATGGAAAAAAAAACAAATTACACTATGGCATTTAAAGCATAATAACATTTATGTAAAATTGTATACACAAAAATAACATTGCGTATTATAATAGATATATTCATATATAACAAAAGTATGGAAACAACCTGAGTGAAAATACAAACTGCAAGATAGTGTTTATGAACCGTGAAGAGGAAAAGAATGGGATTGCAACAGCACTTATTCGTAGTGTTTTTTGTTTAGTTTTGTTTTTTAATTATTTGATTTTATATATAATAATAATCATCAGTTTTTAAATTGCTGCAGGGTACATGTGCTCACCAGGAAAGACAAGACAGAGAGAGAAAGAGAGAGAGAAAGTAACCAGGTCTGGGACTCGAACCACAGTTGTCCATGTGGGAGTCAAGCATCTTAACCACCATACCACCTGCTGGCCCCTCATTCTTTTTTTTTTTTTTTTAGGTGTTTTTTTTTTAATTTTTATTTTTATTATCATCATAATCTTCTTTATATTACATTGGATTACATATAACTTTACAGTGTATTACATTGCTTTTTCAAAAGGGAGTGCCATGCATGTCAGTCAATACAGAGACATTAATCTACCTGCTTAAACATTCAATATCTTTTCTATGTTTTTCCCAATCATTATTATTATTATTCTAATTATTTTTTAAAACAGTCAATCACTATTTCTCATTTTGCTTGTAAAAAGACTTTGCTCATCATGAAATACTTCTCAGACCAATGCCAGAGTGTGCATGTATGCAAGAGGGGCAGAGCACACAAGAATAAACACCCCCCAGGCCCTGATCATGTTGTAATTGTTTTTCCTCCAATTCTTCATCCTGGCAGAATCCTGGGCACGTGTGTGGTTTTAAGCCAAAGAGGACAGGCCTAGAAATCTAGTTGACCATGTGGGATCCAACTTCCTCTGTGAAGTGCTTAACCATGCGCTTTGGTTTTGGTCTGGTTTATGTTTTTAACTAAAGAAAATCGAATCATATGTAGAAAAATATTAACATATCCTTAGCACCAATGGCATCTACAGATTTCCATCATTATTTTTTATTAAAACATTTTGTAATAAAAATTTAAAACAACAAAACATAAAATACTGTGAGTGCTTCAACTTCAGGTTCCATAAGATCACAGAACTACAGACGCATAGCAAACTATTCAGTTTCCATGAATGAGAGAATGCATTCCGATTTGGTGTCATTGGCACACTACTTTCAGGAGGAGGTAGTGCAATGAATCGGAACTAGATAAAGGTTTTGTTTTTATAGAAATACTAAAATTCTTACAAAAGAATGTTGTTTACTTCCCTGCTACTCCAAAGGAGACACATGTATCTGAAATCACATATTGTCTGTGAAAATATGATATTGAGCATACACCTGCCATTCACATGTAAGTTTTCATTAATGGTACACATACAAAAAGTGACATAGCTATACCTGACAATAAAGACAGTTTAATAAACCTGACAAATAGTGCTGTAAGTTATAGTATAAAATTTCTGTCATTTAACATGTTACGAAGGCATGATGACCAATTGTAATCAATACTTCTCATATTACATTCTATTTGAGTTTAGTCATATGAGATTGGCTCTTACCTCTTCTGAGTCATTCTGTTTTACTGTCTCGTGTTCCTTCAGCAGTGATTATTCCAATCTGTCATTGTGTTACAGAAACACACACGCACACACGCACGTCCCAGCTCACCGCAATGCCCTAAATTTCCTTTAGTATTACTAATTTTGTTTATTAGGTCATATAAGGTCTAATTTAGTTGAATTTATGATTTAATATAAATAGTGAGGCTGAAGATAAAATATGAATAATGACTTGACCATTACATTACTCCATTAAAATGGAAAGCTCTATAAACAGCTTCATCTAGGCTTCATCTTCTCACCGTTAATCAACATTGGAGATGGAGAGTTCTTAGATTATTGTTTTTTAAATTGATACTTGCTCAGTTTTGTAGTTGCCACGTCTTGGAAATCCATAAAGCCAAAATATTTAAAGTACAAGACTACGTGGCATAGAATTTCTATGAAGCAGACTGATTTCTACGTATTTTTATTTTTTAATAATGACTACTACGAAATACAGATTTAGTGTTTGTGCTAATTTAATGGTGCTAAATTAGTTAATTTCAGAAAGCTGCTGGACCCCACATGGCCAAATCAGTGGTTTGAGTCCCAGGTCCCAGTCCTTAGGTCCTGGAGCATCATGTATAGAAAACCCAGTGCTGCAAGTGAAAGCTATTGTAAGTCCTCATTCTTCTATACAGTGCCATGGAGAGAACTAACAGAAAAAGAAACTAAATGATAATCATTTTATTTACACAATGTTTGTGTAGGTTTACTCTATACTGCAATCTTCAAAGTTATGTTTATTACTATAATTCTCTGAGAAACTCCACATCTGGTGTACATTTTATTTCCATCTTGGAACATTTTATGTTTAGTTGGTGTGCACAATTGAGGTAAGCCTGTATTGTTTTATGAGATTGAAAAAAAAAAAAAACCCTCTACTTGAGCATATGTGTAGAACTGAACAATTCAAATTAGTTCTCTTACCATCTGACTTAGCTGAGTCAAAATTATAACATCCTGGATTTAAAGATATTGTCAAGGTATGTTTGTATTTGTATTACTACCACAGGAAATACTCTAAGAAATCAGTCTAAATAAATGTGCTGTAAATTCTTATTTTCACACACATTTTTGCCTTTCCAATTGATTAACAATCATAGGAATATTGCTCAGTTTTGCAGAATTTGAAGGTATGTCAAGCAGCAAATTACTAAGGTTAATAAAAACTAAAATTCATTTTTCTATAACACCAAGAAAAAAGATTCATTCTTACTTACTTGGAAATGTATTTGTCTTAAAAAATTTTTAGACTCTATCCTATTAATAGTTAATTAGGTTTTAGATTTTAAGCAACAAATGACTCTTGTGTTGCTATCATGAAAGTTACAATATGGTCAGGGTGATCCGAAACAAGTACATGGAATGTTACAGAATAAAAGGCCAATGTAGATGAGATAACTGCAGTAATAATAAAGAATACTTCCATGGAGAATCTTAAAGGGAAAAATGTAAGAGGTCACAATAGGCTGGAGTGGTGAGGCAATTTACAGAGTTTTGAGTTGCAGAAGTTTATAGAGAAAGAAAGGTTTTGATCAAACTTCTAGGGAAAAAATGCATAAAATGAGACCAGAGAGAAAGGGAATAATTAATAAAGATTTAGCTCAAAAGAGACCAAAGAAAGATGGAGGAAAAAAGAAATTAAGAGGTAAAGTTAGACATTAACCTTAAGACAAAAGATGAGTTCTATTCACTAAGGAAGATGGGCAGAAGGAGAAGATGAGTAAAAGTCTGGAATATCTGGAACTTAAAAACAACAAAAATCGCATATTATACAGTGATCGTATTATATGAAATTGAAGATGTTAGACTATTTTCCCAACTATAAACTGCAAATCCACATGGTTTGAGGTACTTCATCAGCGTTCCTGCTCCCAGTCCTTCATATCTTGCTTTATTTTCCTCCACAGTTTGTTTTGATCATCATATTATGTTCTTGTTTTGTCTCTCCTAAGTGGAAAATTATTTCAGAAAGACAAGGATTATTCTAATTTCTTATTCAAAAACTGTTACACCTTAAACAGTGTCTGGTATTTAGAGCACATTCAATAAATATTTGTTGAATTAACGAACCAATAAGTTATCTACCTTTGTTTTCCTTCATTTCCTTAATACCTTTATTTCTAATTAAGGACAGATTTAAATGATAAAGAATAAGACATTACATGGCAAAATCAAGGATGATAAAAAGGATTGCTTCTTCTAAGAAGACCCCAGATGCAATAAAAAAGCATGAATGTAGAATGTAGAGTGGGCAAGATCTTTCTATCTCTAGAGTGATCTAGAGAGATGCTCTTTTTTTTTTTTGAGAGGTTTTTGCTATAGGGCACGTGCACTCGCCAGACAGAGAGAGACAGAGAGATGGAAAGCAAGAAATCACCCCCCAGGGGGAATGGCCATGCCGCAGTCCCTTTTCCTCCATTCTCCTCTCGGGATCTTGGGCAAGCACGCACAAGCGCCCGGCGTGAGTTTTAAGCCACCGAGTCCGGGTGTGAACCACGGTCAATTACATGAGAATCCAGCGACATAGCCATTATGCTAACTGCTGGTCCCCTGAGAGAGATGCTCTTTTATAAAATATTTTATTATAAAATACTCTTATAAAATCCCAGCTGTGAGCCAGCTGATCCAGTAGTTAAAGCTACTGGATCCCACATGGCCAACTTAGTGGTTTAAGTCCCAGACATGGTGGATTGAGAAACACACTGGGCACCTTTGTGTGCATGCCCAAAATCCCAAGAGGAGAATAGAGAAAAAGAGACTGTGATATGGTTATTCCCTTTGTGTGTGTGTGTGTGTGGGGGGGTGCGTTTATTTCTCACTTTCCTTCTCTGTCTCTGGTGAGCACATGTGCCCTAGGAAAAAGTCTGAAGAAAAAATTAAAAAAAAAAAAGAACAGAAGTTTGTGTAGTTTATGGTTTTGGAGGTCCAAGGCCAAGAGGTACATTTGGTGGATATCTTGTTGATAGGGACTCCCTGCATTCTTGATGTGTTATGGGCTACCACACGTTTTAAAAAAATAATAATAATAAAGTAAGAACACAGCATACGTGCTTGTATGTCCCATTTTTAAAAAATAAAGTTACTATGGAAGCCTCACCCTGATGATATCATCTAACCCCAATCACCTCCCAAAGGTCCTTCCTTTCAATATCATGATCAGATTAAGCCTCTTCCCTCTTAGTATAGTTACAATGGCCCAGCAAATTTCAACACATAAATTTCTGGGGGACAAATATTTCAAACCAAAGCAATGATTTTTGGAAGCACAAAATTCTGTTCAGAGAAGGGAAGATTTAAGTTTGATGACGTGAAGATGATGAGTAACTGAGAGTTGCGGGTTTGCCCTATAATCAGGGGGAGAAAACCAAGCATCTCTTTTGTTGTTGTTGTTATGAGAGCACATTGCCTAGCTATTCAGAAGCTAAACCTGAGTGAATTATCAGGTAACATTCTTTCCCCATCATCAAATATTCTCTTCTTCCTGATGAGCATAGTAACCCTGGTTTACACGCATTTCTTTTTGTATTCTACAATAGCAAACCTTTCTTACTCCATGAAGAGTATCCACATACATTATATTGCAGAGTAAAAAGAAAATTATATATATATATATATATATATATATATATATATATATATATATATGGTTTCTGCTATAGGGTGTATGCACTCACCAGAAAGACAGAGAGAGACAGAGAGACAGAAAGTGAGAAATCACTCCCCAGAAGGGATGACCACACCGTAATCTCTTCTCCTCCATTCTCTTCTTGGGATCTCAGGCACACACACACACACACACACACACACACACACACACACATGCCTGGCATGAATTTAAGCCACCGGGTCCAGAACTCAAACCTTAGTTGACTATGTGGGAGTCCAGTGACATAACCATTACACCATCTGCTGGTCCCTAGAAAATTATTTTTGAGATATACACACACTATACATTAAAAACTGCCTGGAGTCCACTATTACTGACTGATTAAGGAGAAAAAGAAGTTGCTTTTCTTTATATATTATAAGGATTTTAGTCTGACAAAGGCCTTAAATCATGACTACATTTTTTGTGAAAACAGATCCAAGAACATACAATCAAAAGATATGTTGATATAGTATTCGTTTTAGTAAATTGAAACATACCCATTTCCTTTAAATGTCCTGAGTCTCCTACCTGATTTGTTGGTATGTCATACAAACATTTAATCTTGTATCTTCTTGGTGAATTAAATAGCTTTTAATGTGATTTTTTTTTATATTATGAAGAAAAATATAATGTATAGATTATTTTTATCCTATTGGTTTAGAGCTAATTTGAAAAAACTGATTGACATATGTAAATAATTATACCAAGTAATCAGAAAAGTAACTTTAAAGGAGCCTGGTGTATTTTATCTTAATTTAGTAGATAATTACAGTATCTCAGCAATGCTAGTCTACAATTGCAACTACTTTACAAAGAGCAAGCAGTAGCATCAGCTAAAAATTCCAAAGCAAAATTATTACCCAATATTGAAAATAATAAAGAATTCGTATTTTTTTTACATATATATATATATATATATATATATAGAGAGAGAGAGAGAGAGAGAGAGAGAGAGAGAGTCAGTTTTATTTATTTATGTGACCATGGTACTTGCCTAAAGAAAACAATATTTTATTTTTCTTTCTGTCTCATGACATGACTTCCTTTTATAGACTAATTTTTTGAAACTCAGAGAGTTCTTTTACTATCATGAAATATTAGATCAACTTTTAAGTAACTTTGAAGTTTAAAATTTCTTGCAAAAATAATGACATCTTGCATTTCAAAAATGTATTTGTCTCTTTCATCCACATGTTTTGCCATATATTAGTTCATTTTGCTATCAAAAATATTGATTTTTCTCAAAATGTTGGATCTGGAATTTAAATATTTAAAAAAGGTTTAAAGGACTTTAAATCAATTTTTAAGTCATCACTAGTGTACTTTGTATCCTTTCCACTAGAGAAAGACACTAGTAGATATAAAAATATGTTCTGTTTACAAGAAAATTTTGCAAGAATTGCTTTGTATGCATTTAAACTGCAAGTGGGATCTATAGTCACTAGAATTGTGTGAATAATTAGGGTTTCACAGGATGGGATGCCTTTCTTCAACCCTAAATGACAACGGTTTTGGATCAAACTCAAGAAGGAATGTAATTATATACACTGTCAGCAATATGAATTTTTGAGGTTTGAAGGATTTTTACATACTTTGAACCCTAGAGCACATGACCACTAAGAAACAATTGAAAGTATAATTTTCAAAATGAATAGCCAGTTTTAATCTTTGACATTTTTGTAGGCAAAAAATGATGTTTAACTATTGGGCCCAGCTGCTGTAGAGCACACACACATATGTGTGTGTGTGTGTGTGTGTGTGTGTGTGTGTGCATGTATAACAAAAGATAATATAGATATATGCATATGTATAAATATAGAAAACAAGTTAGATTTAATACTTTAAAGAAATAGTCTTTGGGGACCAGCAGGTGGCATAGTGGTTAAGGTGCTGGACACCCCCACATAGCTGACCACGGTTCAAGTCCTGGACCTGGTGGCTTGCTTTCTCACTTTCTCTCTCTCTCTCTCTCTCTCTCTCTCTCTCTCTGCCTGTCTCTCTCTGGCTAAATTAAAATAAATGAATGAATAAATAAAAATGAAATAAATTTAAAAACAGAAATAGTCTTTCAGTAAATCTTTATGATACTATTTACTTTGTAACATTATGATTAAATATTAGAATATATAACATTGAATACCATAGCAATTGACCCTTTACATATAACATTTTTATGTAATTGTATTCACTTGAGAGTCTCAGGAGTACTAGGGGTTTTCTGTCCCATAAAATGCAGATGATAGATAGACAGGTGAATAGACGGATAGGTAGGTAGACAGAGAATTAACAAATTTAGCTTATCATTTTAGGGGTGCCATGGGCATCTGAGTCTTCAAGTCTCCTCTCAGGATTTTGGGCATGCACATATACATGCCCGGCATGAGTTTTAAGTCACCAGTTCTGAGACTTGAACCACGGTCAACTACATGAGAGTCCAGCGACATAACTATCATGCCTCCTACTGGTCCCAGGTATTCATTTATCTCACATGATTGCCTATGACCCTTACTTCATATTTTTGAATATATTGATCACTCACTTAGACACTGAGTATAGAGAACTCAACTAAAAGTACTTAAATATCTCAATGTGAGACCCATAATTAATCTACCGAACATTTTATAATTTTATAATTAACCTGAACTTATTTAAATCTAAATTCTCACCTTTTCTTACATATTTATGTAGAAGTTAACACTGTTATAGATTATAACGAGAAACAGTAAGAATCCTAACACAATTAGATACATTCTACATAGCTTAGATGTTTTTTCTTGATGTTATTAACTTAAACTAGGTAATTCTACTTCTACTTTATTTTGTATCAGACCTCAAGCATTGTACTAGATGTTTGTTTCTTGATGTTATTAACTTAAACTAGGTAATTCTACTTCTACTTTATTTTGTATCAGACCTCAAGCATTGTACTAGATTTTTTCTGCTGAGCTTACTGTTACTTTGGCTTTCTGGCTGAATATGTCAGAGGTAAGCATGAGACATGTCGTGTGTCAAAGTGTTTAAACTAATTAATGATTATCTTCAAACTAAGCTTATAAACAGTGGCTGTTCTGATGAGAAAGTACAGAAATCTACCTGTATCTAATCTCTGTCCTCTTAAAATTGCTGCTGCACAAAAAAAGATAAAGAAGATAACAGGTTGTTGTAAAGTCGTGGTGTATTTTTTCTTTGTTTTCATTTGTTTATGATATACTGTTCTTTGTTTGGTAACCTGTTGCCATCTTTCAGAGAGTTTCATAATTCCTTATTCATAGAAGGACCTGTCTTTATTGTTGAAAAACTGAACAAGGTGCTGAATTTACAGCCTCATCTGAACTGAATGTTATACCATCCAAAGAGTTTTGAAGAGAGCAGAACAAGTGAAAGTCTGACGGCACAGGGTCAGGCGAGTGGTGGGTGTGGCTACGCATCCCATCCAAGCTCTTATCATTTTTGACAGGTGATCAAACTTGTGTATGGTCTCCCCTTGTCATAATGGAATGCAACTTCTTTATGATCAACAAGCTCTGGACATTGCTGGATGACAGATTCATTCAAACTGTCCAATTGCTGACAGTACACATTCGAATTGATCATTTGGTTCCTTCATAGGAGCTCATAAAAACACATCTTTAAAATCTACCACATTGAGAGCATAACCTTCTTCTGATGAATGTCTGCTTTCTATGTCATTTAAGGTGAATCATCATGTCAGGACCAAGAATTTTGTGCACGATATTGTTGTAAATAAGCTACTTCTCACCACCAGTTATCAGTCACTTCAAGAAAGGATTGTTTTCCTTGTGTTTAATGAGCATATCACAGATGTTCATACATGCCATCAAATGAACTTCTTTGAGTTCATGAGAAACCCAAATATCAAGATTTTTTATGTATCCCAGCTGCATCGGCTGGTCATGAACATTTGAATGATGGATGTTCAATGTTTCTGGAGTCTCGTATGTCAAGTAACATAGGTTTGAACTCAATATTTGGTGCCTTTATTTTGTCATCGGCCTCTGTGGGCATCCCTGATCTAGGAGCATTGTTGAAATCAAAATCACCAGGAATACTGTGAACCACTGTTGGCGCTGACATTCTTGTAGAGCATTGTCACCATAAACTTTATGCAACTTTTCACACGTTCGACACTCATTATTCCCTTTATGGAAGTAAAACAGTAAAATATGGCAAAAATGCATAGTTTGATCTTCCCTCTTTAACTTGTAAACTCTCCCAAACTCAACCAAACTGCTTAACTTTGTTTGAATGAAGCTAGAACTCTCATCTGTCAAATGACAGAGCAATAACATAGATGTGAATTACTCTAGTACTTCCAAATATGAACTAGTGCCATCTGTTACAAAAACGCATCATGACTTTTCCAATGACCTAATAGCAATAGTTTTTTTCCCTTGGTTCTAGAGACCATGTTTCATCTGATTAAAAAATATGTTAGAGACATTCCTACTTCCCTTTTAAGGCTTCTAATCCCTCACTCTTTGCTTTAGATGAAAGTTCTGCTGAATGGACAATTAGCATAAGGTTGGAAGTTGTTCTCTAGCTTTCTGTTTCTGCCAAAGTATTGGGGAAGATGTGCTTTTTCTGTTCTTTCTGAAAGAAGCCAGCTATTTCTTTCAAACATCTAATATATTCCACATGGGTTGACTACAAAAAACTAAACAGTTACATACATAACACTATTGCTTTCTCTATGATCACTGAAGACACTTGGATTTACAGCCAGAAGACAATCACATTATATTGAGCGACACTTTTATAATTCATTTATTTCTCTCTCAAGCACTGCAGCTATAATAGCTGCTAGGAAGCTTTAAAAATATGCAAGAACATTTTAAACCTCCAGGAACACTCAGACTTCAAACTACTTTTTCTTCTTGTATAACTTCTTTAAATAATTAATTTTTTGCTTCTTTTTTAGTCTTCTGGTTTGGGAAATATTTAGGTAGCTGGAAATGGAAGGAAAAAGAACAGAGGAAGTTACTTATCATTTTTCAATTTCCATAAAATCAACAATCTCACTTTTGAGAGTGCTAGAGTGAATTTTTATGAAGGTCAATAGTACACTTGTGTGTTGTTGAAAATTGTCTTCTCTTGTCTGAAGCCATAGGACAGTATTCCAGAGAATGTGAACAATCTGAGGGCTTCCTAGAATTCTGGTTCCGTTACTACTGGTGGATTTTTTTTTTTTCCTTGCCAGGAGCATTTTTGAGAAATGGTTGTAAGTCAGCATCAAATGATTTGGAATGAGTCCGTTTTGTTGAACAGGGGGGTTTAATTAACTTTCAAGCTGCACAAATTAATCTGGACATGAGAGAAGGCCTGAAAATTGATTAAACTGTGAGCACCTTTTCAGAAAGTATTTGACCAGGAAATAAATTCTTTTCTTCAAGGTCAGTGATCCTACGAGTTGATGGGTGTTTAGATTAATACACCACTGAGTTTCAAGTTCCAATTATTGCTTGGTAGAAAACCCCCTGCACTCTCAATGCTGCTTGTCATCTCCCTGGTCTAGCTGTCACCTTTTTCTCTGGACCCACATTTTCTCAAAGAAAGCCTTTGTCCCACAGGTGTATATGTGCACGCATGTGCTGTGCATGTGTGTTTGTAGGGGTGGGGGGCATTGCAGTCAGTGCAACATTTCATTTTAATTCTTTATTCAAGATTGAATCATAATGTGCTATGATTTATAAACAAGATAGAAGGACCAGCCTAGTGGTTAAGTTGCTATATCCAACACAAGCAACCATGATTTGAACCCCAGCCTAGTGACCTAGTGACTTGAAAACATGCAAGCATGGGTATGTGTGCAAAAATTAGGATAGGACTGAGAAATGGAGGAGAAGGTATTGCATCATGACCATGCCCCATTGTAGAGTGCTTTTTTCCCATTCTCTCTGTTTCTCTGTCTCTGGCCAGAACCAATGGAAAACAAACAAACAAACAAACAAACCAAACCAAAAAAAAAAAAAAAAAAAAAGAAAAGAAAAGGATTTACTTTTACTTAGGTTAATTTTACCACCTTAAACAGTATTATAACCATTGGGGTCAGTAGTGATGTGGTGGTTGAGGCCCTGGACCCCACATGGATGATTGTGGTTAGAGCACCAGTCCTGGAGGTTTGAAAATTATGCTGTGTGCCTGTGTGTGTATGTGTGTGTGTGTGTATGACCAAAATCCTGAGAGAAAACTAGAGAAGGGATTGTTGCTAGCCATCTCCCCTGGGGGATTATTTCTCATTTTCTACCTCTCTGTGTCTCTCAGGCAAGTGCATGTACCCTTTTAAAAAAGTATCACCATCAAACAGAATGTATTTATCACATAGTTTTATAATGTCCCACTTGATTGCTTAATTTTCTGCAGTGTTTTTAAATATTCATTTTTTTCTTTTGAGACTAAACACACATAGCAACCCTCCCCTCCCCCTCCCTGCACATTCTGATTATTTGGAGACTCTCCTTAGGTTGTAATAATACTGCAAGCTTTAGAGTCGGGTATTACTGCAGGGGAATATTGAAATGATTAGAGAAATTTTGTTTGAGGCATAAGTGAAAATACTCACTGTTTATTCTAAGAAGACACAACAAAAAAGGAGTTTCATCATAGCTGTAAAAAGGAAATTTAAAACATTATTTGAGTTTGCTACCCTCATTTGAAAAATATAAATTGTGGTCCTCATATACTACGTTCTTTCATAGTTACATGAAGTGGCAATGGGATGATTTAAGATGTTCCTGATATTCCTTCATTCAATATCAACTATAATTCAGTGTACAATTATATGCAGTACCATTTGGTAACTAATTTTCCATGCCAAATTAGGCTTTGACAACCCTCTTCTTAATCTGCTACAATTATTCTTGCAGAATAATGTACATTTCTCCATTGTTTTTTCTTTTTCTATAATTTTTTTATTTTGAAGTACTATTAACTATTCCACATAATTTATAAGCAATATTTTAGATTTGAAAAATAAATTTGTTTCTTATTAGAGAATACAACATATTCTTCACCACCAAAAAAAAATTAAGAAGGAAAAAAATTAATGAATACCTAAAGTAGCAAGTCATACATCAGCAAAGCATTATTTTAAATACCTAGAGAAAGAGCCAGCATGGCATGGTGGTTAAGATAGCTAAATCCCACATGGCAGACAATGTGGTTGAGTTCCAGACTGGGGGATGGGAAGACACATCATTCAGGAGTGTATGTGCAAGTGTGCCAAAAATCCTAAAAGGAGAAATGGAAGAGAAAAGACTGTGGCACGCCCAGGCCCCATGGAGGTGCTTTCTCACCTCTCCCCCACCTCAATCAGATGAATGTACATGCCCTTTGATAAATTTTAAAAAACAAAAGCAGTGGCTGGTAGGCAGTATAGTAGTTAAGAGTGCTGAACTCTCATATGGTCAATCGTAGTTCAAGTCCTGGACCTGGTGGCTTGCTTTCTCGCTTTCTCTCTCTCTCTCTCTCACTCTGTCCCTCTCTGATCAAATAAAGTTAAATAAAATAAAGTTAAATAACATAATTATTTATTGAAAAAGAAAAAGAACAGGGAACCAGCAGTTAGCATAATGGCTATGTAGCTGAACTCACACGTAGACGACCACGGTTCGCGTTCTGGACCCGGTGGCTTAAAACTCACACCGGGTGCGTGTGCGTGCGTGCCTAAGATCCTGAGAGGAGAATGGAGGAGAAGGGATTGCGGCGTGACCATCCCCCTGGGAGGTGATTTCTCACTTTCTGTCTCTCTGTCTCTGTCTGTCTGGCGAGCGCACGCGCCCTATAGCAAAAACCTCGCCAAAAAAAAGGACATACCTAGAAAAGTAAGTCAAAGTTTGGTAAAGAATTTTTCATTAATGTTTTTTAAACAATGGATGAATATGATAGATTTGCTGCTGAGTGAAGCAAGCCAGGCTTTGAGGGAAAGACATTGTATGTCCCCACTTAATATATACTGAGTGTCCGCACTCTATGACTGAAACTAATTGACTAAAGGATATAGAAACACAGTTTATAGATGTAAATACCAGATAGTGTGTGTGAAAGAGGAGGGTCTGAGGAAGGACATTCAGAAGAAAAATAGGGAGGCAAAGCATTAATGGCACAAAGAAATGTAATATTATCTGTTGAAGATATTTTGTTGTTTTATCAACTGTACTAGGAAAATATATTCACCTGTTAAAATATCCATTTTGTAAGACAAATAATAATGTGATTGAACGTATAAAAGAAAATGAAATGAAAATAAGTAAAAGAAAAAATAAAAAGAATCTATTATGTCTCCCTACAACTTGAAACTTAACTTTAACTTTAAAGCATATTTCTTCCTTACATGAGCAACAGAGGCTGAGAGATCAGCATATCCAACAGGCTTCTCACACTTACCCCCCCTCAACTTCAGCCAGCCTGGGTTGTGAGCATAAATGAGCCCATTGTGTCAGGAGGTCTCTAGATGAGAACCCAGAACCTTCCCATGTGAATTGGCCTAACCATATGTCACATTTTACTGCTGTGCCACCATGCAACCCCAGAACTTGAGACTTTATAGACAACTTTTGTTTCAGAAATTAATATAATAAAATGAGCCTTACAAATAGAGAATCTTTGCTTACAAATACCACCTTATAATAATATGGCTGTATTATTTCACCATGCTCCGTGGTTTTCCTTGTAACTTTTTTTTTTTGGGGGGGGGGGAGAGGTTTTTGCTATAGGGCATGTGCACTTCCCAGAAAGTGAGAAATCACCCCCCAGAGGGGATGGTCATGCTGCAATCCCTTCCCCTCCATTCTCTTCTTGGGATCTTGGGCACACATGTACATATGCCCGGCATGAGTTTAAGCCACTGGATCCAGGACTTGAACCACGGTCGACTACATGGAAGTCTAGTGACATAGCCTTTATGCCAACTGCTGGCCCCTCCTTGTAACTTTTTAAAAGTAATTTTGCTTTTATTCCCACCCATGGATGCCTAGGGAAGAAAATCCCTCCACACACATCCCATCCATTATTAAGCCATAATGGCAGTCTCTTAAATATCTATAAAATCTTCCTACTTCAGGGAACTAGCAGTTAGCGTAATGGCTATGTCACTGGACTCCCACGTAGTCGACCACGGTTCGCGTCCCAGACTCGGTGACTTAAAACTCATGCCGGGCGCGTATGCATGCATGCCCAAGATCCTGAGAGGAGAATGGAGGAGAAGGGATTGCGGCGTGACCATCCCCTTGGGGGGTGATTTCTCGCTTTCTGTCTCTATGTCTCTCTCTGTCTGTCTGGCAAGCGCACGTGCCCTATAGCGAAAAAACCTCTCAAAAATAAAAAATCTTCCTACTTCCTACTTCTCTCCATCTTCACACCACCTCTCTTATTTCAACCAAAACATTTTTTTATCAGATCTACTGAAGTAAACTTGTAGCTGGCCACTCTTAATTCACTCTTTACCTTTTCCGATCTGTTTTCTAAAGGTAAAAACTAACTATGATATCCTTTTAAAAAACTTTTTGAAATTTACATTTGTTTTTGGGAAAATATTTATGACCTATAAAGTCCTACAGGATCTGGCCCCTCTTGGTTTTCTAGTTTTTCCCTCATTCTGCTTTGTGTTTTAACCTCTAGCCATCCTGGACTTTATCTCATACAATAGTAAGTCATTATCTGTTCATCTTCAGAAGTTATATCCTCTCTTCTTTCTGTATGGAACATTTTATAGTACTTTTCCTATTCTTAAAATCTTTGTCAAAAATCACATGAAAGTCCTCCTGTTCTTCGAAGACTATGGTAGATCTCATTAGAGTGCTATGTCATTTTCTTTCCAAGAATTCTGTAATTTTCCTTGACAACATTTACCCACAATTGGTAATTCTATGTACCTACCTACCTATCTGGGGTGATTGCTTAATTCATATTTTTCTCCTAATTTAGTTTATAAATTCCACAGAGTTCTTGAATGGTGTTAGCAAAAAACATAACACAAAATATATGGGCAATAAGTAATTATTGAGTGATGAGTGAGTGATTGAATGAATGAACATGATAAAATAAAAGGAGAAAGTGATCTATTAATTATGTTTTGAATATGTTGACTGAGAAATGTGCTAGTTCAAAGATTTTTAAAATACATAAATAGAAAACTGTTTATCTTTTGCTATCCATTTGTTGGCATTACCAAACTGTGAAAAGTACAGAAATAATTACGTTACATATGCACAATGACTAACAAGCCAGGAAAATGCCTTCCCTTTTTGATGATGTATATTAATAGAAAAGAAAATATAAATCCTTAGAGTATTTGAATATCCATAATTATGCTTCTGCATATTAGAAGTCCAATAAAAGAATCTTAAGGCACCCATAATATCCATAAGATGCAGAAAAGACATATGATAAAATTTATTATGATTTCCCTATTTTAAAAATAAGAAAATAAGAAAAGATAACTAATGGGTTTTCTAATATTAAAATTCTCTTCAAAAGAATCCTTATTTTCTCATATGGAGATAAATAAATGCTCTTTTTGTGTGTTTATTACTGAAAAATAAGCATTATACTGCACTTAATAGTAAATAATATGAGAAGTCTTCACGAAGTTCATGGAAAATACATTTCATGACAAAATGCATGGATTTCAATATATTTTTGCACCAAAATAAATTCATATTTACTTGTTATAACATGGCTAAATACCCTCTAGCTTTAGGTGCTAAGAAGGTTTGAAAAAAGTTTCTACAAGAGTGTGAATTCTGCTAAAATTGAAAGAAGAACAAATAGAAATTTATGGTGAATCCTGGATGGATGGATAGTGAAACCACTGTTGCTTTACAGAAAGTTTATGATGACATTGTCCCAAAGAAACCAGCAATTTACAATTGGACAATTTGTTTTTAAAAGGGACAAGGGAATTTTGAAGATGGCACCAGTAATGCAGTTCATTGACACCAGTTAAAGAGGAAAAAATTAATTTTCTTCATGCCCTAATTAAACAGTTCAACAATTGGTACCAGCAGTTGGCGTAATAGCTATGTTGCTGGACTCCCATGTAGTCGACTGCAGTTTGAGACCTGGACCCGGTGGCTTAAACTCAGGCCAGGCGAGTGCATGCACCCTATAGCAAAAACCTCTCCAAAAAAAAAAAAAAAAAATCCAACAATTAATGGCAGAAACCATAGACAACACCATAGACATTTCAGTTGGTTAAGCTTACACAATTCTGATTGAAAAATTAAAGTTGAGTAATCTTTCTGCTTGATAGGTGCCAAAGCTGTTGTGCCCAGGTCAGCTATGGAAATGAATAGTGCTTTCCGTGGGAATGTTAAACAAGGGGAATCACGACTCTGAAGTATTTCTTTGAAAAACTGTAACAGGAGATGGAACATGGGTTTACAGTGTGATCTTGAAGACTAAGCACAATCAAAACAATGGCTACCAAGAAGTGGAGGTGCTCCTGTCAAAGCAAATGTGGACCAGTGAAGAGCAGAGATCATGGCAACATGATTTTTGGATGCTCAAGTCTTTTGGCTTGTTGACTTTCTGGAGGGCTCAAAAATGATAATAACTGCTTATGATGAGGGTGTTTAAGAAAGCCAAACTACAGCATGAAAACACCCTGGAAAGCAGCAAGGAGTCCTTTTCTATCACACAAATGCTTCTACTCATTCCTCTCATAAAGCATGGGCAATTTTCCCAAAGGTTAGTTGGGAAATCATTAGGCATCTACCTCACAGTCCTGATTTGGCTGCTTCTGATTTCTTTTTGTTTCCTAATCTTAAGAAATCTTAAAAGGGCACAGTTTTCCCCAGTTAACGATGTAAAAAGACTACAATTGCCATGATCAAATTCTCAGGATCCGTATCTTCAGTGATGGACTGAATGGCTGGGATCATAGCTTACAAAAGAGTGTGGACTTTAGGGAGTTTATTTTGAGAAGTGAAGTCTATATTTTAATTTTTATGTTCTTATCCAGTGTACTTCTTTCTACTATGATCAAGGGAGAGATATTCCTCGAACAGGGACTTTATCCCATGATCCACCCCCAGTGTCAGCCGGCCCTACATGACAACTTCAAGGAGTTCTCTGGATGTGAACTTGGAATCCTTCTGCGTGTGTCAGCCTTACAGAGGTTGCATTACCACTGTGCCACTGTCTGGTACCCATTATTTTTATCTTTTAATTCTATTTTCTATGAACTATTTGAAGTTCTCTCTTATCAGCACATTCTTGGGAGTCAGGAAGAACATCAGGAAGCTGATTCTTGCCATTATCTTTGAACATTGTTTTGTGATTACCATTGAGAAGTGAGAGTAGATTAGGTGATAGAGAGATAGGGATTTTCCCTTTTAAATTGTTTGCTTTATTCCTTTTGATGGTGTTTAAATTTTTGCCACAAGTTTACTACTTTTTCAAAATGAAAACACTCTCTGGGATCAGCAGTTGGCGTAATGGCTATGTCGCTGGATTCCCACATAGTCAACTTCAGTTCAAGTCCTGAACCTGGTGGCTTAAACTCATACCGGGTGTGTGTGCGTGTGTGCCCAAGATCCTGAGGGGAGAATGGAGGAGAAGGGATTGTGGCATGGCCATCTCCCCCTGGGGTGTGATTTCTCACTTTCTGTCTCTCTCTCTCTCTGTCTTTCTGGCAAGCACACGCACCCTATAGCAAAAACCTCTCTCTCAAAAAAAAAAAAAAAAAAAAAAAAAAAAAAAAAAAAAAAAAAAAAAAAACTACACTTACATGACTTAGCTTACATTTATAAGAAGAATTGGGAGTCTAACCCACTTCTCAATTAAGTTGCCAAAATTCTTTTATTCTTGACTCTTGAGAGAAAAAATTGTAGATTTGGGGCTAAGCATCAGGCAGATGGAGAACCAAGCCAAGATGGAGATTTTAAAATGATGCAGACATGAATTTTGATTGATACAGTCTTGGAATTTAGCACCAGATAAAATAATTTTTAACATTCAGAAGTCAAAATAGTCCACCAAACTTTGAATCAAGAAGATGCATAATAAATACTATATATGAAACACAATTTATTTTGAATGACTTAATTTTATAAACTTTCTTAAAATATAGGCATTGTCAGGCTGGCTTATGGTGTGGTGGTTAAGGTGGCTAGATAACACATGGCCAGCTAGGTAGTTTGGGTCTCTAAACTGACAGCTTGAGGAACATGCCGGGCGCATGTATATGCATGCCCAAATTCTTGGGAAAAGGGGAAAATGCAAGAGAAGGAATTGTGGGATGGCTGTTCCCCTTGGGAGTTGCCTGCCTCCTCATTTTTTCTCTCTTTCTGTCTCTGGTGAGTGCATATGTCCTCTGGTGAAATAAATAAATAAACAAATAAATAGATAAAATTAAAATATTTAGGAAATGTCACCTTTAATGTTACATATCAAATTAAGATATAGAGAAATTTAGTAACTATCTGAAATTAAACCTCTAGAAACTGACAAGGCTGGGACTTGAACCTAGGTTAATCTGACTCTAAAGAGAGTACTCTTAACAATAGACTGGATATTTCCATTTGGATATTCCTCAAGGCAAACAATGGATCCGAAATTCAAGAAAATCTATCAGAATGATTTTGTCTTCATTTTTCCCACATGAAGACCATCATTATTTTGAATGCTTCATTCAAACTCAGATTTTTGTCATTAATATACATAGTCTATGGTAATCTTTTTCCTCTAAAACATTTCTCAGAACTTTTTGTTTATAGGTGTGTTTTTCAAACTCTGGACAATATTATTAAATTAATTAGTTTGGTAGATTGTGAGCAGTATATTATAATATAATAGTACAGAATAAGAAAAAACAAAATATCACCATTTATTAAAAGATATATATATTGAAATAAAGTCTCATAGAATATTCATTTTATATATATTGAGTCATCAGAAAAGTCATGTGTGTATATATATATATATATATACATATACATATATATATAAAATACACACATAATACATACATATTTATATATTTTATATATACATATTTGTATACTTAATATGGATTACAATGTAAAATATAATATTTACACTGAAAAATTTGAAAGCCACTGGTCTATAGAGAATCTTGGCTTTGGATTAAGTGCTGTTTTGTCTCCTAATTTTTATTTCAAGTATATTAGACTTGTGTCCTCAGTAAAACTCTATGCTTAAATCAGGGAAAACATGACACACTTTTCTAAGTTTTCTATTGCACTTAACGTGATGTTTGTCAGATAACAGGTTTAAATAATTATGAATTATGCCCTGAGGCGACAGGACAGCCCAGGAAGCAGTGAACACTGGCCAACTTGGTAGCTGAGCTCACATAAGCCTTCGGACTGGCCCCCAAAATTGCTGTGCCAAGACAAGGATACTAGAGGAATACCAATAACAAGACAAGTGTGTCAGATATGGATTACTTTAATATTGCTTTTATTCTCCTTAAAGTATTAGATGTTATTGTGGAACATAAGCACTACAGAGAAAAGTAGAAAGAGGGAAAAGATACCCAAATTCCTGAAATTTAAAGGTAACTACTATTTTCATTTATAGCACTTACAGCCTATTAACGTGTGCTATATTTTTGTCCCATCTTTCCCTGGGACATTGCTCTGATAGTTCCTAATGCTTGTGCTTCACCATACTATAGTGGTATTAGTTATAGAACAGCCCATTATTTCTCTCAGAGCTTATTTTAGCACTCTTTTATTGTCAAAGGTGTTAGATTGTTTCTAATTTGCAGTATTATAAATAATGAGTTAATAAACAGCTTTATGTAAAGCTTTTTCTGACTTATTTTCTTAGAGTCTCTGTAATGAAATAAATGAATCAAAAGTAACAAACATTTAAAAGCTTTTGACATATATTGCTAGATCTTGGGTCATTCATTGTGATCAAAGTTAAATGGTATGGCACGATGTTCTAGAAAAACCCTACTTAAAAAGCTTTTGTAGTTTTCATGTAGACTGATGACTTTCCTTTTCTCTTTTTTAACCTTTTTTTTTTCCATGAGTGAGAGAGACAGAGAGAAAGAGAGAGAAAGAGAAACAAAGAGAAAGAGAGAGAAAGAGGACACCCACAGCCACAGCAGAGTCTTTCCACTATGATCCAACCCCAGCCAAAACCAGCTCTGGATCATTGGTTCGCATGTACCTGGTGTGTTCAGGACGATCTCCAAATGGGAACCGCAAACTCTCCCATGTGGATCAGTGCTGTAGAGCACGAGCTTTATCACTGTGCCACAGCCCCGCCCCCAATAATGTATTATTTCGATTGGTAATATGCCTTTCCCTTTCGCTACCTGAAGCAGTATCTGTTGAATTTAATCTAAGAGTCTCTGTTGACCTGTGCTTGTGCTTCACCATGTGATAACAATTACAGCTTCTCTTACAAATGTTTGTAAAGTCAGCATTTTAACTGGCAATGAGATATGTACATTCATGTCTGCATTATATGTGACTTTCCAGATTTAGGGTATGATTAGGATGAAAGACTTACCTTTTGCACAAACAATGATAAAAGACTCTTTTTGTTTTTTACTTCTACTTTAAGTGAGGGACAGTGCTTTTCTACGTTTGCGAATAGTGCCCACTGTGTGAGTGAGTGGAATGGAGGATTAATAAGAGAAGTTTAAAGGCAAACTATTTTATTTGTTTTCCTGTTTATTAGAATAGAACTCTATTTTCATTCTATTTTTATAACAGTTTTTTTTTTTCTTCAGGCAGACAAATCTTTGTTGTCTAGAGGTAAAATTTCTATGATGTTCCAGTTATGCTAAAAGTTCAGGTAAAAGGAGAAGTATTTTTGATGATAAATTAGCCACTTTCTGTAGCCAAGCATTTGGTTACAACTACCAATTTTGCAACACATATTGATCTACCATTATAGTAATTAGGGAACACATATTTCACCAAGTTACATTAAGTTAATACAATTCTGCCATTTATTTTACTCCAGGATCTATTAAAGAAACAATAAAAAGAATCTACATGAGAGAGATTGTGGAAGTTAACCAATTCTACCTCTCCCTGTCGTCTGTATTGAATTTCAGGACATTTTCTGGGGCTCCTTCTCTACTGGTATCTCATTTTAGCCAAAGGTAGCATTGTGGACTGAATGTTTATATCCCATAAAACTCACATGTTTAAGCCCTAACCCCCAGTATAGCTTTATTCTCCATAAGAATTAATGAAGATTAAATGACATCATAAGGATGGATCCCTGATCTACTAGGATTACTATCTTTAGAAGAAGAGACATAAGAGAGCTCTTTTCTTCTCTCCCTCCTGTTTTTTCCCTCCTTTCTCATCCTTCCTTCTCTCTCTTATATATGTACCAAGGAGAGGTCATCTGAGGATATATGGAAAAAGCAAATCTATAACCCAGAAAGAGAAACCCACCAGAAACTGAATCAGTCAGAAAATTAATCCTCTAGACTCTAGAACTGTGAAAAAAAAAGTTTTCCATTTTTTTGGACCATCCAGTCTATGCTATTTTGTTCTGGCAGTTCAAGTTGACTAACATGAGCAGGCACTGGCCAAAGATTAGAGGGCAAAAGAATAAACCTGCTCTTCGCCTGCTGCTTCTGCCACCTCTATTTGTGAATGCATCTCCTTCATAAATCAAGTTCTTTCTAAGAAGCCCTTCACTCTGAGGTCCCAGTTTTGACCAAGAAATTTCCTCCATGGCTAGATGGATAGCACTGCCTTCCATAGTTCCTCCTGCCCTATTGTGATGGCTACATGTGGTTGTCACTTTCTGGTCACAGTACTCTTCTGTTTGTGTCTTTTGTTTTCTTTGTCTGTTTTTGTTTTGTTTTGTTTTTGCTATAACCCAAACACCTGAGACTTGGTAATTTACTAAGAACAGAAATTTATTTTTTCACAGTTCTGGAGGCCAAGAATGTCAAGATCAAGGTGCCAGTAGGTTTGGTTGTCTGGTGAGGGCTGAACTCTGCCTCCAAGATGGTGCCTTGTTGTTGTATTCTGCACAAGAGAGGAATGCTGTGTCCTCATATAGTGGAAGGCAGAAGGGTAAATGGGCCAGATGTTGCAGGAAGCTACTTTTATAAGGGCCTAAATCCCACTTATCAGGGGAGGAATGATCAGGACCTAATTATCTCTTAAAGTCTCTACCTCTTAATACCATCACATTGGCCATTTTATTTTTCATAGAGTGAGTGCACTCATTGGAGAAAGACAGAGAGAGGTAGTGAGAGGGGAAATAGAAAATCACGCCCCAGGCTTGATTTCCGACATCGTGAGCAAATTGCCCCTTTGCCACAGGAGGGGTTTAAAAGTCCAAGTGTCAATGCTGGAATGAGTCTCTGACCTCTTCCGGGGCTTTTTCGGCTTTTCTGGAGCTCGGAGCCACAGAGATCCCTTTTTTGGAGGGATGACTCGAGATGAAGATGAGGATGATGAGGAAGAAGAAGGAGCTACATGTGGCCATAGGAGCCCAAGGTTTGACGGTCCCCAGCCTCCGGAGGAATTTGGCTTCATCTTCAGCTTCAGCCCAGGAGGAGGGATGCGTTTCCACAACTTCGGCTTCGATGACTTAGTGCAGGATTTCAATAGCATCTTCAGCGAGATGAGGGCCTTGACCTTGCCGTCCCACTCTCCCGGTGTGTGGCTGTCCCTGCGGGAGAGCCCATGGTTTCTAGTGGGTTGGTGGGTGAGATAAGCAAGGAGTAATTGGTGGATGAGAAGTGTGAGAAAACTGATGAATGATTTCAGGGAGACTTAAAGAGCCTGAGTCCTTTCCCACTCAAGCATCCATATCTGCCCACCTTTCTGCAGAACTTCCAGGTGTTGAGTCAGAGACACCTGGTGAGAGACCTTGGGAGGGACAGACACTCCGGGACTCCATGGTTAAGTATCCAGATAGCCACCAGCCCAGGATCTTTGGGAGGTGGGGTCTTGGAGAGTGATGAAAGAACTGAACCCCCCAAACCAGCACCAGACTGGGGCTCCCAGAGACCTTTTCAGAGGGTGAGTACCCATCCTGGGCTTGAAGCGAGCCTGTGAGAGAATACTAAGAAAGTGCAAAGACTGGAATCTGATAAACTTGGGTTAGAATCGTAGGCCCTCCACTGAATGTATTTATATGTTCTATATTAAGCTTCTGACAAAATTTTCTTTGGAGAAAAAAAAAAAAAAAAAGAAAAAGAAAAGAAAATCACGCCCCAAGGGGAATGGCATGCAGCAATCCTTTCTCCTCCATTCTCCTCCTGGGATTTTGGATATACACGTACATGCACCCAGAGTGATTTTCAAGCCACTAGGTCCAGGGCTCGAACTGCAGTTGGCCATGTGGGAATTCAGCACTGAACCACAATGCCACCTGCTGGGCCCTAGATAGCATGTCTTCCAAGTAATAATTGTTGAGGGATCCATTTAATCTACTTTCATTAGACAAGTTGTCAATGCAAAATTTGTACTACTATCATTTTTTACTATAGACTTCCTCTTTTTTTTCTCGTAACTCAAAAGGGCAAAACTTCAAGCTAAAAGTTGTTTCTAGGGCCAAACTCATAACACAGCAGTTAAGCACTGTGCGTAGAAAGCCAGATATCATATGGTCAACCACAGTTCAAATCCCAGCCCTGACAACTTAAGAAACACACTACGCACAGTGCATGCATGCCCATAGTCCTGATGGAATGGAGGAAAATAATTGTAGCATGACCATGCCCTATTGGGGGTGCTTTCTCTCCTTTTGTCTCTGTTTCTGTCCTTTTGTCTCTGAATGAGCACGCACATTCTCTGGCAATTAAAAAAAAGTGTCTTTTAGTACATTTTAAATTGTTGCATTCACTTTAATTTCACTTATGTTCTCCTTTCTTTTCCTCTTCTTACTCAAAAAAATGTTTTTTCTTCTTTTTTTGGTATAAATATGTCAGATTGCATAAAAAAATGATTGAAGCAAAATGATCCACGATCAAGTTTAACATTAGGAGACAGAGAAATCACGAACTTAGACACTGATTTTTGTCACTGTGATTGCTTCCGTAAGATCTTTAATGGTCCTTTAGAAGTGTATTGACTGACGAATTGACGAGTTCTGATTCCTACAGATAATTCAGTCCTGTATCTATAGTTTTTCCCCCCTTTTCAGTATAACCTTTAAATTGTGTCCAGAAAATTCACTAGATGGAATTTGATTGCAGATGTCTATTGTGTTCTGATGAACTCATATCAGCTCGGTCTTCAAAAGCATTTTAAAATGGAGGGAAGTTGACCTCGTATTATAGCAGCACACATCAGACCATTGAAATGTCTCTCTTATGTAATAGTGGCCAGTCATAATTGACAGGAAGAAACTTTGACTTACTTCCTTTTGGAAACTTGTCCAAATATGTTCTTCATTTTTATTTTTTTCCCTCAGGACCTTAGGATTTTCCATAGCATATCTCAAGTGAGGACTGTAGAAAAACATGTTATAAATTTTAATTTTTTGATGTCTCACAAAAGAGGTTTTACTATAGATTTTGATCAGAAATACAATGTGTGTTTTGTATACAATTAATTGTCATACTTCAGGATATATCAAATAACCCAAGAAAATGTGATATGCTTTTTTTCTTAATTGCTATATATTTTTGGTCTTGTTGAACCACAAAATTATTGTGGAATTAAATAAATATTAATATACTAACAATTTAATTGAAACTATATGAATAATCTAATTTATAATCTCAAAAATATACTTTGTTCTAAAATTATTAGCATTCATTAGTAAATTTTGTGCTTTTTATACATTTAAAAATATTTTATTATTTATTGTTATTTTTTAGGTTTACTATAGGTCATGTGTGCGAGAGAGAGAGAGAGAGAGAAGGAAAGTGAGAAAGCAAGTTGCCAGGTCTGGGACTTGAACCACGGTTGGCCCTATGGGAATCCAGCACCTTAACCACCACACCACCTACTGGCACCATCTTTATACCTTTTTATACAAGCAAATGGGATTCTTTAATTACCTAATGTTAGAATTAGTAATATGTGGGTTTCAGTAGTCTCTTCCAATTCATATGTAGCATCATCATCTACTGTCACAAAAACCTATTTGGCTTAATTATCTATTAAAATTGATCTTCTCAAGCTTGGAAAGAAAGTACCAAATTACAAATACGTTCATCACCATTATCACCAGCAGATAATACTTATTGCTCACTCTCCAATATGTGATGCGGGACTGGAGTCAACAAAATTGCATTCGATTGCTCTGTCCTTTCCTATCAAGAGAACTTTGCCCGAGTGTTATGCAGTACAGAAGAAGAAAGAGTTGATATATTGGATCCTGATAATGGGTTCTGATGTGTTCCACCACAATCGGCATTTTACAAGTGTATTGTATGTTTTTCTTCTGAGCTAAAACTAAACTTGGGAGAGAATTTCATTTTCTATATTGTAAACTTGCTGTGCAAGAAATGTCCCCAGGCAGTGTCAAAATGACTGCTTGCTGATTTCCCTTCTCCCTGCAATTAGAGTTCTAGCCTCAGGTGACTGGGGAGGTGTAGACAGAGATGACTCAGTCTTGATTGACAGGCCCATGGAGCCAGCTGCATGGGGCAATTACTGGGACTACACAGAGGATTCCTTTACCACTAGGGCTGGTTTTAGAATCGGCTCTGAATTAAACAAATAGTTGGATTCTCCTTCACATATGTCAGATTCAAACTTGGAAAGGACCACAGCACAGCCTCCTAAACAGCCAGCGTTGCTTGTATAGTTTCTATAACAGACATTAGTTTAGTCTTTGGTTGACATGTTTTGAGAATTTTATAACTTAGGGTTTGCAGTTTCAGATCTTGATGCTCTTTTTGACTGCCTAAAGAGTTTCTCTCCAATTGAGACTATAAACTAAATAACAAAACGTATGGTGTGAGGACATGCACATTTTCCTGAAATCGATATGTAGTTTTTCTGATCAAATCCAAAATTGCCGAATAAAAAGCATGATCTTTCTGTGAAAGATTATAAGTACTAAAGAATATGAACTTAGCCTTAATAAGTTAAATACATAATTATTATACAGCAGTAAATAACTTCTAGTTGTCAATAGTTTCTTCCAATCTTATTAACTATTATCATTCAAACCTTAATAGAATTGGGCTCTTACCCTTAGCTTCCTTTTTAGCTCAGCCAGAATCTTACTTTAAATAATTTTTAGACTGGACTACAAATCTCTGAGACTGTCCATTTTCAGTCTGCTATAGAATTAACTTGGCAGCTGAGACCGGTTCCCTGAATTTCAGGCAATTATATCTAATTACTTACTGGAACGCTCTACTTAGATACTCCATGGACAACTGAATTTAATCTGTAAAATCCTACAACCATCATTTTCTCTATGAAAATGTTTTTACTCCAGCATTCCTCAGTTTAGTACTCATCTTCCAACATTATCTATTTGTCCAAAAAGAAAAATCTAGGAACTATTCTAGTCTTCCTCATTCCCCCGAATGTTCAATTTAATATACCCTCTGTCTCTCCATCTCCAATAACTTATTTCAGTCTTCAGCATGTCTTGACAGAAAAGTATGACATGATATATATATATATATATAAATGTATATATATACACACACAAGCATTATTTATAGCATTAAACAATATTAGTTATATAAATCATAAGTCTGTAAGCCATGCATACATAATATCTCATACTGTATAATATCATGCAGATATTAAAATACAATATGTACATATTTACATGTAAAGCTTTGCAGAAAGAGATGCATAGTATGATTCCATTTGTAATAAAATGAATATACATGGCCCAGCTGTGGTGGTACGCAGGTAGCTCCATTCTTGGGAGCCTGGAGGTCACAGGTAACACCGTGCTTGGTAGTCTGGAGGCCACATGCAGGACCCAGGTTCAGTTTCTGGGCCAACTTGAATATGCTGGGTATAATTTTATGTGCCTGTGACTCTGGCTGGTTAGGAAACTGGTGAAGAAGGATCGAGACTCACAAGACCCTGTGGACAACATCTGTCTCTTGTGTCTCTCCCTCTCATAAAGGGGGAGAAAAGGCATATATGCGTGTAGTTGAATCACCTGATCTTTTTCTTTTTTTTTAGAAGAATCCCAGGAGCCTTCAAAAGTTCATGGAAAATGTGTATTATGAAAAAAATTATCTGTGAGTTTCAAAATTCTTTTATACTGAAATAAACTGGTACTTTAATTCCATTTTACATAAACTTTTTGAAGTCCTCTCATATAACCTGAAAGTAATGAAGTGGTTATGTTGGGAAAAAGAATGAGATTTGATGAAGAAGAAAAATTTTTTGCATCTTTTGTTTAGTTTTAGGTAATATTTAATTTTTCCCCCTCACGTGCTATTCCTTAAAAAAACAGTTTTTAAGCTCCAATGAATTTATTAATATTATGATAACCTCTGAGGCTTAACAAATAGGGACAAAATTTAAATTTAATGAACATAACTACAGGAGTAAAACACTTCAAATGGGATGAGCAGGATAGGAGAGTGGTTGGGAAGTACTAATATCTTCTCAGAGATACTGAAATTGCATCTAAGTGCTGGTCCCTTCTCTAAAGTCCTCTAAATTGGGTCCTCTCTCGGCTTTGTAGAGCCTACATTTGAGCTATGCCTTAGAGATAAATGGAAAACATGTGTTGGAAGTGTTGAAATCTGTAGGTGCTGATAATGTGTGGCTGAGCATTGATAAAACTCTGGTTAAAGGAAGCTGAAAGGAGCGAGCGATGTTTCCTTGCAGCGGCTCTCTGGTGCTGGTGGAACCCATAATATCCATTTGTATGTATTGAAAACTTCAGAAGAACATAAAAAATACTTACCCACTTCCTCAGTTCTTAGCGATGAGCACTAATCTGTTGCTCTGTACTGTTCTATAGGCTTTATATATACTATGTTTTTAATCCTCATGACAATTTTAAAATTGATTATTGTAATATCCTTATTTTACAGCTGGGAAAAAAAAAAGTTTAGAGAGGTCAATAATTTGTCCTCAGAAAGCAAGTTTCAGAGCCAGTATTTAAAGCCAGGCTGCCTCACCCCAGAGCCCGAGTTCTTAACTATTGATGTGGGTAAAGAATGCCGAGCTGGGACCCAGCAGTTAGCGTAATGGCTATGTCGCTGGACTCCCACGTAGTCGACCGCAGTTCGCGTCTCGGACCCGGTGGCTTACAACTCACGCCGGGCGCGTGTGCGTGCGTGCCCAAGATCCCGAGAGGAGAATGGAGGAGAAGGGATTGCGGCGTGACCATCCCCCCTGGGGGGTGATTTCTTGCTTTCTGTCTCTATGTCTCTCTCTGTCTGGTGAGCACACGCGCCCTATAGCGAAAAACCTCTCCAAAAAAAAAAAAAAAAAAAAAAAAAAAAAAAAAAAAAAAGAATGCCGAGCTTACAAAAGTGCATGAATACAGGGTCCAGGCAGATAATATAAGTGAACCCAAAGGACCAGGTGCCAGGTGTCACACAGGAACTGGTGGGGGACTACATTGACTGGATTACTGTGAGCAGACCTGGTGGTGTCAGATCTTCTGATTTTGTAGGAGAAACCAGAACAGAATGGCCACTTCTGAATGTTCAGACTTACTGTCTTGCATTGGTTTGGTGCTGATTTCTTGAGTATTTTGACACAGGATGAGTGCCAGCAGGCTGTTTGCTTGGCATATACGAATTAGCCATGGCCTGGACATTTTCATACTGACTGATTCTGTGAGTTTAGACGTCCTGGTAAAATGAATGGGCAACTCACTTGTGTTTTGTGTGAAGACAATGTGAACAACCTTGATAAGGTATGTTGATAATGATTTAATCTCAGTCTCAGAATGTATAAATTACTGGGACCAGCAGATGGTGTAATGGATACATCAGTGGACTCCCACATAGACAACTATGGTTCAAGTCCTGGAACTGGTGGCTTAAACTCATGCCGGGCACATGTGCGTGAGTGCCCAAAATCCTGAGAGGAGAATGGAGGAGAAGGATTGTGGTATGGCCCTCCCCTTGTATGTGTGAGTGTGTATGTGTGTGAGTGTGTGTGATTTCTTGCTTTCTGTCTCTCTGTCTCTCCAGCAAGTGCATGTGCCATATAGCAAAAATCTCTCTTAAAAAAATAAAGTATAGGGAACCAGCAGTTAGCGTAATGGCTATGTTGCTGGACTCCCACGTAGTCGACCGTGGCTCGCGTCTCGGACCCGGTGGCTTACAACTCACGCCGGGCGCGTGTGCGTGCGTGCCCAAGATCCCGAGAGGAGAATGGAGGAGAAGGGATTGCGGCGTGACCATCCCCCCTGGGGGGTGATTTCTCGCTTTCTGTCTCTATGTCTCTCTCTGTCTGTCTGGCGAGCGCACGCGCCCTATAGCGAAAAACCTCTCCAAAAAAAAAATAAAAATAAAAAAATAAAAATAAAGTATAAAGTACTGATAAGTGTGCTTGGAAAATGCCAGCTATCTGCTGGACTAATAATAATTCAGGCAACAAACTAAGCTAATAAAACTTTTTGACTGGAGAAAAATCATCTAATCTCCTTTCTTTTCCCAGACATCTGAAATAGAGACTGCAAGGAGCAATATGTAAGGCTGCCGTTCAGATTGAAAATGAGACCTCATTTCTCACTCCCCTGAATCTTAAGAAAAGAGAAAGTTATGAAGCACTTACTCAACTAGACAACTTCACCTATATTATTCCATTTAACCCTTGCATTTACTCTATGAGTAGATACAATTTTCCACTTTTAAAATGATAAAAACAAAACTCTGAAGTGCAAATTAGGTTTTTGTTGTTGTTTCATCTTCAGTTTTTTTTTTTTTTTTTTTTTTTTTTTTGCTATAGGGAACGTAAGCTTGCCCGGGGTGGAGGGAGGAGCAGGGCAAAGAGGGAAAACAAGAAATCACCCCTTGGGAGGATTGCCAGAATCCCTTCTCCTCCATTTTCCTCTTGAGATTTTGAGCATGCTCATAGACAGGCCCAGCGTGATTCTCAAGCCACCAGGTCTGGGACTCAAACTACAAAGCTGGTCATGTGGGATCCAGCACCTCAGTCTCCACACCACCCCTGACCTAAGGAATTATGTATCATTTTTTAAAAATCACCAAGAAAGTGGAAACATTGGAATTCCAACCTACTTGTGTGTAATTCCAAACAACATCCCTGCCTGAATTTCAATTGTTCTTTTCCTGTCTGCATTTTCCTAACCCATTTAATTATCATTATTATTATTATTAATTATACTTTTGGATTTTTGCTTTAGGGCATGTGCAATCAGAGAGAGACAGAGACAGAGAGAAATGGAAAGTGAGAACTCAGTCCCCTGGGAGATGGCCATGGTGCAATCCTTTCTCCTCCATTCTTCTCTCAGGATTTTGGGCACTCACACATACATGCCTGGTGTGTTTTTCAAGCTCCCAAGTCCAGAATTGCAGAGTCAGCCATGTAGGAATTCATGCCTTAACCACCAAGCCACATACTGGCCCCTAATTTTTATTTTTGTTGCACAACTTTCCCCTTGGCATTTTCAGCTGCTGCTAGGTGAGTGTCATTGCCATCACCTGTATGTACACTCCATTCTCAATGACTCTGATCAAGTTAAAAAAAAAATAAAAACAAAAAACCTCCTGATCGCCAAATGTTCTGTACTCTTCCCCTCCTGTTGTGAAGACTAGAAACTCTGGAGTTATTTCTTGACATATCCATCTCTTCGCTTGTTCCATATCCAATCCATTGTAAAGCCCTGTTGAATTTGCTTCCTAAATACTGTTCATCAACAAATAGTTCTTTCTGTTTCAATGCCTACCACTCTAGGCAAAGCTACTATACACCCTTCCTTGTACTCCTGCAGTCATCTCCTTCTCCATGGTTTCTCTTGATCCCTCAAACCCATTCTCCGTGAAGGGACAGCAAATATCAGTGAAGTCAATCACCCTTATTGTAACCTTTTTTTTTTTTTTTTTTTTTTTTTAGAGAGAGATTCTTTGCTATAGGGCTCATGCACTCATGCACTCACCAGAGAGACAGAGAGAAACTGAGGAATCAACCCCTAAGGAGAGGGCCATGCTGCAACCCCTTCTCCGCTATTCTCCTCTTTGGGCATGCACACACACACACCCAGCATGAGTTTCAAGTCATGGGGTCCAGGACTTGAACCATGATTGGCCATGTGGGAATCCAGCACCTTAACTATACTCTTAATAGTTATTTATAACATAAAAAACTATGTAATATAACTTAATTTTTAATTACTTATATGGTACATCACAAAATTCAATTTGTTTTTCACTCAATGTTATATTTTTGGGATCATTCATATTGATAAATGCATATAGAGAGCAAATTCACTCATTTTAATTGTTATGTAATATTCCATTCAGTTTATTTATTGTTTCCTTATTATTACTCCTTAGGTAGTTTTTAAACAATATGGAGAAGATCATTATTATACTGACCTCTTTGTTTACACATGAAAGAATTTCTCTATATCTAAAAGTGGTTATAAACCTAGGAAATTATATTATTTAGGTATTAGTTATTCCTAAAATCTGAATCCATACCTATAAGTGGAATTATAGGAACATAGAGTACACCTTCTTTTACTTTATTATATATTGTGAAATTGCTCTCTAAAATAATCACAATGATTTATATCCCCCACAAGAAGCTTCTATGTCTTCAAATTCTTAACTCAGATTGCCAGTATTACCAATATGATGGGTATACATTGTTTTGTTGTCCTAATTTGCATTTCCCTATTTACTGTGCTTTATTGAGCAACTCTCTTTTGTCATTATTGTTTCTTTTTTCTTCCTCTTAGGTGAATTTTCTGTTCGAAGACTTTAACTGTGTAAAGTCATGTTATTTACCTTATAAAATCTTCAGGTGTTTTGAATATTCAACTTTTATTGTACAGATTGGAAACATCTTTTCCTAGATGATGATTTTCCTTTTACTTTGTATACTTTGTAAAATACAAATCTTCATTTTAATGTTGTAAATACATGTATTACAAAGAGGAAAACCCTTAGAGGAGAAACTTTAAGAAGTATTTAATTCAAGACTATTTTCTGAAACAAGCCAAAAGAAACTATAACAATAATGTTAAAAAAGCAGAAGTGGAAAAAATCAGCGATTACAAATGTATACATCATAAATAAGAATAAGAATAGCTTATTTCAAAGCCCTAATAAAATTGACAAACTGCTTGTACATCTGAGTAATGAAGAAGAAAAATGCAGGTGTTATTAGAAATATAGTGATAAGATAATGAAAGAAATAGAATTAACATATAATAAAAGAAAGATGCATGCAAATATTTTAAAAATTACAACATGTAGTGATAGCAAAGTTAATAAGAAAAGGGCACACTCCTGCCTATGGTAGGTGTGTAACTGGTAAAAACTTTAGAAGATTTTAGGGTGTGGTAGCGCCCGCCCTATGGCAAAAACCTATGGAGCCTGGAGGATTGTAGCATCGAGTCCATCTCACTCTCTCTCTCTGTCTCTCTTAGTGAGTGCACGATTTTTGGGAACCAGCAGTTAGCACAACGGCTATGTCGCTGGACTCCCATGTAGTCGACCGCGGTTCGCGTCCCAGACCCAGTGGCTTAAAACTCACTCCGGGCGTGTGTGCATGCATGCCCAAGATCCTCAGAGGAGAATGGAGGAGAAGAAATTGCGGCGTGACCATCCCCCCGGGGGGTGATTTCTTGCTTTCTGTCTCTATGTCTCTCTCTGTCTGTCTGGCAAGCGCACGCGCCCTATAGCAAAACCTCTCCAAAAAAAAAAAAAATAGGTTAAAACTTTAGAAGATTTTAAATCTGTATACTCTACTTTTAGATATTTGTACTGTAAAAACACTTGTGGAGATGCACATAGAAATATGTATAAAGACGTTCAGTGCAGCACTGTTTAGATAGCAAAATATTAGAAACAATCTGAGTGTCCATATGGTTAATGAGTTAAGGTACATCCAGATGTGAAAGTGAAGATAATCAACAATAACAAACAAGCACGCAAAACTGGTGCTCAGGAAATGGAATGGCTTAATCAGAATGGTCTTGGATTATAAACAATTGACCCAGAATACTGTTGTATACTGTCTTGATTTCAGTCATTGATACCTCATTTTAGGCAGCTGCTTTTAAGTTTGGGATTGATTTTTATGAATTACACTTGAATAATGCCCATAATACATTATTTAAAGGAAATAAAAGTAAGTTGCAGAATTCCGTCTATACATAGAACATGATTGTTTTGTGTGTGAAATAAAGAAACAAAACACCTAACTGTTTATATAGCAGAGGTAGAGTGTGCATGTTCTTTGAAATATTTTATACTATCTAATTCATAACTGATATTCGTGTCTTTGACTTTCATACACATTTTGACTCAACAATCATGTATCCTTTATTGTATTTTCTTATATGCATTAACTCTGCCTTTAATCAGCTGGTCTCTTTTCCTTTCTGCCTTGAAAAGGGTTGACACAGCAGAGAGAAGAAAAATAGCCAATTCTTAGAGTTTTGAATTTCAGAAGTTTAACATGCAGGAAGAAATGGAGATAATTCAGGAAATCGAGAAGAGCTCTGGAAGGAGATACGAAGTTAGAAAGTGCCACTCAGCCCACTTCCCCTACTGAGGAGAAAAAAAAAAAGAGAAAGGATAAACAGTAAGAATTTGATAGACTTCAGTTAGTGAGAAAGACTCAGAATCCCATCTTTGGCCATCCTGCAACAGAGCCAGACTAAGCCCATTATGGGGCAGTGACAATCACAGGTGGTTTTGAATACTGTCTAGTATGTGTAGGCTGATGGATCTAAGTCTGATTCACAGCCAAAACTTCTAGGAGGGTGTAGGAATGTTGGAAGGATTCCTGTACCTCCAAGACAAGATCATAATACTTTTCATGAGTCCAAAGATGGCATGCACTTAATAATGGGAGTCACTTGACTTATACTGGCTCTACAGGGAGGGGCCCATATGAATCAATAACCCAGGACCACATTTGATGAGTCATCTCAGTAGATGCCACCCTGGAAAGATAAGGGACAAGAACAAAAGGCCACTGCTCCTCCTGAAGTCTCAGTGCTTTGTGAGCTCCCAGTCATGGGCCCAAATCTGAAGAAAGAAGTGGCACGTGACTGGAAGGAGAACTTATCCAATAATATAAGAACTCTCTCTTACTATAAGCTGTCACTGTAGAAAAGTTAAATTACTTTTTTTTTTTTTTGCATATTTGAGTTTGTTGAGTTAAATTTGTTTCTGCCAACATCCAAATCTTTCTCATTTCACTTTCTCCAAATCCCAAATTCTTACCGTTACACACCCCTTAGAGAGAGATTTTAGGTAGTAGATAAAGATTTTCATTTTTTTAGAAGCTTTTTAGTTACATTAAACTTTTTTTAAACAGCAGCATGTAATTCCTCTGTAATTGAAAGTAAAATAATAGTAATAATAGCTGACATTTCCCGCATGCACATAAAAGAGTAGGTAAAATAAATCTCAACTTATTATTTGAAGATTGTTTCTCAGGTAAACATCTCTTCTGTAATTGAATGAAGCAATCATTCATATTTTATGCATTTCAATTTAATTGGCCAAATAAAATAGATGAAGTCTTTTAAAAAATATTGTTAAATGTTTTTATTGGACTTCTTCTCATACCTTGATTTTGTGGCAATTGAAGCCACTATTAACTCTGCTTAAGCCTTTAATGGCTGGGTGCAGTCTTTTAGAATTCTGTTCCTAAGACAGCAGGGCAAAATCAATGGCAGTTTCAGCTCTCTGGAAGACTGATGCAGCATTGCAATGCTTAGCAAAACCATGTGATCTTTTAATCAATCACTGAAATAAATCTCTGCAACTGGTGTCAGGAACTAAAGTCATTTCACACTCACCTTTCCCATTCTCTAGAATCAAAAGAAATGGAATCTAAATTAGACTTGCTGAGCCACACTACATAGCTTCTTTTCCCAAAAGGATTTAAAATTTGTCACTGTTCAAAAGACTTGTCTTGCAATGGAAAAATAGAAGTTGGCAGATTTGCTTATAAATACGAAAGTGATGGAGCATCCTGTATGGTCTTGGCTCATAACTAGGCTAAACAGAGATATTATCCCATGAAACCACATTTTGGGACATAAACATTAGTTGTATATTTTCATAGAATCCTGGAAAGATTTTCAGAAATCTTATGATTCACTCCCCTGCCTCATATAAGATTTAATGAATTATTTCTACACAAAAGATTCTCTTTCTGCCCTTACATATCCAAAAGAAAAGTGTTCCTCTAAAAATATTTTATAGCCTCACCCTGTAGGATAGTCTTTTACATAAAATCTGCTCAATTTAACCCTGGTAATGGAAAAGATGAGTGAAATAGTGAGTAAAGAATAATAAATAATTTAAAAACAACTTAACATTGCCATGTAGTGTTGTAGGAGTATTGCACAGTGAAGAACAATGTAATGATATCTTAGTAAGCCTATAAAGGTTTAATTAGCTGTCTCACTCAAAATCCAAGTGTGCATTAAAGAGTAGCCATAATCAGTGTTTCTCAATTTCAGGGCCAAAATAATTTCTTAAGTCATCTTTCTGATTCTATAATTGAACATGCAGCCTCTTTCTGAACATTTTGTTAGTTGCCTGGGAGGATGTTACTAGATTTGCAGGAAGCAGGAGAAATGTATGGTTGACTGATTAGATGTAGCTCCCAGGCTCCCACCAATACCCAAATAAGAGTCAGCTTAGTAATCTTGTAGAATATCTATATTCCTCCAAATTTATCCCTTTTCTGAAAGAAAAAAAATCTTATTAGTCAGCATGCCATAGCATAAGAAACCTAAGCTTGAAAGCATGCTAGGGTCTTCTAGCAGATAAGGGGAATGAGAAAGAAATGGAGAACTTCTGGGCAGAGCTGGGGAGCTACTACAAGTGTAATTTTGGCTCCAGATGACGAGAATTAGTGGCCATCCAATGTCTGGGTCCATGGAAGTATGGCTAGCTTAGCTTGAACATAATCCTGGCTACCATTAGTACTTCAGAGAATGTGCTGTAATTGTTGAAAAGATCATTGAAAAGATAGTACTAGTTCCAAAGCAGTTTTATATTCTATGAAGGGAGGTGGTAACATCACAATGCTATATTGCCCCCAGCAACAGTTAGTGATATATCTGAACAAAACTCCAATTCCCTGATCAAGAGAAGTGTTGGCAATAAATCAAACTTGGTCCAGTTCTGTGGCAGAAACCAGGACATATGGATAGACGAGACAAACAAGTGAACATCAGGGGGGAAGTCTCTGATTCTCTGCACAATAGGTTGTTCAGCATCACCTAGAGCACATCAGATACTATTATAAGATCATTTGGAGTTTACCAGATGGCATCTTGGAAGCTACTATTCAACTCTCTACTTTGGTCAGAATTGACTTAGAAATTGGAAAGATATATTTTTAGGTTGAGACTTCAGTGCTGATGATCAAGCAAAAGTGAAAAAAAAATTGTGAGCACTAATCATTTGTGTTAGCAACATGTCTAAAATCTTCCCGGTGTCAACACCGTGCCTCCACGTGACTAGGGAATATATGACATGGATAAACCCCAAGATTCCTTCTAGGAAGGATTTCTTTCTCTGATCAGATTTTAAGGCCATATCATCTTATTTTTAAGTCTAAGTTTGAAGATGATTCATTGTCACTTCAAAGATTTGCTGCTTTATGTTTTATAAATGGAAACTGGGTGAGATATATCCTTTGAAAGACATTCTTTAGGACTATGTTTAATCAAACTCTAGCACTCGGCATGATGGTGTTCTTGGCAGAATTTCAAAATAAAGGCCACTTTGAGGACAGGACATGAAATTATATTACAGCAAGGAGTATTTAAGCAAGCTACCGAAAATGACAATGCCTATTACAGTGACTTTGTAATACAGGACTATGAGGTCACATAATGTTGCAAAACTAGGTCAGGACATTTTTGATAATAAATATGTGTATGTGTAAGGGCAGTGTCACCTAGAAATAGATTACTCAGGTCTTATGATTCTCTGATTTTATTATTTTTATTATAAAATATAAAATGTATATTTAACAAGACATTTAAGCAATGCAAATGTATGCATTACCTTCATTGAAATATATGATTATAAATAGCAGGTGATATGTGGAGAGTATTATAAACTTTGCAAAAACTAGATATCAGAAGACCCATATCTAAAGCTCTGAAACCAGAGATTGGAAATAAGCAGCAAAATGGTACGATTTCTATGGAACTTATTTTGATTTAGGATGAATGAGTTGTCTCCTGCTCAGTGAAGCTTATTATTTCTTCTCTTTCCAATTTGATAAACAGAATCATTCAGCGTTCAGAAAGGTGGTCTTCATGTTTCCACATATCTGTGTCCACTAAGAATGCCTCTACCATTTGTAAAGAAGTCTAGCCTGAAACATTACTGTTGTTGGAAAAGAGAAATACTATTTTGTATTTTCCCTTAGGAAAAATGACTTTGTAAACAACACAGTATTGTGGAAGGGTATTTTGGGCACACACTACCAAAAACTCATATCCTTTAGATCAGGGTCTATGTTCTGCAGTTCTGTAGAGGTTCTGAAGCACAATGTTGTAATTATGAACTTAATTCTGTGTTTGTATTTAAGCCTTGAGACATAAAGTCATTACGTTTTCTTTCCTAGAAACAATGAAATGTTTCTTATATTTGATTATTTAGTGTGTAGAGACTACATCTAATGCCACATTAGGAAGAATGATTTATCCATTAACACCTCTTACCCACGTAGTGAGGAAACAAAATCTTGTTAAATCCATGAGAGTCTGTACCTCAGGGATCCTTTTGTTTTCGATAAATGGGTGCCCCTGAGCCAGTTTAATTTTCTTTTCGAGGAAGGGAGCTTAATATAGGGACTAGCCTTTGAACTTGGGAAAAGCCGAGAGGCTATGTCTGTACCTGCCTCAGTTAAATGATTTCAAAGTCATTTTGAGTGTAATTTGTGAACAAGCCAATTAGGAGTGGTTCATTTAGAAGTGAAATCAGAAACCTATGATATTTATGGCAAAGATGTAATAAAAGATTATTTTAGCACAGTGGGGGAGTTGTGAGAAAAGGTAGGCATATGAGTGAAAAGGGAAAACTGAGCTTTCTTATTTGTACTGCAGGTCTTGCTACTCCCATAACTGCCCAACTCCTATAAGTTGGGCAGGTTTTCCCCAAAGTTTCTAGCAAATTGCTGCTGACTGAGACCAGACAGCAGAGATCTCTGGTGGATGCCCATGCTTTATTGTCCAACATAAGAGTCTAAAATAATAAAATCATGAGATTGAAATGCACCTAGAGCCAGCTAGTGGCGTGGTGGTTAAGGCTGCTGAATCCCACACTGGCTTACCATGTGATTAGAGTCCTGGAATTAGAGGCTTAAAAAGCATGCCACAGTATGTGGATGCATGTCCCAAGTACTGAAAGGAGGGAGAAGTGAAGGAGAAGGAAATGTGCCGTAGCTATTAATCATGGTGGGGGTGGAGGAATGCTTTCTCACTTTCTTTCTCCCTCTGTCTCTCTAGCAATCATGAGTGTCCTCTAGCAAATTAAAAAAAAAAATCACCAAAGATCTAGTGTGACCATCCATCTAATTCTTGAATCTCCTTTGTAATATCTCTGCTGCATGGTCACTCAGTAACAAAATTTATTCTCTCCTAAGACAGGTCACTTCACATTTGCACAACTCTTTTAGAAAGAGCTTGCTTAAGACTTGAATTCTCTCATATGTACTGTCCTTTTCTTACTGTTTCCAGTTTTAGTATTTGAGTATGTGTTTAACAAACATAATCCTCCCTGTTTGTGGTAGTTCTTCAGATATCAGAGGACAGCTATCTTATTGTCTCCTCAACAGTAAATGCTGCTAGTTCTTTGACCATTTTTCATTCAACACAGTGTTAGAACCTTTACCAGTGTGGTTGCTTTCTTTAGAGTTTATGCGAGTTTGTTTACAACTTTTAAAAAATATAGCCTTGGGGGGACAGATGGTGGCACAATAGTAAAACATGGCACTCTTAGGGCTGACCCTCATGAGAGGATTTCAAGTTCAAGTCCAGAGACCTTCCAAGAATGCTGAGTGTACACATGCCCACAATCCACGGCTGGTGGCAGGTGGGAGTGAATCATCACCTGAGGATCCTATTGGGTGGTACGTATCTCTCTTATTCATGGAATGAACAAATAAATATCTCTCTCACTCAAAGAATAAATAAATGAATGAATAAATAAATAAATAAATTACATTTAGACCACATCCCATTCTAAGACTGGACTAATGACAACAACAACAAAAACCAGAGGCGAGCTGAACCCTTGCCTCACCCTTCTCAGAATGTGTGTTTCCATGAAAGCTGATTAAGTTCAGTATTTCAGCAAGCTCAATATTCTTTTTACTTGTCTACAGCCTCTTCTGGAATGAAATCTCTACATCTTTAATAGTTATCAAGTGTTGAGAAGCCACATGTTCCCCACTCTTTATTTATGCAGTGGTTCTAGACTCAAATACAGGAGCCTTATGTTTTTCTGGATTTAATTTTATTTTATTAAAATCATACCACTACACAAATCTTTTAGAGTCATTTGGTATCCAGATTTGGTCAATTAACATACCATCCCTCTGCACATCAGTTTTCTTATCAAGGAGAATGAAAGTACATCATAAGATTGTAGTGAAGACTGTGTCACCCAACACATGGAAAGTACTTAGAAAAGGGCAAATATAGGGGCCGGCAAGCGGCATGGTGGTTAAAGGCACTGGACTCCCACATGGCCGACCACGGTTCAAGTCTTGGACCTGGTAGCTTGCTTTCTCACTTCCTCTCTCTCTCTCTCTCTCTCTCTCTCTCTCTCTCTCTCTGATCAAACTGAAAAATAATAATGATATAATAATAAATAAAGTTAAAATAAAAATAATTCTTTAAAAAAAAAGAAAAGGGCAAATATAAAAGACGTGCTCAATAAGTAAATTATTATAACTTCATCATAAAGTCTAGTCTACAAAACTTATTTTAATTTAAAGTAAATTGTCAATATTATGCAAATAAGGGGATCAGCAGTTAGCATAATGGCTATGTCACTGAACTCCCATGTAGTCGACCACAGTTTGAGTCCTGGACCCAGTGGCTTAAACTCACGCCAGGTGAGTGTGCATGCGTGCCCAAAATCCCGAAAGGAGAATGGAGGAGAAGTGATTGTGGCGTGGCCATCCCCCCAGGAGGTGATTTCTCACTTCTATCTCTCTGTCTCTCTCTTTCTGGCGAGCATATACACCCTATAGCAAAAACCTCTAAATATATATATATATATATATATATATATATATATATATATATATATATGTGTGTGTGTGTGTGTGTGTGTATTATACAAATAAGGACTAACATTTGGAATACTGTAATATATCTTAGTCAGAATTATATTGCAGGCAGAGTTTGATGGAAAGTAGTTTGTGCAACATGATGTAAGTAAATACTAGAGATCTTGAAATTATGACTTGAAAGACAAAATATATATTTTTAAATTCCATACATTTCCAAGTAAGGGGGGGGGTGTATAATTGGACAAGTTGAGGCTCATTTTGAATTGCCTCTTTGAAATCCACATTCCCACCTCCTGGAGCCATCTGCTATAGGCAAACTAGATCTACCAAAATGATAAATTGCTTTGCATCTCCTCTCTGTGAAATCATTACTCAAAGCTGTAGGGGTGGATCCAAGTTGTTAATGACAAAGCTCCATGTGTGTGAGAAAACAGAAACTTTCTTTACTGCCATGCCTTCACCAGATGAATTACCAGGGTGGAAGAGTGGAAAAAACACTTGGTTTGTGATGCTTTCAGACCTAAATTTACATCTTAGCACAATAACATTACATTGCAGTGACCATGGAAAGTTTCTAGCCCCTCAGTCTCTCCATTTTCTCTCTATGGGAGTGGGGTAATAGTAACTTCTAGAATTGTAAGGACTTTGGAACAACATATGTAATGTATCAAGTATGATTAATACTAGTAGTTATTACTAATCACTCATAAATGAATAATGATGACAATAATCTACAAAATTCATCTGATGTCAACCAAATTTCCATGAACCGAATTTGAAAATCAATCATGTCAACAATCCAATCTCATTGGAGGACAATAGTGAGAAGCAAATATGTAAAATAGGACCGTATAATATTGTGATTCAGTGCTTTAGAATCAGCACAGAGTTCTTCTGATTAACACATAGGAACGCCCTCAGTTCATCCACACCTCACTCCCATCTTTCGACCCCTGGCGAAATCGCACAATGCGCGATTATAAAGACTTTTTCTTTATTCTACGTATTATTTTCTTCCCACTTATTCAATCCTCACTCCCTTTATCTACACCATCCCTGGCTGTCTAGATAGGTCTAGAATTACAATTCTGAAACATTCTAGCATTTTAAGACTCTCTAGAATCCTCCATTTCACTGAACCACCTGTGAAGAAGGAGATACATTTCTTTGGACACCTGAAGAGAACACTTTCTCTTGGAGTACATTACTAAACACAATTGAGGAGAGACTTTGGCTGTCTCCATTCCATATCAGAAAGGAAACACACTTGCTCCTATTCGAAGAAATGTTCTCGTAAAAGGTTTTTCAAAGGGAACACATCTCCCAATGGTTAGAAGTAGAAGAACCTCAGGCCTGAATAAAGCAGGAAATATGTCTCCATCAAAGGAACATAGTAACTCCCTTCCTTTTCTTGAAAAAATAGAGGACGTTACCAAAATGTCCGAGATAGAGTTTAGAACATTCATGTTGAACAAATACTATGAGCTGGAACAGAAAAGAGACAATGAACTACAGGAGATGAGAAAGTCCTTCAATGATATGAAGGAAGAAATGCTGAGGAAGAATAAGACGGAACTATTAGAGGTGAAATCTGAAATACAGGAAATCAAAAACTCTCTTGAAAGTATTAAAAGTTGATTAGACCATGCTGAAGGTCGAATCTCTGATGTAGAAGATAAAACTTCTGACCTAGAAAAAACCACCAAAAAGATAGAGAAAATAACAAAAAAAATGAAGATAACATACGAGAATTACTAGATTCCATTAGACGTCCTAACATCCGAATAATTGGTATCCCAGAAGATGAAGAAACTAATAAGAGCATGGAAAACCTATTCCATGAAATCTTGGAAGAAAATTTCCCAAGCATAGAGAGGCCCTCAAACATCCAGACCCAAGAAATACAAAAGACACCAAATAGAATCAACCCGAGAAGATCTTCCCCAAGGCATATTATAGCCAGACTGGCATAGACCACAGATAAAGATAAGATACTAAAACTGGCAAGAGAGAAACGACAAGTGACTTACAAAGGTCACCCCATCAGGCTAACACCGGACTTCTCAACGGAAACAATGCAAGCAAGGAAAGAATGGGAAGATGTATTGAAAGTGTTAAGAGAGAAACAAATTCAACCAAGATTATTGTATCCTACAAGATTATCCTTCGTATGGGAAAAAAAGATTAAAATCTTCTCAGACAAACAAAACCTGAAAGAATTTGCCAGCACCAGGCCAGCTGTCCATGAAACCCTGAAGAAAGTACTGTTCCAGGAGAACTAAAGAAGTAACAGCCAGAAACAAAAGAGTAAAAGGCTACTAAGACAATGACCAACTTAAACTTCGGGACAGATCCATTAACATCAATAATAACATTGAATGTTAATGGATTAAACTCTCCAATCAAGAGACACAGACTGGCTGAATGGGTTAAAAAACAAAAACCCTCTATCTGTTGCCTACAGGAAACCCACTTCATGGATAAAGATATACATAGACTGAAAGTGAAGGGATGGAAAAAGATTTTCCATGCAAATGGGAACCAAAAAAGAGCTGGAGTCGCAATACTAATCTCTGACAAAATAGGCTTTAAAACAAAAACTGTTCGAAGAGACAAAGAAGGGCACTATATTGTAGTAAAAGGATCAATCGATCAAGAAGATATAAGTCTTATTAATATCTATGCGCCTAACACAGGAGCACCCAAATATGTGAAGGAAAGACTGCTAGATCTTAAAAGGGAGATAGACTGCAACACACTAATTGTTGGAGACCCCAACACTGCACTATCCCCCCTGGATAGATCATCTAGACAAAAAATAGGTAAAGAGATAAAAGATCTAAATGATATCATAAATCAAATGGACTTACCAGATATCTATAGAACTTTCCATCCCAAAACCTCGAGATACTCTTTTTTCTCGCCGCCACATGGAACATTCTCAAAGATTGACCACATCATTGGGCACAAAGCAAGCCTCTACAAATTCAAAAGCATAGAAACTATACCCAGCATCTTCACTGACCATGATGGAATTAAACTTGAGTTTAATTTCAAGAGAAATCCTCAAAAATACTCAAATACATGGAAACTTAATAACCTACTCCTGAATGATTCCACAACGCCTGAAGAAATAAAGATTGAAATCAAAAGGTTCATGGAAGCCAATGACAATGAGGACACAAGTTTCCATAATCTTTGGGACACTGCTAAAGCAGTCATAAGAGGGAAGTTAATAGCAATTAGTGCACATAAGAGGAGCATGGAAAGAAGGCAAATGGATCACCTAACATCATGCCTCACAGAATTGGAAAAGCAACAGCAAAACAATCCAAAAAAACTCCAGGAGAAAGGAAATAATAAAGATATGAGCAGAAATAAATGAAATAGAAAATAAACGAACTATACAGAAAATAAATGAAAGTAAAAGCTGGTTCTTTGAAAAGATAAACAAAATTGATACACCACTAGCGAGACTTATTAAGAAGAAGAGAGAAAAGAACCAGGTGAATCAGATCTGCAATGAAGCAGGCAAAATAACAACAGACATAGTAGAAATAAAAAACATTATTAGAGGATACTATGAAAATCTGTATGCCAAGAAACAAGATAATTTGGATGAGATAGACAAATTCCTGAACATGTATAATCTACCTAGATTGAGTCAGGAGGATATAGAAAGTCTGAATAGGTCCATAACAAGCCAGGAGATCAAATCGGTTATAAATAACCTCCCAACAAAGAAAAGCCCTGGCCCTGATGGATTCACCTCTGAATTCTACAAAACTTTCAAAGAAGAGTTAACCCCCATTCTGCTCAAGTTATTTCTAAATATCCAAAAGGGTGAATCTCTCCCTAATTCATTCTACGAAGCCTCTATCACCCTTATCCTTAAAACAGATAAGGACAGGACAAGGAAGGAAAACTATAGACCAATATCCCTGATGAATATAGACGTGAAGATTCTCAACAAGGTACTAGCAAATCGTATACAACAACTTATAAAAAAGATTATACATCATGATCAGGTAGGCTTTATCCAAGGAATGCAAGGTTGGTTCAACATATGAAAAACCATAAATGTAATACACCATATTAATAGGAAGAAAGATAAAAACCATATGGTCATATCAATTGATGCAGAAAAAGCATTTGATAAGACACAACATCCCTTCATGATCAAGACTCTCAGCAAAATCGGCATAGAAGGGTCATTTCTCAACACAATAAAAGCTATCTATGAAAAACCCATAGCAAACATCATCCTCAATGGAAAAAAGCTGAAAGCTTTTCTACTAAAAAAGGGTACAAGACAAGGATGTCCACTTTCTCCACTCCTCTTCTATATAGTACTAGAAGTCTTGGCTATTGCAATCAGAAAAGAGGAAAAAATAAAAAGGCATCCAAATAGGAAAAGAAGAGGTGAAACTCTCTCTATTTGCAGGTGACATGACTGTATACATAGAAGACCCAATGGTTTCCATAAAAAAAAATTTCTGGAAGTAATACATGAATACAGTAACGTTGCAGGATACAAAATTAATATCCAGAAATCTATAGCATTTCTGTATACGAACAACAGGCAGACTGAGATAGAACTGAAAAAAGTTGTTCCATTTACCATAGCCACAAAAAGTATAAGATACTTAGGGATAAATCTAACTAAAGAAGTTAAAGACCTTCACAAGGAAAACTCTAAGAAGATAAAAAAAGAAATTGAAAATGACACAAAACAGTGGAAGGACATCCCATGTTCCTGGATTGGAAGAATTAATATAATCAAAATGGCAATTTTACCCAAATTAATCTACCTATTTAATGCAATTCCAATCAAAGTACCAGACACATTCTTCACAGATCTAGGAAACACAATCATAAAGTTTGTCTGGAATCATAAGAGACCCCGTATTGCCAAAGCAGTTCTGCACAAGAAGAGTGGAGTGGGTGGCATCTCACTCCCTGACCCAAAAATATACTACAAAGCTGTGGTAATCAAAACAGCATGGTACTGGCACAGGAACAGACAGATGGACCAATGGAACAGAATAGAGTCCCCAGAAATGAATGCTCAAACATACAGTCAACTGATTTTTGACAAGGGGTACCAGTCAATCCAGTGGGAAAAGGGAAACCTCTTCAGCAAATGGTGCTGGCAAAACTGGATCTCCACTTACCTCTCACCTCTGACAAAAATAAAGTCAAGGTGGATCAAAGATCTAAATCTAAGACCTCAAACTATAAAACTGCTCCTGGAAAACACCGGGGAAAATCTGGGAGACATTGGGGTAGGGAAAAACTTCTTAAATAAGACTCCCAATGCACATTCTATGATCCCTAAAATAGACAAGTGGGATTACATCAGACTAGGAAGTTTCTGCATGGGAAAAGACACAGTGATTAGTGTGAACAGACAGCCCTCAGAATGGGAAAATATTTTTGTAAACTATGCATCAGACAAGGGACTGATAACCAGAATTCGCAAGGAACTCAAGCAGCTGTTCCAGAAAAAGACAATCAATGCTATTAAAAGATGGGAAATGAGTTGAAAAAAACCACTCTCTAAAGATGACATATGAATAGCTAAAAGGCATATGAAAAAATGCCCAACATCCCTCATTGTAAGAGAAATGCAGATCAAAACAACAATGAGATATCACCTAACCCCAGTCAGAATGTCTAAGATTAAAAAAACAAAAAATGATAAGTGCTGGAGAGGGTGTGGTGAAAAGGGAACTCTCTTACACTGCTGGTGGGATTGTAAATTGGTCCAACCACTGTGGAGAACAATTTGGAGATTCCTCTAAAATCTACAAATAGAACTACCATATGATCCAGCAATCCCACTCCTTGGTATCTACCCGAAGGACAAAAGAATACTTAATCGAAAAAGTGCTTGCACATCGATGTTTATTGCGGCACTTTTCACGATTGCTAAGTCATGGAAACAACCTAAATGCCCATGAACTGATGAATGGTTAGAAAAACTGTGGCACATATACTCAATGGAATACTATTCATCCATAAAAAACAACAAAACTCTGGCTTTTGAAAGGAAGTGGATGAATATGGAAGACTTACTGCTGAGTGAAGCAAGCCATGCTATGAAGGAGAGGCATTGTATGTCCCCACTTAATATATACTAAGTGTCTGCACTCTAAAAAAAAAAAAATATAAATATATATATATATGAAACCATACTGCTTCTGTTGTTATAGAGTTATAAAATTACACAAAATTATAAGACATATTTTTAATATTATCTTTAAAATTCAGTATTTTGAAATTTTGAAAGTTGTTTGTAAACTGTCAAGAATTATGGAGTATGAGCTAAAATGTTTTGCTATGTAAAGTAAATGTTTGTGGAAAAATGTAAAAATAAATAAAGGAAAAAAATGGTAAAAAAAATACATGCTATAAAAAATGGATAGATGTCAAAAAACTTTTGCAACAAAATAAATCTATCTTAATTCTACGTTTACATGAAAAAAATTATAAATAAAATTAAAGTGAAATAAAAAAAAGAATCAGCACAGAGTAAAATTCTTTTAAAATAACTCTGCATTCACTTTCTAGTTGAAAATAGGATAGAAAAAAGTCAGATGAGCTTTTACAGTGGTCTAAAATTTTATGAAACAGGAGTATTAAAAGTTTGTTGGCCCAGCCTCAGTGGCATGCTATTAAGCTCCTCAGGCTGGGACTATGTGGGAGACATGAGTTTAATTCCTGGTACAACCTAGAGGTCTGGCAGGGTGATTGCAGCCTGTAATTCCAGCACCTTTGGAGGTTGAATAGGAGGATTGTAAGCTCGAGGTTAGTATGAGCAACATGGCAAGACTTTATCTAAAAAAAAAGACACGGTGGCACACACCTATCATCCAGCTAGAAGGCTGAGGCAGGAGGATTGTGACAGCGAAACCTTGTCTTCTAAAAAAAAAAGGTTCATAACTTAACTCAACCTTTATTAAGTGGCTGCTACATGCCAGGTAACACAAAGTCTAAGAAGGCAATACTCTTGCTGGTCATAAACTGCTTCATTGCTCTCTTTTCAGTGTCTAAGCACTCTTTCTGAATTCATGGAATCATAAATTGAAAATGTTTTTATCTTAAAATATCATTGAATCATGGAACACTATTCACATTTTCTTTCTTTCTCTACACAGCACATTAAGCATGAAATGAAACCCAACATCAAATAGCCAAGGTTCATCTTTTGTATAGCTTTTCTTTCTCTCAGTAGGCGAGGAAATCATTGTTTCCTTTATAAAATGGAAGTATGATGTTAGAATATTAAAATGCACTTATCCAATGCAAATTATTCAGTAAAATTTAATCACTATTATAATATTTGAGATATATAATTTCATATAAAGGTGCAGATTTACTTTAATTTGGAAGTAGATGTTTATTTTTGAAAAAAACTAAGGACTCCTTCAGCAAATTTGCCTTTAAGATATAGGGTAATGTCCAATTTTTTTTTTAGTATTTTATTTTAATTTATTTTATACAATCACTATACACACTTAGCTTGCAAAGTGAATTTACCCAATGTGAAATGTACTTCACTCCAGTCCAGTTGAAGATGCTATACATGTTATCAACAGGTAATAAACCACTTCTGTGTTCCACAAATGTCTCACCTCTTTTTTTCTCCCTGATTTCCCTCTCTGCACTCTCCTTTCTCCCTCTCCCTCTGCCTCCCACACTGTCTCCAGTGTTCATAGCTATTTTCAATGCTTTTATGTCCTCCAATCTTTCACTCTCTACCATAGAGTACAGAGTGTTGGTGTATGTTACAAGCCTGGCTTGCTTTACTCAGCAATAAATCTTCCATATTTGTCCACTCTCTATCAAATTACACAATCTTGTTGTTTTTTATGGCTGAACAATATTTCATGGAGTTTATGTACCACATTTTTTCAATCCATTCATCTGTTCGTGGACATTTGGGTTGGTTCCATGTCTTAGCAATTGTGAATAATGCTGCATTAAACAGAGATCTGCAAGCACTTTTCCAACTGAGCATTCTCCTGTCCTTTGGGCAGATACCCAGGAATGGAATTGCTGTATGATATGATAGTTTTATTTGTAGGTCTTTGAGGAACCTCCATCCTGTTCTCCACAGAGGCTGGACCAATTTACATTCCCACCAACAATGTAGAAGAGTTCCCCTTTCACCACAGTCCCACCAACACTTATCATTTTCTGTATTTTTAATTTTCAGTAGTCTGACTAGGGTTAGATGATATCTCATTATGGTTTTGATCTGCATCTCTATTATGATGAAGGATGTTGAGTATTTTTTCATATGCTTTTGGGCTGTTCATATGCCTTCCTTAAAGAATTACTTGTTCAGCTCATTTCCCCATCTTTTAACTGAGCTAATCATTTTTTGGGGAAAAGCCACTTGAGTTCCCTGTGTACTCTGGTTATTAGCCCCTTATCTGAGGCAGAGTTTACAAAAGTTTATTTATTTATTCCATGAATGAGGAAAAACTGAGAGAAAAAAAGCACTCCAAGAAGGTCCCAATGCCACAGCCCAACCTGAGCCTTCAGCTAGTCCAGATGATAGGCAGGTATGTCCCCAGCATACCCAGGGATCTGTAGACTTGACTTGCAACCGTCCTAAGTGGAATTGCCTTGAAGAGTATCTCATTTTACTGTTATGCCACTGTGTGAGCCCCAAATTTTTAGTATTATAATTTGGTTCTTGCTATTGCCTAAGTGAAACATCTGCTATTTTCCAGAGTTCACCAATTTAGTATACTTAAAAGTTTCTACTTAAAAACTTTTTAACTATTAGAGACTTGAAAGTAAAAAAAAAAATTAAAAAACTCTTTATTATTCATTGAGAAAAAAAAAACTTAGATATTTAATTTTTTTTAAAAGAAAATCCAAATAGTCTTGGAAACCTTTTCAAATAGACTAGAGTAGCACATGATTTACTATGTCATTGACCAAGGTTTTATAAACTACTGGGTAATGAATTTTGCCACAATAGTCAAATATTAAGACTAGACACCAAACACTGACTCAGGATTTTATAAATTGATATAAAGTAGTATAAAAAGCTGTCACTGAGCAAAAAGTGTATAAGGAAGCTGTTGGGGGACCAGCAGTTAGCGTAATGGCTATGTCGCTGGACTCCCACGTAGTCGACTGCGGTTCGAGTCCTGGACCCGGCGGCTTAAACTCAAGCTGGGCACGTGTGCGTGCGTGCCCAAGATCCCGAGAGGAGAATGGAGGAGAAGGGATTGCGGCGTGGCCGCAATCACCCCTGGGGAGTGATTTCCTGCTTTCTATCTCTCTGTCTCTCTCTGTCTGTCTGGCGAGCACACGCGCCCTATAGCAAAAACCTCTCCAAAAAAAAAAAAAAAAAAAAAAAGAAAAAGAAAAAGGAAGCTGTTGTGCATAAAGCAATCAATCAAGGATTAACCGCGAAGTAAATCACACATCTAAAGAATGACTTACATTATTATCTATTAAAAGTTGTCATTTTAAAGCTACCATTTCCTGAAAAAAGAAATCGTCAAAATGTGGAAGAACCATCATGCCAAGAAAAAGAGGATACATTGTCTAAAAAAGAGCATTCTCTTCTATTTGTACAAGTGTGCCTTGCAGGCTATTATGTATGTGGCAAATGCAGAGACCCTCCACTGAGAACATTGTGCTTCCAGCCCTCACTCAGACTCTCACAGCTGGAAGTCTGAAGAGGAGATGAGCTTACCTGTTGTGATAAGCCCTATGAGAAACAAGTTCCTAAACACCAGTCTTTATGGTTGACAATTTTCTTCTGTCAACCACACCATCAAGTCTCCCTATCCTCCCCAACACTTCTGAGTAAGAATCAAGAAGCCCCCTGGTGACAGTTGCAGAATAGGAGAAGATGCTTGCAAAGCAGCTCCTTGCAGTTAGTGAGGCAATTTCCTTAGTCAGATGTGCAGAACAGGCAAAGCAGCTGGAAACTCCAACAAATGAACAATGATAGTTCAATTTTGATGTGGATAAGAAAGCTAAGCTAACTCTGATTTATCAGGATGAATTTCGATGAAGGACAGTTTAGAAAAACAAAAACAAAAACAAAACTAGAGAGGATTCAAAAAAGGTAACAAAAATATTTTGTGTGTTACTGGGCAGCATTTCCAAACAAGATGGATCACTACAGAGACTTCACCAAAATGAGTTTGTCAAATCAACTTGGGTAATGTTATTTTATTACTCTCATGGAGAGTCATGATGTTCACAAGTCTTTCAGCAAATGAGTCTGTTTAATTTTGTCTATTAATTTACCATATTAAGATTTTTAACTATAAAATCATCTTCTATTAGAGACATTTTTATGCTTAGCTAGGTCTTAGGAGGACAAATTAGTTTATCCTCATGAATAGAGACTGTTTCAAATTCATATTACCAGGTACAAAGTGGTAGCAATGTCTGCTCACAATTCCAGGCAATTGTCCAGAGCACTTTGAGCTGTATTAGCTCAACACAGAGAACCCTTAAAGAAATTATAAAAAAAAACTTGCCCTCCTCAGTCTTTCTGAAAGAGTAAATAGCTTTAAAGGGGATACTATATTAAGAGTCAAGAGATGTAGGTTCTAGTACAAGCTCTACCACTGATAGCTGCCAGAAACTAAGGAAGTGACATAATTTTTCTAGGTTTTGGTTTCATTGAACTGGGTGACAACTGTAGGCCTCTTGTTTCTTCTGATAACAAAATCCCTTCTCCTGAAAGGACTCATGGCCTTGTGATTTGACTAGAAATGACTCTACTTCCCCTTATTCTCTCCCCCTTGTAAGGGTAACAGTGATCATTGGGACCAGCAGTTGGTGTAATGGCTATGTTGCTGGACTCCCATGTACTAGGACACAGTTCAAGTCCTGGACCCAGTGGCTTAAACTCACGCCAGGTGCATGTGTGTGCGTGCCCAAGATCCCAAGAGGAGAGTGGAAGAGAAGAGATTTCTGTGTGGTCATGCCCCCTGCGGGGTGATGTCTCGCTTTGCTTTCTGTCTCTCTGCCTCTCTCTGTCTTTCTGGTGAGTGCACGTGCCCTATAGCAAAAACTTCTAAAACAAACAAACAAACAAAACAGTGATCATCAATTGAGTACATTCCTTTTCCTACACCTCTCTCCAATGACAGAGGTTTGTTCAGCAATTGACACATAACCGAAATCAAACCAGAACTCTTCCCAGGAAAAGACAACCTCTTTCTGTTGGAATTATTAAGGTGGTAAAATATAAGTTTGTGCCTTGGGGAATCAGCATTTTTTTTTTCTTTTCTCAAATAAAAAGAGATTTTCTGAGCAATGGAGAGTCTGGATGACAGCAGATATAGCTTCTAGCATGTTTGATGCACCTGTCTTCTTGAACTTACAAGTCATGTAAGTCAGTACATTCAGTTTTCTTTATAAAATTAGCTTGAACTGATTTTATGCTGATCGCAATTTGGAGTATTAATTAGTGCAGTTCATTCTAGTTTGAACATTTGATTATTTTAGAGGATTTGTTATTACTTAAAATAAGGCCATATCATTTTCTTAGAAAGTTCATGTATGGAATGTAGGGGAGTATATTTTACACTTTATCATTTTTGTTAATCATTCAATCACTGGAAAATTTACCATGGGAGAAGTAAATAAAACACTTATTTCTGAGGCAAACTTGTAGAAAAATATATGTAATCTCAAGAAATTCTTTTTGGGGGCCAGCAGTTAGCGTAATGGCTATGTCGCTGGACTCCCATATAGTTGACCGCGGTTCGAGTCCCGGACCTGGTGGCTTAAACTCACGCTAGGCACGTGTGCATGCGTGCCTAAGATCCTGAGAGGAGAATGGAGGAGAAGGGATTGCGTGCGTGGCCATCCCCCCTGGGGGGTGATTTCTCGCTTTCTATCTCTCTGTTTCTGTCTGTCTGGTGAGCGTACGCGCTCTATAGCAAAAACATCTCAAAAAAAAAAGAAAAAGAAAAAGAAAAAGAAATTCTTTTGGAACATTTTCTTCAGGCCTTCCATGTTCAAGTTCATCTTGAGTTTGAATAGACAAAGTAGAACAAACTGTGTATACACCACTTGAAGATGTGGAGAAAAGTCAAACTGTTAAGTAGTTCATACTCCATATTATTTATGAGAACAGTACTTCATTTATAAAGGAAGAAGCTATGTTATGTGTGGCTCATATAGCTGGATCTATAAAACAACTGCAAATGAGTCAAACAGAAGACTGGATGGAATCAAAACACTCTCAGTTATATTTCCTGCTACTTGGCCAGCCCATGGCCTGGTGGTTAAGGCGACTAGATTCCACATTGCCATCTGCATGGCATGAGTTCCAAACCAGGTAACTTGAAAAACACACCTGGTGTGTGGACGTGCGTGCCCAAAATCCTGAAATGAGGCAGAGATAGAAGGGAAAGGATTGTGGCGTGACCATGTTCTAGCAGGGGCCTTTTCTCACTCTCTCCCTTAACCACCACCACCCCCATGTCTCTCTCCAGTGAGTGTACATGCCCTCTGGGAGGTGAAAAACACACACACACACACACACACACACACACACATAATACTTTGCATTCAACTTCCAAATTCTAAGTTAGTACCTTGTGCAGAGTCATAACTATAATGGATACTAAATAATAAATATTTATTGATGATAAAGATAAGATAGCCTGGCAAGGTTTCTTTGTCCTTTGGATATGAGAAAATTGTGCCAGCTAACAGGATGTTTACAATTAGTCCAAAATTCCACAGAAAAGAAAAGAGAAATGGAGAAGGAATTAACTATCTCTCACATTCTTCTCAAAATGCCTAGCCTTTCCACTCAGCGGTCTTTGATCCTTTTATTAAGTCCTCTCCACGTACAATTTCCTAACCACCATTCTGAGAATTCAGAATCTGCCTGTAAATTTCACGAGAATTTAGTTGATAGAGTCTTTTTGTTTTCATTGACCTTCTTTAAATTTATGGTCCTCTCATTTCTCTTAGCTTAGCTTTTAAAGATTTTCAAGCATGTATAATAAATTATCTTTGACTCTGGTGTCTCTTAGGGTTTTAGCTTCTTTTTTCTTCTTGGTTCTTAGATGAAGATTGAAGCATATATCTCAAGATATAGATGTATTGTAAGATTCCAGGAACTTCATATAAATTTTATTTACTGAACAGTTAGAGATGATTTACTTTCAGCATTTTCCATGTGTTGTTTTGCTGCAAACAAATAATGTAAAACAAAGAATTGGGAAATGTGTACTTGTGTATGCTGACTGTTAGTAGGACAATAAACATGTTTCATGGGTATACAGTATGGGAAACACTGAGTATGTGAATATGTGTGCATACACCTGACTTAATCAATACTATTTAAAATATGAACTACACGATCCTGCTCAATTTATAGGAAAATAAATAAAGCAAAAGAGACACTCTGGATCCCAGAGGGATTCTTTTCCCAAAGCAATCAGACATCTGTAGTCTTGGTCTGATAAAAATCAATGACTCTTTCAGGGCAGTATATCTTTAGATGTGGGTGAGGGAATGAGTGCGAGTGAGAAGGGCATTGGTGAGAGTAGAAATCAAACATGAAAAAAATACGTTAATGAGAAAAGCTATCCTTTTTTCTCTGTAACAAATTATGTGACATGTAGCATAATTACGTTTATGTATTTACGTTACTATGCGTTGCAGAAATAGTAAAGGGGAACAATTTATCATCTGACTCTTGTGGATAGATCACATGCCTGCGCTTGTGTGTGTGTGCGTGCCTTTGTTTGATGGTTCACATGGATGAAGACTGTCTCATTTTTTCCAGTAATAAGTAGTAATATACAATATATATATGGGTGCTTAATAATACTATGTGACTATTTGAGTTACGAGTTCATAAAATCTTACTATCTAATGGAAGCCAATTTAAAATGGGAGGTGGGGGTAGGGCAGAGTTTTGTTCTAGCACTATTACAGATGACCTTTTTTTCTATCGATCACTCTATGCCTGCATTTACTCACTCAAAATATTTGAGCAGGCAAGTCCTTGAGCATATTTAGGAAACTAAACTACCCATTATCTTTCTAAATGTACATGGTCAAATAAATGAAAATAACCCTTGTTAATTCTCATTTAGTATGTATTGTTATTTAGGTTAGAAACAAGCCAGGGTTTGCAAAGTGACTGAAGAGTATTTAAAAATGCATCGAATTATCTTTATGAGAGTTCTTGCAGAAGCTCCCTCTGAGGTATTTTTATTTTCTCAAATATAATAAAAATAACAAAATGAACAAAATAAATGTAAATTTAGGCAACTTTAAATATAATCACCATAAATGATGAATGACTGATATTATATACTTTACTTTTCCTAAGATATACTTCCAAGAATTTTAAAATAACAGCTGATGGTATAAAATTAATTCTGGACTTTCCAATTTTTAAGCATTTAAAATAATACAAAAGCCTGGAAAGGAGGACAAAGTGATACTGGCTGTGGAAATAACCATTGAGCATTTAAATTCCACACGAGGAAACAATTAAGATGGCAGGAGCTGACTTTAAAACATATCCCATTGGAGCTATTGTGCACATGTCTAAATGGGATTTGGCAGGTGGAGAAAAGATTTATTGATTCCTGTTTGGAGGATTGCTTCAGACTTGCTACTTCAACAGGCTTTCAAACTAGGTTTGAGTCTCAGAACAAACTGAACCCTGGAATCCTTTTCTGGCATTGCCCCTAAAATGACAAGTATAATATGCCAGGACTAAGGAAGGCTCTAAACTGGGTGTGGAACAGCTGCTGTGTGCTGTTGCAGAAGCTCAAAGGGATAAATGCTTTGGGGGAGAAACACTGGCTGTTAATCAGCCCTCACACACCAGGATAGTTTCTATATACAATAAATAAATAAATAAATAAATGCACATAGTAATCTGAATGTGTACCTAGCAGAATTACTTATTCCTGGGTTTTGCTCTCATCACTTTATCTAATGAGGATACGGAGAACTGGAATATTTAAGGCACAGGCTAGATGGTGAGGGATCTATAAGGTTTGAAACTGCTCTCTACCAAGGCCTGGCTAGGAGTCTGAAATTTTGTTCCAATTTTTGTGAATAACATATCTGAAGTTGAGTAGCACTTGACTTTTGTGAGGAAAATATTCTATAAGGAAGACCAAGACTGGGAAGATAAAAATATTTTTAAGATATATAATGAAAAGATTGATTAAATATCTTAAGGGACAAGAAAATATTAAATTAATTCCTAGAATCGTAGAATTGAAATATCCTTTTAGGATCCAACTTCCTTAATTTAGGCATGGGATCAGCCAGCTGCTTAGGGGTCAACCCAAAATTTCAAGTATCTTGGACCAATGTGCCTTTCCTAGGCTCACTCAGAGTTAGCATAGGAAGACATAGTAAAAGGACTGACTTGGAATCCAGTGAGAAGCCAGCATGACGTGGGAACCAGAAGGCAGGGACCATGTATCAGGAGAGAGTGTGATATTAGACATGACAGAGTGGTGTGACCTCTGCTTGGACCTCCCTCAATGTGCCTAACACTCAAGTGCTTGCTACATTTTCAGAGAGTGGGGAGATTCATAGCAACAATCTTAAGAAAAATGACTAGCTAATTCAGTTATATGAAGGCCACCCAATAAGGCTTAGAGTCGTCAGTGGCTGTGTGCCTAGCCTGGGATCCTGCTAATCCACTAGATGCAACTCACAAAAGCCTCTCTCTGTGTATGCTGAATTTCTAGAAGGGTTTCAGGACATACCAGATAATTCCCTATGGGCCATACCAGATCAAGCAAGCTTTTACAGGAAGCTTTCTCTTTCTTTCTCTCTCCCTCTCTCACGGCCTCCCACTAATTATTGACTACATGATGAATGTACGCCTGGGATGGTCAAACCTGCCTGTTTGTATTTATCCCTCTCAATTCCTAATTTCCTTTCTTTGTGAAACACAGAGAGTGAGTTTCAAAACCTATTTTCCTTATAGCATGTCTGTGGAAAAGGACTGACACTCCATAAATCCTGAGAAGGATTAAAAAGTTTCATTGAGTATATTTGCAAGAAAGATGGACAAAGAGAGTCAAAGGCAGAGGAAGAGAGGGAGTGGTATGGGGCCTGAGAAAGTGGCTGCCTTATGGCCATCAAGGAATAGGGAGTGTAAAAAGCTTCTTGCACACACCGTCTCATCTATAAAAACCAGAACCACTTGGCATCTCTCTAAGTAACAAATGGATCTAAGGGCTAGAGAGGATTGTTGGCAGGAAATAGTCCCCAGGGCTATGTGCATTTCAGGCTGTGTGCATTTCCCTATGATGCATAGATCATAGATTACAGAGCTGTATTCGCATTTCTTTTCTACCTAAGGACTAAAATTTGCAGGTTTTGGTTTTTCTCATGATCAGTTTATAGAGGTAAGAGAACTAATCTGGATAGTTAAGATAAGGAAATGGAAAAGTAGAAAGAGCTATGAAGAAATATTAAGAGGAATAACAACTTTAGGAAGGTTCCTTTCTCAAATTTCAGGACTTTGGTTTAAAATGCATACTTCTGTTTTATACACTCCATTTACAATTAACTGTAGGTTTTGAAGCCCCTCCTGATCTGAAATTGACTATTAAGCAGGCACCTCACACACAGCAGAGTAGAAAGCAAGATTTCTACAAACTGCAGGTGATTTGTTTCCATCCCAAAGCACTGACTTCGCTGGTGGGTTAATAACTCTGCAGGAAGTAGGGGCCTGCAGTCGTCTTTCAGTGCAACCACAAAACTCTGAATGAAATTTTAAATGTCTGTTTGTCCCAGGGTAAACATACCATTCTGCTTTATTTTTCCCTTTGAACCATGGAGGCAGCAGATTAACGTGGTGCCACAAAAATGTTCTACCAAATAAGCCCTCTCTACGAAATAAGAATTTTCCATTTCCTGCCCCACCTACTAGCAGAAGTAAATTGACTTCCCAGACTCACCCTACCTGCTGGCTATTGGTTGATCCAACCCCACCCGAGATACTCCAGATACCAAAACAAAAACAAAGCAAAAAATCTCAAACGAACAAACAAAAAACAAATTCTTACCTGCTTGAGAAAACAGGAACAAAACTTCAAAATCTCTCTCTTTTTTTTTTTTTTTTTTTAAGCCTGATACCTATCAGAATTCATCAAAAAATAGACTAAATTGTAATTCTGGCAAGATTCATTTTGAGAGAAATGGACACTTAAAAGTGGATGGGATGTTAAAGGGTACTCAAAACTTTTGTGTCAGTGTTTCCACTAGTAGTGATTTTTTTTCTGAGTAAATGAGACAATTTCCTGCTATTTAATTTTAATCAGTCTTAGAGCTGCTATTGTGAAGTCTTCAAAATTTAATCACTATAGCATCATAGCGTATCCTTTCATTTTTAAAATATATAGGATTGTTCTGAAATACATAGGATCCTACCCTAGGCATCAAAATGTACCCTTTGGTTATTTTCACAAGCACCATTTTCTAGGCTGTTGTTTTGTACAGTGTTGAATTTCTGAGCCCCAAATGTGCTTGCAAGCCTCTGGATCTCCACTTGGGCATAACCTTTCCAAGTCTTAGTACTAATACTCAGCTAGGACATTCAGGACCATGGCTAACTCCTCTGAACCATTGCATGACCTAGGGCAGATTACTTTCAGTTAAAGAAGTACAGGCCTGGTCTCTTAATCTGGTCCTTTTACCAACCACCATAGTAATATGGCAAAGACAATAATACATAACATGTTTTAGCAACAATGCTTTACTCCAGGGAGTATGAGCATCATTATGTACTTTAGCAATTTCTTTTTCTCACCTTTTATCTTTTTATTGTATCTTGCAAAGCATCCCAACACTGTCCTGCTGACGCTGGTCAGGGGAGAGACCCGCTCCCTAAGGCCGGTAGGCCTCTCTTCCTTTCATTAGCGGTGTAGCCCTGTGTTCTTGCTGGAGCCTAGCATTGAAGAGTAATCTTCCCTCAGGGGCCTGCCTGTCATCTGGTTTAGCTGAGAGCTGAGACTAAATGAAATATAAAATATTTACTATAAGAGAAAACAAAGGACACTGACTCCAGGTCGACTCCTGTGCCTGAGGCTTGGCTGTGTGTCACTCATCGCCTGGCCTCTCTGTCTGGCCCCCACCTCTCCTCTCCACTGGATCCAGGAGTTGAATCACAGCTCTCCAGACGAACTCCCCTGCCCAGGGAGTCCAGGACGCCAGTTCCCTTCAGCCTGGGAGTGCAGAATGACCACCAGGAGGCCAGGAACAAAACACTTAAATCTTGCATTTATTAAGGAAATGTTAAATAAGAGAAAAAAAAGTCAAAACGGTATCACGGATGTCAAGAGCACTTTTGTGGCGTAAACCGTGCAGTCACAAGCTACAAGTTCTATTCTGGGTTTGTCCAGGAGCCAGCTGGAGTGCTAGCCCCACAAAAAGACCCAGAGGAAATGCACTAGAACAACTCACCCCGTTCACATTCGCAGGCGCCCCTCTCCCCCCACCCTTTCTCCCAACCATGACAAAACTCTAACCCCCAGGCAGGCACACAGGTCACTAGGACAGAAAAGGACTTATCAAATACTTATATTCAAGCAAACAAACAAAAATCCCTTAAAACGGCACGTTACAATCAATCAAAGATATTTGTAGCCTCTCCCCCATCAAGGCTGAGCGGAGTGGGAGGGAGTGGGCGCGAATCCCGATACGTATTTGTATGTCCCCATTAGGTCTGTTGCATGGCGTATAAACGGGTTACTTTTCCGGTCACCAGGCGATGGGTGCCCCGAGGTGTATCCCTGCCCGCCCTCTCCACCTGCCCCCAGCGCTTGGCCCACCTGCGGGTGGAGAAGGGCCTTCGCGCCTTCGGTCTCCCGGCATCCACAAAAGGCAGCTTCCAAAGTTCTGCGCCCCATCACCCTTTCTTTGCCACCTGCTGCTTGCTGAGTACCAAGTCAGGCTCCCTCCTCCTACAGCCAAGCACGGGGACTTCCAGAGAGCGAGCGAGAAACTGGTCGCTTCATCCCGAAAGGCAGAAGTCGAGAGAATTAATTGACTCCGACAGGTTTGCTTTGCCCAGTCTCAGATGGTGAGGGGGCGCAGCGGGGCTGGCAAAGTGGGGAGGCGTGGGGGCTGCTGCCTCCCGGGCCAGGGGGCCGGTCAGTAGGGCCCCACCACCACTGCCTCCACCTCCTTAGACGGTCTCCGGTCTTTCACCAGGAAGTTGATCATGCCCTCGGACTTGATGAGCAGGTTGCAGCCAAGGAAGAAGATGCCAAAGACCACCGTGAGTGACAGCACGCACATGACAGCGATCTGCACCACACGCATAATGTACAGGCTGCGCTCGTCTGGGCCGCCCTCCGCGAAGCCGTCGTCGGTCACCACGGACGCCTGGGTGCAGCAGCGCACGGCGCGCTCCAGCGCCTCACTGCTGTTGGCCAGGAACAGGCCCGCCACGTCGGTCTGGTTGCCTAGCGCGGGATTCATCGCGGCAGCAGGCTGTGGTCTCCCGAGCGCGGGTCCGAGGGGTGGAAAGACGGTGGCGCGGGACGAACAGGTGCCGGGTTGAGCGCTCACTTGCAGACTTCGCGCGCCCGGGCCCTTCACTCTCTCTTTTCGAAAGTCCCGGAGCCTTGAGAGTTTCCCAGGAGCCTCCGACGCGCACCGCAGTCTGGCTGATCTGCGCGGGCCGCTTCTGCTCGGGCGCTGCTCGTTCCCGGCGCTCGCTCGACTGGGGGCTGTTGGAACTTGGCGGGGCTGGGCCAGCGGGGCCGTGGGAGGCGCGGGCCGTAGCGGCGGCGGCGGCCTGGCTGCTGCTCTGAGCGAACAGCGGCCCCTTCCGGCGGCGGCGCGGCTGTGCGCGCGCGGCCGCGGGGCGGTGGGGGAAGCTAAGGGTTGAACCTTGCCTAGCTATTCCTACTTCGCGTCTTTTGTAACTCGGAAGGCCAGGCAAAGGTCACTGCACTCTTCTGGTTTGATGGGCGATATAAGAGTGTAGGGGAGGGCTGACAGCAATGGAAAGTTTCCGAGGAACTGGGTCACAGCAGCTCTACGTGTCCTTTGCGTGCCGCCCCTCTCACCTCTGGGCGGATGTAAAGTGACGATGATCAATCGCAGGTGCCAGATGGTGCTTGCGAATGCGCGGGCCTCCGCCTGATTCCGTCTCGCCCGCGACGGCTTTCTAATGGAGTGGGAGTGATCTGGGAGAATTTATTTAAATGTAACAAACTTAGGGCTGAAAAAAAGAGGCAAGGAAGAAGGAAGGACAGAAGGAAGGAAGGAGAGAAGAAAGAAAGGGAAGTCTGGGAGAGGGAGGGAAGGAAGAAGAAAGAAGAGCTCCACCCCACACCTCCACCCCCACACCCCCCCACCCCCACCTTTACAAAAGCGACCGGAGACAGAGCAAGGCAGGTTTTATTATTCCCAAGGCCAAAAGAAGGGGGTTAGAGAGGAAGGAGGTTGTTCTGGGGCCCTAGATGAAAGTGGTTGCCAAGGGTAGGGTCACATGTCTGGTTAGGGAAGCAGACAGAGTGACCACTTGCTTGTAATTTTAATTGCAGATGAGTTTTTGGATATGCTTCCAGTGTCTCCCCCCACCCCCTCCCCGTGCTGGCAGTAAATATGTGGTTTAAGGGAATTGCTCATGACAGACATCACCTAGAACGCTGGCCAACTGCTGGAAGCTCTCCCCATTTTCCATAAGCTGATGCATTTCACTTTTAGTGCTTTTGAACCAAAGTACAGATGTTTTAGGGGCTGGACCAAGGCTTCAGGCCTTTTGGGTTTTGCTGCTGGATTCAGAAAATTTATATACCTTTCAGATTTAGTTACTTAAACTCTAGAAGAACACTAAAGGGGTTTTTAAATCCCCCTATCTTTTCTATTTTCCTTTTCTTCTCTTCTTCCTTTGCCCTCTCACCCCCCCTCCTTTGATTCTTTCAGCTGTACCAGCTGAAAACCAGTAACTTGAAGCCCAGTTCAAACATCTGATAGAATATATACTAAGCTTCTAGGAAAGCATCATAGCTGCCTGCCTTCCCTTTTCAATTCTACTCTGAATTCCACACTATTTGCTTGTTAATTCTCTTGTTTTTCTCTCCTTAAACATCATATATTCCATGTTCAGAGGTTTCCTTGAAAGTCTTAGCACGACTTCATGATAATCGTAAAATAGAATGAACTGCCTCGCAGTTAAGTGTTTTCAATTTGGAGATCTTTATTGTATATCAATTACAATAAACTTGACCCTTCTTAACCGGTGCTATTTGGGGAAGGGTATTTAACAGCCCCAAAACCAGCTTCTGGGTTTCAGCCACAGTTCATCTAGCTTACTGCTCTAGTTTCCTATAATTCAATTAACCCTCGAAGAATGTCCCATTCTCAACAGTTCCTTCTTTGGACAAATTTATTATTGATTATTGGAAAGAATTTATTTAAATCTCACCAAACAATCAGGCTATCTTACATAATGTGAATGATATTTGAGAATAATAAAACATATTAGAAGAAATCACACAAAAAAATCTAAGACATAAAGCTATACTAAAATTAATAGTAGAAACAAGTAATGTAATAGAAATCCAGAAAAGCAAATATGTGTGGATGAATACGGAGGGACTAGTCCCTTGTTTATATGACAAAAACAGAGCTTGTAAGGTCCAGAATGGCAGGACCTAAATTACAAAATCTTGCTAAAAGTATTGCTTGAATCATTATCAGGTCTGAGTATATTTATTGCTATTAATAGCATTATTGTTTCAGTCAGATGCCAGTGTTAAGATAATCAAATCTTAGAGTCTAGAAAGGTTTTACATCCAGTCAAACTTTCCATTAGGGTAGCACACTTTTAAAAGGTAAGGAAGCCATTCTTTGTTTCTTTTCTTTTACCTTTAACTGTTAACCAGCCACAAAATCACTGAATACCAAGATAATAGCTAGTCCTCATCATCGAGCTCAAATATCTTTTGTTCAACAAAATAGGTTTGTTTTCTGTATTTTCACAGTATTCAGATTTTGTTGAATGAACTTGCTTGCAGTATTTGAGATGGAAATTAACTATAAATTAGCAGTATAATAATTTACATTTATTACTCGCTCACTAATAGACTTAAGGAGGTTTTGTCGGAGCTTTCCTACAGGAATCTTTTTATATATCTTTTCCTTTTGTATTTTGAGTAAACTGCGTCCTTTCAACTTTACTTTTTTTTTTTTTTTTTTTAATGATAGAGGGCATATGCATGCACGTATGAGAGAGAAAGAGAAGAATCCCCAACAGGCCTCTCCATGCCGTAATTCCCTTCCCCCGCTCTCTAGCTCATCAAGACTGAGAGTGCCTGGACCCATACCTGGCTTGTGTTCAGGCTGAGCAGGGATCCGAAGCCAAGGTCAGCACGTAACTTCCAGCACTACAGTGGACAGTAGAGTATACTATAGATTGTGCCACCTGGATGGGCCTCAGCCTTGCTTTTGCCATTCCCCTGTCTTTTCAGAACATCTTAGGGGTGTAGGAAAAGAAAACTTTCAGAAATTGAAACATAGAAAATAATTAATTTTTTTTTTTTTTTTTTTTAGGTTTTTGCCATAAGGAGCCAGAGAGAGACAGAGAGAGGAAAACTGATAAATCATTCCCCCTCAATCAAGAGGGATGTTGGGAAACCAGCAGTTAGCATAATGGCTATGTCACTGGACTCCCATGTAGTTGACTGTGGTTCGCGTCTCGGACCTGGTGGCTTACAACTCACGCCGGGCGCGTGTGTGTGCGTGCCCAAGATCCTGAGAGGAGAATGGAGGAGAAGGGATTGCGGCGTGACCATCCCCCCTGGGGGGTGATTTCTCTCTTTCTGTCTCTAATGTCACTCTCTGTCTGTCTGGCGAGCGCACGCGCCCCATAGCGAAAATCTCTCCAAAAAAAAAAAAAAAAAAAAAGAGGGATGACTACTCTGCAGTCCCTCCTCTTCTATTCTCTCATGATTTCAAGCATGGACTATACACACTTAGCATGATTTTCAAGCCACCAGGTCTGGCAGGTCTGGAACTTGAACTGTGGTAAGCCATATGGGAGTCCAGCACCTTAACCACCGTGTCCCCACCTGCTGGCCCTGACACAGAAAATCTTAATTTCCAGAAAAATAGATGGCATAGATGGCAATATGATATGGGGTAGAGGGGGGGGTTGCTAATAATTATTTTTGGAAAGGTTTTTTTTCGCTATAGGGCGCGTGCGCTCGCCAGACAGACAGAGAGAGACATAGAGACAGAAAGCGAGAAATCACCCCCCAGGGGGGATGGTCACGCCGCAATCCCTTCTCCTCCATTCTCCTCTCGGGATCTTGGGCACGCACGCACACGCGCCCGGCGTGAGTTGTAAGCCACCGGGTCCGAGACGCGAACCGCGGTCGACTACGTGGGAGTCCAGCGACATAGCCATTACGCTAACTGCTGGTTCCCACTAATAATTATTTTAAAGAAAGGATTTTTAATCCATAGAGGAACTCACTGTATTTATTTAACTAGTGGCCTATTTTAATTCATTGGAAATAAGGTTTTTGGTTTTTTTTTTAGAGTTAAATGCTCAACTTTTCACAATATATTTGTTATAGCAGAACAGAAAATCTTGCCACTCTTTCTTGAGAGTATATCTACGACATGTAATAAATCCTGGGATAGTCCATGCTGATGTGATGGGAGCTTAATCTGTAGTGTGATAACCTTCACGTCGCCTCATTTTCAATACCTATTGTTTTCTCCTTGATTCTCTCTTTATATATATTATGAACATATTAAGTAGGGATTTTACAAAAGGGACTGTTGAGGACTGGTTGATGGTGTGGTGGCTGAAATGGCTGGATCCCACATGGCCCACAGCAAGGTTCAAGTCCTGGACCCAGCAGCTTCAAAAACGTGGCAGGCATGCGTGTGTGTGCCCCACATTCTAAGAGCAGAATGTAGGGGAAGGGATTGAGGTTTGGCCATCTACCCAGGATAGTGATTTCTCTTTGTCTCTTTCCAGTGAGCACATGCCTCCTTAGCAAAAGTAAAAATAATAAGCAAATAGATAAGAGAGAGACTATTGGACTTTGAGGCAAGCTTTTTAAAAAATAAATGACATTGCATTACACAACATATATAAGACTAAGAGTAAGAACTCATGTTCAGAAGCCATTCATATTAGCAGACGTGGTACCTGAAACACAAGAGGAGAGCTAGACATAAAGAAAATAGGTCATTGACCCACCAAGAATAAATATCATGAAAGCCAAATATTTGAGCATGTATTTTGCTCTTAGATTGACCCCTCAAATTCTCTGTCAGAGCCTATGCACTTTTATTTACCACAGAGTTTTAACTCTCTTCTTTTTGTGTTTTTCTGGATGACAAGATATCAGTATCAACACATTGGTTGGAAAGGAATAAATGGCTTAAGGCAGGTGCTTTTACAAACACAGAGTAACACAAGAAGGAAAAACAAAAGAACATTAAACAGCATACGTAGAATTTTTTTAGTTAGAATATCAGTTTGGAGACATTTAATACAGAGACATTCTTAGGTGGCGAGGAATTTAGTAAAATGTATAAAGACATGGCTTCAAATCCTCATGTCTTCACTTACTAGGAGCATGATCTTGGGAAACATTTTTTTCATTTTTATTTTTTGCCCCTATGTACCTCATTTACTTATTTGTGAATTGCATTTTCTATTTCATAGGATTTTGAAAGGATTGATTTATTCTAAAAATAACTGGGAACAGTAGCTAGAGTATACCCAGATCTCAATTAAATATGTATTTCAATAATCTCTAAAGGTGTATTAATGTGCATAAGTCATTAAAATAATTTTGTTTAATATCGTCCTTTTAAGAAGCCTAGAAAGTGAGGACCAGTCACATGGTCCACTGCTGAGATGCTGTGCTTCGTAGGTTGAGATGCCATGGGAGGCCTAGATTCAATCTCTGGCCCACCCTAGAGGCCAGGCACTGTGGCACGTGCCTGTAATCCCAGCCACTTGAGGCTACTGAGGCAGGAGAATCACAGCCTCAAAACTGGCCTGGACAACATAGCAAGATTCTGTCTAAAAAGAACTGACCATGATGGCATATGCCTGTGTTCCCAGCTGGGAGGCTGAGAGGAAGATGGAGAGATCAATTCAGAAATAAGGAAAAGAAAGAAAGAGAGTAAGAAAGAAAGAAGGCTTGAAAGTCAGTGAGATATTTTAGAAAGATTTCCATATAAAGTGATTGAAAGATGTGGGAAATTTGGAAACCTTGTGTATTGCAGTTGGAAACAGAATGATGCAGCTGTTGTGAAAACAAAAACACAAAAATAAAAACAAACACAAAAACAAACAAATAACTATAAGGCAGTTTTGTACAAAAGTAAGCATAGAATTGCCATAAGAGGGATTAGCAGTTGGAGTAATGGCTATGTGGCTGGACTCCCATGTAGTCGACTGCAGTTCGAGTCCCGAACCCAGTGGCTTAAACTCAGGCCGGGCGCGTGTGCATGTGTGCCCAAGATCCCAAGAGGAGAATGGAGGAGAAGGGATTGTGGTATGGCCATCCCTCCTGGGGGGTGATTTCTCGCTTTCTGTCTCTCTGTCTTTCTGGCAAGCGCACATGCCCTATAGCAAAACGTCTTCAAAAAAAGGAAAAAAAAAAAAAAAAAAAGACCCAGCAATATCACTTCTAGTTATATAACCCCCCCAAATTGAAAACGACTCAAACATATTCATATACCAAAGTTCATAGCAGTACTGTTCATGACAGCCAAATAGTAAAAGCAATTTAAATGTCTTTCAACAAATAAAGCAATAAGCAAAATGTGGTAGGTATACATGTACTAGAATTCAACCTTAAAAAGCAATGAAATACTGGGACCAGCAGATGGCATAATGGTTATGGACTACTACATGGCTACTCGTGTTTTGAGTCCCGGACCAGGCAGCCTTAAGCTCATGCTGGGTGCATGTGCATGCGTGCCCAAAATGGAGAGTAGAGGAGAAAGGTCTGCAACATGGTCATCCCCTCTGGAGAGTAATTTCTTGATTTCTGTCTCTCTGTTTTTCTCTCTCTCTCTGGCAAGAGCATATGCACCATAGCAAAAATCTGTCTTTCTCTCTTTAAAAGAAAAAAAGAAATAAAATGCTAATATGAGCACCATGATGGATGAATCTTGAAAACATGCTAAGTAACATAAACCAAATACAAAAGACAAATATTATATGATTCAGTTAGTTCAATTTATAAAGACAGAAGGTAAAATGGTAGTTGCTAGGGGCTAGGGAGAGGGGTATTGGAAAGTTATTGTTAAATGTGTAAAGAGTTGGGGAAAATGGTAGTTGCAGAAAAATGTGTATGTATTTAATGCCACTGAATTGTACACATGGAATTGTTAAAATGGTAAGGTTTGTGTTCTGTGTACTTTACAATAGAAATTTCTAAATGTTTGAAGTTAGATCGATTATAACATAAAAACATAAATTTTGAAAAAATACAAAAAAAAGTAAAAAACAAAAACAAAAACATCTCCTTCCTAACTCATTCATCACACCTATGGCTCAAAGATAACTATCCTTAGTAATGTAATATTTTCTTCCTGTCATTTTTTGGGTTTATTTTTACTTATTTATTTGTTTGCTTGTTAATTTATTCTGAGAAACACACAGAAAGAACAGCACCCTTGGCGAGGTCCAGATGCTGTGATCTACCCCTTCATCAGCCAGGCCGGGACCATGGGCAAACACATGCCCAGACTGTTCAGGAAAGTCTCTGGACTGGAACTGGCAGCATTCCCACGTGGAATAACCTTGCGTAGCGTTGCCTATTCTGCTGGGCCATCATCTGTCCCCCTTCCTGTCTTTGGCCTATGCTTATTTTAATGTAGTTATGACCATGCAGTAAGCACAATTTTTATGCATTGTTTTTCTACTTTCACACAATAAGTATTTTCTCATGACATTACAAACTTACATGCACATTTTAATGAGTATAGAAGTTCATTATGTGAATATAATGTTTATTACAAAATTATCTATAACTGAACATTTATATTGATTCAAATATTATTAAATTAATTATGCACAATAAATATTTATGCTCGTAAACTTTTTCTATATTTACATTATACTGATAGGATAAATTGCACAATTGCAATTTTTAGCCAGAAAAAAAAATTTTTTTAAGCAACTCACAGCTAAATTGTAAAAAGTGGTGGTACCAGTCTTCAATCTCATTTGTAAAGCATGAAAATACTCATTTTATCATATCCTCTAGAGCAGTTTTTCTCAACTTTGGCTATACATCAGAATCCTAAAGAGCTTTTAAGTATGTTTGTATCCAAACCAAATTCACAACAATTAAGTCAATTTCTGAGGGTAGTACCCAAGCGTCTGTATATCTTGAATTTCCCCCAGGTGAGTCGAAAGTCCCACCCAGTTGAGAATTACTGTTTAGAATGATGTTTTCCTAGCTTGTTTTATCTTATGATGACCTGGAGTGGGAATGGAAGTGAGAGGTTACTTTGCAGGTTCTACTGTAAGCCAGTTGAGTCACAGTATCTCACACTAGCTTTCTGGGTCCGTCCACTAGGATTCTGCTTTGGTAGGTCTCTGATGGGCCTGATAAATTTGTATTTTAGTGAACACCTCAGGAAACACTGTTGTTGAGCACCACATAGTGTGATTTTAAAAGTTAAAGTTGTGGGACCAGCAGTTGGTGTAATGGCTATGTTGCTAGACTCCCATGTAGTCAAACACAGTTCGAGTCCTGGACCTGGTGGCTTAAACTCATGCAGGGTGTGTGTGTGTGCGTGCCTTAGATCCCAGATTGTGATGTGGCCATCCCCCTCGAGGGGTGATTTCTCGCTTTCTGTCTCTCTGTCTCTCTCTGTCTTTCTGGTGAGTGCACACGCCCTGTAGCAAAAAGCTCTCCAAAAAAAAAAAGTTAAAGTTGCAGGATCAATTAGGGGAAAATGATGCTTTGAAGATGCATATTATTGTGGTGGACAATTTTGCTACATATTTGCAATGAGACCATATATTCTACTGAATAAAATGTATGTTTAGGTTCTTTGTCTATTTATTAGTAAACATTTATTACTTATATTGATGTATAATTTCTTCTTTTATTGCACATATTAACTCTTTGTGTGACATATTTGTAAATATAGTTCCAGTTCAGTTGCCTTTTAAATTGGGCTATATTCTTTTGGGGAATATTATATTGTTTTACATGTATAAACACATCAATGTTTTCAGCTGTCATTTCTTTCCTTTTCTTTTTCTTTCTTTCTTTCCTTTTGGAGAGATTTTTGCTATAGGATGTGTGTGCTCACCAGAGAGAAAGAAAGCCAGAAATCACTCCCTGGGGGATGACCACACTGCAGTCCCTTCTCCTCTATTCTCTTCTTGGAATTTTGGGGACACACACACACACACACACACCCAAGTTTCAAGCCTCTGGGTCTGGGACTTGAACCATGGTCAGTCATGTGGGAGTGCAGCAATGTAACCATAACAACATCTGCTAGTCCCAGCTATGATTTCTTTCATTTTATTTAAACTTAGAAAGCTTTCTCTCATCTAGAAGTTATTTATTATGCTTTTAATTTGAACAGTTTTTTGATATTTGCATTGTTTTACATTTAACACAATGGACAATGTGGAAGATATTTTGGGGTCAGTAAGTTTGCTTCTTCGTAAACAGCTCATCAGTAGAAAAATAATAATACTGATAAAATTTTGAAATTTAGAACTTTACAGATTTCAGCTTTTTTATGATAGAAAATATGTATCCTCTCATTTTCGTAAAATATGTAAACTTTAAGCTTCTAAAATATAGAGACTGAATTTAATTTTACTTTGATTTTAATATCTATTCTCTATGGTACTCAAAATTATTTGATAAATGTAATTTATAGGAAAAACAGTCAGGTGGGAGAAACAATCAAGTTAAACCAAGTGTCTGTCTCTTTCTTGTTTTCTTACATATCTTCCTTGGATTGCTTACCTATGTGGGAGAAGAGTGCAAACGGTCCTTGTGTTTCACAGGTGACTCCACTGAGTCAGAGCTTTCTCTAGATGCACAGCATGTGGAATAATATGGTGAATAGCAGCCATAATGCTCCTGTCTGTTAATACCTTTTTACTGCTGTGGAAACAAAGGGCCAAGAAAAGCATATAATACTCACCTCCAAGCTTGATTTAAAAATCTTGACTACCAAGGATGATGCAAGGAGGTTTTCAGAATGATACGTTGTCGACTTATAGCATCCTATTTTTAGATCTGCAGCATAGGCAATTTTTGTCACCATAGACTTTTTGTCAGTATTTCATTCTAATTTTCTGCTCATCCTTTAAAGTCCACGTGACTTCGACTTTAAAGTAAAAGGAGCCACTGATCCGCTTAGTCTTTCGTGTCACTGATGCATCCATCCCTTCCCATATTAAAGGAGGAGGAGTTGTACCAGCCTCAGTGTGAGGAGAGGCAAGTGACTGAAAGGAGGTATGCAAGGTGCATTTTCTGAGCTTCAGGTCAATTAGGCTGAGGCAGGGTTACATCTTTTATTTCCACAGAACAATTTTGTGCTTTTTTGCTCCAATATTTATATAAATATATGAAAGAGAGATCATCTTGGAAACAAAGGAGAAAAAAACTCTCCATAAGTATATTGAATTTAGATTTGTATATTTAAACTTATGAAGGTTTATATCTTAAGCAAATTTGTAGATGGTAATAGAGGGAACCAATAAAGGTGACCTATTTCCAGATAACAAGTGTGAGTGGCAGCACTTCCGCAGTTATACACTGATCACAGCAGCAACAAAAGCCTAACACCTACTGTATGCACATTTGTACTCTGTAGGTGAAAAATACTAAAAGTCGATGTGATAGATGTTGTTGGGCAAGTCTCCTACCAATATCACTCTTCTCAATTTCCTTCCCTGTCCGCCATTTCTCTTTTTTCTCCAAGACTTTCATGATAATTACTGTACTTATTTAGGACACATTCATAGAGTGTTTTATGTGTATAACAATTTTGGGGTATACAACTAAGAGACACAATTTCTGCTTTCTAGGGATTAAAGAAGCTGAGCAACAAAGAGATCATTATTGTAGCCTGCAATAAATGGTACAGATATATATGAAGAGCATTTAATCCAGACTGTGGCTTTGGGAAGATGGTTATTAGGACATGATACATGAGCTGAGTCTTGAAGGATGAATAGGAGAGGAGCCAGCCAGATGAAACATACTGAACACACCGAGGCATGAGAGAATATAGATTTTAATTTTCTGCATCTGCAAATAGTTCTGCATTTTTTGAGTATTGACTACTGCAAATTGAGAACTGATTAAAGAGTTTGGAAAGGTCAGATCATGAAGGGCTTTTTATGTTACCATATGGAATTTGGATCTCCACGTGTAAGCCATTGTGAGACATGGAAGAGTATTAAACAGCAGACTGAAAAAGTAAGATTTATAATACATTTTAGAGGGAGTCTCTGCAGGCAGTGCTAAGGAGTATTAAGGTATGTGAAACTTCCAGGAAGAGTAGAAAGTCCTGTATCTTAGACAGTAAATAAATGGAGTCAGAGATTCCAGTAACTTGAAGAATGCAGTGGTTCTTCATTTCTAAAACTTAGTTTTGGAATTCACTGAAGACAGCATCTGGAATGTGGACATCCATTTTTGTTTCAATTTCTTCAGTGTGCTGGACACCTTTGTGAAAGAGGACATTGTCCTCACAGTGAACCTGACTAAATTGACCAAAGACAGCATTTCAACCTGATGAACCTCCCTTCTTTCTCCGTGACGCCTGCTCTGCTTGTTGCAATCTGTCTCTGCATTCAGTAGGTCACCTCTGTACACAGAGTTGTTCTTGCTAGACTGTTCTTACAGGCACTGTTTCTCAGCAACCCGGAACTATAATACACTGCTCCAAGTGGGGCTTTTACAGTGCTTCACATGTTTTTCTCCCCAGGCTGCTAAGTGACCCACTTTCACTTTGATAGCCACCAACCAGCTCCATGTCCTACCCAGCTAATGACATCTTTGGTGGTTCTTGAATCCAGCTGGTGGTCTGCAATCTATGACACTGTTGTTGCAGAGCCTGACTTGAATTTAATCTCTATGACGCTCATATAGTAGTACTGTTGAATCCAATTTGGGGGGGATACATCTGTAACACAGCCAAAGCTATTTCTAATATAAAAAATTTAGACAATTGAGAACGCTGAGAAAAAAATAACAGAAACTGCTGCAGTTTGAATGTATCCCCTCCAAAATTCAGCATTGCCAATATGATAACATTAGAGGTGGGGCCCTTAGATGTGATTAGGTCATGAAGGTTTGTCCCTCATGAATGAATTCAGTGCCCTTATAAAGAGGTTTGATAGAGGTCTTTGTCCTTTCTTGTCTGTCTGCTTTCTGTTATGTGAGAAGACATCGAGAAGGTCCTCACCAGATGCTGGTGCCTTGATCTTTAATTTCTTGGCTTCCAGAACTCTGAGAAATGAATTTCTGTCCCTTATAAATTACTCAATTCATGGAATTCCATTATAAAAGCGCAAAATGGAATAAGACAGAAATTGGTGGCAGAAGAGTAAGGTATTTGCAATAATAGATGCCTAAAAATGTTAAAATTGCTTTGGGTAATGAGTAGAGGCTGAACTAGCTTTGAAGTGAGTGCTGTGAACAGAGCATAAGAGCAATTCTGACCAGAGCTCAGAAGAAAAGAGCAATGGGGAGCAAGGGATTGGAAATGGGAGAAAGGGCCATTTTTGTTACAAAGTGTCGACAAACTTGGGTGAGAAGTGTCCATATCCTAGGCCTTTATAAAAGGCAGAACTTCAGAGTGATGAACTAGAACATTTCAAATAAAAGATTTCTAAGTGACAACATGTTGAAGGAACTGCATGCTTTCTTTAATTGCTTATAGCAAAACGTGAGAAAGAGTAACAATTTAAAGACAGAATTTATAATGGAAAAGGAAGCAGAATGTACAGACTAAGAAGATTCTTAGCCTGGCCATGTAGAGAATTTTATAAAAACATGTTGCCCTAGTCTATTATTGTGCTGGTAACAGAAATATCTGGGACTGGATGATTTATAAAGCATAGAGGTTTATTTGTCTCATGATTCTGGTACCTGGAAAGTCCAAGGGCATGGGGCCAGCATCTGACTGGCCTATGTCAAATATGGCTGACAGAATTAGAGAAGATGGCAGGTGTGTGTATGCAGAAAAAGAAAGATGTGGAGGTAGCTATCTTCCTTTTATAAAAAACTTACTCTTGGATGAACTAACCCTTTCTCATGAGAGCTAGACTTTTCTCTGTCTCCTGAGATAGCATTGATACCTTCATGAGGGTGATGTTGCATTATCCAAACACCCTCCACTAAGTCTCATCCATTAAAGTTCTCATCACTTCTCAAAGCCATGACACTGGAGATCAAAACGAAAATCTTTATGGGGAAAAACCATTATTCAAACCATAACACATATTTAGGGGTGAAAACCAAGGATGTGACCAAGCAACCATTTGATAAGGAAATTAATATGGCTAGAGGAAGACAGATGCTATTCATCAATATAGTAGAAGAATGATCTCAAAGACATTTTTAAGACTTCCAAGGCTGCTCCTTCCATCACAGGCCCAGAGTACTACAAACTTCAGAGCAGAATGGTTTTAGGAGAGGAGCTTAGGTTGTCCATAGGACCTTGGAACTTGCTGTTCAATGCCACTCTGGGTCTGTTCTCCCTGTGTTATGTTACAGTTCTTTTCAACCACTCAAGCTGTTGCTAAAATGTTCCCAGGTATGGCTCAACCAGCATTTGGAATGGCATGAGGGGAGACCTGGCCAGCATACATGTGGTGCTAATTCCACCTGCACACAGAGTATAGGAACTGTTGAAGTATGGCTTCCTCCACCTAGATTTCAAAGAATGTCTTGGATATCGTTGGGACCCAGTCAGAAACCTGTCACAAGGGCAGATCTGCTGCAGAGAGCCTTCAGTAGGCAATGTCTGGTACGACTGTGAACTCAGGGCAACCTCAGAGAGCACTGCTTATAGAGACATTGGAACAGGGCTTTCTCAAGATCCTAGAACTATAGAGCCACCAGCATGCAGTGCCAACCCCGGAAAGTCACAATCATGCAATTTCAATGCGTAGGAGCAGAAGTGTGTACTGTACCCACCAAAGATAGGGGGGTTGTTTTTTTTTTTGGTTTTTTTTTTTTGGTTTTTTTTTTTTTTTTGAGAGGTTTATGCTATAGGGCACGTGTGCTCACCAGACAGACAGAGAGAGACATAGAGACAGAAAGCGAGAAATCACCCCTGGGGGGATGGCCACGCTGCAATCGCTTCTCCTCCATTCTCCTCTTGGGATCCTAGGCATGCACGCCCATGCGCCCAGCGTGAGTTTAAGCCACCGGGTCCAGGACTCGAACCACGGTTGACTATGTGAGAGTCCAGCGACACAGCCATTACGCTAACTGCTGGTCCCAGGGGTTGGGCTTTCTGATGTCTAGCACCTGCCCTCATCCTTACCCCAGTGTGTCCAGCAGGCAGGGAGTGCACATTATTCTTCAGCCTTATGATTTAATGTTATTTGCCCTGTTGAGTTTTGGACTTACTTGTTAGCTGTTGCCCTTTCTTCTTTCCTATTGCTCTCTTTTGAAATGAGAATATTTAGCTTATACCTGCCCTATCACTGCCTTTTGAAAGCACACCACTTGTTTGATTTCACAGGCAAAGAGTTGGAGGAAAATTTACCTGAGGATGAACTGTGCCTGATTCTTACCCATATTTGATTTAGGCGAAACATTGGACTTAACTTTAAAGTTGATGCTGAAATGAAGGGAGACTTTCTGGTGTTATTGGGATGGAATGAAATATTTTTGTGTGAGAAGGACATGAATTTTGAGGGTCCAAGGGCAGAATACTATGATTTGAATGCATGCCTCCAAAAGTCAAGTATTGCCAATGTGATGTACTAAAAGGTAAGACATTTAAAAGGGTAATTAAGCTATGAGATTTCTTTCCCATGAATGAAATTAGGTGCCCTTGTAAAGGGGATTGACAGAGACAGTCTATCCTCTTTTGTCCTTCCACCTTAAACTGTATGAGGACACAGCAAGAAGGCCCACACCAGATGCTGGTGCCTTGATCTTTAACTTCCCAGTGTCCAGGATTCTGAGAAATAAATTTCTGTTCCTTATAAATTAGCCAGTTCATGGTAATTTATTACAGTAGCACAAAACAACTAACACAGAGCCCTATCCCACGTTTTTAATGGTTGATCCCTAAATATAAACATCTCTTGATAGCCTGTATATTACAAAGGCTGAATAGCATTTAGATACTTAAAGAAAAAGAAATTGTTGATGGACTATGTTTACTGGTTCTCAATCCAAGTTTATATTTCATTGTTGTGGAGCAGAGGTGTCATTAGTAATTACCACATACAAGTGGAATTAGTAATCTCCAAACTGTTTATTGATTAATATAAATTGGAATAAAATCAAGCCCATCCAAATCTACACAAAAAAAGGAAGGCCAGAAGAAGACTGAATCTGGCATGAGAGCTGAGATCTAATCTGATTTCAAAGATAAGAGCAATGAAGATGTTCTGCTGAGAATCTACTCCGGTAGAGGCCCTGTCTCTTTCTCTCTGTCTCTCTCTCTGGTTCTTTCTGCCTTTCTGTCTTTGTCTTTTCATTTTTTTATAATTTTTCTTTTTAAACAATTTTTTTAGGTAAAGTTTTTTTCTTGGCTCTGAAATCCTCCTTTATCTTGGTAATAACCCCCTCCCCTTTTTCCCTCCCACTAGGCAAAAGAAGGTAGACCAGAAGAAGACTGAGTCTACCATGAGAGCTGAGATTGCACCATGCAGTTTTCCTTTTTTTTCTTTTTATAATTAACAAATAAATAATTTTTGTTTGCTTTAGCTATTTTCCTTTCTCTCTTTCTCTGTTTTTTATTTTTTAATCCTTTTTCTTTTACCTCATCACTTTGCTGCTCAGCTTCTACCTACTGAGTGTCTAGACAAGTCTAAATGAAAAGTTGCCAAATCTGAATACTATTTGGGTCCTCATGTTTCTCAACTCCCACTTAATCTGTGTCACAAAGGGAGAAAAATGCAACACCAAAGAGTTTGCAGACCACATCTTCCTGTGCGCCTCTGTTCGCTCAGATTGATCTTTTAGAATTTAGGAAGAAACGGATAACCCATCAGATGACTAGAAATCACTGCAGGGTCAAAAGAAATATGTGAAACCAAGAAAATACCTCACCCCCTAAGGAAAAGAATAACTCTTCTTCAGTATAATGGAAATCATGGATATGTCTGGTAAAGAATTTAGGGTATTCATAATGACAAAACTAACAGAGATGGAAGAGAATAGGGACAATGAACACCAGAAGAAAAAAGCAGATGAGTCCCATAAGGTGAGGAATTTCTTGCAAGAGCTGAAAGAGGAAATATACACCATAAAAAAAGTCAAATGGAGCTGTTGGAGATGAAGGCTATAATACAGGAAACCAAAACCTCCTTTGAAAGTATTAAAAGCAGACTAGGTCATGCAGAAAATCGAATCTCAGATGTAGAAGACAGGATCGCTGGACTAGTAAAATCCACAATGAAGACTGAGAAAATAGCCCCCCAATATGAGAATAATATATGAGAAATACATTAAGCATTCAAATATTCGGATAATTCGTATCCCAGAAGGTGAAGATACTAATAAGGGCATTGACAATCTATTCCATGAAATCCTGAAAGAAAACTTCCCAAAGCTAGAGAGGCATTCAAAGATCCAGACCCAAGAAATACAAAGGACCTCAAATAAGATCAACCCAAGAATATCTTCTCCAAGACACATTATAGCCAGATTGACCAAAACCACAAAGACAAGATACTCAGATTGGCAAGAGAGAAATATCATGTTACCTATAAAAGATATCCAATCATGCTAACAGCAGATCTCTCATCAGAAACAATGCAAGCAAGGAAAAAAATGGGAAAATATATTCCAAGTGTTGAGTGAAAACAATTTCAATCAGGAATACTATACCTGGCAAGATTATCCTTCATATGGTAAGAGAAGACAAGAACATTTTCAGATAAACAAAACCTGAATGAATTTACCAACACCAGACCAGCTCTCCAAGAAGTTTTGAAGGGAGTTCTATACCAAGAAAACTAAAGTCAGACACACAGAAATAAGAATTCTAAAACAGCTACGAAAATGGCCAGCTTAATGGTAGGGACAAGTACAGAGTTGAATGTTATCTTCCGAATTTAAATGGAGAGATCAGATCACAGCAGAAGATAAAGTACATGAGCTTGAACTTGTGAAATAGAATTTTAAGACTTTTGACTAAAACATTACTGGCCTTCTATGCTTTGTTTTCCAGTGTTAAAGAGTTTTGTCTTTTCTTAAGTTGTAGACAAGTCTATATACCTATTATTCAAACAGAATACTAACTTGTTTCCTGGCTTTAAGTATTAAGCAAAATTCTCTTAACATTTTTTGATTTTGATTTACTAAAGCTAAGATTTTCTTTCTTGAAATTAAAAAGTATATTTAAGAAATACCTATTTGCTAACCATAGTAAGCTATATAGCCTCAGCTATGTGCTATTTTATAGTATATTCATTCTATCCACAGATAGATAAAGTCTACTTTTGTTCAGATATGTATCTATCAGCTGAACTTACTATTGAAAGTATTTAGATTAATTAAGATATTTTGTGAATCAATACATATATATATGTGTATATATATATATATACACACACACATATGTACATATATATATTATGAGAAATATATATATATATATATAGTATACACACACACACACACACACACACACAAGAAACAAGAAATGGAAAATTATTTGCTGACGATAACATGTATGTTTAAGCCACTCTACAGTGTATTCTGGCTATAAAATAGCATTTTGTATGCTGTGCTGATGTCCAGTGAAAGTATATAGAATAAATAAAAATAAATTAATTAAATAAAAAAACACTACCAAACTCCAGATTCTGAACAATACTGTCAAGCAAAAATTAATTAATTAATTAATTAAATTAAATTAAATTTTAAGTTTTTTCTTTTAAATCAAGCCCATCCAATGTGTTGCAAAGCAATAAATTAAGCACATAATAGGTAAGATAATGCGTATAATACAAATAGTTCCTAGGATACATACTTTCGCAAATAGGAGACTAGAGAATAAGTAAATTGTGTCAATAACATCATATCAAAACTGTTGCGGGGAACCAGCAGTTAGCGTAATGGCTATGTCGCTGGACTCCCACGTAGTCGACCGCGGTTCGAGTCCCGGACCCGGCGGCTTAAACTCACGCCGGGCGCGTGTGCGTGCGTGCCCAAGATCCCGAGAGGAGAATGGAGGAGAAGGGATTGCGGCGTGGTCATCCCCCCTGGGGGGTGATTTCCTGCTTTCTATCTCTCTGTCTCTCTCTGTCTGTCTGGCGAGCGCACGCGCCCTATAGCAAAAACCTCTCCAAAAAAAAAAAAAAAAAAAAAAAAAAACTGTTGCATGGTGAAATTTCTTATCATGCATAGAGAATGTGTCATTTGGAAAAGGAAGCTGCAGCAATGTAATACTCAACGTTGCTGACCAACACAGGCACGCTTGTCACTGTGCTAACTACTCGGTCTAGAAGAAGTTTCCTGGCACATGAAATTAATTTGTCCAATCCTGTGACAGGGCATTCTCTGCTGAGATAACTGCCTCTGGATAATATTCAAATGACATTACTAGGTGGTCAGTAAAGTCATGATGTGTTTTGTATTTTTTTTTTTCCTATGCAAAAATGTGTCTCAACTTTTTTATAGCCCAATAAAAGTTACATATATTTTCCATGTAATTATTGGGAATTTTTTAAAAACTTCAATTTTGGGATTATTTATGAAGAAAATCATGTGCATGTGTGTGCATAAATCTATTTTTTAAAGAATTATTTTATTTAGCTTTATTTATTTATTTATTTATTTAACCAGAGAGGGACAGAGTGAGAGTGAAAGAGAGAGAGAAAGTGAAAAAGCAAGCCACCAGGTCCAGGACTTGAACCATGGTCAGCCATGTGGGAGTCCAGCACCCTTAACCACCACGCCACCTGCCGGCCCCGATAAATCTATTTTATTTTTAATCCTATGGTGGGCTAGTCCCTCCTGGCCTGGTGGTCAAAAGAGCCAGATCCTATGTGTCTGACCATGCAGTTTAAATCTTGTTCCTGGCTGCTTGAAAAACACTAGGCATGGGGCCAGTACATGGCATAGTGGTTATGTGTTGGACTCCCACATGGCCAACCATGGTTTGAGTCCTAGACTGGTGGCTTGAAACTCACACCAGGTGTGTGTGCATGCATGCCTAAGATCCTGGGAGGAGAATGGAGAAGAGATTACAGTGTGGCTATCCACCCTGAAGGCGTGATTTCTCACTTTCCTTCTTTCTGTCTTTCTCTCTGTGCCTCTTTATTCAGCAAGTGCACGTGCCCTCAAACAAAACACCTCAAAAACAAACAGATTAAAAAAACCACTAGGCACATGTGTTATGTGTACCAAATCCTGACAGGATGGAGAAATGGAGAAAGAATTGTGTCCTGACTACATCTCATCGGAAGGTGCTCTCTCTCTCTCTCACTCTTTCTCTCTTTCTGCTTTTCTCCGGTGAGTGCAAGCATCTTTGGCAAATAAAAGATAAATAAATTAATAATAATAAATTTTAAAAGACTACCTATATTTTGCCTACTTAAGAAGTTTTCAGTGATGTGTTTGGATAAAAGCTTGATATATAATCCAATAGTCAAAAGAGGAAAAACATTTCTTTATAATATCATCCTAGGGGCTGGCAAGTGGTGTGGTGGTTAAGGGCATTGGACTTCCACATGGCCAACTGATTTGAGTCCTGGACCCAGTGGCTTGCCTTGTCACTTTTACTCTCTCTCTCCCCCTCACTCTGTCCCTCTTTGGTCAAATTAAAATAAATAAACATATAAATAAAGTTAAATAAAATAATTCTTTTTTATTGTTTTGGTATTTTTGAGATTTTTTTTTTTTTTTTTTTTTTTTTTTTTTTTTTTTGCTATAGGGCGCGTGCGCTCACCAGACAGACAGAGAGAGACATAGAGACATAAAGCGAGAAATCACCACCCAGAGGGGATGGTCACGCCACAATCCCTTCTCCTCCATTCTCCTCTTGGGATCTTGGGCACGCACGCACACGCGCCCGGCGTGAGTTTTAAGCTACCGGGTCCGGGATGCGAACCGCGGTCGACTACGTGGGAGTCCAGCGACATAGCCATTATGCTAACTGCTGGTTCCCAATAAAATAATTCTTTAAAAAAGTCATCCTATAAAATACATGAGAATAACTCCATCAAGAAATGTGTAAAGGGTCCAGATGATTGTACAATGGTAGAATGTGATGTTATGCAAGGCTGATCCACTTGGGAAGGTTCAGGTTCGTATCTGAAGACGGACTATACCAGGCATGGGAGTGCCCGTGATTCACTGCTGGCCAAAGCTGGAGGCTGATTGTGGCATCAAGACCCTGATAGGGTCCTATCTCTCTCTGTCTTTTTCACTAACAACAAAAAAAAAGCTTTAAAACTATATATAATTTTCATAAAACAGAAATACGATACTGCAGAGGGTTACATGGAAGTACACTAGAAGAAATGGAGAGACAAGTCTCATTCATTGTGAGATGAAAAATATCATACAGATGGTGTTTCTTTACCAGTAAAGTGGATGCAATCATTCTCAAAATATAAGTGGAGTTAAGGTGTAGAAGTCTAAAATTTATGTTTATGGGAGTTATTGCTATACATTTGAAGAAGAAGAATGATGAGGGGAAATTTGCTTCATTACATTCTAAAACATTTACGTCAGAGTAGAAATAAAGATCACAATGGAATAGATCACATGGCCACGAGGCCAGCTGCAGTGATGCAGTGGTCATGCAATGCTGTGGCCACGTGGTCCCGGGTTGTGACCCTGTATGTACCGGTACATGCCTGTGTGCTGCCCATGATACAGGCTGCCTGAGTATGAGGGTAGAACTTTTGTCATGAAGGCCCTGGTTTGACCATACACCCACTCCCTTTCTTCCTCTCAAGTAAGAAATAAATTTTAAAAATGTAAAAGCTTAAGAAAAAAAGCACACATGGCTATGAAAATGCTCTAGTGTGCTTAAGAAGATAGAAGAACTATTGCAAATCAATGAGAAAGGATGAGTTATAGAATAAATGGAGCTGGGAAAATGGTTTGGATTAAATCCAATTAAATTCTTATTTCATGCCATATATCAAAATAAAATCCATTACATAAATAAGTCATAATACTAGACTAAGATATAAATAGAGACATTGCTCATAATAAAAGCCATAGAAACAGAATAAATGTCATTTGACTATATTAAAATTAAAAGTAAAATATAAAACCTCAGCACATTTTTGACCATAGTGTGATTACTATAAAAGGTAATTTGAAAGAATAATTTTACAATGTAGTAGGCAGAATAATGGTCCTCCCAAATATGTCCATGTCTTGAACCCAGAAATTGTGAATATATTACTTTACATGACAAAGGGGAAAGTAGCAAATGGAATGAAGGCTGCTAACCAGTTAATCTTAAAAAAGAGAATTTATGCTGAATTATGTACCTAGGCCTACTATAATCACAAGGGTTATTTTAAATTTTTTATCTATCTATCTACCTATATATCTATTTATTTATTATTAATTCACCAGAGAGACAGAGGGAAAGTGAGAAAGCAAGCTGTCAGGTTTGGAACTCCAGCCTCGGTTGACCATGTGAGAATTCAGTGCCTCACTCCCTATGCCACCTACTGGCTCCATTACAAGGGCTCTTAAATATGGAAGAGAGAGGTTAAAAACCTCAGCGTGATATGAGAAATTTAATGACTGTTGCTGGCTTTGAAGACAAAGGGAGAAGGCCATGAACCAAAGAATTTGAGTGGTTTTAGGAAGGTAAGAAGGCAAGAAGCTGATTCTTTCCTGGAGTTTCGGAAAAGAAAATGATCCTACTAAAATGTAGTTTTCAGTTCAGTAAAATCTATTTTGGACTGTACACTATAGAACTATAAAATAATAAATATTTTCTGTCGTCAGCCACTCAGTTTATTGTAATTTATTATAGTCACCATAGAAAACTAATACACACAGAGCTGAGGTGGGTTTCAAAATTGTAAAGGAATGTTGTATATAATTCTATGCAAATACATTTTAAAGAGCAGTCAATTTATTAGACAGATGCAAATTAGGAACATTGATTTAAGAATAAGAGAAAACAACAGTCCAGAAATCAGGTAATAAATTATAGAAGTAATTAAAATTTTTCATTCAAGAAAGATATCTGCTCCAAACCACCTTATTTATGAGAGAACTCAGACTTTCAGTAAAGAAAATGATTCTCATGTTCCAAAAACTAGTAGGCCATAGTTAAGGGTAGAGAGCTTCTTTACACATTTTTATAAATGTGGCACACTCTGATGTCCCAACCTTTCAAGAAAATACCAAAAACCAACCACAGACTAACTTTTCTTATGAGTAAGTACAAAATAAGTAGATGACTTAATACTATAAAATCTCTTAATATAGTCCACAAATGGATGAATGGATTGAAAAAGTGTGGCAAATATACTCCATGGAATACTATTCAGCCATAAAAAACAACAAGGCCCTGGAATTTGATAGAAAGTGGACGAATATGGGAGATCTGTTGCCGAGTGAAGCAAATCAGGCTATGAAAGAGAGACAGTGTATGTCTCCCTTTAACATACACCGACTGTCCGCACTCTATGGCAGAGACTGAAAGACTGGAGGACATACAAAAATTAAAAATTTTTATGAACACTAGAGCCAAAGTGAAAAGAATGTGGTAGGGGAAGAGCATAGGAAAGGAAATTGGGGAAAAAATAGAGAAGTAAGACATTTGTGGGACACAGATATGGTTTATTATTTGTTGATGAGGACATGCATATATTCTCAACTGGGCTGGACTGAGATGTATATCATACTGGGTATAGTCTCTATTTTTTTTTTCTTTTTTTGGAGAGGTTTTTGCTATAGGGCATGTGTGCTAGCCAGACAGAGAGAGACAGAGAGACAAAAAGCAAGAAATCATTCCCCAGGGGGGATGGCCACGCCGCAATCCCCTCTCCTCCATTCTCCTCTCGGGATCTTGGGCACGCATGCACACGTGCCTGGCGTGAGTTTTAAGCCACCGGGTCCGGGACTCAAACCACGGTCGACTATGTGGGAGTCCAGCGACATAGCCATTATGCTAACTGCTGGTCCCATGGGCATAGTCTCTTTACAATCTATATGATGTATAGTGATTAAACGTGTAAATAATAATTAAAATTAGGGACCAGCAGTTACCGTAATGGCTATGTCGCTGGACTCCCACGTAGTCGACCGCGCTTCGAGTCCCGGACCCGGTGGCTTAAAACTCATGCCAGGCACGTGTGCATGCATGCCCAAGATCCCGAGAGGAGAACGGAGGAGAAGGGATTGCAGCGTGGCCATCCCCGCTGGGGGGTGATTTCTCGCTTTCTATCTCTCTGTCTCTCTTTGTCTATCTGGCGAGCGCACGCACCCTATAGCAAAAACCTATAAAAAAAATTAAAATTAATAAATAAAAAATTATCGTATGCTAAAAACTGAATAGCTATCTTAAGAGGTATGAGGTGCTATATCACAGTTCTTTTAATCTGTATTTTACTAATGATTAGTGATGTAGAGTGTTTATTTATATGTCTATTATCCGTTCATATTGTTTCTTTTGAAAAGTATTTATCAAATCCTTTGTACTTTTCCTTTGATTTACTTGATTTCTGAATATTGAGTTTTTTATTCATTTTGAATATGGAGTCCTTATGTAATATATTATTTACCAATATGGAAGCCATTAAAAATAAAATTAAATAAATTGGCAAAAGAATCTAATATACAATGTAATAATTCAATATAATGTATGGGCATAATTGACCTAATTAATAGATCAAATGAAAAAGCCAAATCATTAATATACAATAACAATTTTACCATAACCTAGCAATAACAAATTATAATGCATTAGAAATTAATCACTTCATAACAGAAGGAAAAACATACAAACATTAAATAAACATATAAAGAAATGTAAAGCCATATAAAGGAAAACTTTAGTAATAAATATAAAAAGTATTTGAATAAAGTCTCTTTTAAAATTTTATTTATTTTTTAATATTTAAATTTATTTTATACATTCAATCACTATACATTGCTGTAGCTTGTAAAACGAATTTACCCAACATGAATGAGATAATGTAGTGAAGATCTGAATTTTATTTAAAACTAATGTGATTTAAGTCAAAGTCCCAAAGTAATTTGTTTTCATAATTATGAAAATAATTGAAATCATTCTGAAAGGGGTGCTAATAGTATAGATTTTCACAATAAGAAATAGAGTATTATGGCTCCAGTGAAAGAAAATTTAGGGCAGAAGAGAATATTAGAAAACTCAGGGCCAGCTGTTGGCATGGTAGTTGAGGGCCTGGACTCCCAAATGGCTGACCATGGTTGGAGTCCCAGATCTAATGTCTTGCTCTCTCACTTTCCCTCCCTCTCTGTCTCTCTGTGGTGAATTAAAAAAATATTATAAAGAAAAAATAAAAATTAAATAAATAATTATTTTTTTTTAAAAAAGAAAACTCAGAAACAGACTCAAACCATATTATCTTTGTTTCTGTGTTAAGAATTTCAAGTCAAAGTGTGAATTATTTTAATATGTGGAATGAGAAAAACTGGCTAATTATGAAAAACATGGATTCCAATTTAAAAATTAAGTGTAGGGGCTAGCAGGTGGCATGGTGGTAAAGTGATGAACTCCTACATGGCCAGCTATGGTTGAGTCCTGGACCTGGTGGCTAGCTTTCTCACTTTCCCCCTCTCTCTGTCTCTCTCTAATGAGCACAAGTGCCCTATAGAAAACTTAAAAACTAATGATAAATAAATAAAATAAAATTTAAAAACATTAAATTTAAAGAGTGACTAAAATGGTAAACTATACATAAAGGAGGACGCATAAGTAAAATACTAAAAGAGCCCAGAGGATTCTGGGAAGATGATGGAGGTGGTGATGCCAAGGTAGTCTATTAATCTTGAATCCATTAAAATGTAAAGAGAAATTAAGATATGAAGCCTTAACCTAAGAATAGTGTCTGGAACAAAATGAGGAGATGAAACATTCCCATTAACCCTGAAATAGGAGTGAGCACGAAGAAATCACCAACAGCCATAAGACTAGTATAGTATCTGCATCTATGCAGGAGGAAGCAGAGGAAAGTCCCAGGGTATGAGGAAGGCCATTATAATACCAAATCCACCAACAGGTACTCATCCAAAAGCTCAGAGAAGCAGTTGGGAGAAGAGCTGCCAATACTCTAGTGGTTGGTTTGCAGAATCCAAGAATGGGGGAGTGGAAGTGGTCTACATTAAAGATAAAAGGAGAAACTGAGCCCTTGAACTCAGAATGAACCAACTGACTCCCATACTGCTATGAATAGAAAATCATTTGAGTAGACCACGAGCAATAGGTTAAAAAAAAGGAAGTGATATGGGCTACAAAAGTGGGGATAGGATCAGACCTAGGAAGACTCTTAGATTAAGCTGTAACCTTCTTGACTCAATTGTTATCTACCCTCATAAGCTGCAGAATAAATTTTTTAGTGGACAGGATTCATTTTCCAAGACATACCATGCTTAGTCCTAATATTATAGGACCTAATAATCTCACTAAATTTTAAAGTGTTAAAATATTATAGAACAAATTCACTGATCATGACAGAATTAAACTAGTACTCATGAAATATCTTGGAAAATCAAATACTGGGAAATTTAGTAATTCACTTCTAAAAAATCTATGAGTCAAGAGGGAAAAAACAAAACTGAATGATAAAAAAAGAAAACAATATATCAAAATATAGGAGAAATAGCAAAAGTAGCATTTAGGAGGACACTTAACAGTTTTAAGAAAAGCACCTAAAATTAATGACCTAAAGTACCAGGGAAGAAGCTATAAAAATAAGACCAGAATAAGAAGCCAGGGAAAATCAAGCTGAGAACAGAAATAAATGAAAAAGAAGGCAGATGAATAGTAAGGAAAATTAATACAAAAAATTGTTCTTTGAGGTTGTGGAAAAAGAGTAAACATATCCCATGTAGCTGACCATGATTCGAGTCCTGGACCTGGTGACTTAAACTCATGCCAGGCGTGTGTGCTTGTATGCCCAAGGTCTCGAGAGGAGAATGGAGGAGAAGGGACTGCAGCATGGCCATCTCCCCTGGGGGATGATTTTTCACTTCTCTCTCTTTGTCTCTCTCTGTCTTTCTGGCGAGCACATGCACCCTATAGCAAAAACCTCTCAAAAAAAAAAAAAAAAAAAAAAAAAAAAGGAGAGAGAGAGAGAAAGAAAATAAGAAAATCACACTGGGCATGTATGTGTGCATGTCCAAAATTCCAAGAGGAGAATGGAGGAAAAGAGACTGCAATGTGACCATCTCTCCAGGGGGTGATTTCTCACTTTCCCTCTGCCTCTCCACAAGTGCATGCACCCTATGGCAAAAACCAAAACCAAAACCAAACCAAACAAAAAGAATTAGCAATCAAAACTATAAAAATCAAGATAGATTGGGCCAGAGTTTAACTCAGAAATTCAACTTTGGTTTTAAAACTAAAAAGAAAAATTGCAATGTAGTTGATCACAATAAAATAAATGAGAATGACTTGTTTTGAGAAATACATTTATAAAAAAGCATTAGATAAGATGTGCATTAACTAATAAATTTTCATTAAAATGCTAATAAACTAGGAATAAAAGGGTATTTGTGTGTATGTGAAAAATTAACTTTCTTTTTGCATAAATTACATAATATTTTATTGTTCAAAGTGTTCCTTTAAAAATAATTTGAAATGTTTCCATATTGCTCTTTTATTATTGACTACAGCATAACATCACTGGTTAACATATGGTAAAACTATCAGCCACACACATATTCTTGAATAAAAGTATTTGCAATATTTCGTGAGAACATTTATTTACATTTTACTTAATTTAATGAAAAGTTTCATAGTTTTCTTAAAAATCTAGACATGTTGATTCTTATTACTACTAAGACTAAATAATAAACACAACCAACCCCCAAAATTAGACCCTATAAATCACATTAATTTTATCACAAAGCAAGTGGGTATTTTTTCTCATTTGAAACATGGCATTTACAAAAAACTTACAGTGAGTCTTATAAACATCTATCACTATGATTGGGAGCAAGGCAAACATGTCTGCTTTTATATCTTCTATTCAGTATGGTAGTGGCAATTTTAGCTATTGCAGTAAGTAAAGCAAGAAAAGCAATGAAAGTTATGAAGTTCAGAATAATGTTATTTTTTATTCATAGTGGTATACTTCATATTATATAGGACATCCTAGACAAGTTCTGTAAAGATCTACTAGAACAAATGAAGGACAGAAATGAGAGGGTTAATATGCAAAAATGACTGAACTTCTGTGTAATATGAAAGGTATTGGAATCAAAATGGAGTCATTTGTGTCAAATTGTGCTACGTCCTGACTAAACCAAGCCAGGGAAGGCTATGAGGGGCTGTATTCTCTCAGGATTATAATAAAAATTAATAAAAAAAAATTAAAAAAAAATCTGTCACAAGGACAATGCCATAACCACAACCTTACACAACGACCTGATGCAAAGACTATTTCTGTATAAATATCTGCCTACAGATGGCCAGTCTAGCTTCAGACAGATGTCACCCTTGTAACTGATTCTGTTATCCAGGGAAAAGTGTCCCCAAACAACTAATGGAATCTCTTCGTCCTCTCCACTCTCGTATGGGGATTTGGCCTTTAAAACTTGCTAGGGAGTGTCGTTGCACATGTTCAAGGCAACTTGAATATGTCCATCTCGGCTGCATGTTGGACTGCAATTCTAATACTTGACCTGAATAAATCCTTTAGCTTTACATACTGCCTGAGTTTACCTCTTAAGCTGACACTAGCAAAAAACGACACTGTTGGGGTAATTTGAACAAAATAGTAACAAGATCTCTTCACTTAGAACTACTGAACATCATCGAGAGAAATTGAAAAGGCCTTAGAAACTGAACAGATATACCATATTCATGCATTTGTATTATCGGTATTATTAAAATGATAGTTTTCCTTACTGTGTGTGTGTATTTTTCTCAACAAAATTCCAATGAAAAATTTCCAAAGACTTCTAAAAATATAAATTAAACCGAAGATTCTAAAATTTATGTTGAAATTAAAATGATCTTGAATACTTGGAACAATTTATACAAAGAATACCTTGGTGAACATATAATACCATAAGTGTGCCACTGGTAAAAGGATAGCATTAAAAGATCATTAGAATAGAATAAAGAGTCCAGAAGTAGACCTATATACATACGGCCAAGTGGTTTTTAACAAATACCTCAAAACAATTCAATGGGAATAGAAACAAAAAAACAAAAAACGACCTTTTCAATTGTTGCTGGGATACTGGAGAAATATACTAGGAAAAATGAACGAGTACCCTTACCTCACCTTGTACTAAAAAACTAAAAAGAAATGGACTATTGACTTAATTGTGAATAAATAAAATTATAACAGAATAGAAACAGAAATCTTTGTGATATTCATTTAAGTAAAATTTGTTAGATAAGAAAGAGAAAGTATAATGGGACCAGCAGTTAGCGTAATGGCTATGTCACTGGATTCCCATGTAGTCAACCGCGGTTCGAGTCCCATACCCGGTGGCTTAAACTCACGCCAGGAGCTTGTGCATGAATGCCCAAGATCCCAAGAGGAGAATGGAGGAGAAGGGATTGCAGCATGGCCATCCCCCCTGGGGGTTGATTTCTCGCTTTCTGTCTCTCTGTCTCTTTCAGTCGAGTGCACGCGCCCTATAGCAAAAACCTCTCCAAAAAAAAAAAAGAAAGAAAAGAAAGTATAAGACAAAAAGGAAAGAACAAGTGGTAAGTTGTTCTTAACTAAAAAAAAAAATTTTGAGAGTTTTTTGCTATAGGGCGCATACTCTTGCCAGGAAGACAGAGAGAGACAGAGAGACAGAAAGAGAGAAATTACCCCCCGGGGGGATGGCCATGCCGCAACCTCCCTCCTCCACTCTCCCCTCAGATCTTGGGCACGCACGCACACACACCCTGCTTGAATTTAAGCCACTGGGTCCGGGACTTGAACCACAGTCGACTACATGGGAGTCCAGCGAAATAGCCATTACGCTAACTGCTGGTCCCACTCTTCACTAAAATTTAAAACAAGTGTTTTCCAAAAGGTATTTTTAGCAAAACAGTAGCTAAAATAATAATAATCGTGATAATGGGATATAACATGCATATTCAGAATAAATGCTTTGATAAGTCAGTAATAAGAAGACCAGCCACCTAATTAGAGCAGAGAAAATATTTGAACAGACACTTCTCAGGAAAGATGAACAAATGACTAATAAGTAAAATGAGGAAGATTCTCAATATCTAAGTTGGTCAAATGCATTTAAAATCACAATCAGATACTACCATGTAGCCCATCCAATTATGTCATATGAAAACTGACACAATTTTTCTTTTTTTCCTTTTTAAAAATTATTTTGCCTTTCTTTTTTTCCGTCCCCTCCTTGATGACAATGGCTTAAAAAAAAAAATGGAAAATTATGAAAATCTGGAACTGGAACTCTCACATACCAGTGTAACTACTTTAGAAATCTGTTTGTCAATTTCTTAAAATAGTGGACACTTACCTACTATAAAACTAATCCATTCCATTTCTTGGCATTTACTCAACAATAAAACCATTTGTCCACTGACAGATTTATTAAAGAGTAGTAATAAAAGCCTAAGTCACAATGCTCCAACCTGGAAATAGCCGTAATTCCTCTCAAGATATAGGTAGGTAAGTATGTCTTCTTTTAGCAGTACAAAAGAATTCTTTTTTAAAGAATTATTTTATTTTGGGAACCAGCAGTTAGCGTAATGGCTATGTCGCTGGACTCCCACGTAGTTGACCGTGGTTCGCGTCCCGGACCCTGTGGCTTATCACGCCGGGCGCGTGTGCGTGCGTGCCCAAGATCCCTAGAGGAGAATGGAGGAGAAGGGATTGCGGCGTGGCCATCCCCACTGGGGGGAGATTTCTCGCTTTCTGTCTCTATGTCTCTCTCTGTCTGTCTGGTGAGCGCACGCGCCCTATAGTGAAAATCTCTCTCAAGAAAAGAGAATTATTTTATTTAACTTTATTTATTTATTTATTTTAATTTGAGCAGAGAAGAACAGAGTAAGAGCAAGAGAGAAAGAAAGTGAGAAAGCAAGCTTCCAGGTCCAGGACTCAAACCATGGTTGACCAGGTGGGAATCTAGCTCTCTTAACCACCCCGCTACCTACCACTCCCAAGAATACTTTTTTAAAAACAAAGCAAAGTAAACAAACAAAAATCAATGAAACTAAACTATATAAATGTCAAATTGGATGAATTTCAAATGCTGAGTGAAAAAATCCATACACACAAAATGTGTAGTGTTTGTTTTGTTAATATAAAATTCTAGAGAATACAGACTAATTAATTGTATGGGAAACTAGACCAATGGTTTCTGTTGACCAGGGTGAAGGGAATAATGGAATACAAAGAAGGCATTAGAAAACTGTTCTGTTGTGTCTTTTTTGTGGTGTTGAGTTTTCTGTGCATTTACATTTGTCAAAATTCACCAAAGGCTAAACTAAGAGAATCAGTGATCTTTTATTGAGAGACAAGTTAATCTGAGGTAACCTTGCAGGGAAGGAACTGGGAAAATGAAGATCCTGACCTTACTCTTCTCTTGCCTGTTGGTGTTTCGCTGGGCAGGGCTCCGACATTATGGCAGCCATATTGGGGTTGTCTGGGCAGATCAATCCCTGGTAGTAGAAAGGACAAAGGAGGAGGGCCCATGGGAGATACCCAGCATTTACCATTTGCCAATGTTCACACTAGATTTTAGGATTTGACTTTCCTTAAGTTTCCTAAACAAATACTAATACAATATATTCATCATGAGATTGTTTCATTTTCTTTAGCTCAACAAGTTCACATAAACTATGGTTTCTCCCAAGACAGAGCTTTTTGAACTTTCTGTTTTTAAGGAACCCCTAATGGCAGAGAGGAATCAATACTTAACCTCCAAGAAATCTGAGAGCATAGCTTGAAATTTACTGTGCAAACAATTTCCTTCCAAGTTTTTCTTTGTTTGTTTCAGCTGAATAATTGATGTGAAGCCCACTGCTGCTTGGCAGGCTGAGATCCATGGAAGGCCAAGGTTCAATTCTCAGCCCCTGCCATTAGCTAGTGTGCAGAGGTTGCCACCCTGCAGTCCCAGCTCCTTGGTAGGTGGGGCAGGAGGACTGTGACTCAGCAAGACTCTGTCTATAAACAGGAACAGAAATAAATTTACGTGAATTGTGTGCATAAGATGCTTATTTGATATTAGATTAAATCACTTATGAAAAGGAAAAATCAAATTAATATGTGTCCTAGTCTTTTCAGATCTACCAATTTCTAAAAATTCAGTAAAAGTAGCATGATTTTTTTCTGAATCTGTAATATATTAAGAGCCATAAATTTTAATCTTCACATTTCAAATATCCACTGTTACTTCTTTCATCACTTTTCAGTGGAACTCTGTTCAGTAGAATAGTACTATGTCTTAAGTTGATATCTCTTGTTAAAGAAGACATGATTGGTAACCAGAAACTCTAAGAAATTCTGAAATTAAAAAGTGCCTAGTGGTTTCTCTAACTTATTTGACTGTGGGGTTCTTTTCTTCTAAACAATTATTTACATCTCACAGAGCACTAAATATAGTTGATAAATGCTGTTCTAAACCTAACACACACAAGTAATAAACAACCTCAAATATATGAGCTCTTCAAATTAAGGTAAGCTATGTCTCTTTTGGGACTGACTCCTCTTGTCTAATTTCCTTATGAGGCTCTTCCTCTGTTCTCACAGTTGTTTGTTTATATCTCCTTCATAGTTAGGTCTCGGGATCCTACTGGTGCTTGACATACAGAGAGCACTAAATAACTGTATATGAAATTTGAAACACCATAAAGCTCAGTTGGTAACATTTATTCTCTTTAAATGTCCTCTACCATCTTTTATAATATAGACTATTGGGGCCAGCAGGTGGCATGGTGGTGAAGGCACTGGGCATGCACATGGTGGACTATGGTTCAAGCCCCAAATCTGATGTCTTGAAAATTATGCCAGGCACATGTGCATGTGTGTCCAAATTCCGGAGAGGAGAATGGAGGAAAAGAAATTGGGGCACGGCCATTCCACAGTTCTTTGCTTTTCCTCTCTCTATCTTTCTCCAGTGTGCACATGCACCCTATAGCAAAATCCTAAAAAAAAAACAAAAGAAAAGAATACAGACCATTATTCCATTATTTATTTATCAAATGCAAACACTTCTGGTTGATATCAGCACTTGGGAAGGAGAGAGTTGATGATGAAAAGATAAACTATAATGATGCTAAACTTAAGTTTAATATATAGAATTGCTGGGCCAGTTATTAAAAACATTCATTGTTATCAAGGCAATGTGCCAGACTAAGTAAAGTACTGTTAGTTTAGAGAAGTCCTTAGAGATTATCTTGTACCATTCACTGATCTTGTCTATAAGAATAATAAAGAAAAGGATCAAATTACTGCCAATATTTCAGGTCATGCAGTGACATCTAGTGTGTGAAGGAGACAGTATTTAGATCCACATACTCATCTGACCCTCGATAGTTCAAACATTTTGTAAATAAATTGACTATATTAGAACTTCTTATTATAATTTTTGTGTGGACGGTCATTTAGTTTCTCTTATATAAATAGATGGTATCCGATTCCAGCATTCAACAGTGTGTGAGTGTGTGTGTGTGTGTGTGTGTGACATTGACTTAGCTAAGGAAGCAGCTAACTCTAACAGCCACTAATTACAACTAATTTCTTCTTCTCTCAGGGTTATAACACGCCAGGCTTTGATCCCCTGGGAGGCTCTCAGACCTAACACTGGTAAAATGCTTTTCCTTTTTGACTCAGGGGATTATAGTTCTTTTTTCAGAAGTTTTTCTAGCTTCTTTTAATTAATTGAAGGTGGAGAATTTGTAATTTAGAATTTTGGGTTCAGATGCAGGACCTAGTTTGATTTTTAGTAAGATGTGTCTTTACTATTAAATATATATTTACTTCATTTTTACCCGGCACTATGTTGTTTGATATTATTTATTTGACAACTACTTTGGTACCAATACCAGGACTTGTCTCATTGGACCTGAAACCTTTTAGGGCCTCGAGAATTTAAAAAAGGACAGAGTGTGCTTAAAAGCAGGCAGAAAATGTTCCAGCCTCAGAATGACCCAAAGAACTTCACAATGATTCATTTTAAATCAGAGGATTGCAATATCTTTTTTAGTCTCATTCCAATTTCATATCTCCATCCAAGTTATGGGATAATTCTAACAAAGAAGGAACTGGGAAAGGTTTCTAAGGTATATATTGTTTCTAGAAGCCTTGCCAGGGCTTTTGACATTTTAATACTTACAAAGCAGCACACCGACAATTGCAGAATCCTTCACTTCCCACGCTGGACTTACTTGTTCAGCAAGCAATTACTGAGTGCCTAATATGTATTAGGAACCATTCCAGCCTTAAACAAAGACCCCGATCTTAAGGAACTTGTACTGCATCTGGAGAGACTGAAAACACATACATGAAGAAAACACGAGCAACTGGTAGTTGGTTCAGGAGGTGTTTTTTTTTTTTTTTTTTTTTTTTAAAGATTTTTGCTTACCAGAGACGCAGAGAAATAGAAGTAGAAAGTGAGAAATCCAGCCTGCCCTTCCTCCACCAGATAACGACCATGCTGGAATCCCTTCTCCTCCATAGTCCTCTCAGGATTTTGAGCCTACACACAGTCATGCCTGGAGTGAGTTCAAGCCTCCAGGTCCAGGACTCAAACCACTGTCAGCCATGTGGGAGTCCAACACATTAAGCACTACACCAGAGGAGGTGTTATTTAATGTAGAGTGACCAGGGAAGGCCTTTGTGAACAGGTAACATTTGAGTACATCAGGGAAGATATTTGGAAAAAGAATTTTGCAGCCAGGCAGATATCACACTGAGTACAAAGGCAAGGGGGTGCCTGAGTGCTTCAGGAAAGATGATGCGACACCTACTGTGCCTGCAGTGGGAAGGGTAAGAGGGGAGGGAGAGACGGCAGGAGCAAATGAGTTCAGAAAGGTAGTAGGGGGTCGTAAAGGAAGTCTCGGTGGTGATCGATGTCCCTGGAGGGCACTAAGCAGTGACGTGGCATGATCTAAATTATGTTGTGAAAGGATCACCCTGGCTGCTGCTTTCTGCACGTCGGCAGTGCCAAGGAGACCATTATAAAGGATATTCATAACAGAGAAAGAAGGCCCGGCCTCAAGTCATGGTGATGTTGAAAGTGGTGAGAGAAGTAATCAGAACCTCAGTCTGTTTTGTGAAGGAATTGAGTGAGCTATGAGCGTAATGGCAGCATAAATGATGAGTCCAAGATAACAACAACCTCTGGAAGAGTCTGGGTGCTAGAAAGAATGGCTAGTTACCGAGAGAGGATGAACGCAGAAGGAGAAGCTTTGGGGGGTGATTGGCAGCTTGGTGTTGGACATGCTAACTTTGAGGACTGTATTGTACTCCCATATGTAGATAAAAAGAGGAAGTTAAACTTCAGAACTCAAGAGAAAGATTTGGCTGAAATTATAAATTTAGAAGGCACCAGGTACAGACAGTATTTGAAGCCAAGAGACTGGATGAGGTCGCTTAGGGAAGGGTAGCTGGAATGTACTCAAGGTCTGAGACAGAGCTCTGGACACCCAGTGTTCAGTAGTCCTAGAGGCACATTAGAATCACTTGAAGATTTTTAACAGAATTGCCTAAGCCATCTGACTGAGGCCTGCACATCAACACCTTTTAAAAACTTACCAAGTGATACTTACGTTCAGCCAGAGTAGAGAAGCTCTGATTTAGAAGTGAGCGGGACTAAGCTGTATCAGATGTATCAGAGTGATACAAGGGAAAATCAGAGACAGAGCAAGCAAGAATAACACTGTACAAGGCTTTGCTCTATCTTGGAGCAGAGAAATGGGCAGAAAATGATGTGAGCTGGAGGAGGAAGATTTTTTAAAAAATTGATCTCTTTGACTAGCCCTCTTAAAGTATGTTTGTATGGTCATGGGAATTATCTAGCAGAAAAGAAGAAACTGATGAGGTAAGAAAGGATAAGTCTCTAGAATGACCTTGAGTGTAGTTGTGGGGCTTAGACCTAGAGCAAAAGTGAAGAGGATGGCCATGGATTGGACCCAAGCAGGTCACCCACGGGTAACAGGACAGAAGGCAGAATGGAGAGGTACTGAGTCAGGAGGGTTTCAAGAGAGGGCGGAACTTCTAATGGTTATTGAATTTATTTTGTGTCAGTGAAATAGAAAGTAGGGAGGTATATGTGTTAGCAGTCTAAAGAAAGAAAATAACAATTCTAGGAGAAAGAGAAAGTTAATAGGCCAGGACCACATGAGGTTAGTGGTCATGATATTAAATTTATGCCAGTTACTGCATGTCTGTACTTTTCGTTAGCAACAGTCACCTGTGTGATATACCTTCAGAATAAATAAAGCGAATAAGCAAGAGAATTAATTTTATCAGGGCTGGATTATTGTTAAATTAGCATAACCAGCAAAAAACACAGAAGAGTGTTCTGGGTAAATACAAAGGAATATTCATAATGACAGACCATGTAATTTTAGATTGGTAAGAGGAATGTTAAAATAGGAAGGAGATGGGACCAGTAGTTAGCATAATGGCTATGTCGCTGAACTCCCATGTAGTCAACTGTGGTTCGAGTCCTGGACCTGGTGGCTTAAACTCATGCTGGGCATGTGTGCGTGCATGTCCAAAATCCCGACAGGAGAATGGAGGAGAAGGGATTGCGGCGTGGCCATCTCCCTGGCGGTGATTTCTCGCTTTCTATCTCTCTGTCTCTCTCTTTCTGGTGAGCACACACACCCTATAGCAAAAATCTCTCCAAAATAAATAAATAAATAAATAAATAAATAAATAGGAAGGAGATAACAGGTAGGAATAGGTCGTCAAATAAAATAAATCAAGTCCAAATGGGGTTGAGCAGTAAGTGGAATCTGGAGTCTAGTATCCTATAAAGATAAGAGGTTGTGGTTGGAGAGGACATTGCTTGAACATGAGATTATGGAGAAGGTACAATTATTGGTGATTATGTATGTTGACCTACTTACAACTGTGGGCAAGAGGGGCTGAGATATGATGGCAACAGGGACATTGGAGTAGTTGGGAATACTTGAACTAGGAGGGAAAGGGATTGGAAAACATACCTATAATGATCGTGGAATCACTGAAATACATGCCATAGGGAGGTTCAAAGAGAATGACCATGGTTTGAGTCCTGAACCTGGCAGCTTTCTTTCTCCCTTTCTGTTTCTCTCTCTCTCTGTCTCTCTCCGGCCAAATTAAAAAAAAAAAAATAATAATAATAAATGGAATTAAATAAATAAATAATTCTTAAAAAAAAAAAAAAGAGAGAATGACAGCCATCCAGGTGCAGGCCTTCAAGGAAAAGGAGGATGACCCTAGGCTCTAAAGCTGACTGCCATACAGCAATGTAGCAGGTGGTGCAGACTTTGAATGCTTGCATACAATCATGCTGAGCATGAAGAGTGCCTACACATTTCCTTCTTTTTTTTTTTTGGAGAGGTTTTTGCTACAAAGTGCATGCGCTCCCCAGAGAGACATAGAGGGACAGAAAGTGAGAAATCACCCCCCTGGGGGGATGGCCAAGCTGTGATCCCTTCTCCTCCATTCTCCTCTTGGGATCTTGGGCACACACGCACATGAGCCTGACGTGAGTTTTAAGCCACCGGATCCAGGAGTTGAACTGTGGTTGACTACATGGGAGTTCAGCGACATAGCCATTACGCTAACTGCTGGTCCCCCTACACATTTCTAAGAGCAATGAACAACATCTATGGAAGAGAAAGCAGTCACCACTTGAAATGGCTACAGACTTTTCACACTAGATGAGAATAAAAGCAATTATTTGTAAACTCACTGCTAGCAGCAATATGTCATGATGGCCTGAGTGTGAGCCATGGGCTAGCCACTGGTATAGTGGTTAAGGTGGCTAGATCCCATATGGCCATGTGAGCAATTGGAGTCCTTGACCCAGCAGCTTTAAAAACACTCCAGGTGCATGTGCATGCATGCCAAGAATCCCAAAGGGAGAGATGGAAGAGAAGGGATTGCACTGTGATCATGCCACATGGGATAGGGGGTGCTTTCTTACTTTCTTTCTCTTTCTGTCTCTCTGAGTGAGTGCATGTGCCTTCTAGGGAAAAAAAAAAAAAAAAAAAAAGTGATCTCCAGAACCTAATTGTTTACATTCCAGTCACAACTCCTTTACTTACTGGTTTTATAACATTAATGCCCAGTGCCTTATTTTCTTCTTCTATGAAATGGGGAGAAGAGCGATACCTGTCTCATGGGGTAGCTGTGCAGAGTGAATGAGTTAGTATGTGTTAAAAAGCCTTGGATAACACCTGGTATATTTGAAATATATGGAGTTAGTGAATCTTAGGCATGATGATGATTATTCATTTTTAAATTTTCCTTTGAGAGGGAAAAAAGATTATTTTTTTGCTATTATTATCATTATTACTCATTTTTATTTTGCTTTTGGGGAGCAAAAAACAGATGCCTGGCAACAACCAAATAAAACTGTTTCCTGACCAGCTGAGTTTACTCCAATTTTGTTTGAACATTTGGTCTCTGTATGACATATATTTGGCTTCTGTTACATCAGGCCTCTGTAGTATTAATAATTCTCAGCATATGTTATTTGCTAATTTTAAGAAAATTCTAAAACCTTCTGGGAAAAAGAATGTCACATAATGGGATGACCTGTTGGATGCCCAAGTTCCCAAGACACTGTTGAATTTTAACTCATGTAATAAAATAAATGCCCACCCAGAACATACTGACAGAAATAAATAACTCAGTAATCAAATTTCTATTTTTTATTGTTTTCAGTGTCTCTGTTTTCTTTTAGGTTAAATATTTTTTCTCATATAAAACTTACATGTGGTCCTTTCTCCTTCCAGTATGAGTCTGAATCTTTAGTTACTTTCACAGATTTCTAATCAGTGATAGTGCAGCTCTCCAAAACTCAATTTTGCCATCTTGTTTAGGAAATTTTATTTTTCATAATATTTTTTGTTTTTCTTTCCTTTTCTTTCCTGAACAAGTAAAATTATTCTGCTTTTTTTGAAAGTTATACATTTAAATTTTATTTATCTGGTGGTTACCCCTAAAGTACTCATACTCAAACTAATGTTTATTTTTTATTAGTTTCTGAAATTATAAATGTATGTGTCTATTTCCTAATAAGAAATTAACTTGAGCTATTTCTTAGTTCCTTCATTACTTGACCTGCTTCTTCCGTTTGGTAACTGAGTCTGGAGCTTTTTGTTTTTGTTTTATTTTGTTCCATTGATCATCATTCATCCAGAGAACAAAACATCTTACTGATTCCATGACTCTTTCTCTTTCCATACTCATACTTTTGGCTTTTCCCACTGCTTACAAACTCCAAAGTCTAGAGGTTTGAGGAATGGATCCTAGCTAGGCTAGTAGAAACCAGAATTTCAGAGAAGCCACTGCTCTATGAGGTAAATTATAACCTGGGAAGGCAGGAAAGAGGAGTTGGAAGATGAAAGCTTTCTTATTTCCTATGGCCTGAGACACTCGCCAGTCTGGAACGTAATGAGCGTAACAGCCACCAGCTCCAATTCTCCCTGCAAGTGTGTGAAGCTGTGAGGAAATTGAGAACACACTACCTGGACTGGTTCTTGCTCTTTCTTTCCTTTATTTTCCTTTTGCACTCCCTCTTGCCACCTAGAATTGCAGTTTCCAAAAAATCTTTAGTCTGTAAACTTTGCCTCAAGATCTGTTTTATAAAGGCTCTTTATAAACATTACATTATTTCCAATCTGAGATCTTTTGTTTTTCTCACTTGAGGAATTTTTTTTATTATTATTACTTCAAATTATCTTGTTAATTTCTTCTTCTCTAATACTTTTAATCTTAATTTCTTTTCTCCATTTTTTTCCTCTTCAGCTCTTTCTCATTCCTATTTGAAGAGTTTCTTGCCTGAATATTCCATTAAATTACGAAATAATTTTTAGGTCTATCAAGTCTTTAATACATATATACCTAAATAGCCATCAAGTTATTTCATTGACTATATTTTTCAAGTCTACCATTACCAACTGATTGTTTTCATACTTCATATTCTTGCTTTATTTTGCCATCTCTTTCCCATGTTTCTGAAGGCAAATGGCTATTTTATATTCTTACACTCTCCATTTCATATTTCTGTTGCCTGTTCATTTGTTAAAGTTTTGCCTCTGTAATGACCAGCTAAGCCTATCAGCCATTTTTAGCTAATAATGTATCTTTTGTTGGGGGTGGGGGGAATGTGTGTGAAACCATGGCTCTTGGTTTCTACTTCTCCAGGAGAGTTGCAGGGGGTAGGAATGAGGGCCTTTTATGGATGGAAATTTCTATGGTTACAATCTGGGTTCAAGTTATCTCTTCTCCTTTCTCTACACTTCCTCGCTCCTCCTTAGGAACTTCTCAGGATTTCTGCTTGGGTCTTTGCCATTTTCCAGAGGTCATTGTTCATGTTGCAATTGCTCCTTATTTGTAAGGAAGTGGGTTCAAGGACCCTCGGGTGAGTGTGCTTTATGCTAGCGGCTCCTTCCTCTGTGTTATCAGGTGCCCATTTGGATCCAGCTACCTCTAGCAGTCCCTCTGATCTGAATGTGGCAGTAGTGACCAGAAATCTTAGTCAACATCCAGGCCAGACAATGTGGGAAGAGAAAAGTATGCAGACAGCATGCTTGTCCATGCATTTCAACCCCTCTGCTAGCCTTATCTTAGGTTCCTGGCCTTCTCCCTTCTGAATATCCTTTATCATCCCCCACTGAAAGACCCTAAGTTATATGCTGAGTGTCACTGTAATCTAATTTTTTTTGGCCCATCTCCAGATTTGTATTTGGAAGGGAGGGGTATTGTATCCCAAGTTGGTTCGACATCTTTTATCCATTAGTAGTGACTTCTTAATAAGATACACTCAAGTGTAATTACTCGATAGATCATAGAGTCCATTTCTGTTCTTGTCCCTCTTCTTTCCATCTTGGTGACCCCACTTCAGTGCCCCAGGTCCCTCTGCTCTGGCTGTAGGGAGCCCTTTGCAGTTCCCTGGACATACGCTGCTCTCTCAGGCTTCTGCACGCTGCACTTGCTAGTCCATTTGCTATGAAAACCTTCCTCATTTGTCTCAAAATTCCTAGAAAATGTTTATCCATCTGTTTATCATCAATACACATTGAACAATCCTAATCACTCATTTATCCAATAAATATTTGCTGAGCAACAACCATCTACTAAACACTGGGATATACACTAAGGCAACAAGAGTTAGCAAGGTAGTCTCTGCCTTCTTAGAATTTTATCTAGTGAGAAAATCAGCTTGGTAGTTAATATGAGATTATAATAAAATATGAAAAGTAGGCAATAAAGTATTTGACCCTAGGGGACCATTTAGTGGTGGTGCCCAACGTGATTTAGGGTAATTAGGGAACCCTCTACTTGAAACAACCTCTCATGAGTTAAGAGTTAGCTGGACAGAGGGATCCAGATGGTCTCTGCAAAGATGACAACGTATGTTCAAAGACTCTGGGAGGGGAAAAAAGTATCAGAGGAATGGAAAGGGCTTATTTTGGTTGAAATATAGTTCGTAAAAGTGGCAGGATTCTGGATAGATTGACAGCTATCAGCCCTCTATGGGCCCTGTTATGTTAGGGAGTATTGCCTCTGTATCCTAACAAAGGGCCATGACAGCAATTATAGGATTAAAATTTATTTCTGAGGGATTGCTCTAGGTACTGCATACAAGAAGAGCCATAGAGTTGGGGTGATCTAAGAGAAAAAAGTTACAAAGCTGTCATATTTTATTGAAGTAAACGATATAACAAATTAGAAGTGTTGAGGGCAAAGTCCTCTTTCCTCTATGCTACTTTTGACTAGACATATACCATTATTATTATACTTACTTCATAATATTTAAATCATATGTTTATAAAATTTTAATCATTTTGTTTCTAAAACTGGACTTGAACTGAGTAATTATTAATATATTTGTAAAATATGAATTCTCAGTACTCGATGCTAAAGTACTTGGTGATAAATTTTCTACTGATACATGTAAAATGATTGAGTGAATGATCTTACTTGATGGTTAATTTGGCAGAATGTATTAAGAAGATGAGGAGAACTGGCTCCATAGCATAGTAGTTAAGGGAGTCAGATCCCACATGGCTGACCATGGTTCAAATGCTTACTCTAGCACCTTGAAAAACATGACAGGCATGTGTGCATACATGCCCCAAATCCCAAATTAATGGAGATAGGGGATTGTGGTGTGATGACACCCTTTTGGAATATACTCTCTTTGTTTTTTAGTGATGAGTGCATATGCCCTTGGGCAATTTTTTTTTTTTTTGGAGTGGTTTTCGCTATAGGGCACGTGTGCTCTCCAGAAAGAGAGAGACAGAGAGACAGAAAGCGAGAAATCACCCCCCAGGGGGGATGGTCACGCCGCAATCCCTTCTCCTTCATTCTCCTCTCGGGATCTTGGGCACGTACGCACACGTGCCCGGCATGAGTTTTAAGCCACTGGGTCCGGGATGTGAACTGTGGTCGATTACGTGGGAGTCCAGCGACATAGCCATTATGCTAACTGCTGGTCCCCGCCCTTTGGCAATTTTTTAAAAATTAAAAATAAAAAAACAGTTGGCAAGTCAGAATTCAGAGAACCAGCCAGTACAGAATCTTTGAAGCAGTTAGGAATGGGGAAAATGAGTGTTGGCTTTTCATAGGAATAAAGAAGCTATTTATAGTAATAAGGCAGAAACAGATGTGTAAATATAGCCTTAAGTATATTGCAGATTAGATGGTGGGAAGAGCAGGAATTTAATGTCTGGTTGCTTCTATTTTCTCAATGATCTGAGAGGAACTGTGAGGGTATAGGATTTGAGGTGAGAGCAGATGTTCAACAGCCGTTTTAGAGAGGGAGAAAGAGAATATTCTCCCCAGGAAATTATAGTAGAAGCACCAGCATTGAGTCTTATTTATATTTAAGAAATTGTTAAATAAAGTAAATAATTAAATATATAGTCTATTCTTTATTTTGTTTTATAGACTATTAACAAACATCAAATTCATGGCCCACAAGATATACTTCTAGTCTCCCTTTACTCTTATTTATTTATTTATTTTTTAAGAAGTTTTTGCTATAGGGCGTGTGTGCTCACCAGAGAGACAGAGACAGAGACAGAAAGAGAAATCACCCCCCCAGGGGGGATGACCACGCCGCAGTCCCTTCTCCTCCATTCGCCTCTCGGGATCTTGGTTATGCATGCACACGCGCCCGGCGTGAGTTTAAGCCACTGCGTCCGGGACTTGATCGACTACATGGGAGTTCAGCGACATAGCCATTACGCTAACTGCTGGTCCCGACTCCCTTTTCTCTTTCCTAGTTCTCTCTTACACAGTACACAGACACCTTGCATTTTTTTCTCCCCACAAATTACTCTTTTGCAGGACTTAGTTTTAGCTTTACCTTCCATCTCTTTTTCAATTCTTCACCTCTTAAATTAGTAACTATTCATCTTTATTATTTTCTTAAGGTCTTTCTTCCACTGCAGCCAATCTTCTCTGTCCAGACTCTGACTCCAGGTCAGAAGAGACTAGTAACTAACCTAGGTAAGTGGCTCAGAATCTGGGAAAGGAAATGTATTGAGTGTGCTAATGCAGAAGGGTAGTGGTGGTGGATAGGTAAGTGTGAGCATTTCTACCTTCACTTTTACCATATCGTAACAATGCATAGATATTGCCTCTGCCTTTTAGAACAATGAATCACAGCAAGGAAAGTACACTTGCTTACCTGAATAGCTTTTTCAAAAATTCAGATGTAATTCACTATGAGTGTTTTCAAAATCTAATATGCACTCAGAATTAAGAGTTACTTTTCATATGCAACCAAAGAAACTAGATCTTCTAGAAGTGATTGACCTAAAGGCTGGAACAAGAAAATACAATATTGAGCCTGAGACTCCTTGTTCCAGAAAGCAAACATGCTTGAAAAAAAACAGAAATTTGTTAGAAAAACAAAGGAGACAAATTTGAAGGCACTAATGTTTAACGCTGAAGCAACTTCAGCAATAAGATAACTATTGACAGTATTGAATTTTTAGTTTTTAATTTACTATAGGGCACTTGTGCTTGCTGGAGACCCACACATGGGGGTGGGGGGGAGAAAGTACCCTCCAGGGGAGGATGGCTACACCACAAGACCTTCTTCATTTTTCCTCTTGGGATTTTAGGCACGTACGCATGCATGTGTTTTATTGATCACCAGGTCTGGGACTCGAACTGCACAATTGGCCATGTGGGATCCAGCTACCTTAACTACCAAGCCACCTGGCTGGCCCTGACAACATTGAATTTTAACCTATGGAATAAAATTAATTTCCATGAGTCCTTCCTAATATAAGTGAATAATTAAGTATGTAAATTAGAACTCTTCTTCACAGTAGAATTTCAATCAATGTGGAAGGAAAAGAGAAATATTAATAGAAAACCATCACTGGGCAACACCATAGTAATAAATATACAGATAAGATCCACCAATATATGCTAATGGTAATGGGCAAAATCCTTGAAGGGAAACAGGAGTCTGATAGTCTCAAAGTGCCTCCCCAAGGATACTTATCAATGACAGAGGGAGAAACAGTACATTTACAGTGAAGTAATTCAGCACGTAGTGACTGTGAGTGATCAAGGTAAACACTGGCAATCACAGACATACCAAAACTCTGAAATCCTTGCGTCACACACTTAGAAGAAGACATCATGTTTAAATGGTTCCTTTCTCCACGGTAATTAGAAAATCTGGTGTCTCAGGGTAGTTGCGTGTGTTTTCTTTCTCTGGGATGTTCAGTCCCCATTTCCAGACCCCCCTCTATTCTTACTTCAATTGCTTCTTTCTCATTTTTAGTACTCTTCTTCCATGATTTGAGAGTATATCCTCTGATTAAACAATCTAAACATGCCCTCCTACTACTTTTACCCATAGTTCTTTCCTTGTAACCCCCTCTTATTGAGAATCACAGACTGTCCACTTCATTGTCTGCGTTGCATGCTTCTCAAAGCTAAGCGCTGTGTGTGTTTTCTTCATCAAGGAGAGCTGATGTTGGACATGGTTCCTGAAATGCATATAGAAATCACAAATATCTTATGAAAATAAAAATTAATGAGTGAATAAGCAGAAGAAAAACTCTCGAAACAGAAATCCAAAATACAGTTGGAAAACAAATCAGAAAACATGGGTTTGAATCAGGTATGTTACTGACCGACTTTATAGTTTTAATTTAGTATCTTTTTATCTTACTGTGTTCTAGGTACTAAGCCTATAGAGTGAAGAATTTATTTTATAATACATTCTGGGTAGTGATTATTATGTTAAATCCTAGCATCGTTAATTACAGTTCTGTAAGTCTCTAATAGATTTTAAGAAAAACACTTAACTTCTCTTGGCCTCAATTTTCCTAACTGTCCCAGAGATGGAAAGTGGGTTTCATCCTGTGAGAGCTGTTTGAAAAGGATGAGGCTTGTAGGACTGAGTACAATACAAGATTATAATTGTTAGTGATATCTGCCGTGGGCATGCAAGGGGGTGTAAGACTCATATACTAGTCAAAGCATTTCCATCCTTGGAATAAAGAACTTGTGATTTTCCTTAAATTTCTACTAATTTTTATGCCGTTCTAACATATGCAAAATTACTTCCATTTATAAGATACATGCTAGGGAGTTAGTATTGTACCCAAGGCTCCTACAAGCTTTTAGAGACCCGTTTAGTCCAAATGGGTCTAGAGTAAAGATTACTTAGATTTAAAGATTACTTTCATTTAAAAATGATATGTGACAACATATTTGAGCTATTGTTTATTGTAATTATCTTTATAGGTATAATGATTATTCAGGTCAATAAGGCACCTAAAGGAATGGAGAATTGTTGCATGTTTTTCTCCAGATTATAAAGACAGACACTAATTCAGGTTGGTTTGGGTACTAATTGATTGGGAAGAAGTAATCTTTACTTTAGATCCACTTAGACTAAATGGGTCTCTAAAAGTCCTTAGAGCCTTGGGTACAATATTAGTAATCTTAGTAAAGATTACTCCTTTTTCACATATCCTAATGCGGTTCTATTGATAAACTGTAAAATACGTTTTGCAAAGTTTAAATGACTTTATTTAATAACACATAGGGTTGATAACATGCTTGTGAAATTTTTATTGTTAGCAGAGTTAATCAATCAGTCCTGCAAGAATTCAATTTCCTTTGAATTCTTTGTCGATTAAAAATCGTTGAGCATAACATGACATAATGCACCAAGTTAAAAAGGTAGAGGAAAGTTCAGATAAGAAATTATGCATAAATTAACAGGATGGTGCAAGTACTTCTTAAATAGCCAATTTACAATCTACAACGGTGGATTGTAGCGCCACCTGCTGGTCACAAGCATTGCCTTTTCTTACTGTTCCGCTTGTCTCCCCCTCCCAGGCTTTTTGCTTGTTTGTTCCATGTGTACAGGGTTTATTCAGATAATTTTTTTTTCAATCGGTTGGCAAATAAAGCCTTTCTGTTTTCAGCTTATTCCTGCTCTAAACGATACAGAAACGGGCCTGAATTGGAAACGTTTCACGCAATAAAAATTTTACACCTTATTTGTTCTATCTCGTATTACAACTAGAATGCCACTATTAGACGCTATGGTTATAGAATTTTGAAAACAGAATGACCAGGCACTGTCAAAATATATTCTATTTCATTGCTCTGAGTTTGTTTTAGCTCCTCAAGCTTAGTATTATTTTTTGGACGAATCTAGAATACGTGGAGTGTTTCTGATCCGTCATAAATGATGTCAAGTGTCCCAGCATCACATAATGTGGCCTAAAGATGTTTGTTTTTTAAAGCATGACTGCTTTGATCGGCTATTACTAACTGCAGATGTGGCCCATCTTTAATCTCTCTCCCTGTAGTGCTGGCAGCAAAGGCTCCAGATGCCAAATTAAACTATTGAGCATATGATGATGTTAATATGAGCTGGACATCCACCTGTCTTACTAGAAGAAGAATCCTCTCATTTAAAAATGATATATGGCAACATATTTGAGCTATTGTTTATTTTAATTATCTTTGTAGGTATAATGATTATTTGGGGCAATAAGGCACCTAAAGGAATGGAGAATGATTGCATGGTTTTCTCCAGATTATAAAAATAAGACAGACACTAAACAGTTTAGGTTGGTTTGGGTACTATTTCATTGGGAAGATTAGCAGCCAAATATAGTGACCTCGGGGGGTTATTTGACATTTACAATTCTATAAAATTTTAGGGTCACCTATAAATAGTGACCTCTTTTCAAGCTTAGTTCAGGTTCTCAAAATTTTATGGATTGTTAGCTTCATGGAAAATCTAAGGGTTTATGCAAACTACAATCTGAAAGAACCTGAACTCAGCCAGATATCAGGAATACTTCATTTCTTTGTTTCATTTTTTGTTTGTTTGTTTCTTTTTCTAGTCCAAGAATAAGAATGCATTAGTGGTTCCTAGGAATGGATTTTATCTTGATGCTTGAGAAGTAAGAGCAAATGCTGAAGGGTCACCATTGGCACCTGCTGTTTTCCTGTGAGCTACCATCTTACTGCTTTTCATTATATATCACTCATTTTAAAGACATTTTCTCTTCCATTTTGATAATTTCCAAAATAATTTAAAAACCTTTTCAGTGGTAAGTTATTATCCTGATGGAAATGACTTCATTGTAAAATCAAATCTGAATAATTCCCTGTCTATAGATAAAGGTATGACTAGAAGAAGAGCCTATGAAATGTATAAATCACAAATAGGTTATTTTGTTAATAAAGATGAACTTAGAAGGATAATTGAGTAAAAATTTCTTTTAAACTGTACATTTTATTAGTGGATTTTTATGACGTCTGTTATAGCTCCAAAAATTCCCTTTGGGGTGCATAATAGATTTAATTATAATCCTGTTTATTTATTTATTTTTTAATTTGTGGTCCTTTTTCTTGAAAGGAAGTTATTTTTTTTATTTTTTATTTAAGAGCTATAGCTACAATGATGATGTAAAGTATACCTGTGAGTTATTTTTTGTATATGTTGCAGGTATCTCAGAGCATAGTCTTTCTTATGAAGGAGTTCCAGGTGTTGATATTTTTGAAAGCAGTCTAATTAATTTACACAGGAATACTACGTTAAGCTGACAATAGGCACTATTAGATTATTTTCCTAAAGGAAAGTTTCACCATAAAATTAAAGTACTTGCCTAAGTTCTTATAGTCTAAGAACATGGAGCAAAGGACCATTTTTAGAATTTTTAGGTTCACAGTAAAACTGAGAGGCAAGTTAGGGGTATCTCACAAAGCCTCTGTCTGCAGACATGCATAGTCTGCCCCACTATCATCCTCTCCCACCAGATAGGTACGTTTCTCAATACTGAGGAACCTACATTAACACATCATTATCACCCGGAAACCATAGTTTACCTTACGGTACACTACTGGTGTTGCATATTTTATGGGTTTGGATAAATGCGTAATGACAAGTATCCACCAGTACGGCATTACTCAGAGTATCTTCACTGCCCTAAAAATCCTACATGATCTGACTATTCCTTACTCCCCCTTACCCATGGCAACGAACTCCTCCATAGTTTTGCCTTTCCCAGAATATGTCATATGGTTGGAATCATACAACAGGATACATTTTCAAGTTTGCCGTATTTTTTAAGTCTAGTTTTTTTTTTTTTTTTTTTTTTGGTTTGTTTGTTTTAGCTTTTGGCTTTGACTTTTTGTTCTTGCTATAGGGTACATATACTCACTGGAGATAGACAGAGAGAGGGAAAGTGAGAAATCATCCTGTAAGGAGTAATAGCCATGCTGCAATCCCTTCTTCTCTATTTTCTTCTCAGGATTTTGGGCATTCTCACTTCTTCAACTGGCATATTTTCTAAGCCATCCAGTCCAGGACTCAAACTGTACCCTCTACCATGTGGGATCCAGTTGCCTAACCACTGTACCACCTGGCTGGCCCATAAATTGATCTCATTCACTTAGCAATATATATTTAGTTTTTATTTTATTTTATTTTGTACATCCAATCACTATACACCACTTAGCTTGCCAAGTGAATTTGTCCAATATGAAATATACTTCACCCTAGTCCAGTTGAAGATATTATACCCATTACCATCAACAGGTAATAAACCATTTCTATGCCCTACAATGTCTTGCCTTTCCGTTTTTCTCCCTAATTTTCCTCCCTAACTTCTGCCCCCCCCACACTGTTTTCAGTGTCCGTAGTTATTTTCAATGCTTTTATGTCCTCCAATCTTTCAATCTTTCATGTCTGCAGACAGAGGCTTTGTGAGATACTCTTATACTTGCCTCTTAGTTTTACTGTGAAACTAAAAGCTCTAAAAATGGTCCTTTGCTCCATGTTCTTGGACTGTAAGAACTTAGGCAAGTTCTTTAATTTTATGGTGAAACTTTTCTTTAGGAAAATAATCTAATAGTGTCTATTGTCAGCTTAACGTAGTATTCCTGTGTAAATTAATTAGACTTCTTTCAAAAATATCAACACCTGGAACTCCTTCATAAGAACGACTATGCTCTGAGATACCTGCAACATATACAACATATACATAGAGTGTGAATAGTTGGTATATGTTAAGTGGAGACATAAGTTTCCCTTAGGCCTTTTCAAGACTTGATAGCTCTTTTTTTTTTTTTTTTTTTTTTTTTTGAGAGGTTTTTGCTATAGGGCACGTGCGCTCGCCAGACAGATAGAGAGAGACACAGAGACAGAAAGCGAGAAATCACCCCCCCAGGGGGGATGGTCATGCCGCAATCCCTTCTCCTCCATTCTCCTCTCGGGATCTTGGGCACGCACACACACGTGCCCGGCGTGAGTTTTAAGCCACTGAGTCCGGGACGCGAACCGCGGTCGACTACGTGGGAGTCCAGTGACATAGCCATCACGCCAACTGCTGGTTCCCGATAGCTCTTTTCTTTGTAACACTGAATAGTACAAAGCAGATGAACTCACCCATACCCATTCTGAAGGGTCTTTTCATGTTTTGGTAATTATAAGTAAAGCTCTTATAAGCAACTCCATGCGTGTGTGTGTGTGTGGACATGTTTGCAACTCCATTGGGTAAATACTAAGGAGTATGATTATTAGATCATATGGTAAGGGTGTGTTTAGTTTTGTGGAAAATAGTCAAATCATATTCCAAAGTAGCTGTAGCATTTTGCATTTCTACAAGAGATATTTTTGCTATATGGGGTGTGTGTGATTGCTGAAGAGACAGAGAGAGAGAGACAAAGAGACAGAAAGCCAGAAATTCCCCTGTGGGGATGGACACACCATGGTCCCTTCTCCACTCTCCTCTTGTGATTCTGGGCATGCACGCACATCCACCCAGCGTCTTTCAAGCCGCCAGGTCCTGAACTTAAACCACAGTCAGCCATGTGGGAGTCCAGTGATGTAACCGTTATGCCATCTGCTGGTCACTGGTTCTCATTGTTTGGATTTGCATTTCCCAAATGATGTATGTTATGAAAAATCTTTTCATATGTTTATTTTATCTGTATATCTTTTTAAATTTATTTTTTACATTTAATTACTGTGTATCATTACAGTATACCAAATGAATTTTCCCATCCTGAATACACTGTACACTGATTCAATCAAAGATATCACTGTGCATATCATTAACAGATAATTTTCCATTTTTGTATCTTTTAATGTTTTACTCATTTCTTTTTCCCCTGGATCCTCTCTCTCTCACTCTCCCGTTTCTCACTCTTCTCCAACACCATGTCTAGTATTCACAGTTGTTCTCTGTGCCTTTCTACCTTCCAACCTTTCAGTTTCTGCCATACAGTGCAGACATTTGGTATATATTAGTGGGGACATACAAAATCTCTCTTTCATAGCCCAGCTTGCTTCACTTAGCAGTAAATCCTCCATACTTGTCCACTTTCTATCAAATGCCAGGGTCTCATTGTTTTTTTATGACTGAGTAGAATTCTGTAGTGTATATGTGCCTCACTTTTTAATCCATTCATCTGTTCATTGGACATTTGGGTTGGTTCCATGTCTTAGCAACTGTGAATAATGCTGCAATAAACATATATGTGGAAGAGTTTTTCTAATTGATTGCATTCCTATCCTTTGGATAGATATCCAAGAGTGGAATTGCTGGATCATATGGTAGTTCTATTTCTAGGTCTTTGAGGAAGAGAAAATCTCTTTAGTAAATGGTGCTGGAAAAACCGTGTATCCACATGCAGAAGGATGAAAGGGGACCCCTATCTCTCTCGCCACTAACAAAAATCAACTCAAAATGGATCAAAGATCTAAACCCAAGAGCTCAAACTATAAAACTACTGGTGGAAAACACAGGGAAAACTCTTAGAGACATTGAAATAGGCAAAGACTTCTTAAATAAGACCTCCAAAACAAAGGCAATAATTCCCAAAATAGACAAGTGGGATTACATGAGGTTTAAAAACCTGCACAGCGAAATAAACAATAATTAGAGTGAACCAACAACCCTTAGAATGGGAGAATATATGTGTATATCTTCTTAGATGATATATCTGTTAAGGTCTTTGGCTTAATTTTAATCAGGTCATCTTCTTATTGTTGAGTTTCCAGAATATTTGTACCTTTTGGATAATAATTCTTTATCAGGTATGTTTTTAAAAATATTTTCTCCTCATCTATGACTTGTCTTTTTACTGCCTTGGCATCTCTTAGAGAGTAGAAATTATTTATTTTAGTGAAGTCCCCTTGATCAGTTCTTTCTTTCATGAATTGTGCCTTTAGAGGTGTATCTTAAATGTTACTGACAAGAGGACCAGCAGATGGCATATTCGTTATACAGCTGGACTCCCACATTGTTAACTGCGATTCAAGTCCTGGACCTGGTGGTTTAAAACTCATGCCAGGTGCGTGTGCCTGCCTGCCCATGATCCCAAAAGGAGAATGGAGGAGAGGGGATTGTGGTGTGGCCATCCCCCCGCAGGGTGATTTTTCACTTTCTGTCTCTCTCTGGCAAGCACGTGTGCCCCATAGAAAAAAATCTCTCTTAAAAAAAAAAAATAGTTACTGACAAACTTAAGTTTATATAATTATCTAGGAGCTTTACAGTTTTGTGTCTTACATTTAGCTTTGTAATATATTTTGAATTAATATTTGTGAAGGGTTTCAGTTCTGTATGTGTATACATTTATTTCTCCAATGTTAATGTCCAGTATTTTTTTTTTTAGTTTTTTATTCTTTTTAGTTTTCAGAAACAATAGAGTCCCTCTTCAGTAAAGCTATGGAGTTTGTGTACACACACACACACATATATATGCATGCAAAAATATATATGGACACATATGAATTTATGAATATATGTGCATAAATATATATATATGCACGTAAAATGAATTTTTCCCAAAATGAGTACACTGCATATTAGTCTAGTTAAAGATATTATCATACATATTATCATTAACAGATCATTTTCATTTTGTGTCCCTTAAATCTTTTTCCCCTTGATTTCCTAATGTCCAGTTCCAAGCACCATTTTTTTTTTTTTTTTTTTGAGAGGTTTTTGCTACAGGGCACGTGCGCTCGCCAGACAGACAGAGAGAGACAGAGAGATAGAAAGCGAGAAATCACCCCCCAGGGGGGATGGCCATGCCGCAATCCCTTCTCCTCCATTCTCCTCTCGGGATCTTGGGCACGCACGCACACGTGCCCGGCGTGAGTTTTAAGCCACCGGGTCCGGGATGCGAACCGCAGTCAACTACGTGGGAGTCCAGCGACATAGCCATTACGCTAACTGCTGGTCCCAAAGCACCATTTCTTGAAAGGTTGTTTTCTCTCCATTGTATTGCCTTTGCTTCTCTATAAAGATCAGTTAACTCTGTGTGTCTATTTCTGTGTTTTTTATTCTTTTTCATTGATCTATTTGTCTATTTTAATTTTTTTTTGCCAGTTTTCTAACCAACTGATTTTTATTTGTTTTATAAACCACCTAACATCTTTCAGGTGAAAAAATACTAAATTTGAATAAAGATATTATGAATTGGAGCCCAATAAAAATTAGATTTGGGGAGGGAACATAATTCTACTCAATTAAGGCAAACATTTTTATAGATCACAGATTATTTTTTAACACCCATCATGCCATGAATTCATAGGATATAGGTTCCAGTAGGTCAGGCTCCTTTCCATTGGTCCTCACAAAGTCTGCTTCTCTGGGTGGAGCAGGCTGGCGCTTTAGTTGAACCCAGGTACCTTTCTCTTTGGCTTCCTTCTTTTTCTGTTCACTTGACTTTACACGTTTTAGGAAGCAATCTCTGCTCTTAGAATGCTTAATATGCTCAATACGCACACTAATTCTCTTGGAAAGAATCTTGCCCTTAACTTGTTTGTTCACAACAATGCCAACAGCATGCTGGGTAACACTGTAGACTCTTCCAGTTTTGCCATGGTAACATTTGTGGGGCATTCCTTTTTGAACAGTACCCATTCTCTTAATGTCTACAATATCACCTTTCTTGTAGATTCGTATGTATGTTGCCAAAGGAACAACTCCATGTTTTCTAAAAGGCCTGGAGAACATATATCGGGTGTCTCTCCTCTTGCCCTTTGTGTTTGTAGTTTTGTTTAACGACTAGAAGATGGCGGTTACGACCAAAAGGACAATTTGTCTACTCTTTAGTCAATATTACCCTGTCTTTTAAAAATATTTATTTATTTCTCCCCAAGAGGGAGAAAGAGACAAAAAACAGCACTCACAACAGGGTCCTGATGCCATGATCAAATCTTAGCTTCATTTAGCCTGGGATCATGGGCACGTGATGTCTGGAGCACCCCAGGAAGTATTTGAATGTGAACCCCAAATCCTCCCGTGTGAGTTAGCCTCACAGAACATGATATTTTACTGCTGTGCCACTGTCAGGCACCTTGTCTTGATTTCTGTAGCTTTGTATTAAGTCTCAATGTTGGGTAGTACCAGTACTCCAATCTCTAATCCTTGTTCTTCTCTTTAAATATTATATTGATTAAGACTTTTACTGCTAATTAGAAAGTATATAATTAAGTTGTCAATATTTGCAAATAACCTGCTGTGTTTTTTTATTGAGATTGAATCTATAGAATCATATTGAAAAGAACAGGCACTTTAAGAATATTGATTTTTGGGGCCAGCAGGTGGCATGGTGGTTAAAAGGCTGGACTCCCAAATGGCTGACTCTGGTTTGACTTCTGGGTCCAGAGGCTTGAAAATCATACCAGGCATGTGGGAGCGCTTGCTTGAAATCCCAGAAGGAGAATGGAGGAGAAGGGATTGTAGTGCGGCCATCCCCCTTAGTGGGGTGTTTCTTCAGTTTCCCTCTCACTGTCTGTCTGTCTCTGGCACCTTATGTCAAAAAACTCAAAAAAATTGAATTTTCAGTCCATGAACATGAAACATCTCTCCATTATTTAAGTTCTTTGTATTGATATACAAGATCTATATGCAGAAAACTACAAATCCCTCATAAAAGAAATAAAAGAGCAATACAAAGATTTGTTAGACTTACATGTAAGTATTTCATTTATTGAGGGTGCTAATGCAAATGATAATGTGTCTTGAATTTTAAATTCTATTTATTCATTGCTGGTGTATAAGAAAGTGATTGACTTTATATATTAATCTTGAATCTTGTAATCTTGCTGTAATTAGTGCAAGGAGAATTTTTTGTCAATTCTTTGGGATTTTCTACATAGATAATCATGTCATCTGTGAACAAAGGCTGTTCCATTTGTTTCTTCCCAATCCGTATACTTTTTATTTCCATTTCTTCTCTTACTATATTAATTAGGATTTTCAATATGATGTTGGAAAGCAGTGGTGAAAAGCTCTTGCTACTGAGCTGAAAGTTTCTCAGCATTAAGTGTAATGTTAGTTGTAGGTTTTTCTAGATTAAAAAAAATCAAATTGAGGAATTTTGCCTTTATTGTACAGTTTACTGAGAGTTTTAAATCATGAATGAGTTTTGGATTTTGCTAACTACATTTTCTGTGTCAGTTGATAAACTGCTTTTTCCTTGTTTAACTTATTGGTGTAATGTCTTATATTGATTGATTTTCAAATGTCAAACCTACTTTACACACCTACAGTAAGTCCCATTTGGTAGTAGTGTATAATGATTTCTGTTCATGGTTTGATTCTGTGATTATGTTGCTAAGGATTTTTGCACCTATATTCATGAGATATTGGACATTAGTTTTATTGTATTATAATGTCTTTGCTTTTGATATAAGGGCAATATTAGTCTCATAGAATGTGTTACAAAATATTTCTTCTGCTTCTATCATCGGAAAAAGTTTGTAGATAAATTACATTTTTTTCTTAAATATTTGGTAAAATTTACCAGTGAACTCATCTGGGCATAGTCATTCTGTTTTGGAAGGCTATTAGTTACGATTCAACTTCTGTAATTGATGTAGGCCTAGTCAGAGTGTATATTTGTGTGATTTTTGGCAGACTATTTATTTCAAAGAATTGATTGATATCACCTGTATCAATATTGTTTATAATATTTCTTTACTATCCTTTTGATGACCATGGTTCTATAACAATGCTCTTTAATTTCTAGTGATATGACTCCCCTGTTTCGAGTTATTCTGGCTAAAAGATTATCAACTTTAATGATATTTTCTAAAAATCAGCTTCTGGGTTTATTGATTTTTTTCTGTTGACTTTCTGTTTTCAATTTCTGCTCTAATTTTTATTATGTCTTGTCTTCTACTTGCTGTAAATTTCTTTGGTCTTTTTTCTAGTTTTCAAAGGCAGGGCTATAATTAATTTTAGAAATTTCTTCTTTTCTAGTATATGCATTTAATACTGTAAATTTTCTACCAAGTCTTGTTTTCACTACATCTCACAAATTTGAGTAAGCCATATATTCATTTTCATTTTGTTCTAACTATTTGAAAATTTTTCTTGGTTTCTTCTTTGATAAACATGTTAATTAGCACTATATTGGGACCAGCAGTTAGCGTAATGGCTATGTCACTGGACTCCCACGTAGTCGACCGCAGTTCAAGTCCCGGGCCCGGTGGCTTAAAACTCACGGGCGCGTGTGCGTGCGTGCCCAAGATCCCAAGAGGAGAATAGAGGGGAAGGGATTGTGGCATGGCCATCCCCCCTGGGAGGTGATTTCTCACTTTCTGTCTCTCTGTCTCTCTCTGTCTGTCTGGCGAGCGCATGTGTCCTATAGCAAAAACCTCTAAAAAAATAGAAAGAAAAAAATTAGCACTATATTATTTAATCTCAAAGTATTTTGGGATTTTTTTTTTTTTTTATTTAGAGATTTTTGCTTTAAGGTACATGTGCTTGCTGGAGAGAGAGAGACAGAGAAAGTTAGAGGGAAAGTGAGAAATCATCCCCTCCTCCCCCAGGGAGGAAGGCCACCACACTGCAATCCATTCTCCTCCATGTTTCTCCTGGGATCCTGGGCATGCACATGTATACTTCCCCAGTGTGAGTTTCAAGCCACCAGGTCTGGGACTTGAATTGTGGTCAACCAAGTGGGAGTACAGTGACATAACTGCTACACCGTCTGCTGGTCCCCTTATTTGGGAATTTTATAGTTATTTTACTATTATTTATTTCTAATTTAATTTCAATGCTGTATGTAAAGAGACATTTTATGATTTCTATCCTTTAAATTTGTTAATGTTTGTCTTATGGCTCTTATGTGGTCTATCTTGGCGCGTGTTATATGTAAACGTTAGAGCAAAGTACATTCTGTTACTGTCTGAGAAATTTTTTTACTTCTCTATCACTTTGGAAGGGTACAGAATTCTGGGTTTATGTTTCTTTCTTTTTTTCTCTCTCTTTCACATTTCAAATTTTCATTCCATTCTCTTCTTGTTTTCATGTTTTTTGAGAAGACAGGAACAATTCTTTTATTTGTTATTCAACTGCTAAGATCCCTCCCCCACTCCCAGCATCTTTTAGGTTTTTATTTTCTCCCTGTTAATGTTTTATTTTCTTTAGTTCAGAAATTATAAACAAGGTCATGAAGGTGACTGAGAAGGAATGGCTAGAGAGGTTAAGAACCATCTCACAGAACAATGATTCTCATGTTTAGTGTACCCACCCATACTTTATTGAGTGCATGGTCTATGACAGCCACATTTAGGAGAGCTGGAGGCATGGTGCTTGCCAAACACAGGCACTCATTAAATTGATGATTATAGTAAAAGGTGATATGTGCTTTAATAAAAACATACACAGTATGCATTCCAAACAGAGTATATGTTTATGCATGGTAGGGAAGTGAGATGCTTAAGAAAGTTTCTTAGAACCAGCAGATGGCATGATTATTACATTACTGGTCTCTCACATAGTCAACCATGGTTCGTTTTCTGTACCCAATGGCTTAAAACACAGGTCAGGCATGTGTGCATTCGTTCCCAAAATCACAAGAGCAGAATGGAGGAGAAGGGATTGTGGCATGGCCATTCCCTGCCCCCAGGGGTGTGCGATTTCTTGCTTTCTGTCTCTCTGGTGAGTGCATTTACTCTATAGCAAAAATCTCTCTCTCTCTCTCTCTCTCTCTCTCTCTCTCTCTCTCTCTCTCTCTCTTTTTGAGAGGTTTTTGCTATAGGGTGTGCGTGCACTTGCCAGGAAGATAGACACAGAGAGACAGAAAGCGAGAAATCACCCCCCTGGGGGATGGTCACGCAACAATCCCTTCTCCTCCATTCTCCTCTTGGGATCTTGGGCATGCATGCACACGCACCTGGCGTGAGTTTAAGCCACCAGATCCGGGACTGGAACCATGGTTGACTACATGGGAGTTCGTGACATAGCCATTATGCTAACTGCTGGTGCCGCAAAAATCTCTAAAAAGAAAATAAAAAAGAAAGTTTCTCAGAAGATGTAGTGGCTGAACTGAATTTTTTCCTCTCCTTCCTTTTCAGTTTTTTCTTCCATGAAAGAAAGAGAAAAACAGAGAGAGAAAGAGAGAGAGAGAGAGAAACAGAGAGAGAGAGAGAGAGAGAGAGAGAGAGAGAGAGAGAAAGAGACAGGCACCCTAAACTGGGTCTTCTCACAGCAGTCTGATCCAGCCCGAGTCATGGCAAACACATACTGGGCATGCTCTGGGAGGTCCTGGGATTTGAACTGGACCATGTGTGGGTCCAGTTATGTAACCACCTCACCACCTCTTAGCCCCATCTTTCTCCCTTTTTGATTGAGCAGGAATTAGGTAGAGAAAGCTTAAACCTCTGACTCTGACCGTATAGGAAAATAAAATCATCAGGTCATCACCACAAACACACCATACTAGCTCTTTCATCTTCCCCAGCAGTATTACATTCTTGCAAATTGTTACAGATAACAGTACTCACATTTAAATGAACACTTTTAAATACTTTTCTCTATTTATAGCGGGAGAGGAAAGAAGTTCCCCAGTTCTACTCCCTGGAGGCGTTGATTAGGGGAGGTTTAATGAAGCAGGCAAACAGGTGCTTTTTATGCGCTTTTTATAAAGGGCTGCACAGTACTCTTACCATCCCTTCAGCTTCCCACTGGGAACACACGTCACCAGCTGAGCTAATAGCTCACAGCAGGGTCCTTCGGTGCACACCACATAAATATTCAGTTTTATCTTCCTCTGCGCTGATCGATCCACATCAGTATACTTCATCACACAATGTACAGAGAAAAATGGAAAAATAAATACAAACATGTATGATTTCTAGGTCACAAATCAAGTTTACTTGGCACTATTAGATTTACGAAATAAATACTGGAGTCAGACTATGGTACGGTGGTTGACGCAGCTGGATGCCGTATGGCTGAAGGCAAGATTTGAGTCCCAGACCAGATAGCTTGAAAAACATGCCAGGCACATGTGCGTGCATTCCCAAAATCTCCAAGGAGGGAGAAATGTAAAGACAGGAGATTGAGGCATGACCATTTCCCATGAGGGGTGCTGTCTCACTTTCTCTCTCTCTCTCTCTCTGTCTCTCTCTCTCTGTCTCTCTCTTTCTTCCCCTCTCCAGCAAGCACACAACCCCCCTTGCAAAATTGGAAAGAAAAAAATAAAGAAAACAAACCTGAATATTGGGTTGGTGCACAAGTTATAAAAAGTCTGCTGATAATTATTAAGAATTTCCCTGAATCCCCAATATCTAGGGAAAAATAATTCTATACAGCAACCTTATCTCTTTTGTTGCATTTTGATCTCTTCCCTTTGTTAACAATTCATATGTCTGTGGGAGCTTACAACACTTACAACCATGCTTAACAGTTTGATCATGATATTAACATTGCATGAAATCTTTGTTGGTTTCACTTAAGCAGAAATTTAACACTTTAATCACTTGGATACTTGAAAACATCTCAGTTTGGGGTATTGTTTCCTTCTAAGATCGACAGAGCGGTGAGTCACTTTAATTTGCTTCCTAAATGCTCACTTAAGAAAAGGTCTGTGGGACCAGCAGATGGTGTAATAGTTATGTTGCTGGATTCCCATGTAGTCGACAATGGATCGAGTACCAGACCAGTGGCATGTGCATGTTTGCCCAAAATCTGGAGAGGAGAATGGAAGAGAAAGGATTGCGGCATGGCCATCCCCTCTGAAGAATGATTTCTTGCCTTCTGTCTCTCTCTGTCTCTCCAGCAAGTACACATGCCCTATAGCAAAGAAATCAAAAATAAAACCTTTTAAAAAAAGAAATAAAGGGCCTGCATAAGGGAAATTTTAAAGAAAGTGTTGTTTAATTTAGATAGGAACCCGTTATTCAAATGAAGTTTTTCCATTATTTATTTAGAACTGACTTGAAAAATTTTCCTAAGAAATTTCTACTAGGATACTATAATAAACTATTTTGCAACCAAAAATTCAACTTCTTTATCATGGAAAAAATCGGATAAGACTGAAGAATAGTCACTCTTGTTTTATTGTCTGTGCTCGTCAGCATTTATTAATTTTTTAAAAATTACATTTAATCACTGTATATTTTTAAAGTGTAGAAAAGTTTTTCTCAGCATTAATGCAGTGTATATTGGTACAGTCAAATATATTATCATATACATTATCATCAGCAGATAACGTTTCATTTTTGCATATTAAATGTTTTTTTCTCCTGATTCCCTCCTTCTTACCCCCCTTTTCCTGCATGGTGTCTCTAGTATCTACAGTTGCCCTCTCTGCTTTCATTCCTTCCAATCTTTCAGTTTCTGCCATAGAGCGCAGACATTCAGTATATATTAAGCATAACAATCCTTAAAATTGACTAGTGGAACTATATCAGGCTAAAAATCTTCCACACAGCAAAAAAAGCAATAATTACAGTGAGGAGATAGCCCTCAGAATGGGAGAATATATTTGCAAACTATCCTTCAGATAAGGGACTGATAACCAGAATCTAAAGAGAATTCAAACAACTTACCTGCAAATATTAAACAATTGAATTTAAAAATGAGTAAATGATCTGAACAGACAGCACTCCATAAAAGACAGAAAATGGCCAAAAAGCATATGAAAAAATATTTGACATTTCTGGAATGGTCTTCAACGGCCACAATGGAATCCTAAATTAAGAAAATCAGTTAAAATCATTTTGAATTAAATACAGTAGAATAAAGCTATGAGGAAAATGCAAATATTAGAGATATACTTCTTGTATAGCTTAAGGGCAAAGATTGGTAAGGCAGGAATAGAAATGGAAAGAGATTTTGGTTTGGATAAGTTATTTTCTGAATAGCTTTAATGGTTAGTGCAGGAGCACAAAAATCAGATTATACTTTTTATGCTGTCCTTAAGGTTACTGTTTGGCGAGGCCTAACAGAGATCCAGAAAAGGTTAAAACAAGTTAGATGTCTGTGCCTCTTTCTTTTAATCTGGCGGTGGTAGTCCACAGCTAATGAGTGGGATTGCAATTCCTTCAAGCTTCTGTTCAGTCATCCCTAAGTGATGGCTGTTGTTCTCCAGGTTCAGCATGACACCTGGAGCTCCAGATATCATGTCCACGTGTTTTGCATAGCAGAAGCAAAGACAAAGAAGAGGGTAAAGGTTGAGTACCACTGCCCTGTGCTGATTCTGTTTGCACATCATTAACCATGATGCAGCCACACTGCACATGTTGCTGTAAGACTGACAGGGAAATGCTTGCAAGATGGGCAGGGAAATGTCCTGCTAAAAGTTAATGGTTCCATTACAATTAAAGAAGGGGAGAATGGATATTGGAGGGCAAATAGCAATTCATTCCCAGGCTCAATAGAAAAGATGTGTTAGGTAAGCAAGGAGAGAATGTATGCATTGTTTGGGTTCTGGCATTCCCTGGGCTGGCTTCTGAGTGATCATTTTCCCACTTCCTGGCACTCTGGCTCTTGCCTGGTCTCTTCTTCACCACCACCCAGTCACTGATGCCACTCTGCCATTAGAGACCATGTGGATATGGCAAATGTTGAGGCAGTGTTCTAGCATCTGGGAAGGTCGAGGAGGATGTGTTATCTCAGCTCTGTGCTAGCCAGTGCCAGGGCATGATGTCAGCTCTTGACACACCCACTCTCAGCCAGCATTGAGGCTGCAATGACCTTAGTCACTTGTTTGGAGTGCTAGCCATCGAAAAGAGGATTTGCCTGGCTCAACTTACCTACCATGGCACATCAACCTGGTAGCTGGCAGGAAGCAGAACCAAATTGTGCTCAGGTCTCTGGCACAGGTGGGGTCCCCAGCAGCTATCGAGTCTACACTTATTCCAAAAGTACCCCAATAGACCTTGAAGTACGCTTTCTTCTTTTTCCAACTATCCTGAACCTGGCTAGTGTTTTTCTCTTCTGACCAGCTCCAGGCACCTTCAGGGGATAAACCAGGGATTTCAGTGATTCCTAATATGATCTGATGATTGCACTAAAAACTATATAAAGATGAATGGTAAAATTCATACTAAAAGTTAAATGTTCAGAGTAATTCTTTACTTAGAATCAAACTCAGTAGCAAATATAAAAACACCATGACAAGGTGGAAGAGTGAGTGGAGATTAGAGAAAAGAGCTTTACATTTTAGCAACTTCAGTGGCATTTCCACACCCTGCTTTTTGCACTATATCTGCATATTAAATTGCTGGTCCAATTGGACAATTTCCCTACTGCAATATAAGACTATCTTGCTTTTGAGGTACTGAAGACAGATTTGTAAAATTTCTTGAAAGTATTAGAACAGCTACCCTTTATCTGTTCAGGTATATCCTTCTTGTCAGGTGTCAAAAGAGATTATTTGTTCTCCCTCATATCATTACATATGTAACCATTCATGAACCATGGTCAAATGAGATGTTCTTATTAATCCCAATAAAACTCGTGTACAGATCAAGTTTGGTATTAGCATTAGATGCAAAATAATCTTGTTAATAAATCAGTGTATATATTGCCTTAATAACCACAATGTAATTTTTAGCATGTCTGATATAGATTTATATCCTTTTATGACATTAAAGAAATACTGGAGGTCTTCTGTTTCCCTATGCATTTTTTAATAATTGTGTCTTTTCTTACCTCTATCCAAGTAAATCTGTCAGTTCCTATATATACAAAAGAAGAAAATTTCTATTCTAAAAGATGAGATTATGTAAATAAATTTATTGTCTTGTTTTCCTTTGGCTATGGCCCACCTATTCAGGGTTCTATTTATAAACCTCGCTTGGCATGTAATTTGGTTGCCTAATGGAATGGAAGTGAATAACAAGTGGTCCCATAGTAAAATAATCATGTACAAGACAGATGAAGTAAAATGTTTGGTTTCAAGAATTTTCTGCACAATTAGTCTCTTGGGTAATACATCTCAACTTTTCCCAATGCATATTGTGCCGCCAGAGTGCTGCACATTTTCAGTTCTTGTAACATGCACCAATATGCTTGGCCCAGACTGACATTTCCACATTGATGTTTCCTAATAAAACAACAGCTGACAAGATACATTTTAAGCCACAAATACAGCTCCTTCAAGGTTGTACTGTGTCAAAATACTCTGTGATTAGATGGCATTCAGAGGAGTTGCTGCTGATGTATAACACTGTATTACTTCTGTTTTCATTGAAGATAAATACATCAGTGCCACAACAAACCAGCCATTAGTATTCATATTACAGGTTAAGTCCAAGGCTGATGAATTGGAAAAGAAATAAGTAAAGAGAAAATTTCACTCATTTTCATAAGTCATTGTAGAAATGCATTTAGTTATAGAAATGCATTTGTCTATTCAACAACAAATTTAGTGATGGCTTATGTGCTCTTATACAGTTGATACTGGAGCTATTGCAGTGACTTTGGCAAAAATGATCACCTTCATGGCATTTATATTTTCCTGAATAGATAAGGCACATATTATTAGATAAGGCAGTTTAAGTTGTTTTGCTTTCCTTCATGAATTAGATCATGGAAACACTATTTGCAGAAATTATTTGCCAAGACAGGGCAATAGTGAGAAGCTTGAACCCTAGAATTAAGTAAATTGGGCTTTCATTCCTAACTCTTTTTCTTGAAATCACTTACTCTTAATCTTTGGAAAGTAGCTTGACCTCTCTGAGTGTAGGTTTTGATTTTTGTAAATGGGACAAAGACACTTCATTGCTGGAAGGTTGAAATGAGATAATGCTTGGAAGGTACACATCGTGCCTGAAGTATCATTCACACTCAATAATGATTTTCTGTTTATTATTGGCATTCTAGTCCATTCTGTTGCTAGTGACAGACAATGCCTGAAACTGAGTGATTTATTAAAACAGAGGTTTATTAAGCTCGCAGTTTGGAGGTCTAAGGTCTAAGGGGCTAGTTCAGGTAAAAGTCGTATAGAGGTCTGGTCACGTGATGAAGGCAGGAGCAGAGCAGAATGGCTGTGTATATTCGTCGCTCCGATCTGATCTCATTTGCTCTCATAAACCCACCAGAACTCAACCATGGGACCCGCCTAATGACCTTAACACAACCAAAAGCTCTTTCTTTCCTTTTTTTTAAATTTTGTTCTTCTTTTTCTTTTTCTTTTTAAACTGTAATCACTGTATGTATTTATATTGTACAACATGGCTTTTCCCAGCATGAATATAGTGACTATTGGTCAAGTCAAAGGTATTACACAATATACATTATCATCAACAGATAACATTTTTGCCTATTAAGTGTTATGTTTGTTCCATGAGGGTATTAAGTTTTCTCTCTTTTTTTTTTTTTTTTTTTTGAGAGAGGTTTTTGCTATAGGGCTCATGTGCTCACCAGAAAGACAGAGACGGACAGACAGACAGAAAGCAAGAAATCACCACTCTCCGCCAGGGGAGATGCCTATGCCACAATCCCTTCTCCTCTCAGGATCTTGGGCATGCATGCACATGCACCTGGCGAGTTTAAGGCCACCTGGTCCGGGACTCGAACCGCAGTCAACTACATGGGAGTCCAGCAACATAGCTATTACACCAACTGCTGGTCCCTTAAGTTTCCTCTTACTGCCTTCATAACCAAATCTCAATATATGAATTTGGGGAAGGGCATAATTGGTAGTACTATTATTTAATGTCTGTAACCTCATAAGATTTGATTAAGACTGAGTCTCCAGCTTAAATTCTATAAGAACTAAAATTCTTACAGAAAATTGCTTTATGGCATTGACTCTCAGACTTCAATGTGAATGCAAATCAATGGGGATCTTGTTAAAATGTAGGTTCTTATCCAGTGGATCTGAAGTAGGGTGAAGGGGCAGACATTTTGCATCTTTAAGAAGCTTAAAGGTGAGGCTGGTAATGTGATTACTGCTCTGTGGGGTTTACTTATGTAGGAATGTTATAAAGCACTGTGATTTGAGGCTGATAATAGAAACAGTAAGAACTGGCAAGGTAGGCCAGCGTTAAACTAAGTGCATGCTTCCAAACACTAGAGGATTTCAATAATCTCAATTGATGAGGCAAATTAATAAACTAAAAGGCAGTAAGGGAAACACTTTGTTTATAAAGTGTTTGTAAAACATAATGCAGAGCACTGATAGTCATGTGAGCAGGTGTCACTGTCCTCTGGCTGCTGTATTTGGAGAATCATCATCCTATCCTAACTACCTTAGGCCACAGTAATGAATGTAAGCTTCCTGGGATAAGACATTCCATTTGGCCTGATCTAACAGAGAAATAGGTAAAAATAGACTGTAATCCTCATCTTCTACATCTATAAGAATGTATGCAACTCATTGGTGTGACTTAAACATCCACATAATGAGAAAACTGGGTATAAAAATACATCAAGACCAAACAATCCCCTTTCCAGGTGTATATCCTAGAAATTTTAAAATATCCATTCAGGTGACCAGCAGTTGGCATAATGGTTATGTTGCTGGACTCCCATGTAGCCGACTGTGGTTCGAGTCCTGGACACAGTGGCTTAAACTCACTCCAGGCATGTGTGTGTGCGTGTTCAATATCCTGAGAGGAGAATGGAGGAGAAGGAATTGTGGTGTGGCTATCCTCGCGGGGGGGTAGGGGGGAGGATTTCTCACTTTCTGTCTCTCTGCCTCTCTATGTCTTTCTGGTGAGTGCACATACCCTATAGCAAAAACCTCTACCAAAAAAAAAAAAAAAAAAATTCATTCAGGAGCCAGGAGTTGGTGTGGTGGTTAAAGTGCAGGATTCTGACATGACTGGCCATGGTTTGAGTCCTGGACAGGACAACTTGAAATTCACACAAGGAGTGTGTGTGTGTGTGTGTGTGTGTGTGTGCCCAAAATCCTGAGAGAAAAGAGAGGAGAAGGGATTGTGGCATAGATGTCCCCCCATGGGAGGTGATTTGATTTCTCAATTTCCCTTTCTCTTTCCCTTTCTCTATCTCTCGTCTCTCTGACGAGTGGATGTACCCTATGATAAAAAGAAAAAATAACCTAAAAAAATCCATTCCACAAAAGTTTAAGCACAAATTTGTGACAGCCTTGTTTATAATACACTAAAAGGGGAAATAACCTAAATGTCCATTGTTTGAATGGGATATAAATGTGGTATATTCAGGGCCAGCCCAAGGCATAGTGGTTAAAGTGACTGGATGCTACATAGTCGACAGTACAGTTTGAGTCCTGACCTGTTTGAGGGACATGCCTGACACGTGCATGTGTGCCCAAAATCTCAAAAGAAAAAATAGTGGAGAAGGAATTCCAGCATGACCATCTGCCATGTGGGTGCTTTCTCACTTCCATCCTCTCTCTGTCTAACTCTAGTGAGTACACATATCATAAAATGGAATATTAATCAACTATAGAAAGGTTTGAAGTACTGATACATGCTACAATATAGGTTAAAATTGAAAACATTGTGCTAAGCAAAAGAAGCCAGACACAAATGATAGTATATTATATAATTTAACTTCCAGAAAAGTCCAGGAAAGGCAAATCTGTAGAGACAGAAAACAGGTTAGTAATTGCCAGGGACTGAGGGAAGTGGAGAATGTGGAGTGATTATTAATGGGTAGAGGCTTCTTTTTCAAGTTGGTAAGATTTCAGAGAGGTTAAATAGTGGTGATAGTTGCCTAACCCTATGAATATACTAAAAACCATCAAATTGCACATCTTAAAATGGTAAATTTTATGCTCTCTGAATTATATCTCAATAAAAATGCAAAACATTTAAAATATGTCAAGTGCCAGATACTTCAGCAGTTGGAGAACTTCAAACAAAATAAATGAGAACATTAATGTTATTTAACTGTGTTTTCTTTTTTTTTTTCTTTCTTTTTGTTTTTGAGAGATTTTCGCTATAGGGCGCGTGTGCTCGCCAGACAGACAGAGAGAGACATAGAGACAGAAAACGAGAAATCACTCCCCGGGGGGACGGTCACGCCACAATCCCTTCTCCTCCATTCTCCCCTCGGGATCTTGGGCACTCACGCACACGCGCCCGGTGTGAGTTTAAGCCACCAGGTCCGGGACGCGAACCGCAGTCGGCTACGTGAGAGTCCAGCGACATATCCATTACACTAACTGCTGGTTCCCTTTAACTGTGTTTTCTAAGGATACAATTTCATCATATAGTTCAATGGCATATTTAAAATAGGATTAAAGCCAGCCCTGTAGCATAGTGGATGAGGGAGCTGGATCCTATATGGCCACCATGGTTCCAATCCTGGTCCCAGATGTTTGAAAAACACACTGGGCAAGTGTGCATGCCCATGATCCAGATGAGATGGAGAAATGGAAGATGAGGGACTGCATCATAACCATGTCCCATTGGGGAATGCTTTCTCCCTCTCCATCTCTCTCTCTGTCCCTCTCTGGTGAGTGCGCATGCTCTCAGGCAACAAAAGAAAAAAAAAACTAAAAACGAATGAATTTTTGTGACTCATCATCTTGAGATATGGACTATGTTTGTCCAAAAATTGAAACTCCAATAGCCTTTTGTCTTGACCAATGGTATATGACAGAAGTGATGTGTGAGAGCTCCAAGTCTGAGCCTCAAAAGAAATTATGGCTTCTATTCTTGCTTTCTCGGGAAACAATAGCCATGTGACTAACATGAAAAAGAGACATCCTGTGGAGATCAGTCCCAGGATCCCAATCATTACAATGTCTTAAATATAAGAATGGGCTCAGTAGAGACAAGCTTTTCATGTAGAGTCTAGTGAAAATTGTTTACTTATAGAATCCTGAGCATATAAATGATTCTTTTTTATCACTGAGTTCTGAGGTTGTTTGTTATATAGCAAGGTTCTGTTAGGTGAAATAGATTCTATTTTAATGGAACTTCACTGGTGATCACATTAAAAATGAGAAAGCCTGGGGCCAGCAGATGGCATGGTGATTAAGGTGCTGGACTCCTACATGGCTGACGATTTTTTGAATCCTAATCCTGGTGATTTGCTTTCTCACTCTCACTCTCTCCTCTCTCTCTCTCTCTTGTGAGCACACATGCTCTGTAGCAAATTTAAAAGTACTAATCATGATAAATAATATTAACTAAATAATCCTTTAAAAAATTAGAAAGAATAGCCAATAATTGGCATAGTGGTTAAGAGGCTGGGCACTCATGTGGCCCACCATGATTCAAGTCCTGGACCTGGTGGCTTGAAAAAAATCACACCCGGCATTAATTCCAGGAGAATGCCTAAAATTCCAAGAGATTGAAGAAGGGATTATGGCAGGGCCTCTTAGGATGTGTGTGGTTTCTCACTTTCCCGCTTTCTGTCTTTCTCTGTTCTCTTTTTCTTTCTGGTGAGCACACATGCATTATGGTGAAAACAAAAACAAACAAACAAACAAAACAAACAAATTAAAAAAGTCTAAAAAAACTCAGCTTTTGGCCAGACTTTGTTTTTGTTCATTGGTTTTTGTTTTAATAAAAAGATCTGGCTATCTCAGTCTTCTTCCAAATGAAAGTACAACTAGGAGAGCATAGAAATCTTTGAGAGACTTGGGCCAGAAGGTGTCATGGTGGTTAAGGGCGCTGGACTCTCACATGGCCGACCGTAGTTTGAGTCCCAGACCTGGTAGCTTCCTTTCTCACTTTCTCTCTCTCAGTCTGTCCCTCTCTGGTTGAAAGAAAAAAAGAAAGAGAAAGAAAGAGAGAAAGAGAGAAAGAGAGAAAGAGAGAAAGAGAGAAAGAAAGAGAGAGAAAGAAAGAAAGAAAGAAAGAAAGAAAGAAAGAAAGAAAGAAAGTAATAAAGAAAGAAAAAGAAAGAAAGAGAGAAAGGAAGGAAGGAAGAAAGGAAGGAAGGAAGAAAAAGAAAGAAGGAAAGAAAGAAAGAAAGAAGAAAGAAGGAGAAAGAAAAGAAATCTTTGAGAGACTTTGTAGGATAGGTCCAAATGGGCAGCTAGTCTTGCACTAGACAGAATGAACTTGACTGAATTACCAGAGGGTCATTTGTATTCCACTCCTTGTTTCCTTGAATACCATTTAAGATCCTGTCTCCACACCATGCCAGCTAGCTCACAGCAAAGTGATTTTTTTTTCTGACATTGGGGTTATTTCCACATATGTTTGCATGCTGACAGTGTATAAAAGCAATTTTGATAACTATTTGGTTTCTTAGCCTTGATTTAGCTATTATGGTCTGTAGAGCAGTGTTCTCTGGCTTTGGGGTATTCTGTAGGTATCACTGTCCTTCACGATTGCTATCACCACCAAGAATTTCCTAACTGTCTATTAAGTGTAGTAAAACTTCCCTAACTTCAGGTTAGTCCTGCAACACTTGTATTGTTTGATAACGCTCACCTTTATATAATCTATATAATTCCTTATCTTAAATGACAATAAGCATTGTCTGTAATATACCTAACCATTTTCTAACAATTAAAATGAAAAGGAAAAATGAAAAATATTTCTGTTTTGTTCATTCAACAGATATTAATTGAGTAACTACTTATCTTGGAAGTTTTCTAGACCCTTTTCCTTCTGGAAGGAAAGAATGGGAGTAGAAGACTTTATGATAGTGAATAAGGTCACTCTTTTGAGGAGATTGCTGTAATGAATAGAAAAGTAACAGGGCAATAGGTAATAAGTGATACAACAATGAACAAAACATGCCTGCCTCTCTGGAGCATATATTTTAGTGGAGGGACAATAGAAATTAAATCTATAGATTATAAGATATTTCAGAAATTGACAAAAACTATAGAGAAAAATAAAACTGAGAAGGGCTAGGGAGAGCTGTTGGATAGAATGTTATCATGTTAAGTAGGGAAGACAAATTATAATGTAGGTCCAGCAAAATCTTGACAAACCCAGTGTGGGGTTTTTACAGCAAATATTATCTACCAAAATTTTTCTTCATCAGGCCAAAGTGACTGTCCTTATACACATGCTTTACTTAGTCATTAAATGCAGAGCATCAATTCCTGTAGGGTGGCTCTTGTACCTGAGGCAGATACTGAGGGACTGACAGCTAGAGGTTGTCTGTTGACCGAACTTTCCATATTTTGGTAGCAATTTCTTGCTTGGAAGAGGATATAGGTGGAGTACCTTCATGTCTACTAAGGAACCAAATGAGCATTTAGGACTGAGGAGTAACAAGATATGGCTGATGTGAAAGAATCCTACTATTTATTACTGTGGCATAAAGAGACAAGAGAAAAATTAAGGATGATAAAGGTAAAAGGAAGGACACAGGGCAGAAGATGAGAGACGGCCATGGTCTGGGCCAAGGTCATAGCAATGGTGATGGTAAGAAAGACTAAACTCTGACTGTGTTTTGATGGTTGGGCTGACAATACACACTGATAAATCGAATATGGAATATGAGGAAAAGAAAGCCATTGTTAAAAGAAAAATAAACCAGCCAATTTAATAGAGTTTTAATTGAGCAAATATTAACATGATTTAAATTTGTAGTTGTCCATGGACTTCTGGACAACTCTGGCTAGCCTTGTGGTTGAATTGATATTTAAGTTCTGGAAAAGGGAATATGACAAAAATGAAAGTGAAGGAATGAGGTAGATCAACAACTGACTTTGTTACAGGTGGATAGTAGGTTGCACAAACAGCCTAAAAGGTGGGCTTTCTGTGATTGACTGGTGTGGCCAGTGTGATTAGCTATAACTTAGCAATCAGCTCAGGAAAACAGCCTAACATGTATGATTTCAGCTTATACATAGGAATCTGAGTGTGGGGGTATAGCAGTTATTTTAGGTCATAATAATTTAATTGAACACAAGCAATAACTTTAAATTTGTAAGACTGAATCACTGAAAAACATTGTCATTTCTGAGACAAGGAAGTTTGTGAGAGGGACAGGAATTTGGTTCAGGGTACATGAGTTGTGTGAGGTCCATTCTGTCAGAGTACAGATGTTAAATAGGTAGTTGGATATAGAAATCAGGGCATAACTATAGGCTACCTGTTGCAAATGCTCTCTTTCTCTCTCTCTCTCTCTCTCTCTCTCTCTCTCTCTCTCTCTCTCTCTCTCTTGATCATGGAAGAAAGAAAGAAAGAAAGAAACTTAAAAACAAATGTTGCTTCTTGGCCTTTGGGCTGAAATTAAATATAATGGTCATTGAACTGGAGATATTAAAAAGAAAAAACTAGGAAAACAAGAAGACAGTGGTCAGTGAGTAGGACAGGACACTAAGAGTAGTAAAGTTTATTAGTGATAATAAAGTGCAGATCATGATCCTGTGTGTAAAATCAGATATCAAGATAATCAGAGGGGGCAGCCCCATAGTGAAGCAGTTAAGTGCTGTACAGAGAAAAGTGGATTCCACATAGCCAACCAGGTTTTGAGACTCAGCCCTGGAGGCTTGAAAAATAGACTGGGCTCACATAACTGTCCAGGATCCTGATGAGATGAGGAGCTGGAAGAAAAAGAATTATGACATGACTATGTCCTGCTGTGAGGTGCTTTCCTTCTCCTCTGCACCCTTTCTTCCCCCTTAAACCCATATGTGCACTTTCTGCATTAAAGAATAAATAAATAAAAATCACTGGAAGAGAGCAGAGCAGGTCAGTGAATGACTGTATCATGGGATGAAACTTAAAATCCTCCATAAAGGGACCAGCAGAGGATATAAAGCTTACATTGCTGGACTCCCACATGCTGACTGTATTCAAGTCCCAGACCTGGTGGTTTGAAACTCATGCCAGGCATGTGTGCTTGTGTGTCAAAAATCCTGAGAGGAATGGAGGAGAAAGGATTGAGGCATGGCCATTCCCCCTGGGTGGTGATTTCTCGCTTTCTGACTCTCTCTCTTTCTCTCTCTCTCTCTCTCGCTGGCAAGTGCATATGCCCTATAGCGAAAATATTTTTAAAAAATGTTAAAACCTCCAATAAATATAATAAAAATATTCTTAGAAGATACGAAAATGATTGTAGAGCTTATCAAGGGATGATGACAGGTCTTCTGAATGGTAGACTGAAGACATAACATTGAACTGTGGGCTTGAGTGAAGAGAAAGAGAAAAGGTCTGGAAGTGGCAGAGGATCCAGGATGGCACCTACCCACTTCCAGAAATAAGAAAATTGGGGGTGGGGGAGAGGTGAGAAGAAAGAAACAGCACTTGAGAGGGTTCAGAGCAGTGTCTCCAGAGGAGAGCCAGGCTGCAAACAGGGCAGAGAAGTGAAGATGCTGAGGATTCAGGGGGGCTTTGCAGAGGATGGACTGAAAGAATCCAAGGTGGTTCTGCTGTAGAGCCTCTCCAGGTTTCCCAGGCTGCAGTGAGGGGAATGGTTGCATTGTTATGAGTTCTAAGGATGAGGAATGCTCTGGGCATCTGGGTTCCTTGTGAAGGCATAAACGGTGATACAGTACAGGAAATAATGAGAGGTAGCTGCTGTGCATTCTAAGAACAAACTTTCAAGATCAAAGTAAAAAGGAAACAATACTTGGTAAGTTGCCTCAGTGGTGACTACACATTTGGGACTACACAAATGAGAAAGGCAGTAGTGACAGAAGTTATTTAAGTACGATTCTATCATGCAATTACTTCTCTCCTACCTTAGCATTTTTATGATGCATTTTTCCAAAACATATTTGAGAGAAATGCATCTGAAGTTTAATCCAGTTTCTTATGTTATAGACCAGACACTGAGTTGAACTAAATAACATTAACAGCTGAAAATGGGAACTTTTTATTAAAACCAGAAACCTGGGATGTTGCATGTATGTTTATACCTCACATATGCACATATATGTATACACATAATATATACATTTTAGTGTGTCTTTCTGTATGTCTTATTACAGAGTTTAATTGACTTTTTAAAAATCTTATATTATTTATTTATTTAGGTTTTGCTATAGTGCGCATGCTCTTGCCAGAGTGAGGCAGAGAAGAGATGGAGAGAGGGAAAGTGAGAAATTACCCCCTCCCCTAGGGTAGATGGCCATGCCGTAATCTCTTCTCCATTCTCCTCTCTGGATTTTGAGCATGCATGCATATGCACCTAGTGTGATTTTCAAGCTACCAGTTATGGGATTTGACCCACAGTTGGCCATGTGGGAGTTCAGTGCCTTAACCACCACACTACCTATAGGCCCCATTAACAGCTAATTTAAATCAGGCCTCTTTATTATATTCACATAATCTTTGCTTTTCTTTGTAATTTATTTTTTGTTGTTGCCAGACTGTGCACACTTGCCCGAGAGAGAGAGAATGAGCATCTCTACATGGGTCATGGTCATGCCATAATCCTTTTCTCTCTATTTCTCCATCTAGTCAGGATTTGGGGAGTGTACACACTTGCATTGATGTGTCCTTCAAGTCACCAAAGTCAGGGTATGAGCCATTGTCACCTACGTGGGATCCATGGTGCTATGAGACTCGCCCATGGAATCCTTTTTAAAAATGTGAAGTTGATGTACGCATGAGTGTGTGCACATGTGACAGAGAGTGAAAGGATCTGTTTAATATAATGTATGTCTCCTCAGTCAGACAATAAACTCTTGTATAGCAGGTAGAGTTTAATCTGCATTCCAACGCATAATATATCACTTATTGCACAGTAGATGCTCAATATTTGCTCAAATAAATGAGAAAAAAAAGATTCAACTCTGTGGTGCTTTCAAAGATAATTCACTTTATAATGTGTTTTTATAACTTGTCTGAATAGACTGGAGAGAAGCCTATGTAAGGGAATCTTCAAAAATGTGTATTACAAACAAACTAAAAATGTGTATTACAAATTGAATTTCAGAATTTTTGTACCAAAGTAAACTTGTACATCAATTCCATTTTATCTGAACTTTTTGAAGTACGCCCTTGTATTATTCCCCCGAGTAAACTTTAGTATAGTTGTGATTATCATTTTATTAATGTGAAACAGAAGCTACAATTTCAAATACTAAAAATATTAACAGTGATTAAATGTTTATGTGATAGTCATTATTCTAACAACTCATGATGATCAGTTTCATTCTCATGACAATGGTATGAGTTAATTACCCTTATTATCCCATTTTATATATGAGAAAACTGAGACATAAGAAATAAAGAGTCATATAGTTGGAAAGTGACAGAGTTGAACACATAAACCCAATTTCTATGGCCCCAGAGTCCATGCTTTTAATTGCTGTTTAACTGCTTCTGAATGATTGTTCTTAAAGATAAATGTAATTTTCTTTTTATATATAATTCAACCAATTACAGTATTAAAAATAAAATAGAAAGATGGCAATTACATAAGAGTGTAAGATTATTATTAGCATATAACTTATTTGAATATTCATGAATCCAATACATTAAATGCAGCATGATGTCTTTGCCTCAGGGGAAGAGAAATTTGTTGTGAAGGACAAATGCACTTATAAATTTTTATTATAGAGATTTCAAATGGATGATAATTTTTGTCATCTGAGTATCTTTTTCTCCAGTTACCTGTATTTTCAGTCAGGTTCTTCCACACACTTTGAATAAGTTTCATTTATTTCTTCTCTTTTCATAGAAGGTGATGCTTGAGCTTATAAAGTGGCTACACAGTTTTAAAAGCTAGACCCCAGTTTTTAAAAAGTTCTAGACTATAAACTTCATGTTCTTTACTTATCAGGAAAAAATCTTAAAAAGTTTAAAATGAATATTTTGTAGTGCATAAATGATTATGTCTTTGATACTATACAATATATATTTAAACAAATATAACTTTTATAACATAATTTCATACTTTTTGAAGATATAATACTTTAAAAATATTTCTTGTTAATCTTTATCGCTTTAGCTATTTGTTTTTTGAGAGATTTTTGCTATAGGGCACATGTGCTCACAGGATTTGGGGTACACATGTGCGTGCCCAGAATGAGCATCTAGTTGCTAGGTCTGGGACCCGAACCACAGTCAGCCACGTGGGAGACCAACGATGTAAACATTACACCATCTACTGGTCCCTCTCTTTAGCTATTTTCACAATGTTAATATGCTTTGTCTGTCTCTACCCAAATGTATAGTATATGATGAAATTACTCGAGACTGGGACCAGCAGTTAGCGTAATTGCTATATGTTGCTGGACTCCCATGTAGTCGACCGCGGTAGAGTCCCGGACCCAGTGGCTTAAACTCATGCTGGACATGTGTGCGTGCGTGCCCAAGATCCCGAGAGGAGAATGGAGGAGAAGGGATTGAGGCGTGGCCATCCCCCCTGGGGGGTGATTTCTTGCTTTCTGTCTCTCTGTGTCTCTCTTGCCTTTCTGGCAAAAGCATGCACCCTATAGCAAAAACCTCTTCAAAAAAAGAAAAAAAAAAAAGAGAAATTACTCAAGGCTGTACTATATCCTCTTCTTTTTCAAGTCACATTTTAAAAGTTTAAATGTCTTCAAAGCCAGCAGGTAGTACAAATGTGTTAGAGAACTGGTAGATGAGAGGGAAAATTGTTAAACTGGAAAATGCATGTCATACCTAAATATTCTTAAATTCAGAAAAATTTGAAGCATTCGACTGGTAAAAACAATCAACATCTTCGCTGGCTTGATTCTGCTTGAGGCCTGGCTGTCTACGCTCTCCCTTTAGGAAATCTCATTTATGCCTCTGGCCTCATTTACCATCTGGTCAAATGACTCCCATATTTCTAGACATTTCTTTGTGCTACATATTTTTACATTCATCTGCCCATCTGACATTTCAAATAAGAAGTCCTAAATTCAGCATTTCTCAGACCAAACATTTCCTCGAAATCTAGCTTTCTTGCAGTATTCTGCACCTCCACAATTGTGGTCCCCTCCTAATTCTACTACACAAACAAGAAATTGAGGGGTGTCCTCAACAGCCCTGCCTTCCTCTCTTTCCCTCTCCTCTTCTTTGATTCCATACCAAGGCTTGCCAGTTACGTTTTTGAGATGTCTCTTTAGTTCTCTGCTCACCTTCATGGTTACTAACCCTGTTCCATTTATTATCATTTCTTGCTTGGACATTTGGAACACTCATTTGCAATCTATCTATTCAGCTGTCCTTACAATCCATTCTCATCCTGAAATTAGAGTGATATTCTTTTTAAAAAGTTTGTTTAATCTTGGGACCAGCAGGTGGTATGGCAGTTACATCGCTGGACTCCCACATAGGTGACTGCAGTTCAAGTCTCAGACCTGATGGCTTGAAAATCACACTGAGCACATGTGTATTGTGTGCCCAAGATACCCAGAGGAGAATGGAGAAGAGACTGTAGTATGGCCATCCCCCCTCAGGAGTGATTTCTCACTTTCCCTCTCACTGTCTCTGTCTCTCTCTCTGATGAGTGTACATGCTCTAAGGCAAAAAAAAAAAAAAAAAAAACTCTTAAAAAAGTATTTATTCCATCAAAGAGAGAGAGAGAGAGAGAGAGAGAGAGAGAGAGCAAGCACGTCCTCAACAGAGCCATGCCACCGAGATCTATCCCAGCCCTCATCCAACTCTGGGTCATATGTATGTATTCGGAGAGCTCTCTGGTCAAGAACCGGGATCCCTCACATGTAGGTCAGCCTAGTAGGACATGCATTTTAACATGGCGCCACCATCTGGTCCCTAGAGTGATCTTAAAATAAAAATTTGACAGTGTTATTCTGCTTAATCTTTTAATGGCTACCAATTGTTCCTAAAACAAAATGCCAACTCTTTACCATGGCTACCAAATTCCTTAGGCTTAGGCCTCTCTTGTTCTCAACCTTCACCTGGCATCATTCTCATTTTATTTGCTTGCACAATAGTTCATCTGGTCTCCTCTAGCAGTACCTAGACTCCCCAAATCCCCTCTGCCTACAAAGTGTCCGTAATACCCCTCTTGTCCAGAGTACACCTTTCTTCCTTCAAGCCTCAGGTGTCATTTTCCCTAGGAAAGCCTTTCCTCCGAACCTCACAGACAAAAGAATGATTCCTTTGCCATAGACTCATGAAGAAACTGGCTTCTTTATTACAGTTTTTGATTATGTGTTACAGTGTTATTATTTGGTGGAAATCTCTCTCTTTCACTTGACTGGAAGCTCCTTTGGAGCAAAATTTTCCTGCCGTTGCTCAGAGATTATATTCATTATAATTATTTTTGAGCAAAAAGATGTTTAAATAAATAAAACTACAATCTAACGCTCAGTGCAAACACTACTTTGCAGCCAGAAAGACTGTACTGATACCTAACAAGCATCTGAGCTCCTCCGGCATTTGCTGTCTGAAGATGCTGTTATTTTCCACTGCTCTGCTTGAGCCTTCGGCACTCTATATATCCTTGGTGGGCAGAACTAACTGGGGTTCACTGAGAACAGAGCCAGCAGCAGCTTATGAAGAGTTGTTTTGTCATTTGTAATAGCTCCTCCAGCTGCATCCCACATATCTTAGAGATGGCATCATAAACATTTGCTGCTGACCTCCTTAGTGTGGTTTCTAACAGTGGCTTGCACTTTAAGTAGCAAATTGAGCTCTGCTGTCTTCCCTCTCCCAATGTCCTTTGCTGGTTGGTATTTTTAAGTCCACATCTAGTGCTATGGTTCTTAACAATAATCTGAGACAGGTACAGGAGTGATATGCTGCCTTCATTAAGTAATGACTCTTCCAAAAGGGGAAAATAATACTATAGAATTCCTGGACATGGATACCTTCTGACAAAATAGTTTGGTTGCATAGTCCTCTGAAAGAGTTTAAATTATGTGTTATAACTCCACTGAAAATTCATAAACTCTTGGAGATTATGTGATAGTCTCTTTTGCTTTTGTTTCGTCTCACTAGACAAATTCAGTGCTGGAAATTTCATAAGCACTGGTATTAGTAAAGTCAGGAACAATGGCCAGTTACACCAATAAGATATAATCGTCTTTCTGGAAAGTTGAATATTTTGGCATATATAATACAATATTTTAGAGGTGATAAAAATGATGTAACAAACTATGAAAACCCAACATATATTACTTCCTTTGGGGGAAATATAAATATTGCTATAGAGTATGTATGCTCACCTGAGAGAGACAGAGAGAGGGAAAGTGAGAAATCACCTTCCTAGGGGGCTTGGACACACTGCAGTCTCTTCTCTTCCATTCTCGTCTTGGGATTTTGGGCACACCTGTGTGTTTCCCAGGCCACTGGGTATAAGACTTGAACCACACACTAAGCCATGTGGGATCCAGCTTCCTTAACCACCATGCCAACTGACTGGCCCAGGGAAAATATATTTTTTAAGTTTATTTATGTATTTCCTCTAAGAAGAGAGGCAGAGAAAGACACAGAGATAGAGAAAAGCAGACACCTCCGACAGGGTTCCCATGCCACAATCCACCCCGAGCCCTAGACGACCTGGATCATTGACATGCATAGCTAACATACACAGGGATGCTCTGGGATACAGACCAGGGCATTTCCATGTGAGTCCAGTCTGCTGTGTTATTGCTGCATTACCTTCTGGCCCCTTTTTAAGGGTATATATTAAATGTAATCCCAAACATTATGCTATTTAACACATAAAAACATGAGTATGCACTCCTAATGAAGAGAGATATTAATTTTTGCAATATAATCACCATTATAACAGTTAACAAAATTAATAAGAACCTCAATTCTATTTAATAACCAATTATATTGAAATCTTGCTAATTGTCTTACAGATGCCTTTTTATAGTTGATTTGAGTAAAGATCTAAACAAAACAGTATATTGCATTTGATTTTTTATGTCTTTAAAGTGTCTAGTGTTCTTCAGACTCCCATCCCAACTGTCTCCATGGACCAGATGAGTTGGATATATTGAGTCTTTTATCCTAGGCTTTGGCTGATTATTTTCTTGTAGTGTAATTTACTTTGTCACTCTTTCCTCTCTATTTCTTATAAAACTATACTATAAAGAGGATTGAATTCATATCCAATTATTAAACAAGACATCCTGATACACAACACTCCTTACTTCCTAGTACAACACATTAGGAGGCACAAAATGCCTGGTTGTTTCTTTCAGTAATGCTTAAATCGACCAGTGCATTTAAGTAGTAACAGTTCAATCCTTCTGTTAAAAAGTTCCCAATGTTTACCTAATTATTATAAAATCCATTGATGACTACCTACTCATATTAATATTTGAAACTTTCAAAATGGCAACTTTCTAATTTTATCATTTTTTTCGGTATTTATTAGCTACAACTCCTCTGTAAAGAAGAACTTTATTGGGAACCAGCAGTTAGCGTAATGGCTATGTCGCTGGACTCCCACGTAGTCGACTGCGGTTCGCATCTCGGACCCGGTGGCTTACAACTCACGCCGGGTGCATGTGCGTGCGTGCCCAAGATCCCGAGAGGAGAATGGAGGAGAAGGGAGTGCGGCGTGACCATCCCCCCGGGGGGTGATTTCTCGCTTTCTATCTCTCTGTCTCTCTCTGTCTGTCTGGCGAGCGCACGCGCCCTATAGCAAAAAAACTCTCAAAAAAAAAAAAAAAAAAAAGAAGAACTTTATTTGACTAACATCTTTTCCCCCCAAAGGCAGTTCCACTCCCTGCTATTATTGTACTTTCTGTCTTTTTGGTTGTGCCATGGAGTGCAGGAGTGCATTCAGTGTATGGTGAGTGGAGACATCCAATGACTCTCTTTCATAGTCTGGCTTGCTTCACTTAGCATTAAATCTGCCATATTTATCCATGTTGTATCAATGTTGGTATCACATTGTTTTGTATGTCTAAGTAATATTCCATAATGCACATGTGTCACGTTTTTTTCAATTCAGTGATCCATTTAGAACATTTCAGCTGGTTCCATGTCTTAGCAATTGTGAATAATGTTGCAGTAAACATGGATGAGCAAGTGTTTTTCTGAATTAATCTTTTTCTATCCTTTGGATAAATAGTAGTGCAGTTACTGGTCTATATGGTAGTTATATTTGTAGGCTTCTGAAGAACCTCCATATCATTCTCCACAGTGGCTCTACTAATTTATATTCTCAGCCAACAATGTAGGAGTGTTCCTTTTTCACTGCAGCCTCACCAGCACTTACCCTTCTTTATTTTTTAAACAGCCATTCTTATTGGGGTTGAGTTGTATCTCACTGTGATTTTGATTTGCATTTCCCTTGTGATAAGAGATAATTTTTTTTTCATTTGCTTTTTGACCATTCATATGTTTACCATGGAGAGTGGTATGTTCAGCTTGCTTGCCCATTGTTTAATTGAATTTTATATTTTTTGCAGATAAGCTGCTTGAGTTCCCTATGCATTTTGGTCATCAGTATCTTATCCAAGAGAGTTTGCAAGTATATTCTCCTATTCTGAAGGTTTTTCTCTTCACCTTAAATACTGCTTCTCTTTGTTCAGAAACTTTTTACCTGATGTAATCTCACTTGTCTATTTTTGGGATTATTGCCTGTGCTTTGGGGATTTTATTTAAGAAATCTTTGCCAAATCTGATGTCTCTCTTAAGAGTTTTCCCTGTGTTTTCCAACAGTAGTTTTATAGTTGAGGTTTTATGCTTAGATCTTTGATGCATTTTGAGTTAATTTTGTTGATGGTGAAATATAGGAGTACAGTTTCATTTTCCTGCAGGTGGATATTCAGTTATTCCAACACCATTTGCAGAAGAGACTGTCTTTTCCCCACTGTTTTGTGCCAAATCAGTTGCCCATATATTTTTGAGTTTATTTCAGGTTTCTCTATTATGTACTATTGGTCTACATGCTTGTTTTTTTGACAGTACCATGCTATTTTGATTATCACGAGTTTGCAATATGTTTTGAGGTCAGGAAATGAGATGTCTCCTACTTTATCCTCTTTGCATAGTATTGTGTTGGAGTACAGGGCCTCTTATGATTCGAGACACATTTTATGATTGGTTTTTCTATTTCTGTGAAGAGTACCTCTGGATTGATTAAATTTATAAAGTTAACCTAAGCATGATATCTGCTCCTTTTTTTCCCTTAACCAGCAGAGGGTGCTTGTGCTCACTATAGTGAAACAGAGACAGAGAGAAAGAGAAACGGAGAGAGAGAAAACCCTCCCTAATAGGGTGTATTCATGTCACAGTCCTTTATCCTCCATTTCTTCAGCCTGTTGGGTTGTGGGTGCACACATACACATACACATACACATACACATACACATACACATACTCATACACATACACATATGGCATATATTTTAAGCCTTCAAAGCCAGAATTCAAACTACTGTGGGCCATGTGGGATCCAGTTTCCTTAATTAGAGGCTAGAAGTCAATCCAATTATTTTTCTCTTTCCTTTTTTTTTTTTTTTTAATGGAAGGGGACATATGCAAATTATGAGAGTGATAAATGGATAATGACAGAGAGAGAGAGAGAAAATACTCCACGGTGGGGACTGGTCATACAACAATTCATTTTTTTCCATCATCCATCCTGTCAGGATCCTGAGCATGCTCGTCATACCAGAGCTGGGACCCAAGTTATATTTGTCATGTGGAATCTGGCTTCTTTTACACAGTGTCTAACCACAACACAATAGGGCCAGCCTCAAAATGATATTTTTATAAAAATGAGTATTCATATTCAGGAACAAGATATACAGTTCTATTTGTTCATGCATCCTTTGCATCTTTTACGAAGATCTAAAAATTGTTCATATATTTTACCTCATCTTTAAAAATTTATGCATATGTAGATTCTTTTCTCTCCTCCTCATTTCTGTCTTCTTTTCGGCCTTTTTGTTCTTGTTCTAGTTCTTCTTAACCTCTTTCTCCTATTTCTTCTAGTTATTTTATTGGAAATAGACCCTTCTTTCCATTACATTTTGTAAGTGGTTATTGCTATTTATTGCTTGTAAATACTAAAGCTATTGGTTTGATGATGTTAATTTTATACTCTGCCACTTCTGCCCATTTGATTTATTATTCTCCTTCCTGTCCCTTCCACCCCCATGTATGTTTGTGTGTGTGTGGTATGGCTATGTGGGGGGGGGGGAGCATCTGTATGTATTTTTTCTGAACCATTTATAATTAATTGGAGATATCATGCTTATTTACCACAACATAATTCAGTGAATAGTGAACACTTGTGTTTTTTTCTATCAGTTGCTTTAAACTTATGCCTAGTCCATTATCTTATCAGTATAATCTACTTTTTAAAATAATATAACACTTACATTAGCTAATAACATCTTAATTCCCCTTTCTTCCTCCCAGAATTTAATTAGATATTGATAATCTCTTTGTACTGTACTCACTCTATAAAGCAGGGAACTAATATAATCCATAAATTCTGCCTTTCTTACTTATTATTTGCTTGTTTTATTGGATTATTTTATCATAGAACATTATAGCACAGTCTATTTGGTTACATTACCACATTAATTGATGTTAGCTTTATAGTTATGTATATGTTTATTTTAGGCATAGTTTTTTTTTGGGGGGGGGTTAGTTTTTTGGGAGAGATTTTTGCTATAGGGTGTGCATGCTCACCAGGAAGACAGAAAGAAACATTGAGAAAGAAAGCAAGAAATCACCACCTGGGGGTGTGGCCATGCCACAATCCCTTCTTCTCCAGTCTCCTCTTGGGATTTTGGGCATGCACGCACACATGCTCGGCATGAGTTTGAAGTTGCCAGGTCTGGGACTCAATCACTCAAACCATGCTGGATCATGTGGGAGTTCAGCGAAGTGACCATTACACCATCTTCTGGTCCCTATTTTATTCATTGTTTTAGTGAAAAATAATTGCTAAAACTTCATGTGAACCTTTTTTTTCCTAAGAGAGATTTTTGCTATAGGACATATGTGCACTTGCTGGAAAGACAGAGAGACAGAAAGCAAGAAATCACCTCCTATGGGGGATGGTTGCATTGCAATCCCTTCTCCTCCATTCTCCTCAGTATCTTGGGCACACACGCACAAGTGCCGGGCATGAGTTTAATCCACTGGGTCCCAGACTCAAACAGTGGTCAACTTCATGGGAATCCAGCAATGTAACCATTACGCCATCTGCTGGCCCCTCATGTGAATCTTTGGTAGACTGTTGTGGTGGTAGAGGTCATGTGCACTCACCAGAGAGAGAGAGAGAGAGAGAGAAAGGAGAAAGTACCCCATTCGTGTAGAATGGTCACTCTGCAATCTTTTCTCCTTCATTTCACTCTCTCTTTGGGATTTTGGGTGACCCGTGTTTATCAAGACATTGAGTTGAGTCCAAGACTCAAACCACATAGTCATCCTCATAGGATCCAGCTGCCTTAACCAGTAAGCTATGGAGCCAGCCTAGGCTTCATCTTTAATAAATTCTCAAGAATGGATCTTGAGTTCAATATTCCCTGTGGCTCTCACAATTCATAACAGTGATTGAAAATCATTTTTTTTTTCATTTTAAATCCTGAGTTCACATGTTTTCTTTGAGTGTTTAAGTGGTTATTATTTTATGATGTAAAGTATTGCTACAGATACTTCTTGCCAATCCAGTTATTTTTTCATCATTAGTAATTTAATCTATTTAGATGCTTGAGAATTATTTCTTTAATTCTGAAGTCCAATCGTTTTACTAGAATTTATCTCAGAGTGACCATTCTGAACGTAATTTTCCCAACTGTATGATAAGCTCTTGTAAATATGTAGGTTTAACCTTTTATTTTTCAGGGTGAATGATAAATTATAATATTTAATATTCATGCTGATTATATATTTTTGCTTCATAGGAACACATATGATATCTATGTTATACTGTCTTTTCTTGTTGTCTGTACCTATCTCCTATCTATCCATATAATTTTATTTGCTATTTTTATGTTTTTTGCTTTTTTTTTTACTTACCTTGCCTTCTATGATTTTTTTCAAGTTTATTGTACTTAAGCTTTCATTACTGAAAAAAAAAACCTTCCTTTTCTATCTGTTCTTAGTTTGAAAGCTTAAATTTTAAATCCACCTCTTACTGTGTATTATTATTTTTGAAATCTTTTTTTTGTTGTTGTTGTTTACACTTTTGTTTAAGAGAGATTTGCTATATGCTTGCCAGACAGGAAATGAAAAATCATACCCCCAGGGGAATGGCCACACTGAAATTCCTTCTCCATTTTCCTCTCAGGATTTTAGACACAGATGCACAAGCACCTGGCATGAGTTTTAAGCTGCTGAGTCTGGGACTCGAACTGTGATCCACTGTATGGAAGTCCAGTAACCATTATGCCTTCTGCTGGTCCCTAGTTTTTACTTTTAATTAAGCACTATAGAGTTTTAGTAATTTTTAATTTTTATTTTCTTCTGTTTACATGTTATGTCATAGTTTTCTTCTAACATGATTAGACTTTTTGGTGAGCATTTTTTTTTCATATTTATATTAAGTTCACTTTTATCCTATATCTTTGTATGAAGTTTGATCACAATCTACTGTTATTGTTCACATAAATGATATGAGTTTTCTTGTACTTTTAGAGAAATGTGCTATGTGTGAAGTGGATCAGATCAGGGTAGCTTCACTGTTAGAGAGCTCTCTCTTCTGTTGTAACTGTAAAGTAGTAAATTCATAGTTTCTTGTGGAGCAATGTCCAGAGTTTAGGACTTGCCTCCTTGGGAGGCACCCTCATTTACTACCACCTCATTTACTACCCAGAATATGAAACTTCTCTCTCCTTCCCTCCTCCATTTTTTGTCTATTTTGTATACCATCTATTCACAGAAGTTTCTCCCATAACCTGAGAGTGGGTCTTTGTTTTTCTATGAAAGTATTTTTGGTCATTAATTCCAAAATCTTTCATGGGTCAACTTAATTAGAGCCCTCTAATATCTTCCGTAGTCACTTCACATGTTTTTGGTACACACCCTGACTTTGGAGTCAGTGTATTTTCATCCCTCCATCTTTCATGGATTGTTCTTAGATCTTTATGGCTACGGATTCAAAAAAGAGAGCACTCTCCATTTGCATGCAAATGTTGTGATTGCTTATAGTTTCTGGGCTTTTTATACCACCAGTGCTCCCCTTTCTCTACCCTACACCATCTTTGTTGTGAATAGATTATCCAGCTCATGGCTGTTTGACACCACCAACTTGTCTTCTCAAATAATTTTTTAAAATTTATTTATTATCATCATAATCTTGTTTTTATTACACTGAATTGCATATAACTTTGCAGTGTATTGTGTTTCTTTTTCCAGAGGGAATGCCATGCATGTCAGTCAATACAGAGACATTAAAATCCCCACTTCATCATTCAATATCTTTTCATTGTTTTTCCCTATCATCATTATTATTATTCCAATTATTTTTTTAACCAGTCAATCACTATTTCTCATTTTGCTTTTAAAAGATTTTACCCAACATGAAATACTTCTCAGACCAATCCAGTCGTCTTCTCAAATATTGATACAGATATTTCATCAATAGATTTTTTTGAAGCTATCCATATATACTATTTTCACTGTACTTTTTGTTTCTTTGTTTATGAGAAGACTGAGCGTATTTGAAAGGTACACTAATAAATTTCTTTACTATATGCTACCTGGTCTCTCAACTCCATTTTATCCATTTTTGCAATTTCATATACATGCTGATAATACACTAAAATAACATTCATATTGGCTGTTAAGAGAAAAAGAGAAGTAGAATTATATATTCATTATTATAAATGAGAACAAAAATTTTAACATGAAAAGTAATGTCATGAAAAACCATATTTTTTTACATCAATACTTTATAAAGTGTTTAATAAAATATGTGAAAACAGTAGATTTATTTATTTTTTTTTGGGGGGGGGGAGAGGTTTTGCTATAGGGCATGTGCGCTTGCCAGAAAGACAGAGAGAGACAGAGAGACAGAAAGCAAGAAATCACCCCCCAGGGGGATGGCCACGCCACAATCCCTTCTCCTCCAGTCTCCTCTTGGGATCTTGGGCGCATACACACATGCGCCCTGCTTAAGGTTAAGCCACTGGGTCTGGGACTCAAACTGCAGTTGACTACATGGGAGTCCGGTGACTTAGCCATTACGCTAACTGCTGGTCCCAGTAGATGTAAATATTAAATGACCTGTGGAGTTAAAGTTCAAGTGAGGTCAACGTATTAGTTTTAGTTTCTTTTTCAGAGTTAAAAACATTGTTTTTGATTTTTAAAAATATGCGGAATGTGAAAATTGGATTTGAGTTAAATTACATTTCAAATTCATGCTATTGCTTTACACTAAAGGCTGGTTTTTTTAGGGACTTGAAAAATCCCTTGGGGTGTCCTTGGTTCTGGTCTATATTACCATTATGACCCCATTTCCCCTTTTTAATCCAAAACATGTTCCTAAACTCATACCGGAAATGACATTTTGTTTTCATTCCCCTGCCCTATCTTTGCAAGTTAGAATTTGTGTTTTTTTTTCCTTACCCTTTTCCATTAATATTGACTCTTAGATGTGCGAAAGTGAGCCTTGAGTGGTTCACAGCTTCTATTATTATTGAAAATATAGAGGAGATGAGAATTCTTTTTTATCTTATGATTTTAATATATTTTACAGATTAAGCACTGTACATCACTACAGCTTGTAAAATGAATTACCCAACGCGAACACACTTCACACCAGTCCAGCTGAAGATATCATACATGTTATCACCAACAGTCTTCCATTTCTGTGTCCCTTAAATGTCTTGCCTCTCTATTTTTCTCCTTGGTTCCTTTCCTCTCACTCTCTCCCACCTCCCACCCTCTTCCTACACTGTCTCCTGTATCCATAACTATTTTCCATGTCTCTGTATCCTCTAATCTTTCAGTTTCTGCCATAGAGTGCAGACAATGAGAATTCTATTGGATACTGTTTCTTAGTCTCTTTGGGCCTCTTACATTGATTAAAGTTATGGAACCTCTCTCCAGAAAGACATCCTTATGCACACCAAGCAGCTTCTTGTTTACAATTTGAGGAAATTTATGAGAAGTTTAAGTAACTGTTTGTTGTATATACTTCAGTTGCTTATTTTTGTTTCAGAATTATGATGTTGAGTGCTATGCAAAGTTGTGTAACCCAAGTAAACTTGTAAATCTTTCTTTATTGTGCATTTCAAATTCAGTATTGACAAATTTATGTACCATTAAGAAATTCTCATAAATTAGAAGCATTAAATAAACATAGTCTTTGCTAAGGTTGAAGGTCAGTAGTGTGGAGAAGTTTGACTATTACTCTTTGGGAAAAGATTCTTACTAAATTACTATCATACAGTGTAGCAGATATCCCTAACTTAACTTGTGACTAAGGTCAATCCTGCCATCTTAGGTTACATAACATTGCAAAAGTAATGGAAAGTTGTTCCCCTGAATGTTGTCAGAGATTCTTGAACTGTCCTTGGAGAGGCAAATGGCCAGATTGTGAACTGCCTACGGAGAGAACTGTAAATCAGGGAACAATGGGCAGTCTTTAGATGAGGCTGTCTTCCAACAGCTATAGGAACTGCATTCTTCTAATAATCTAAATGACCTCAAATGCAAATCTTACCTAGTTGAAAATGTGTGAAAGTTGAAGTGGAAGGCTCATCTAAGCTGTTCCTCAACTCCTGACCTACAGAAGCTGTGATAATTGATGTGTGTTTGGTAGTCTGTTGTATACCCATAGAAAAACCCAGCATTACTAAGAGAAAAAAATAAAAGGAGAGGAAAAGAGGAGGAGGAGAGGAGAAAGGGAAAACACACTGACATAGATACTTTACTCTAAATGCAGGACTAGAACAGGATTTGGTAAACGTTGTCAAGTATGGGGAGTTTCATGCTGTTTCTTGCTTGTGGTATCCTGGGCATGACTGAGGCAGAATAAATGGCTTCTGTTCTTAGTTTCTGTTTCTTCTCATTGGAGTTGTCAGGAGGACAGGTTTTGATGATTGGTACCCAGAGGTGAGAAAGAGCGGCTGGAATCAGAAATCAGCTCAGTGGGGGCATCTAGAGATGCAGACGCATGATGCTTGTCAGGCTGAAGCTATCTTCTCAGGTGAGGTATGGTGTTTGAAAAAGAAGCCCGACATGGAAATCCAGCAAGCCATCGTTGGTGGAAATCCATGTGGAGACATGGAGATCTGGTGAGGAGCGAGTGACCTATAGATTTCCTAGTTTGCAGCAGAGCATGGTTTTAGGAAAGCTTGGGAATAGATAATTGAACATTTTCCAGAGACTGCAAAGCTATCAGCACCAAGCAAGTCCAACAAGAACCACAAACATTGTTGTTCGAGGGAAAAATAGGAAAGAAGCTGAGTGAGATTTCTGTCCAGAAGGTGAGGAAGGACACTGAGCAGGATACTTCTGGACAGCCACTCAAAACAGAAACCAAATAATAGGAACTAGAGTATTAGGTAAGAATGTAAAACAAAAAACAAAAAAAAAAAAAAAAAAAGAAAAGAAAAAGAAGGAAAAAGCAAGAGCTGATTATTTCTTACATTGCTAGTCTAGAAATGTATCAGAAACCTCTTGTTCTGGTCAGGTGTTTTATATTATTTATGCTTCTATTTATAACTTCACTGAAAGAAATCCTCAAATAATAGATTAGAGTAACTCTAAAAAACAGAAAGTTTGTTTAACTATACACTTCAGATATTAAGTTTAGGTTAACTTATGTCATGAGGCCAGTATTTATTAGTCTCTTTAAATCTTCTATCTGGCATTTTGAAATTTAAATATTTTATTGGAAATTTTATTAACACTGGGGAAAAAACCTGTTAATTGGCTACATGGCCATTAAGTAGCACTGGGTTTTTAGACAGTAATGAAAAGTTTGTCTTAAAAAATTCATATACCTCACCCACAACGGCAAATTTTCTATGACTAATTGAATAAAATGAATGCTTTTTTATCTTTTTTAAAAAAAGCTGTTAGAGAGTGCATGTGTTTTCTGGAGAGAGACAGGGGTGGGGGTAGTGAGAAAGCACTCCCCAATAGGGAAGGCCACACTGCAATCCTTTCTCCTCAGTTCTCCTCTTGGGACTCAGGACAAGCATACCACACATGCCCGATGTGTTTTCCAAGCTACCAGGTCTGGCACTCAAAATGGCTCAGTCGATCATATGGGATCCAGCTTCCTTAACCACCATGCCACCAACTGCCTGAAAAGTAAAATTCCTTAATACTCATTTCAGAGATGGCACTTTATTTTTTTCTTTTTTTGGAGAGGTTTTTGCTATAGGTCGTGTGCACTCGTCAGAAAGACCGAGAGAGACAGAGAGACTGAAAGCGAGAAATCACCCCCCGGGGGGATGACCACACCACAATCCCTTCTCCTCCATTCTCCTCTTGTGATCTTGGGCACACATGCACACGTGTGCGGCGTGAGTTTAAGCAGCCGGGTCCGGGACTCAAACTATTGTCGACTACATGAGAGTCCAGCGACATAGCCATTACACTAACTGCTGGTCCTGAGATGGCACTTTTTTCTAATAGAATTGCTATGCATAAAATAGCATATATTATAAATGTACAGATAAATTAATTTTCCAAAGCAGGACACACCTATATAAGTAGATCTGAAATTAAGAAAAAGTTAATATACCAGCCCCTAGTCTACAAACACATTCCCAAAGTTACCACTATCCATACTTGTGATGTCATGAAAGAGTAAGATTTTGGATCAATTTTGTTATAATTGTGTGTGTATGTGTGTGTTTGCGTGTATTTATGGAATGATTTAGTTTATATTTGTTTCCAAGTCTTTTCATCTAATATTGTTTAAAAATTCACCTTAATATTAAAATGAGTTTATAGTTCATTTATTCTCATTGTGTAATGTTTAGTTTGATGAATATTGGGTAATTACTTATCCTGATGATGGTAGTTTCTGACGTAAGATTGTTGTGAACTGTGCTGATTCAAACATTTTCATGCATGTCTTTTGGAAAACATATGTATATATTATTATTGAGTGGAGTGGAATTGCTGGGCCATAGATTCTGCTCTTGTTGAAATTTAGTAGAAGCTGCCAAATAAGCAGTGCTTGAGAGTTTGAGTTATTCTGTATTTTTGGCAACGCTTGTTATGTTCCATGTTTATCATTTTGGTCATTCTGAATCCTGTGTATTGATATTATTTTGGATTTTAACTTACATTTCTCTAATGACTGAAGCTGAGCAATTTTTTGTTTATTGAATATTTAGAGATGCTCTTCTTAAATTATCTAGTCAAGCCTTTTGTGCATTTTTCTGTTTGGTTACCTCTTACATTTTTAAATTGATTTTTTGAGTTCTTATGTAATTTGATAGGAGTTTTTTTTGTTGAATATTTGTGGCATGTATATTTTCTCCTATTTACTGGGTTACTTTTTATTCATAATAGTCTCTCTTGATAAGCAGATAAGATTAATTTTAACATAGTTAAATTTATAATTTTCTTTCATTGTTGGTGCTTTTTATATTTTATTGAAAAATCTTCATCTACTTCAAGGTTGCAAAGATGTTCTATTTTCCTTTAAATGCATATTGCTTTATCTTTCACATTTAAATCCAAAACCCATATAGATTAAAGTTGATTTTGTGTGTATATACAAGTGTGGTATGTGGTAAGAGTTCAAGGTATTACTTCTTCAGTCCTGATATAGGTACTAACTGTCCCAGAACTATTTCTTAAGGAGACCACCTTTTCCTCACTGCACTGTAATTATATCTTTCAACATGGCATTTTTAGAGGAATTTTCTTTTTTTGAGAGAGGTTTTTGCTATAGGGCACATGCGCTCGCCAGACAGACAGAAAGACAGAAAGACAGAAAGCGAGAAATCACCCCCCAGGGGGGATGGCCAAGCCGCAATCCCTTCTCCTCCATTCTCCTCTCAGGATCTTGGGCATGCACGCACACGCACCCGGCATGAGTTTTAAGCCACCGGGTCCGGGACGCAAACCGCAGTCTACTACATGGGAGTCCAGCAACATAGCCATTATGATAACTGCTGATCCCTTAGAGGAATTTTCAAAAGAAAGACATAGTTAAGGAATGAACTTGCACCTTTCTAACTGACACCTAAACTCTTAATCTAAATTTTATATTGCAATAAAAAAAAATCAGCTAGCAACATGTCTTAAAATTTCAAGTTTTAAACAATTTTTTCAAGGCTTAGAATGTTGGAGCATTGCTGTATTGCTTAATTTTTAGAAGGCAAATACCTTTCCATTCTTGTGAGAAATGTACTCACCCATTGAATGCCAAGAAGTATACAGAGACACAAGGTACACAGAGACACAAGGTACAGCGAAGTGAGACTTTAAAAGCAGTCTTGCAAGATTGGGTGTCTAGTGGGCACCCAGAAAGGGTTATAACAAATAATTTATTCCCTAGTGTACAAGTCTTTCTCCCAATTCCTCATTGGCTGAGTATGATGGGGCATACGATCTTCCTGGAAATTGCTTAAGTTTCATTCTTCCCTTATAAGGTATTTATTGTTTCCTTTTCTCTCTTGTCTGGTGGAAAGGCATAGGCTGAGAACAAGCCTGCGAAAAAGGCCCACCAAATGTCCTGTGGTGGGAGAAGAACCAGGAAGAAAACAGAAATAAAGGGCCGGTAATCAGCCACCATCTTGAGAAGTCATTTCTCAAAGGTGATTTGGTTCTGGGATTTCACATCCATAAGTTGGTTAAGTAACTTTTGTTAAGCTAGGCTTAAAAATTATTCACTTAGGCTATTTTCTTACATTCTCAGATACAATCTATATTCGCTTGTCAGTATTCTTCAAATCAGTTATGGGGATATCCCTTCTTTGCTCTTTTAGCTGATAGAAGAACTGCTCTTTTTTTCTGAAGCAGAAAAAATTAATAAATGTATAAGTATTAATATTATACCCTTGAAAACATAAAAACCACTGTGTGTGTTTTCTTCATCAAAAACACAAAAGCTTGCATTTTAGTGTGTTCCTCCTCATTTTTCTTTATTGGGTACATCAGTCTAGGTACATATATGTATGTGTGTGTACAGATATATATATATATAATATATATGTATATTTATTATGTGTATATATGTGTGTACATATATATATATATATATATATATATATATATATGTTTACAAATGACACTTTTAGTTTTTTTAACATCTTGGACAAAAATGCACTAGTGGCGTTAGTCTACAAACAATTTCAAATACATTTCTTCCATAAAATACTGTGGACTTGTAACTGGGCAAAATATTTTACAAATTCATGAAACATATTGATGATAAATATAATCTATTCTTTTCCTATGTCTGAATGAAAATTTCTGCTTAATTATATAAAAATATGTATCTATTAAATTTTTTTCTAAGTTACCTCTTCTATGAGAGAGCAAGGGAAACATCCTTGACTCCCACGCTGCGCTTCCTGCCCCACTCCTCAGCTCTCTCTGCTCACCAGGATCTTGGGTGTGCGTGCCCAGCATTCACATGTCTACTGGGGAACTACGCCCACTACCTTCCACATGTATCCAGCATTGCTTGAGAAGTGTGTTACTATTGTGCCACTGAACTGGTATTTGACTAAAATTTATTCTATATTCCAAACACTGTTATAATTCATGTCTGTATATATAACTAGGGGACTTCAGATAGTTTATGAAAAATTCAATTAAAAGGGACCAACCCTATAGCCTAGTACATTGAATCCTAGTTTGAATCCTAGTTCTGGAGGCTTAAAAAAATGTCTGGTTTATGTGTGCACATGACCTAAATCTCAATAGGATAGGGAAATGAATGAGATTGTGATGTGACCATGCTCAATTTGGAGATGCTTTCTCTCTCTCTTGCCCTCTCTGTCTCTCTCTTCTGTGTCCCTCTATTTCTCTCTGGTGAGCACCGACACTTTCTGGCAATTAAAAAAGAAGACAGTAAAAATGGAATTAAAACACAAGTTTAGGGACCAGAAGGTGGTGCCATGGTTAAGGCATTGTACTCCTACATGACTAACAGCGGTTCAAGTCCCAGACCTGCCTATTTGAAACTCATGCCAGGCTCTTCTACATGCATGCTCAAAATTCCAAGAGGATAATGGAGAAGAAGAGATTGCATCATAGCCATCCCTCCACTAGGGAGTGACTTCTCACTTTTTCTCTCCCTGTCTGTCTTTTCTCTCTGGTGAGCACACATGCCCTATAGCAAAAATCTCTCAAAACAACATAAAAAACATGCAAGTATAATTTGGTACAAAAATGCTTGGGAATCTATGTATAGTTATTTTACAATTTCTTATTTACATCTAATGGTTGTAAATCATTATGGTGTACAGTATGGTTTCTCATGCTTTTTCTTTTTCACCATATACATTTTCCATGAACTTTTTGGTTGAATAGTCCTATAGAAGCACATAAAAACATTTTATTTAGGAGCGTATAATAAAAATGTGTGTATATATGTTTATACATTATTTTATACACATGCATGCTATTTTCTAATTATTTACATACTGTTAGAATTGTTTGATTGTCTTATACTCTACATTCCTAAATAAATATGACTGAAATAATTCCCTTTGTACCTCACAAGATATATGCAGTAAGTAATTTTCCATGTCAGTGCTTGGGGTTATGCCTTAAGATTATGTCTATAACTGGGTCAATACATTCTTGCTTTTGTGTTATATTGTTATATTTTAACTTTATTTTAGGGAAAACAGCATATACAAAACTAATACTGATCTTAAGCTTCCTTCTAGCATATAGCCTAAAATTTAAATTCATAAGCAGTAACATCAACACTAAGACAACACATTTGGCACAAAGCCATTGCACTACCAGCCCAAGAGAGTTGATATCCTTAGACAACAGGGAAGTCAAATTACCCCGAGTAAAAGATGTTTTTACTCACTTGTTAAGGAGTACCTTTTCTCCATTATAAGAATTCATAAAGGGAAAATGAACTGTGTGAAGTAGACTGATTGGCAGCAACCTTGACAGAAGACCTTTCAAGGGTGGAAATAAAGAGCTTAAGATTCTGAAGGTACAAAACCAGTAGCTTTAGTCGTTTAAAGCTAGGGAGACACAAAATGAGAACAAAACCTTTAAAGGTTGTGATTTTATCTCAGAGAATGAGAACAATTTCACCTGCACTATAATAGGGGTCCACGGACAGTAAGTTGCCAGAGTAGTATTAATGTTGTGGAATCTACAGCAATGGTCAGTTAACAATATTTTATGGCATCAATCTAAGAAATTCTAAAACTGATTAAGATTGCAAAACTCATTGGCATAGTTCTTGGGCTTGTTAGCAATCACCTATAATTTAAAAAGAATTACACAGGGGACTATAAAAAAAGACATAAATGCTATGAGCACTTACATAATACAGTTTGTATTATGAACATGACAAATTGCACAGTGAACACAAGATTTCTTGGTTGGGCCAGTTACCTGGTTTGTAAATTGTAGTTATTCTCGAGTAACAACTTTAACCTTACCAAGACTCTATTTTCTTTCTAAGCATATTGATTTTCATTGAATAGGGGGCAGGAAAACTAGCTTTCCCAGAAATTTAAACTCATGAAGTGGGTAAATTTATTATCTTTGTTGTTGAATGATGGATTTTTGTGTCACTGTCTTATCTAGTTATTAAGATTTACCCTGGGTAGTGATGAATCCCAGGTTTATTGGATGATCTAACTAGGACATCAAAGGGGCTTTCCCCTGAGAGTCTTCTGGCTTTAAAATCAAGAAGTTATGGGATTTTTTTTTTTTTTTTTTTTTTTTTTAGTATAGTATCCCAAATTTTCATTAGCTAATATAAGCTTTCAGGTTTTATATTTTTAAATTTACAATCAAAGTTGTTATAAAACCTATTATTAAGCCATTGATAGAAGTGATGTCAATAAGGTAGAGAAAGCCAAATGTCTTTCAGAGAAACCTTTTAGGGAAGGAATATATTGTTCAGATTATAATGCTATTTTGGATTTTTAAAATTTTTAACTTATAGAATAGCCACATGTTTAAAGTGACCTGTAAGGCATAATACAAAGATGGTAGAGTATAATTTGAGAGAAGAGGTAGAATGGAATGAATGTGTTCATATTTATTCCTTAGAGAATTTTATATAATTCACTGACTTGAATATGGTGAATTGTAACCCACTTCTATCTTTGTGAATTCACCAGAGGAAGAAAGATCTCATCTATAGCTCCCATGAAAAGCTCCCCTGAGGTTTTGTTTAGCTCAGAGACTCAAATTTGCTTTTTTCTCCTCTCCTCAGGGAAACAAATTGTCATAGCTACACGAAGCACAGGTTGAGAGTTAAAATGCACCATTTATGTGGATCCTAAGGTTTTTCACAAAGTAAGGAATCTTTCACACACTTGAGTTCTCTGTAAGTTACTTCACTCTGTAGAAAATGTCATGGTTATAGACCAATTTCTAGAATAGCTAACTTGGACAAATACTTTCTAACAGCACAAAAAACTCGTTTGACTAAGAAAAGTGACACTAGACAGAAGCCACACCATCTTGTTTTCAACTCTCTCTGGAGACCCCAGTGAATAATCAACAGACCCACCTGGATGTTTGCTTTTAGCTTACTTCAGAAAACCCACTTATACAGCAGGTGAGAGAACCATGACAACGGAGTACGGAAAATAAGTTTTTGCTAGAAAAAATCTACACTCTAGTGTGCAGCTGATAGGGGAAGATCTCACAAAGAGAACCTAATTAAAAAAATAAATACAAAGAAGATGAAAATGAAAATAGAGAAAATATTTTTGCTCTAGCTTGCAAGGAAAACAAAAATGGAAATAAAACCTTTTGATTAAAATAGTTTTGAAACTAAATGTATTATACTGACTTTTGTAACAATCATTTAAAAAAGAAACAACTGTTGGCACAGAAATCATTGTTACTATGTCTAGCATTAAAATGTTCATTGTGGTGGTAATAGCAATTGAAGTAGCAGGGCACAGTCCGGTTAGCCCTGCTTATGTATAGTCTTGGTGTCTATTATATAAAGGGTTACTTTCCTCCCTGAACTGTTAGGCATTCATGTTCTTATGTAATATTCTTATTCATCCCTCAAGGCCTAATTCCAAGAAACCTCTTTTTTTTCCCCCCAGGTTTTTGCTATAGGGTGCATGTGCTTGACTGAGAGAAAGAGACAGAGATAGAGACAGAGAGACAGAAAGCTAGAGATCATCCTCCCCTGAGGGGATGGCCATGCCACAACCCCTTCTTCTCCATTCACCTCTCAGGATTTTGAGCACGCATGCACATACACCTGGCATGGGATTTAAGCCACCAGACTCGGACTCAAACCACAGTTGACCATGTGGGAGTCCAGCAACCTAACCATTACGCCACCTGCTGGCTCGATACCTCTTCTTTTAACTTCACTGATTTAATGCAGGTCCTCCCCACTTAGAAATTCTTCTATTATTTCTTCTATAAGTTTAATAGTTCTAGAGATTGTGTTTAGGTCTGTGATTCACTTTTATCTTAATTCTTGTGAATTTTGTAAGTTAAGGTTTAAGCTTTTACTGCCATCTAATTATCTAGTTCTAGCACCATTTGCTGAAAGGACTGTCTTTTCCCCCATTAAATTACCATTACACTTTTTTTGAAAATTATTTGATTATAAAATGGCTGGGGTCAATACTGGGGTTTCTGTTCTGTACTATTGATCTATATGTCTATCTGAAGGCCAATGTTTGTAAGTTTCTTCAAAAAAGCCCACTAGGGACCAGCAGATAACATAATGATTACATCACTGGATTCCCATGTAGTCGACCGTGGTTCAAGTCCCAGACCCAGCAACTTGAAACTCACACAGGGCAAGTGTGCTTGCCCAAGATCCCGAGAAGAGAATGGAGAAGAAGGGATTGGCCTTCCCCCCTAGGGGGTGATTTCTCTCTTTCTGTCTCTATGTATTTCTCTGTCTCTCTGGCAAGCACATGCATCTTATAGCAAAAATGTCTCTCTAAACAACAACAACAAAGATGGAATCTTCCAGTTCACGAACATTTCATTTTTGCAATGTTATTTTCAGTCTACATTTATTAAAAATTGTTTACTAAATTTATTACTATTTTATGCTATTGTAAATTTTAAAATTATTCTCTGCTATGCTATAAAACCAGAATTGATTTTTTTGTGTCTTGTAACTTCACTACATTTCTAATTAGTTATAAGAGCTTTTTTGTAGATTCTTTAGGATTATCTGTGTGATCATGTCATCTGCAAATAAAAAGTTTTATTTCTAAAAAAAAAGAGAAATTCTTATGCATCTTCTATTACAGTGGTCAGCATATTGTCATACATAATTGTTTATGTCTTTGTCTTCTTTACATCATATATAATATCCTTTAGTAAAGTTTATAGTTTCATGAGCGAGAGACACACACACCCTCGGCAGGTCTAGCCACACTACAGTCACTCACCAAGCCTCTTAGCCAGTCTGATCACAGCACAGGACAGGTGTCCCCAGAATGTTCAGGTCCACCTGGGACCCAAACCCAGGACCCCTACATGGCTCCACCCTCATGGTGCACTGCTACCTACATCGTCATGGCTGGGATTACATCTTCTTTGTGCCCTGTTTGTTTCTCAGTTTGTACAGTGTGCGGAACATGGCTTTGTTCTATGACTGAGCATTTCATTACTAAAGATACGAAAAAGGAATTTTTTTTTTCCTAAACTGGTACCTAAGTTTTAAAGTAATTCTCTTCTTAGAGTCATTTGTTTAGTCAATGAATATTGATTGAATATATCAAATTATCAGGACATTGCTACTTCTAGAATGTTCACCATTAGAATCTTTGACTTTTTTCTCATCTCTGGAATGAGAGATAAAACCTTTCAGTAAAATCATTTATTTTTTTATTCCATGGCTATTTTTAGTGGCAAATATGCGGATGTTCATTTTTACTTTATCTTTCCTTATATTTCTTTACAAGTTTATAGGGAGCAAGTATTTTCAAAAGGAAAATGAAAGCTTCTATCACTTCTTTCAAAAACTGGTATTTATAGCTAAAATTTCCTATGATCTTCTACATATATATATTATATGCACACATGTGTGTTTTTGTTTATTTCTTAATTTCATAAGAATTGGGACCAGCTGTTGGCGTAATATGTCATTGGACTCCCATGTAGTTGACTGTTGTTTGCGTTCTGTCCCTGTTGGCTTAAACACGCCAGGCATGTGTATGTGTATGTGTCCAAGATCCTGAGAGCGGAATGGAGGAGAAAGGTGTAGTCATCCCCCTGGGGGGTTATTTCTTGCTTCCTGTCTCTCTGTCTTTCTAGTGAGGGCACATGCCCTATAGCAAAAAAAAAAAAAAAAACCTCTCCAAAAAAAAAAAAAAAAGAAACTTTCATACGAATTGAATCTACTACAAAAATGTGAAAAGTTCTAGATTTTTTTTTGATGAATAAAACTTTATGGAAAAGGAAAAGACTCATAGTCTTTAATTAATATATTTATTTATTAATGTATATTAGTATATTCATTTGACAGAGTTAGCAATGCCTCCTATTTATAAGAGACTGTAAGCAAACAAAAAACCCTGGGTTTTGCCTTTGAATAACACTTAATTTCCCTGTTATTCTCTCTTCTTGCCGTGATTTAATAATTTAGGTTACCTTTATTTTTTTTCTCTTATAAGTTAACTGTACACTAATGAACACTATCCTTTGGTCTTCACATATTTCTTCATAAATGGAAAAGATTTAGCATTTATTGTTTCTAAAAGTGACTCTTGCAAGAAACTGTATTTTCTTTTCAGCTCTCATTTATACACCAAAGCTGAGACAAGTTCTTATAAGGAGAGGAAAGTGTATTCTGTATACCTTTTGGTATTTGTTTGCTTATTTATTCTGGACCCTCTAGAATATCTGGAAAAACACTTAAAGTTTCTTGGATGTTTGTCAAAATATTTTTTTATTTCATAGCATACTTACCAAGAAATGCAGAATCAGCCATTTTTCAGGTTATATGAGAAAATATCTGTAGTTCTTAAGCCATTAATTGCAGTCAATTTTTTCAGTTGGCTTGATTAATGTTCCGTATTGATGACCATCTCAGGAGTAAATACAGACCTGCCTCATGATTTCTAAGGGATTTATTTATCCATGTAAAATATTATTCGGTTGTATGTGTTATTGAACCAGTTAAATAACTGAGCTGAGTGTTTTTAAATTAGTCTATTAGAATTGATTATATCTTAGTAATGAATAAAACTCTGGTTTTACAGTAATTCAATGACTTCAGTTTCCAAAAGTTATTTAAAGTCTGTAGCCAAAAAAAAAAAAAAAAAAGTTTGGAGCCAAAATAAATATGTTTCTCCCACTGAAAGTAAGTCAAAACTTATTTTAAAAATTAAAATCCTATTTAAATGTTAACAATCAGTTTCTACCATTTTAAGTAATATCTTTTAAATAGTTACAAAAATATGGTTGCTTCTTTAAAATTATTTATGCCTATGGATTCTTCGAAAATATGATCTACAGTTTACTCATTCAAATGAGTCAGATTCACTATACATCTCCTTGAAATAAAAAATAACAGACTGAGAAATTAAGCATCCATTTTCTAGGTGCTATGAGATTTGATGTATAGGGTGCTTTTCGCTTTTTAGATGCTGTAGGGTAACTTGACTGGCTGTATAGGTCTAAGTGCCGAGTACCTTTATTGAATATGAAAATGTTTTATTTTTTAAAGATCACTCATTTTATCCACCACATAAATAACTATTCAGCATAGACTATACATCAGGCATAGTGCTAGGTATTAGACATAAAACAATAAACCAAAACAGGCATGGGTGCTATTCTCATGCTGCTTAGTTTGGTGGGCAAGCCAGGCATTGATCAAATAATCACAAACATAATTGTAAAATTATAGCTATGACACACGCTGTAAAGAAAGTGTGCCTGTGAGTGCACTTTTAATAGATTTAACTTAGCATGAAGGTCAGGGAAGGCTTCTAGGAGGAAACATCACTAAAACTGAGATGCCAGGAAAGAATAGGCTATTATACACCAAGAAGGACAGAAGAGAGCTGCAGCTGCGAGACGAATGCTGCAAAGCGTGTGCTAAGAGATATGGCAATAAAATTGCAATTCTTTATTACAAAGCATGAGTAATTGCTGATATTTGACCATTTTTCATCCATAGAATGGCAACTTCATATGCACTAACCTGATACTATTGCAATGAAAAGGAAGCATTAACATAAAAAAATCTAATTTGAAAAACAAAACTGTTGTGGGAACCAGCAATTAGTGTACTGTCTATGTCACTGGACTCCCACGTAGTTAACAGCAGTTCGCGTCCCGGACCCGGTGGCTTACAACTCACGCCGGGCGCATGTGCATGCGTGCCCAAGATCCCGAGAGGAGAATGGAGGAGAAGGGATTGCAGCGTGACCATCCCCCCTGGGGGGTGATTTCTCGCTTTCTGTCTCTATGTCTCTCTCTGTCTGTCTGGCGAGCGCATGCGCCCTATAGTGAAAACCTCTCCAAACAAACAAACAAAAAAAAAACACCAAAAAAAAACAAAAAAAAACAAAACTGTTACTCTGCTATTTTTTTAGGCCTCTCTATGACTTTTCTGTAAATATAAGGAAAAGGGCAAGATGATCAGGTAATCAGCTGGTACTTCACAGATGTCATTATTATGAGAAGAAAAGTTTCTGGTTTTCATCTTTTTTCCTTATTTTTTTAATTATTGACAGAAGCAAACAAGAACAGCTTTAAACTCCACAGCATGGGCACTAGTTCAGATATGAGCAGCAGTGTCCTCCAGGATTTTGCAAAGATGTAACTACAGAATTTATAGATGTTTCTGACTGAGAGTAGAAAGATGAATGCCTCAATTATATTAAACTGCTTCACTTCCCAGTGGTATAAGCATACAATTAAATAATGCTTTCTGCTTATTTTCTCAACAGCAATATTTCCCTTCTCAAAACCTTTCATAATCCTGTTACTTTTGTTTAAATTCTTCGCCAAGTGCTTCCTGTCTCAATAAAATATTTTTTATTTGCCATCCTTGTAAACAGTATCTCCATGGTGAAGTGGAGTATGGGGGAGCCTACGGAGGATGGTAGCAAGATGGTGGTGAGGAAGAGACTAAAGATCCACACCCTGTTTTCACTCACACCAGAATACCTAGAAAAATTATGTTGCAATGCTTTGACATTCAATCCTCCACACTCAATGTTTATACTAGAATGTATCATAAAATAGGATCATTGCACTGATAGACCGACTTGCTGCTTCTCTTGTGCAATAATAACTCCCCTAGGCGCTAGTGATCATTTATTTCTTTAAAAATTTCATGTGGAGGGTCAGCAGATGGCATAGTGGTTACAGCTCAGGACCCCCACATGGCTGAGTGTAGTTGGAGTCTGGGACACTGCGGCTTGAAAATCACGCTGGGAGTGTGTGCGTGTGTGCCCAACATCTCAGGAGAGGAATGGAGAAGAGGGATTACAGCATGGCCATTTCCCCTGGGGGTGATTTCTTTTCTCTCTCTCTCTCTCTTTTTTTAATAGAGTTTTATCTTAGGGTACATGCACTCACCAAGAGAGACAGGGAGATAGAGACAGGGAGAGGGGAAAGTAAGAAATCACCCCATCAAAGGGTTCGCCATGCTCTAATCCCTTCTCCTCCATTCTCCTCCTGGGATCTCAGGCTCTTTCACTCTCATTGTCTCTTTCTAATGAGTACATGCACCCTATGGCAAAAATCTTACAAAAACAAACAAAAAAACCTCATGTGAAATAATGTTCCACAAGTTAATGAAGATTGGAACTTCACGGGAAGGGTATGCTTTTAACTAAATAATTTACCACAGAATAATCCAACCCATATATACATTATAGATATTTTATACTTAGTAATTATTTATTAATGATAGTCAATTAACATTAATGAGGGTAACTAATACTAATTTTATTTTGCCAGACCAAGCTTTTTTTTTTTTTTTTTTGGGGGGGGGGGAGAGGTTTTTGCTATAGGGCACGTGCGCTCTCCAGACAGACAGAGAGAGACAGAGAGATAGAAAGCGAGAAATCATCCCCCTGGGGGGATGGCCACGCCGCAATCCCTTCTCCTCCATTCTCCTTTCGGGATCCTGGGCACGCACGCACACGTGCCCGGCGTGAGTTTAAGCCACCGGGTCCGGGACTTGAACTGCGGTCGACTACGTGGGAGTCCAGCGACATAGCCATTATGCTAACTGCCGGTCCCCCCAGACCAAGCTTTTAGGTTACCTTTTCTCTGGTAATTCTCTGGAATCCAAAAACTCAAATGAATGTGAAAAAATGTACTCTATATATTTGTATATTTAATTCTTTTTGGGAGAGGATTTTTTTCTTTTTTCTTTTTCCTTTCTTTTTTTTTTGCTATAGGGTGCATGCACTCACCAGAAAGACAGAGAGAGACAGACAGAAAGCGATAAATCACCCCCAGGGGGAATGGCCATGCTGCAATTTCTTCTCCTCTATTCTCCTCTCAGGATCTTGGGCATGCATGCACACATGCCCAGTGTGAGTTTAAGCTGCTGGGTCCAGGACTCTAACCATACTCGACTACATGAGAGTCCAGTGACATAGCCATTACGCCAACTGCTGGTACCTATTTGTATATGTAATTCTTTTTTCTACCTCCTTCTCTCACTCTCTCTCACACTCACATACATGCAACTTCTAGATACTAATTTTCATTATAATATGTAATGTTTGCCCACGGTAGTCTTTTTTTAAAAGAATTATTTATTTAATTTTATTTATTCATTCATTTATGGATATTGGACCAGAGAGAGAAACAGAGAGAAAGAGAAAGATGGAAAGTGAGGAAGCAAGCCACCAGGTCCAAGACTCGATCTGTGGTCGGTCATGTGGGAGTGTCCAATGCCTTAACCATCATGCCACCTGCTGGCCCCCCACAGAATTCTTTTATAGCTGTTCCAATGTGTGTTACCAATGACTAACAGTAACAAGTGAAGGATTACTTTCTGATGAAAAATTCTAGAGCTTACTAGTAGATGTAGTTATTCGAGTGTAATAGTGTTTGCCTTGGGTGATTGTTTCTTGCTTTTGGAAACATTTTTCTGTACTTGTCTTCCATGACACTGATTTCCCCTGAATTTCTTCCTACTTCTGACCATCTAATTATCTATATTTTTGGGAAGAGGAGTAATTTTATCTTTCCTAATAAATTCACTGATTTCTCATATGGTAACAACTCTAATGCCCTTACCTTCCAGGTTTAAACTTTTTCCTGAATTGAAGATTTGTATTTCCCTTTGGACATAACTACATTCTATAGGTAAAAAGATTTGAGCAACAATTATCTCATATTTTCCCTCAAAGCTGTCCCCTGACTGGTTTTCTTTTCTCCCCCCCCCCCCCCCCCCCCCCCCCGCCTCAGGTTTATTTGTACACACAGCACAGGAGGACACCAGCCCCACTTCGAGAGCAGCCGGGGTTTACCAGTCTTTCTGTCATGCTGGCAGAGGCCTCTACTATGGAGATTTTGTGGGGTTCTAGATACCTTTGGGAGCCTGACTGGAGCCAGACCTGAAGACAGAGCTGCAGCTGAGGCCTGGGCCTTGGTTTGGGTCTTGGTTTGAGCCTTGGCCTTGTTGGCCTTTGGCCCAGAGAGCCTGAGGCCCTTGGCAATGTGGGCACGAGCATGTTTCCTGAGCTTAGGATGGGCAATGTAGGCAAGACGACTGAGCTCGCAGCTGCTGCCCTTCGGGATGCCCCTCTGAACCTCCTTGGACTTTATAAGGGGCTTGATGACCTCCACTTGCGCACTCATGGCCATGGTGGTGTTGGCCTGCATCTTCTTCAGACCCTTCCTGTTGTGCTTCTTGGCAAAGCACAGGTTCCTCAAGAACTTGGGGTCCACCCATTTGAGAGATTCATATCTTTGTGATCGAGGTTTATTGATGCCATTTTTATGCCATTTTCGGAACTGGTTATGGGTGACGTCATTCTTGGACTTGGCCATGGCTGCACCAAAACACCCCGGCCGCTGAGGAGTCTGTGGTCGGAAGAGCCCCCTGACTATTTATCTAAGTACAAATAATAAATACAATAGTTTTATAAATTGGAAGCAATAGAAAATTAAAATGTTTTAATTCTCAGATTAATTTTACATTTTATATGAAGTCCCCATCACGATGTATTAACTACATGTACATATATATTGGGTTGTCAAGAAAGTCCTGACACTTTTTTGCATTGAAAAACATGAAAAAATATGTCATGACTTTTATGACAAACCAATATATTTATTTACAGAGAACTTTACATTTTTTTGTCTTTAAAATTTTTGCAATAGGAATTTTTTTAAGTTTATTTCTTCTGTAAGGAAAAGGGTCCGGAAAACAGAAACAAAAGGATCTTGATGCTGCAGTCCACCTTCAGCCATAGCCAGTCCCAGATCATAGGCATGCATGTGCCAAGCATCTCAGAAAAGTCTCTGGACAAAGACCTAGAACATGCCCATGTGGATCAGCCTTCAGAGTGTCACTTACTGCTGAAACATGAACCAGTCCCTGGAAATCCTTAATTATACATTTTGCTAAGTGATCTGTCCTTACATGGCTAAGAATAAATACATTCTGAAGGATGTAAAATCTTAAGTTTATAGCACTCATGAGTCTTTACAAAATAAAAGTTTTTGCCAAAAAAAAAAAAAAAAAAAAATTCAGCCAACCAGGGTGCAAATCAAGATTGAGAATGAAAAAGCAATATGAGAGATTAGAGAATACCAAAATTTGACCTTAAGTTATCAACAGATATAGCTTTGTAACTTTCTTTTTAGTGTCTTGGATGGTAATAATTGGGTACTATCTTAGTGAAAACAGAAAAAGCAGTTGCTTTAATAATTTTCTGTGCTGTGATTCAGATGAAGATACCCACCCGCACACCACCTTCCAGCCAAAAAAGTCTGAGGGAGTTCTGAAAATATCTAAATCTAACTCTTAATGAGTAGAATGTCAATAATCCTCCCCAATGCAACTGTGGCCAGAAGGATGAAATATACTCACTGGCCAGGCTTAGCCCATAGACACACAAAGAAGTCAAAGGAGGATTCAAATCTAGCCATCATATATAGATTCGGTCTGGAGGAAGAAATCCAAAGCATTGTTAGCCATCAAAAGGAAAAAGATATTGTTGGCTAACTAGAACAATAAATGTTTACCCCACAACATGTGAACATACACACTTTCCTTAAATTTATTTACTTAGTGGGCTTTTTTATTGTCAACTTATTGTCCAGTATCAGAAATTTATTTCTAAATGGAACAATTTTGGTTGCCTTGACCATTGATGAGTTTTCTTTTCATGATTTGATATTATATATATCTGAAACATAATTTGTGTTAATAATGATAGCAAAATATTTTCTCTAGTGATTTGTGGCTCTACAACAGGACGTAGACTATGCTAAGCAAAGTATAATAAGAAAAGAGTCGCAAGCAATACCAAGACTTTTATTTGGTGAGGAACATATTCTTTCTTTGATGAAAAGAGCAAAGAATGCCATTTTCTTCCTTTGACAAATTTCACTGTTTTTCTTTCTTTTTTTTTCTTTTTATTTCAAAACTCCCATATATAGCCTATCATTTCATGTCAGATGCAATTTCTCAAGTTGAACGGAGATAAACTCAATTCATTCCCACGTTGTCACTTCTGTTCAGCTTGGTTATAAAAGAAATGAAAGCATATTGTACAATACTACCCCATATATACTATAATACCAAAAACTAACTTTAATATGTGAAAACAAATGTTGCATATATTTAGGGCTTGCTTATATGACTTTAGATTCTCACATAGGGATGCACAAGGTATTCCTTACTCTAAGGAAAATGCAATAAACAACTTCACCAAATAGAAGACAGAATGAAAATTGAAAGATAGTGTACACCAATAAATAATATTCCATATCTAGTAAGGAAGAGTGCTTGAATGCTGCATTATTCCTATGTAGTCAAATGGGATTTAGTCATGGTGAATCACTTAATTCATGCAGCCATGTGTAATAGGTCAATTAAAATGCTTAAATTGGCAAATCTTCAAAAGAGAAAATGCTTAGTCCAATGTGAATCCTTACCCAACTGATCTATTACTATGTCATAACAAAAAATAAAAATAGGGAAAGACAAAGAGCATACCTTGAGTATTTAAAAATCAGTAATAATGTCTTAATTATTTATCTGTCTTAGTAAACAGAGCAATAGTTGTGAGGAGTTCATACACATCATTTTTTAAAATGTTTTTAAGCTAAGATGTAACATACTATTAATTTCTTTAACAAATACTTACTAGGCATCTACTAATACTGCTAAAGGCACTAAAGGATTTTAATAAGGAAAGTCTCTCAAATCTCAGTCTTCATAGTGCTTAATTCCAGTTCAGGGGAGACAGAAAATAAAACAAATATGACATGTTAGTAGTAGTTAGTTGATGAAAAGGGCTTTGGAGAAGCAGGAAAGATGGATTTCAATTAGGGGTGAATGAGTGAGGATTAATTTTAAATGGGGAGGAGGGGTCAGATAATATCCTATTAGGAAGGTGACATTTATGGAGAGATTAGTCAAATGGACATATGGGACAAGGAGTTTTGTGGGAGAGGGAACAGAAGTGCAAACTTTTTAAGGTAAGAACATTCTGGTGTGAAAAAGAAATAGCAAGTACATAGCTATGACTGGCATGGAATGAGTAAGAGGAGAGAGATTACAAGGGGAAGTGTTAATGAGCGAGATTATATAAAGGCTTTGGAGATAATAGCAGATACAGATCCTTTGAGTCAAAGAAAGAGGAACTGGAAAGTTTCATCATAGGAGTGACATGATCTTAAATTTTAGTAAGATTGTCCTGGCTCCATGTGGAGATAGATTGCATGGACAATGGTAGAGAAATGGAGAAAGACAAAAAGCAAGCCATAGAATTTGAAATCTATTTATCATCTAGCTAGTTAGCAAACTAGCTATCTATATGTGTATTCATGAGATATAGGGAAGAGAAAGATATAGAGAGACAGAGAAAGAAATATGGAGAAAGAGAGAACTCCCAAGTGTGATCTGGTCATGCTTCAATTCTTTTCCCTTCAGTTCTCCATCCTGTCAGAATTCTGAGCACATGCACATAAAGCTGAAGGCAAACAGGACTTAAACACCATTCATCCGTGTATAATTGCCTAACTGCTGTGCCATGGGTCTGCCACCCCCACCCCATTGATTTAAAGACCAGCTAGTCTCCCCAGTTTTGCAATATACTAGAATAAAGGTGATAATGACTTAAAAGAGGGTGGAAACAGAGGATCCATTGAAAAGTGGTCAGTCTATGGATATGTTTTGGGTGAGGAACCCAAATAATTGGACTGGCATAAGGAAAAGAAGTCAAGGATGTCTCCAAGATTTCTTAGTCTGAGACAATGAATGACGAGGTTACCATTCATATAAATTGAAGATACTACAGAGGAGTATTTTGGGATAAGGAGGACTAAAAGTTTTTAGTTGAACATAATACATTTGTGGTATCCTTTTGACATCCAATAAAGATATTGCTAAAGCAGTTGAGTACACATTCTGGGACTTAAGGAAGAGATCAATGCTACAGATATTAATTTTAGAATTACTAGCAGATTTTTAAAAAAGTCACAGCACTGCATAATATTATCAAGCAAATGAGTACAGATGAAGATGATTCAAATCCAAGAACTGCACTTTGGGCCCCTTTGGTGTTTTGTGGTCAGGGAGACAGTTATAACCAGCAATGAAAGGAAGAATGAGAGATCTTTATGCAAAAAGGATGATCAGGAGAAACACAGAGCCCTGGAAAACAATAATGTTTCTAGAAGGAAAGAACAATGAAGTGTATCAAATGCTACTGAAATGCCAAGCTGTGATTGAGTTTGACACACATTGGTCTTTTGTATATAATAGATTTACTGATCGTCTGTTAGAAGAATATTAATTTGAAATAGTTCGGTGTGCTAAATTTGAAATTCTAACCTGGTTTCCTTTATGGTTATGGAATGCATTTATGAGATGGAATTTTTGAGATTACCTGCTTTTGAATAGAGAATGAAAAATAATATTGATCTTTAAAGGTCATAATATCTAGGCATTAGTATTAACACCACCCTATATCAAAGATTTTACAATGGGTTCAAATCTGTATTTAACACAACTTGATTGTGTAGCTATGAGATCAATATTTCTTGGGTAGTTTTAGTAATGGGATATGACTGTCCAAAAAAATAAAAATATTTGTTGGGAACCAGCAGTTAGTGTAATGGCTATGTCGCTGGACTCCCACGTGGTCGACCGCGGTTCGCGTCTCCGACCCGGTGGCTTACAACTCACGCCGGGCGCGTGTGCGTGCGTGCCCAAGATCCCGAGAGGAGAATGGAGGAGAAGGGATTGCGGCGTGACCATCCCCCCTGGGGGGTGATTTCTCGCTTTCTGTCTCTATGTCTCTCTCTGTCTGTCTGGCGAGCGCACGCGCCCTATAGCGAAAAACCTCTCCAAAAAAAAAAAAAAAAAAATATTTGTTATGGTCTTCTAGATTCTCTCTGTACTTCCATATTTGTAGGGACATATGACTGATTACAATGGAGATGCATTTTCCAGGCATCATCTTAGAACCAAGTTCTAACCAAAGGAACATAGGAGGTACTGCATTCCTCTTCTGGGCAGCATCATTTAAGGAAAGAATAATAATTTCTCTTTTTCTTCCATACAGATATAGTGACTGGAGCAATGAAGTAACCTTGAGAATGTACATCACTCATTACACAGGGAAAAGAAGGAAAATAACAAGAAGACCCTGAGGAATTTATAAATCAGAGCTGCCATATGTAGACAACTTATATCAAGACTAATTCTAAATAAATTAGGTGCATTCTCTAATGGAAATCCAGATGTTACCGAACTCTTGTCTACGTCATATTTAGAAAATACACAGTGATTTGACTAAAGGTGATGACAACCCTATCTTTCCTTTTGGGATAGATGGGGTCATAATGTCACCTACAAACTAAAAAATTTCAAGGTTTCATTCATTCTTACACTCTGCTGATAAAAGATACTGTAGGTTTTGCTGAGAAAATGATTAATTTTCAAATTTTTCCTATTAGCAAAGGAAAAAAGTGAATTTTCTACATATTTTATTGAAGCTTTGCAACCCAAATTCTCCTTTAGGTTATTTTAATAATTTGAAAACAAAAAGCTTGAGGTGAAATTATATTCAATAACATAGACACAGTAAAGCTCAAAATAAAAGGGCCCCAGCATCACCATGTGGCTTAAGACTCTTGTTTCAACTCTGGGCCCATGTTTCAAACTCCGGTTATAGGAAAATCCAAAGAAAGTCCTTAAGTCATTTCTATATGTGTTATTATCTGCTGTATCTTTGATGAAAGAGATTCTTCTCCACACAAATACCTTTTATGTTTGTTTTTAATATTTTTTCATGATTGTGTCACTATCAGCATAAAATGAATTATTTACGATAAAAAAAGATGGACAAGGTCAAGATATTATTAATCAAAGAAAGTACCTAGAGAAGCTTTAGCATTTCCAAAGATTTTCCCTTTCCTTCTGTCATGATCTCCTCCTGCAAAGTTATATTCTCATGGCTTCTGGGGCAATCATCCTCTGTATTTAGCCCTTTGGTTGTTATCAAGTGTTATAAATTACTTAGCATGATATTATATGCCATCTCTTATCCAGGGGTGTGGGTGTAACCTGAAAATTCACAGAAAATAAAGGGCATGGTTATCATAGGTTTGTGGACATTTTATTAAATATAGTTTTTGCTGATATTGCACCCTCTGTCTCCCTCTATGTCTCTCTTGTAGCCAGATGGAGACTTCAGAAAAAAATTGCAATTCGTTTTCACTCCAATAATTTGATCTCATTCCTCTGGTATTTGGATTTTGACCATTTTTATTATTAAAGTCTCATATTGGGGGCCAGCAAGTGACATGATGGTTAAAGCATTGGACTCCTACATGGTCAATTGCAGTTCGAGTCCTGGACCTCCCTTTCTCCCTCTCTCTGGTGAGTGCATGTGCCCTATACCAAGTCAAAACTAATAATAATAATTAATAAATAATAAAATTAATTGTAAAAGAATTGGATTAAATAAAACTCACATTCTGAGTAGGATGCTGATTTAAATTGCTACCTAGACAAACCTGCTGGAAAACATTGGTAATTCTTATTAGTTGGATTCTATATGGAAGTGCTATCTCAAACTTAACATTTAAAATTATGTGTGGATGCTTTCTTTATGTAGCTTGACACTCTAGTCATTCAATGTATAATGGCATCTTTTTGTGAATAATTCTAACCCCTAAAAATATGTAAGAAATGAGTATGATGTTATTTTATTATGAGAAATCCAACAATAATTTTTCTATTCATTTATTTATTTTTCTTTTTTATTATCATCATAATCTTTTTTTATATTACATTGGATTGCATATAACTTTACAGTGCATTACATTGCTTTTTCAAAAAGGAATGCCATGCATGTCAGTCAGTTCCCGAGGCTATCAAGCAACATGTAGTCCTTATTTTCCTGAAGCTTATAGACTAAAGCTTAGAGACTTTCCAGTTCTATTATTAAGTTTTTTATGGGTGAGAAATAAAAGGCCCAGAGAACTAAATGATTCTCAGGGTCATGCAATTAGCAAGTCAAAACCAAAAGCCAGGTTTCTTGACCGTATGTCCATCCAGGGCAATTTTCACTCCCACATCATTCTGAATCTCCCTGTCCAATCTGAGTGCTGTAAGGCACAGGAAGAGAGCAACCTTTCTGCTCAGTCCATTTTCTTTGCTTCTTGAAATTCTGAATAGCTTTTTGGCAGCCGTCTACTCTGCTAAGTCTAAATCCCATTCTTTTTGCTATCAGGTAGCAAGTAATAGATAGGCTCTTTACACAGAGCTGGTAATCACCTCTTGATTGACTCCAGATCAAAATTAAACTCTCTCTTGCTAAGCAAGCTCATCACCTTTATGGACAGAAGCTTTTCAATTATCCAAGACCATCCTGCCTGCTCCTAAAATTGTTCTGTTTTCTCTGTTATTACCTACAGCTTCAGCATACTGCAGGGAGCTATTAGCACTTGGGAAAAAAATGAAAAATTTTAAACTTAAATGTAAAGATGTTCTTGGAGAGACCACAGCCTATCTGATGAAAGGTTTTTAGTAGAATTTTTTTTTCACTTTTTGGTCCAGATTTAAACAGTGTAAAATCAATTCTTCTGGAGCCACTTGTCATTTCTTGTTTTCATTTTAGCATTGTGGGTGAGCTCATTTCAGACTTGACTTTTACCCAGAGTTAAAAAAAAAAAAAAAAATCAGTTTTCAGCTCTTGGGCTTATTTCTACAGCTGTATAAAAATAAACTGGCTTTTTCCACACATTCAAGCAAAACTGTCTCCAAGAGAGATTGGTCAGAGATTTATGAATAAAGCAAGCAAATGCCATTGCTATGCTTAAAGAATTTAGGAAATGTTCTGAGTTAAACCATTCTGAAAGGAGAAGCTCAGAGGACAGTAGGGAGCTAAATTCTCATTTGTTCTGAGATTTCATGCAGTGTCTTTATATGTCATAAACATCAAAAATTTTGGCTGTGAGAGCCTGGGAAGGTCCTTACGATTACAGCAATAACTAAGAGAAGGAGGCCGGAAGGTTAGGTTCCAAACTAAGTAATACTCACTTCCCCGTATTTATACTTCTGTAATATGTTAGAGAACAGTAATAGTGAAAGAGTTTCCTGCAAGAACAATGAACACCTATTAGATCCAAAGCAGGGCAGAGTAAACAAATATACACAATCATCAGGGATGTATACTACTCTGCATACAGAGGAAGCATTACAGGTCTATTGAAGATGTTTCCATAGGGCATTTCTGGGTATTGGAAATATAGACTTTAAGAGGACTCTGCTGCATCTCATTCGTGATAATATTTGGGAGACTGAGAAGACATAAGAAATAACTCTCAGGCCATACCACATGCCCGTAGTAAGTTTCCATTTTTAGATGGATTCATAGCCTTAACAATGCTTTGATAAGCCACAGACCCAGTCTCATTCACTGAACATCATCATATCCTACTAAATGGGCTTTTTGATCCAGAATACACTGTATATTGGCTTAATCATACATGTTGTCATTAACAAATAATTTTCCATTTCTTGTTTCTTATATATATTTTCTTCTCCTCCTCCTCCTCCTTCTTTTTTTTGATTCCCTATTTCTCACCCTCTGCTTTTCTTACTCTCCTACTACACTGTCTCTGGTTTCTACAGTAGCTTTCCATCCCTTTATATTCCCATTCCCAAAAAATATCTTAATTAACCTATATACTTTCAATAACAAGTTCAATTTATATAAACACATCTGTGAACACGTGTCTGACTTTAGGCATGAAACTCCATGAGTAGAATGAATATACTATAAAGTAGCACCTAGTTGAGGTGCTATATAGCTTACTGTGGTCCTTAAATAGGTGTGTGTGAATATATATATTATATATTCTGTAATATGTTAGAGAACAATAATAGTGAAAGAGTTTCCTGTGAGAGCAATGAAATATATATATATATAATATATAATTATATATTATATTATATTAAATTATATATCATATATATTAATATATTATATAAATAATATATATATATATATACTTTCAAGAAGAGTAGTTTTAACTTTGATAAACCAAAATTTAAAAAAATGTTAAGAAAAATTTGCTTGAAACTTAAATCTAGGAAACAGATCAGGATTCTGTTTAAATAGCAGAAATAGAAATCTATCATCAGCTCAAGTGAAGACAAAAATCCTTAAATCTGGAAAACAAAGCATAGAAGAAAATCATTAATGTTTTAGTCAAAAGACATAAAATTCTATTTCACCGCTTCAGTCTCATGTAATTAATCTCTCTTCTGTTTTGGTCCAATCTTTCTGTTTAAATTCTAGAAGATAACATTCAACTCCAGACTTGTCCTTACCATTAAGTTGGCTATTTTCTTTGTTGTTTTTGAATTCTTAGTTTTGTGTGTCTGTATTTAGTTTTTCTACTATAGCCCTCCTTTCAGAACTTCCTGGAGAGCCAGTCTGGTGTTGGTAAATTCTTTCAGGTTTTGTTTATCTGAGAATGTTTTTTTTTTTTTTTTTTTGGAGAGGTTTTTCGTTATAGGGCGCGTGCGCTCACCAGACAAGACAGACAGAAAGAGACAGAGAGACAGAAAGTGAGAAATCACCCCCCAGGGGGGATGGCCATGCTGCAATCCCTTCTCCTCCATTCTCCTCTCGGGATCTTGGGCATGCACGCACATGTGCCCGGCATGAGTTTTAAGCCACTGGGTCCGGGACGTGAACCGCGGTCGACTACGTGGGAGTCCAGTGACATAGCCATTACGCTTACTGCTGGTCCCCCAGAATGCTTTTGACTTTTCTTCCCACATGAAGGATAATCTTGCTGAGTATAGTTTACTTGGTTGAAATTGTTTTTCACTTAGCACTTTGAATGTATTTTTACATTCTTTCCTTGCTTGCATTGTTTCCAATGAGAGGTCCGCTGTCAGCCTGTTGGTATATCCTATGTAAGTAACTTGATGTTTCTTTCTTGCGAATTTTAGTATGTTGTCTTTGTCTGTGGTGTTGTTTAATCTGGCTGTACTGTGTCTTGGAGAAGATCTTAAGATGATTCTATTTAAAGTCTTCTGTATTTCTTGAGTCTGGATCTTTGAACACCTCTCTAGGTTTGAAAAGTTCTTGCAGGATTTCATGGAATAGATTATCAATGCCCATATTAGTCTGTTCACCTTTTGGGATACTCATTATCAGGATGCATGGATGTTGAATGGTATCTAGTATTTCTCATATATTATTCTTATGCTCTCAGTCTTCATGGTGAATTTTTCTAGGGCAGAGAGTCTATCTTCTGCTTTTAATACTTTCAAGAGAGGTTTTGATTTCTTGTATTACAGCTGTCATCTCTAACAGTTTCATTTGATCATCTTTTGTGGTGTGTATTTGCTCTTTCCGATAGTGCAAGAACTTTCTCACCTCCTAGAACTTGTCAACGCTTTTCTCCTGCATCTTCTGGAGTTCATTGTCTCCTCTTGCATCTCTGTTAGCTTTGTCATGATGATATCTAAATGCTTTATCAGACATTTCCACAAGTTCCATTGTACTGTCTATGGATGAAGAGGAGTTGCTCTTTTCCCTTGGGGGAGAGATATTTTCTTGGTTTCTCATATTTCCTGTGCCTCTGAGGTGATTTCTGGTCATCTTATGGGTTATATGTTTCTTCCTAATTTCTTGAAATTCAATCTGAATGTTCAGAGGCATGCAGGAGGAGGTTATCTGCAATCTCTCTGCAGTTCCATTTTTCTCCCACTCTCTAGATTGGGGCCTGGAGGGTGCCATCTCAGCAGAAAATCTTCAACAGTCTTAGTCCCTGAAAGCAATTATTCACAGCTCAGATGCAGGAATTGTCCCAGAAGGCCTGCACTTTTGCCTCTCCCTGGTCTCGAGTCTTTTCTCCCCTCCTAAAGTTGGAGATCTGGCTCTGGAGATCTGGCTCTTGCTTGCCTCTGTGATAGCCCTTCTTTCTCTCACATTCTTTTTTCCAGACTTACTGAGCAATATTAGTTCTCCAAAAATTCTATGTCATGCCATGCCATTCTCCAGGTATACACACACACACACACACACACACACACACAACACCTAGACAAGACAAAGGTATGATGTGTGCACACACACAAGTATATATGTGTTGTTTCTCTGCTTGATGTACTATATCACCATATACCTAACCTCTTCTCCAGCTCTCTTCACCTCTCTTCCCCTGAGTATTTACTCAAGCATCACATTCCACTGTACATATCCTCTTTCTCTGCATAAAGGTTGCTTAAAGCCCCTAGTCTGTATGAAGTACCCCTCAGTGTGCTACCACAGCACTCAGTGTTATCTAGGTACGATCAGTTATTGAAACTGTCAAGTTTTCTTCCACTAGGACTCTAGGTTCCATGAAGACAGCATGACTATCTTGTCATTGAAGTCCTAGAATTGGTGCATTATACATAGATCTCCAGTAATTACTTGGTGAGTAATATCAGGGGTAGGCAAAACCCTCAGAATAAACATAAGGGTGACCTCACACCTTCATCCCTTCAGCAATGAATAATGTTTATTGGTATTCACTACATGCAAAGAGCTATTCTATGCACTAGGTAAACAATGATGAATAAAAGAGAAAGAAGTCCGTCTTTATGGTATATTTCTTGTTTGTAAATTATTTATCAGATGAAATCTATATTGAATGAAGTATTCTGTTTTAAAGCAATATTTAGAAAAATATACAGAAAGAGCTCAAGTATGAGTAATGACTAAAAGTATCCAATTAAGAATCTTTTGTGAACATAATCCTTAGCACCACCAAAAGAAGATTAACAAAATTATCATTATCCTTCATTTCAATTAAAATAATATATTGTAACTTCTAGTTGAATTTTTAAAATTTTCTAGAAAATGTAAAATGAAAGACAAAAACTAAGCTAAAAATAAGTATGCATGTATTTGTGGGGTCAGCATTTAACATGGGGATTGAATCATGGTTTGAGTACCTGACCCGATGACTTGAAAAAATCACGCCAGGTCCATGTGCAGTGTGTCCAAAATCCCAGGAAGAGAAGAGAAGAGAAGGGGTTCAGCATGGCCATCCATCCTCACTTTCCCTCCCTCTTTCTTTGTCTCTCTTTCTGGCAGGCACACACACCCAATGGGAAAAAGATCTTGAAAATAAAATAAGTGTACATTACATTTGCTTTAAAATAGACAAGGCTTTTTTTTTTTTTTTTTTTTTTTTTTTTTTTTTTTGTCCTTTAGCAAACTAAGTTGTAAGGTAATTTTAGTAGGAATATGTGATGGTGTTTACCTCACGTTTAGGAGGATCTTTAGAAAAAAACTGTCATGTTTACTGATCAGAAAGGAATATAAGAAGAATTTAATGTCATTATTTAATTTTTTTTTTTTGAGAGATTTTTGCTATAGGGCGCATGCGCTCGCCAGACAGAGAGAAGGACAGAGAGACAGAAAGCAAGAAATCACCCCTCGGAGGGATGGCCAAGCCGCAATCCTTTCTCCTCCATTCTCCTCTAGGGATCTTGGGCACACATACACATGCACCTGGAGTGAGTTTCAAGCCACCGGGCCTGGGACGCAAACTGCAGTGGACCGCATGGGAGTCCAGCGACATAGCCATTACACTAACTGCTGGTCCTGTTATTTAATTTTCATCATGCTGAACTGATTTTTTTCTCTTTTTAATATATGAGCTCTTGTATAAATTTATGATGTTGAATAGTTCTCTGGAGCAAATGGCTAGGTGTACTTTAAAATGTAGCCATTAAAGGACTAGTCACAAATATTAAGTTATAGAGTCCCTAAAATGTTCCTTTGTTGATGCTCTATGCACACACATGCATGCACACACATGTTTTTCTCTTTTTTTAAAAAAATATTTTTCTTCAAGAGCCCATCCCCAACTTTCTTTCTCTGTTTGAAGAAAAGAAGCTGGCCACTAAAAGGATCCAAAATTTTTCTGCACAAGCACCAGAGACATCATGCTGTAAATTTTAAAGATTGTCCCTGGTTATTGACAACTCACAGCAGAAAAGGTTAAGAGGTTAATTGCATTTGAATCACATTTTGATTATTTTCTAACAAATTGTATTTAAACTTGTATCTGGCTCTATAACCTATTTAAAGGTGTTTCATTTCTGAGCGCTTAATAACAGCCATAAGAATAAGTGTTATTTTTTAAGTCCCGTGCTTTTCTCTTGCATCCCACCCATGCTGACAGAATGTATTGAGAATAAAAGAAAATTACGTGACAATTGTAAAACAAGTAGAAAATTTAAAAAGAAATGTCTCATTGGTTTTCTTTTTAAAAATAGATTGCAACCATGTATGGTTCAGTTGCTAATAAAATCATAAAATCGTACCTGAGTACCCATCACCATAACACTGTTTTATGCCATAACAGTATCTTACCTGATATGATTGACAGGATTTGGAGATGAATATTTTAGTGCTTTTACATTCAACTTGGACATGATTATTTTAGTGCTTTTTGTATTTGAAAAAAAAAAAAAAGAGGAATAGTAGAAGCAACAATCTTTAATACAGTTTTCATTATCAATCTTTTACTTTCAATTTTAAAGTATGATCTCCTGAATCAAAATTTTCTTGATAAAGGACACTTTAAGTATGTTAAGGACAAACTAAGTATGTTCAACTCTATAATACTTTAAATTATAGTAATTCATAATAACTTCTGAAAGTACCTGGAAACAACTATTTTAATTATTGGAAAGAAGTTTGCTACCCTGTAGACATTCCTGCTCCCTCTACACCTGTTTGCCACTTTTCTCTGTTTCAAGGTAATTTTTTAAGGTGCATTTGTCCTGTAGTGAGATATTGTGCTCTATCAGTGCCCTTTCCACTCCATAACATATCTCTTCCTGTCTCAAAATACTCGCCTCATGAAAGTTGCTTGTATTTCATTTAAGCCACCCTTCCAGTTAGAGCAGGGTCTTGGGTATTCACTTGTTGAATTAAGTCTCTTCTTACAACAAAGAAGAGCATTATAACAACAAAGATACAAAACATTATAACAACAAAGATCTTTACTCTCAAATGCAATCATTTTACCTCTTCTGCCCTTTGTATTTACACATCCCTAAGGCAAACACCTGCCATCATGGAAAAATAAATGAATACACAGATCCAAACCCAGCTGGAGGCTCCCACCAATATGCTGTTTAGGTGTAAACCTGAGCCTGTAGGTGTGTGTGCCAAGTCACAGCTTAGCACACTGGTATTGAGATGAAGAATGAGCTGAAAGGACCTTGGCAGTCTTCTTGCTACATTTATTTGTTCACTACACAGAGAGGCACAGATGAGAAGTCAGTGGAGGCTGAAATCTAGTCCAAGCCCTGCCTCTGTCCTTAGGAAGCAGCACTCTACCCTTTACACAGGTACTCTGCTGCCTCAGTGTCATGCTCAGAGGAGGCTTTCTAGTGCATCTGGCTGGATGGCAGGGGCTAGGGTCAGGTGGGAAATAGGGAACTTTTTCTAAAAGTTGGACAGTCCAATGGAGGTACCTTATCTAATCTGTACAAAGGCTATCTACCCACACTATGTGACATTCTGAATTAGAACCGTGATCTCAAAGGGCTGTGGTCATTGCCACTGTAATCTTTACAAAAAGGTATGTGGTATGTGCATGTCCCCATGATCCTGGCTGGCTGGGAGTAGATCACAGAGTAAAGACCCTGCTGAAGGTATGCTCGTCACTCATCCATCTTTCTCTCTTTGAAGAAATTAAACAAATAACCTTTAAAAGAAAGTGTGAGGCTGACCCTGTGGTCGAATGATTAAGGGAGCTGAATACTGCTCTGCCAACCATGGCTTGAATGCTAGCCCTAGTGGCTTGAAAGCAGGCCAGGTGCCCCAGATTCTGATAGGGTGGAGAAATAGAGACAGGATTGCAACATGAGACTGCCCTATTGGGTGGGGGTGTGCTTCCCCCTCCCCCCTTTTATGGTGAGTGCTGAGCACAATGTACTCTAGCATTTTATTTAAGGTGCAAGGGATTTAGATGACTAACTAAATGGGTATACTGAATTCCACTCACTGCTAAATTCTCATTGAAAAATCATAACAATTTGAAAATGAAATGTACTTTCTGGGAAAGAAGTAATGATTTGCAGAGGACTGAAAGCAACATGTGAGGGTAAATGAGATTATGTGGGGGAAAGACTAGCCAGCTAGTGATTTGCGCATGTCAGAGAAATGCCTACCTTGGAATGAAGTGGTAGGAACCCGCTACAGATCCAACACCACAGTTCTGGAGTGGTGGGCTGCCAGCCAAATGGTGGCGCTGGTTATAAAAGTAGATTCACGCTCAGTCTGTAATGGCTGTACTCATTCCACCTCAGGCTTTCTAAGCTGTGAACGCTATGATCCTATCTTAGGATTCCACGTAGCTTCCTGCAGAAATACCGCTTCTCAGTAATTCGAGACGTTCAGAGATGATCACAGGCGTGGTAAAATATTCTTTAAACTACACAAACTGCTGGGTCTTGGGTCACTTTCTCTCATTCAGGAAAAAAATATTGAAAGTGAAAGAGATGATTATTTTACCAATATTCTAAGTCCCTGAGGCTGCTCTGTCTGAGAACTTTGGAGAGTGGCCAGTCTTCTTCTCTGCTGGCTGTTGATAAGAGCGGGGTGAGGGGCCCAGAGAATGCGCACCTGTCCCATCCTTCAAAGTGAAGATATGTCAATGCTGATTGCCAAAGTGGGTGAATAGAGAAACAGGATTTTAAGTATATTATAGAAAGTTAGTGATGCATCCAGGAGAATTGAAACCAGATAGGGAACTATTCAAAGTATCACACAAACTATGCACATAGAGAAAACAAAACAAAACAAAGTTTCATTTTTTTAAAGAAAATAAAATGGGGTCAGCAGGTGGTGTGGTGGTTAAAGGTGTTGTACTCCCATATGGCCGACTGTGGTTCAAGTCCTGGGCCTGGCGGATTGCTTTCTCACTTTCTCTCTCTCTCTCACACATTGGTCAAATTTAAATAAATAAATAAATAAATAAAGTTAAATAAAATAATTATTTTAAAAAAAGAAAAAGAAAGAATTAGAAACAAAACATAATACAAAACAAGAAGAAAATATTTTAATATTTGCAAATGGGATACATGCATGTATGTATTAAAATAATCATTTGGGTAAAAAAAATCAACTACAGGCTCTCTATAATAAATGTACTTAAAATAAATGTTTCAGACATATGGAAAGAAAAGAAAGACTAAAGAATAAGAAAATATAAATTATATCAAGATCAGCAGTTAGCATAATGGCTATGTCTCTGGACTCCCATGTAGTCAACCGCATTTCGAGTTCCGAACCCAGTGGCTTAAACTCATGCCGGGCGCATGTGCGTGCCCAAGATCCCGAGAGGAGATTGGAGGAGAAGGGATTGCGGCATAGCCATCCCCTCTGGGGGGTGATTTCTCGCTTTCTGTCTCTGTCTTTCTGGCAAGTGCACACGCCCTATAGCAAAAACCTCACAAAGAAAAAGAAAAGAAAAGAAAATATAAATTATATTATTAATATGTACAAATGTTGATGTCAAGGAAAATCTTTTCTTTTTTTTTTATTTATCTCTCTACTGCGAAAAAGAGAGAGACAAGTACCCTTGACAGAGTGTAAAAATACTGCAATTCCGCCCTAGCTTTCTGGCCAGCTAGGATCATGGATGGCTACCATGTTCAGGTCAACCCAGGATCTGAACCTCAGGCCTTCCCATATGGCTCCAGCATTATTGCAGCAGAGCCCTGACACCCATGCCACTGTGGCTGGGCCAAAGGCAAACCTTTTCAATAAGAGAAAAGGAGAAAGAAAACTTAAAAAAGATTAAAGTTCAAATAAGATATTTTTTGGACCAAGAAGCATAGTGCTAAAATAAAGGTATAAAACAAAGGTAAAGCTTTGGGAAATATGAGGAAATGTCATGATATAGAAATCCCAGGAATGCACTATCAGTTAAGAATGGGAGTTAAGATGAAAATCATATTCCAAGTCTGCAGAAAATAATTATTATTTGATTTAGATGGTTTGGGGACAACTAGCTGACCATTCGAAAATATTATAAAGTTAACTCTCTACACTGGACTATGTGTCAAATTAAATCCAAATGGATTAAAATGTTAACTATGAACATTAACTGTAAAGACATACGATGAAAGTACTAGAACACTAGCCAAGCATTTGAGTTCTAAGTGATTTATGTATCTTGTCACAAAGAAAGAATTAAATCACCCAAAGTAAAAATCTAATATGTGGCAGACTGGCATGAGAACTGGAATTAGGCAAACTGACTCGAGACCAATGTTTTAAAAATATACTATGGGTAAAAACAGACAATGAAGCTATATATATCCTAGGGTGGTGAGTGCATTTGAAGAATAACAGTCTTAAAATGAACTCTAAAAGGAAAGCTGGACGGATTTGACTACGTAAAAATTCCAGCCCTTTCTAGGTGAAAAATACAAATATAATAAAATTGAGTCACATAATAAACAGAAAATAGTCTCAATACATATAATATAAAATTATTGATATCTTTGGTATGTTATTATACCAGTGTTGCATCAATAAAAATAATCTTAAACAGTGCGTGAAGACCACACAAGAAAATATACAAGTGGTTGGTAATTTTGATAGTCACAAAATAAGAACCACTCAATCAGTAAAAAGTATTAGGGGACGGTCTGGCAGGAGGCGTGGTGGCTAAGGGTACTGGACTTCGACATGGCCAATCACAGTTCAAGTTCCGGATCTGGCAGTTGGCTCTCTCACTTTCCCTCTCCCTCTCCCTCTCTCTCTTGCTCTTGCTCTGTCTGCTCTGGTCAAGTTAAAATAAATAAATAAAGTTAAATAAAATAATTTAATAAAAGTTATTTAGGGGGTGGGCCAGGAAATGGCGTGGTGCTTAAAGCTCTGAACTTTCACAAGGTGGACAGTGGTTTAAGTCCTGTAGACCCAGAAGTTTGAAAACCATGCCAGGTACGTAGGCGTGTGTGCCCAAAATTCTGAGGGAAAAATGGAAGAGAATGGATTGTGACATGGTCATGCACCCAGGGGATAATTTCTCACTTTCCTTCTCTCTCTCTATTTCTCTCTGCAAGTGCATGTGCTCTGTGGCAAAATACTTATTATTCTTTTTTTTTTTTTTAAAGAGCATGTACACCCTATAGCAAAAATCTCTCCAAATTAAAAAAAAAAAAGATTTTTTAGAGTTTATTTATTTGTTTGTAAAGGCAAACAATTTACTGTTACAAGTGTCAGGATACAGTAAGGAAGAAAAATGTAGATACCAGAGCCAATAGGAGAAGGGGTAGATAGAAGAGGGTGGGTGGAAAAGGCTCAGAGAAGAAATACTTGATGGACTTAAGGATGGAAAGTTCTCCTATGAAAATGGTGTATATGGTAAATGGTAAGATCCTTCATTTCTCACTTACTGCATGCATGTCCTAAAAAACAGTACTGTGTACTAGAGTTGTACAACAATTGAATATTGGTAAGAAATCATAAAATAAAAAATGAAAGAAGTGTCAGGGTATGGGAACAATTTGGCAATATGATAATGTTTGTACAATGATGATTTTCATGACATATACACATAGATGGCATAAAAAATGAATGTATAATTATAACCTTAACTCTCCTCTTTGTATAGAAGGCTTTACTTACAAAGTCTTTTGTAGTACTGAATGGGAAAAAAGGATATTGCAAAAGAGAGAGAAGTTAAAAAGAACGGGTAGGTAATAGATACTATTCATTTTCTACTAAAAACTATGCCTCCTATTCCTTCTAAACACACTCTGTTCATTTCTCTATGGGTTCCTCCCTTATCCTCTGGGTGAGTCCTGGTTGGACCAGCTGTGCCATCGCTCTTTTCTGTGATTGATTCATCCAAGGGTCGATAACACATTGGGTAATCAGTGGATGTTTCTGGCAAAATTATTTTTATTCTTAAGAAGTGATATAAATAAGAAGCTTCTACTTTTTGCTTTTGTGTGTGTGCGTGTGTGTAGCTTTTTGCCATAAAGCACATGCACTTGCCAGAGGGAGACAAAGGAAAAAGGAAAATGAGAAATCTATTTCGAACACACACACACGCACACACACACACACACACACACACATACACACACACGCTGGCTGCAATCTCTTCTCCTCCATTCTCCTCTCAGGATTTTGGGCACGTACGACATTAGTGTGGTAATTTTCAACCCGCTAAATCTTGGACTCGAACTGTGGTCAATCATGTGGAAATCCAGCACCTTAACCACAACACCTTGCTGGCCCCTGCTTTTATATCTTTTAAGTAAGAATGCGATATCTATTTTCATGAAACAAGAACATAAAGAACTGCTGACCAACCAAACTGAAATCCTTTCATTGTTGAGCTGCCAGGTAAGGACATTGAATTCACCATGCTTCTACATTTCTTATGTAGAAAGATTAATTCTTCATTACCTGTTTGACCTTGTTTGAATATGTGTTTATTTACTTGCAGCTGAAAGCACACTTACTGATACAGAAATGATGATTTTTGTGGAAAAAATTAATTTGTAAGTTAACAAGAAGGAGAAATGAAAGAAGAAAAAGAATTGGTGGGTACTTATGATTTTTAAAAGCATTTTGAGGGCAAGCAAGCAAAGAGATTTTGCGACAATAGCTTGAACATTTGGCAGAGTATGCCAACAGGGAATATAGGGTTTGAAGAAAGCTTTGTTGTATGTTAATTTCATGAAACTACTACTTTGCTATTATTTTAAAGAGTTCCATAAGGATATGTATTACTTTTTTAAAAAAAGAATTATTTATTTAATTTTTATTTATTCACTCATTTATTTTCATTTCACCAGAGAAAGACAGACACACAGAGAGAAGGAAAGTGAGAAAGCAAACCACCAGGTCCAGGACTCAAACCGTGGTCGGCCATGTGGGAATGTCCAGCAACTTAATCACCACACCACCTGCTGGTCCAATTACTTTCTAAAAATTAAGTTTGAATTTCTTTTCCTGTTGGATGCAATATCTCATAAAAATAACACTTAGATAATCATGTCAGGGTGTTTTGTTTTTGTTTTTAATAAGATTAAGAAAAGAAACTGTTATGTACATACACATACTATTAACTTCTTAGAATTATAAAGGACCAATATTATAGGGGGGGAACGTCCTGATATAATTGTTTAACTGAGCATTTTCCAAACTGAAAAGTGGTTATCACTGAAAGGAATTCCAGAAGCTAAAATCTAAATAGTTTTTAGGTGAAGGTGAGAGATGGGGGAGGGACTCTTCTTCCTTGACAGTGAGCTCTACATACTCAATATTCAGGCATAAGCAAATCAATAATAGAATTAGAGTGAACTCATAATTCATCTTTAAAAAGATACTGTGTATGGGACCAGCAGTTGGCAAAATGGCTTTATCATTGGACTCTCATGCAGTCAACCGTGGTTCGAGTCCTTGACCTGGTGGCTTAACCTCACACCGGGCATGTGTGTGTGTGTGCCCAAGATCCTGAGAGGAGAATGGAAGAAAAGGGATTGCAGCATGGCCATTCCCCCTGGGGTGTGATTTCTCGCTTTCTGTCTCTCTCTGTCTTTCTGGCGAGTGCACGTGCGCTATAGCAAAAACGTCTCAAAAAAAAAAAAAAAAAAAAGAAAGATGCTATGCATAAAATGAAATTCATATAATATTTACCTTATAGGACTACTGTGAGAATAAAACCAGACTATTGTGATGATTAAAAGAAATACTTCATACAGAAAGTTCCTGGCATAAGTATGCATTGTACCAACTACTAACATGATTATGACTATTGTAACTATCATCATTTCACGAAGAGAATAGTAGGAAACATAATGACTGTGGTCTCTCCAGAGCTTTAGGGAGAGTGAATTAGCTTCCCCTAGCAGACACAGTTAATCCTTGTATCAAAGGAAATGGCTGAAGCCTGGGTGCAAAGACTTGATTGCTGATGAAGGTGCTGAGGACAATTTGGAATATTATGCATTGTTATTTTCTCAAAACATCTTCGAATTTTTATCAATTCTGAGTCACATGAATTTTGGGTGGTAATATAGCATGAAACTTACAGCGTGACCGTAGTTTTTGGAAGCAGTTTAACATCAATTAGAAATGGTAAAAAAGTGGATGATCAGATTAAATATATTATTTTTTTTATTAAAAATAAGGTATGAAGCTGCCAGCAGGTGGCATAGAGGTTGAGCTGCGTGATCCCATATGGCCTAATTCACAGTTTGAGTTTCAAACCCAGCAGCTTGAGAATCATGCTGAGCCTGTGTGGATGCATGCCCAAAATTCCAAGAGGAGAGTGGAAGAGAAGGGATTGCTGAATGGCCACCTTCCCTGGGCAGTCTGATTTCTCACTTTTTCTCTCTTGTAAGCACATGTACCCTCTAGCAAAAACTAATAATAAGGTATGACTATAAAGAAAAGGTAACACTAGTGAGTACATACACTGATATCTGGTATTTTGGAAAATGTAACCACTTTGTAATTCACTTTCAGTGTTCTAAGGTGACAACTTCAAAGAACAGCATTTCATGGATTTGTAAGTTTGGAGTGTTAACTATTAATAAATACTAATACTTTATAATTCTCACTATCTCAAACATGCACACACACACATACACAAAGTGGATTTTAAACTGATGTTAGATATAAAATATAAGTTTAAACCTCATAGAGATCCAAGGTCTTATTTACGTAGATTTTTAGTGATTTTCATCAGGAAATGTGCCATATTTATTTGTAACTAAGATTTAAGAATTAGTCCATGTTTTGAGGTAATCTTGAGATCTGCTAACAAAGCTACTTGAGTCATGAAGCATTAAAATAACCACAAAAGCATATTTTACAGCATTTCTTTAGAAACTGTGTGAGCATGCCCTCCCAAGGTTGAGGTGAGGCAAAGATGATTTGTGAATTTAATTTATGATCTAGCTGGAGGGCCAAGGCGCTATGATTACTGGTGCCACAGGCACACATAATAGATATGGAAATGAACATTCTATAAATTTTCCCAGTAAAGGAGTCCAAATGTCTTGGGAAAATCCAAACACAATGTCACTTGTCACCCTACTGGTGATCATATTTACTATTTATTATGTGTGCCCAGAATTGTTCACAACGTTTTAAAAACAAAGTTCTTATTCATAATAGTTACATGTTTAATGTATAATGAATAGAGTTCTCATACTTCACAAGCTTCTATAATAAATTAATTGATAAACTATGTTCTGCTTTTCTCTTTAATATTAAATTTTCATTAAATGGCAGATAAATAGCATGTATGTCCTCTGGAGTCAGGATGACTTCTTGGTGAATAAATGAATGATGTAGGCACTTAGTTGTAAATAGAGGAGCTTAAGTGAATTCTGTGAGGTCCATGAAAATACAAGTTTTCTGGCTTTTATGCTATATATGTGGGTTGAAATGATGTGGGTACTATGACTATTCTTTATTAATTCTGATATTCAGCTATTTATATTTTTCCCCATTGAAATAGATTCCCATGATATAGGCTATTTATTCCTAAAGCAGAAATGCTGCAATGTGAGTGAGTGGTTTGAAATTTCTATAATTCTCTTTTTCACTGTAACCAATTAGGGCTCTATTCCAAGATCTACTTCTGACTCCTTTGACATTGGACAAATTGCTTTATACTCTTCCTCAACCTTGCTCTGCCTCACCTATAGAATGAGAGTACTTAGATTTACTTATCTCAATGGGAAATGTGTTTTATTAAAGACCTATTAGCTTCTAGAAGTATAAAATTGTAGTTTCGGTGATGTTGCTTTACTATGGCAGTTGGCATCAAATCTTCTTTTGAAATCTCTATAAATGTTTCTTTCTATAAATGTGCTTTGCAAGGACAAAGGAAGAGTAGTTTTCTGTCACAAATAAATAAATATTCTAGCAACAACTGAACCAAAGCAGATTTCTTCATTTTGGGGGATCTTTAAATAGGAAAAATGGCACAATTATACACACAAAATGAGGGCAAATACAATATTGTGAAAATATTTTGTAAATATATTACATATTATAAATGACATTATGCTTTAATTTATTTAAAATTTTTAAGTTGAGAAATTCATATAAACAAGAAACATGTAAATTACCAGGGAGAGGTAGCTAGAAGAGACAGTTTAAAGATCAGAGATAAAATTTTATACATTACATAATTAAAAATGTTGAGCTTCCTTATTTATTTTTTATACCTTTACCAGTATAATTATTTAAAGATGTAATAAGCAGATATTTGTTTTACAAGTGAGAAATGTATATCTTTTAAGGGTGGCATATTCTACAGAGCTAGTAATAAACAGGTTGGCTAGAATGCAAATCCTCTGCCCATTTCATGGAAAGGTTGTTTAGAAAAGCACTTTACCATCATAGGTTCCATACTTTTTGTTCTGATCATGAAAGTGCTTATATCTTCTCTAATGAAGATGGTATAGAGAGGTTAGGTGAGGAAGAGTTTTAGAAAAATGGATGAAGAAAATGAGCTATCTAACATATTCTGGACTATATTGATTACTTGAACCCATTATCCCTAAAGATTCCAAAGTTAAGTGAAAAATGTAATGGGACTTATTATTATTCCTTATATATGACCTGAAGGCTTTATTTATGATCCAAGGAGTAACTCATTACTAGATGTTATCCCAGAAATGTGCTCACTCATAAGCAGCATTTGTCTTAAACTGTACTACTAGGCACATAGTCAGTCCCGCCCCTGTTGAGAACTCTGCCTCTCAATCAATGCATTGTGAACTGCAGTACACCTTCCAGTTGGAAGATACTCCTGTGCCCTTAGGCTGAAGAAATATGAGTAAATGTGACATACGTCACACCTAAGCAGAACCTTTAAAAGATATTATATACTTCACCTTGGTCTTGTTTTCCCCTGCTATAGAAACAGCATGTCCCAGGCAGTGGCTGCACCTTTAAACTGAGTAGTTCAGAAATGAGAAGACATTCAAGGAGTATTGAAAAGTGTGTGGAAAGGGCCAGCAGGTGGTGTGGAGTAAAGGTGCTGGATTCCACATGGTTGGCTTCAGGTTCAAGTCCCAGATCTTGTGGCTTGAGAATCACACCAGGCTTCTGTGCATGAGAGCCCCAAATCCCAAAGATAGAATGGAGAAGGGGTTGCAGTGTGGCCATCGGCCTGGGGGGTGACTTCTCACTTTGTCTCTCTGGTGAGTGCACATGCCCTATAGCTATGTGCTCTATGTGTGCGTGTTTGTGTGTGTATAATTTCTCAACATAAACTCCACAAAGTTCAAAAAACTTTCATAAGTAATAACACCAACCATTATTAAGTCCATACCGAAAGAACCAAGGATCCTGGAAATTCAACCATGTCAATGCAGTCTTTTTTACATTATTAACTGAGGAAAAAATGGGTGCACTATAAATACCTTTTAAGATTAGGAGACAAAAAGAAATCATAAAGAGCCAAAGCTGGTTTGTAGGTGTATGTCTAATGATTTCCCATTAACAATTCCACAAAATTGTCCTCATTTGTTGAGAGGAATGAGCAGGAGCTTAGTCATGGTGGGGAAGGTCTCTGATAAAGATTTTCTGGGTGTTTTCTGCAAAAGATTTGGCTTTCTCAAAACACTGTCACAATTTGCAGATGTTACCATCCTCTGGTCCTACAGAAAGTCAACCAGCAAAATATCTTGTGCATCCCAAAAATCTATGACCATGACCTTTGCTTTTGAAGGTTCTACTCTTGCCATGACTGGAATATTTCTACCTTTTAATACCAATTGCTTTGTCTTCAGGATCATGCTAGTAAAATTGTGCTTTATCTCCTGTTACAAATCTTTGAAGAAATACTCTAGGTTCCTGTGGGGACACGTTTAAGAGAGAGAATCTGAGGTGTGGGGACATGCTCTGAGCAAATACCACCTGCTCTTTTGGGGTTTGGCAGAACCTTGTAACTTGTCTTTCCCTGACCTTCCTTGGCTGCAGACAGAGCAAGGGCGGCAATTACTAGGGACGTTCCAACAGACATATCTGAGGGACTTCAAAAAACATCTTGATCCCATTTAGTAAAGTCCAATCCCTACTCTGCATCTGAAATGTTCTTTAGCCTTCTCTGGTTGTGGTGGTGCACTCCTTATGGAGAAGTTCTTTAGCTCCTTCCCCACACCTAACAGCTAGTTCTCTACCTTAGAAAAGAAGATGAGATTTTCTCTTGATGGGATTATCCCCAAGGGATACACCTGGCCCCGGTATGATATGACTAAGCCCTCATAGATTTGTTAATTGCTTCTTATTGTCTGTAACCTGGCAACCAATCTATGAAGTGTTGTGAAACATACATGTGTAATGTATCCTTGTACTATAAATGAAGACGTCCAGTTCGTCTGGGCCGCACAAGTTGCTTGGGCTACCTAGGCTCAGGTTGCCTGTGTCCATTTCTACTCTATCTTTGTCTCATTCTTTCCAGTTCCCCGGTCCTGGCACGATGGAGGGCTTTCTCTTTCTCGTCCTCTTTCTCTTCCTCACCAGCAGCCCCCTGATCATGATTCGGCCAGACCCAAGTCCTGGGCGGACGCCGACAGGTTCCACTTTTTACAATTCCCATTGAAAGCTCTGCTGTTACCAGCAGCTGATCTAGGTACAACCATCTTGGCACCCATTGAGCAGAAAGTTGACTGGCTCAACTTCGATATTTCAGTCAAAACCATGTGAATTGAACAAGCTGAGATATATATCCTGTTGGTTACTTTTTTTTTTTTTCTGCTGTTAATCATTATTCTTTTTCAATTAGGACATGAACAAGGTTATTTTTTTCTTACAAATTGATGTAGATGGTCTGCCATTGTGGGTGTCATCTGTAACATTGTCTCCTTTTTTTTTTTAATTTTTTAAAGATTTTTTTGTCATAGGGTATATGTGCATGCCAGAGAGACAGTAAAAGGAGAAATGAGAAATCTCCTTATCCAGGCAAATGGCCACATGGAAATCCCTTCTCCATTTTCCTCTTAGGATTTTGAGGACACACATACACACATGCTCAGCATGATTTTCTAGCTGCCAGGTCTGGGATTGGAACTGTGGTTAGCCATGTGGGAGTCCAGTGCCTTAACCACTATGCCATCTGCTGGACACTGTCTTATTCCTTCTTAAAACAAGCTACTCATTAGCAAACTGATGATTTCTTTGAGACCATAAATTTTTGTATAGCATCAATGTTTTCACTATCCTTCCAGCCAAGCTTCATCAGACATTTGATGTTTGTTCTTGCTTCAATTTTAGCAGAATTCATTGTTCTGATAGGTGTTCTTTTTGAATCAGTTTTTATTTCTTTTATTAAATTTTATTTATCTTGTACTAGTTGCCAGAGGGAACACACTTTTATCAGACAGTCTTCTAAAGGTATTGATCACACTGCATTTTTTTTTTTCACTTCTCCATTCTGTAGGATTTTAGACACACCCAGTGTGTTTTTCAAGCTGCCAGGGTCAGGCTTTTAACTGTGGTCAGCCATGTGAGATCCAGCCTTCTCTGTACAGTGGCAACCACTGCATTATGAGGCTGTCACAGTCTTATCTTTTATAGCACCTCAAAGTAGTCTCTGTTTAGACATTTTGTAACAGGATAGTATGAGTTTATTTTTGTGCGAAAAATTCAAATCCATGCATAATATGCATTTTTATGAACTTTCTGAAGACCCTTCTTACAGCAGAATCAATTAGAGTCCAAAATATCACAACAGCCACCACCAGAACACAGTTTACATACAGTGCGAGAAAAAATTCTGAGGAAATATACTAAGTACATGGGTTATTTTAAAATTTATTTTTCATTTATTTATTTTACAGTCATTTGCTGAACATCATTATAGCATACAAAATGTGATTTCCCATCCAGCAGACACTGTATAGTGGCTTAATTATACCATTGACAAATAATTTTCCATTTTTTGTTTTTTATGTATGTATATATATATTTCCCCCCGCCATTTTTCACTCTCTGCCATTTCCCACCCTCTGTCTCTGGTATCTGCAGTTGCTTTCCATTCCTTTTTTCTCCACATTTTATTGATTTACAAAGTATCTTAATCTAACTTCTTTCAATAGCACATTCAGCTGATATATACATATCTGTGAACACATGTTTGACTTCAGCCATGAAACTCTGTGAGTAGAATGAATATACTTTAAAGTAGCTACAGGGGATATTTGTTAAAACAGCCAAATCATTCACTTAAGAAAATGGTTGATAACCCTCATGGTCTACTGTAACAAAAATTACCTAATAAATGTGGCCAAGATTTTTCTGGGCACCAAAAAGAAGGAGACTATTTTAGGATTCTGGAAAAGTGTTACACAATGGCAAAATATTTTGAAACATTTTTGTTTGTGATATTTTGGAAGGCAGTTGATGTGTTATAATGGGCTATGGCTTGAGGCAAAAAAGTTTCAAAACAGTATGTTTCCAGAATGAGTTGCTTGTTTTTTGTTTTAGCTGTGTTTAAGAAGCACTTCTCAAAAGCCAAGGTCAGAGAACTTTGGAAGTAGAGGTTAAAGGTAACAAAGGTCCTAGCAATTCTTGAATCCACACAATTGGAAAACAGAACTGTTTCTCAGTTCCAATCAGTGAAATATAAAATAAGGAAAGCTTTTGAATTATAGTGTCAGGGTAAATACCAAACATGGCTATGTTATGCTGGTGTTAAAATTTCTGATTGAATTAGGATGATTTTTCAATTGGACAAAATGGCTCAGGGAATAAAAGAAGGGCAGAATTCCATAAAAATTTGAGAGGGTCTCAGTACCTGAAACTAAATCAAAGCAAAAAGGTATGTTGAAAATGGATAATGGAAATAGTGACTGCATATGGAATTGACTGCAATAAAATAAAAATAAAAAAATGTACACACCTATTTTCTGAGAAAGAGTGATTTTTTTTTTTTTTGGAGAGGTTTTTGCTATAGGGCGCGTGCGCTCGCCAGAGAGAGAGAGAGAGAGAGAGAGAGAGAGACAGAGAGACAGAAAGCAAGAAATCACCCCACAGGGGGGATGGCCATGACGCAATCCCTTCTCCTCCATTCTCCTCTTGGGATCTGGGGCACTCACGCACACGCGCCCGGCGTGAGTTTTAAGTCACCAGGTCTGGGACGCGAACTGCGTTCAACTACATGGGAGTCCAGCGACATAGCCATTAGCTAACTGCTGGTCCCTAAAAACAGTGATTTTTTTAAATTGAGTTTTTTGTTCATGTTTTTGTTTGTTTTTTATCTGAAGAGAACAATGGAGGGTATTTTAATTTGATTACTTGACTTATTCGGTCTTTTTCCTTTTTTTTTTTATTCTCTGCAGAAGAACAAACTGTCCCAGATAGGAGCTCATTTGTCAGTCTGGGTTCAGGAACGAGAGGGTATTGGAGAGCTGGTCAAATGCACAGCATCTATAGGCAACCTACAATTTACATGTAACGGGCGTGAACTGAAATCTTGGAGTAGGCTGTTGTCCAAAACAAATTTAGGCATCATCTGTCTTTCTTTCTTATTTAAGAATGTGTTACTAGTGTCTATTAGCCCTCCCAGTTTACAAATCAGAAAACTTGTTCTCAAGTGAATAAATAACCTTGGTTTTTTCAACAGTACATCCTCCATACTGTAAGAGGTACCACCTCAATTGTTTCGATATAATCAAAAACTTTATAATTTACACATTGAAAAATGAGTTCTCAGCTGCAGAAAAAGAAGTTTTACTAACTACGGCAATGAAGAAATATAAACATATTCATGATAGTTCATAGAAAGTGAAAGACAAAATTAGAAAGAAGCCAACACAAGGAGTAAGAACCCAACATAAATATTAAATAGAAGCACAAAATTCTTCACACAAACTTGTACATGAAAATAATCAAGGAACATAATAATTCAAAAGGACAGAGAAATACAAAACATATTCTCAACAGGGACTTTTTAAAAATACAAGATTTCCAGATGCAATTCATTTATATTGGAACTGCCTGTAATGTAAAGATTGACTATATGAGGGAGTTTTCAAATAAGTACATGGAAAATGTGTATTATGAAAAAATATACATGGATTTAAAAATAATCTTGTACCTTAATATCATTTTCCATAAACTTTTTGAAGTCTCCTTATCTTTGGTGATTTTCTGTCATTGTATAACCTTTCTTCTGGTCTGAATAGGAACATACATTTTTCCATGTATGTCACATAAGAAGTGCTCAATAAATATTTGTTGAATTGGACTGAACTTAGCATAAAAACGTTATATATTGTATACATAGTTTACCATCATCATTGTTGAAAAGTGATTGACTAAATCAGGGATTGATAAACTACTGTTTGCAAAACAGTTCCAACCTATGGCCAATTTTCATATAGCTCTCAAGCATGGAATAAATAAAACAAAACAAAACAAAACAAAACGAAAATAAGAATACACTATAGAAACCCTTGGTGCCTGCAAAATATAAAATATTTAGTATTTGGCACTTTGTGGCATATATTTGCTAAGCCTGTACTAAATTCAAAGATTATTTCCTTGATTTAGCCCCAGACATGTGGTTCTTATGCAACAACATATGTAGCAGAATTTCAGATTAAGGAACAAAATTGCAAAGAAAGAAAAATGTGCATAGTAAGAGGAATTTTTTCTAGAGACTTTAGGGAACATTATTTTCAGTCATAAAAAAGAGATAAAGAAGCTATGCAACCTTTCCTCCTTTCCAGTGTTTCGGCATTACTGTGTAGAAATACAATGCCTGAAGTTGCTTACAGTCATCTTGAGTCTATGAGGGAGGAAACCTGATGATAAAAACCCAACACACTGAGGGTTGTACAGTGAAAATATGGAAAAAACTTGGGTCTTTAATGGTGCTGTTAAACCTCAGAATTTCCAAACCTAGAATCATCGTAAGTATGAACCTTGCTATAATGATAATATTAAAATTTTCCCCCTCATTCAACTTAAGTACTCAATTACCAACGAATTGATTAAAAAATGTGGTGCATACATAAGCAATGGAGTACTACTCATCAATAAAGAACAACAATATTCTGTCATTTTATAAAAAGTAGTTGAATCTAGAAAACATAATGCTAAACAAATAAGCTAGGCTATGAAAGACAAATATTATATGTCTCCACTTAACATATATGAAAGAAATGCAGTATATGGAAGAAACTCAAGAACCAAGCAACATAGAAGTAGAGAAAGTAATGGTAGATATCAGAAATTGCATGAGGAGGGGACTAAAGTTCTTCCCATGCATTAAGTTCTTGCTTAAATAATCTTCTTAGAAAGTTTTTGAGTCTATCATTAACAGACTCAAAATGTAGCCTATCTTTATACACACACACACACACACACACACACACACATATATATGTATATATAGTTTACCATTAATAGACTCAAGATATAGCCCTGACTACATATTTTATTACAAGAAATTGCAAGAAAACAGGTTATAGAATTGCTATGTAGACTTAAGAATGGTCATGCTTATTGTTTCTAATCAAGAAAATTGTGTGTGTGTGTGTGTGTGTGTGTGTGTGTGTATATATGTGTGTGTATATATATATATATTGCTATAGGGTGCATGTGCTTACTGGAGAGACAGAGAGATAGAAAGTGAGAAATCATCCCCCTGAAAGGTGGTCACTCTGTTATCCTTTCTTCTCCATTCTCCTCTCGGGATTTTGGGCATGTATGCACATGTACTTGGCATGAGTATCAGGTCACCGGGTTCAGGACTCAAACCATGCTCAATCACGTGGGAGTCTATGACTCAACTACCATGTCACCTGCTGCCCCCTGTAAATATACTTTGAATTTCCAATGGATGTGAAATAGAAAATATCATCTGTGTCTCTCTCCTTCCCTAGGTTGAATTCGTGTGGAATTCAATTCATATTTATAAATTGCATAGCTGAGAATATAGCATAGTCTTCCTAGGAGAAATAGGGTGACTAAGAAAAAAGCAAAAGGAACAACACCTCACCTAGTGGTCTTTGGTTTTACTGATTCAATTAAAATCCTTTCATCAAAGTAGATAATAATACACTTGAATATAAGAGTTTCAAGGATTTAAGAATGCCCTGTACATGGAGACACTAGATACATGTTTAAAAACTTTCTGTTCTTTTTAGACACTTCAAAATCATAGTCTCTTCCAAGAAATGCCTTCTCTTTGTTTGCCTACTATAATACTTTCCCCCTAGGAAACATTCATTACTTGGTGGTGAATTACCTGTTACAGTTTTGTAACAAGTTGGTCTTCTTTGCCATGTTTTTAAGGAGTGGCTAACTAATGGGTCCAGTGGGTAATCTATTTATCAGTAGAGTGTTCATAGCTGCTTTTTGGGAGACCCCAATCTTCCCAGCTCTGATGCTAGAGATCAGTGAAGACCATTATTATTCCTTTGGCTTTCTGTATAAAAGTCCCTTAATTTTTTTATCCCAAAACATTGATAGTACTTTTTTCTCTAGCATTATGGCTTTATGAATATCTTAGTATAATCAATAAAGCCTGTGGAAAGAACTGTCAATCTCTTTTCTTTTAATAATTCCTACTATCTGATTTATAAATCCTACAGACCCTAAAGATTTAAAAATCTAATTAGCTATCTTTTGAGTGCTGTTGACTTAAAGATCATCATTTTCCATCATCTCATTGAAAGCTGTCAGATGTACGGCAGAAGAATTTCTATAACATTGTGTGGCATATTGATGAATTTTCAGGAAAATAAACAAGTTATATAGGAATTCAACAGTCCAGAAGCACTAGGACAATTCTTCAGAAAGGAGTCTGACATAATTTTGAGTCTTATGATGTTACCTAGAAGAAATACATGTTGAGCATAAATAAATAATCATAAATAATTAACCAAACTAGAATTCTTACCTTTTTTGTTACGTACATTTATTTACCCATTTTGTTGAACACAGTATGGATGTTGAAAATCATAGAATATAGTAAATGTCCATTCAACTCACACTGATGTCTGATAAACTACTAGGTTGTCAGGAAAGTGATGATACATATTTCTGCTTTTCTATGCAAAAATGCATCTTGACTTTCCTGATGACCCAATACTTTGGGGACATTTTTGTTCTTTATGATATCAGTCCTGAAAAGTAACTACCTCTCTTCTTCATTCATGTGTCTTTGGAAGAAATGGCACAGTATATCACTAACATGAGTTTGAGTTAATGAATGAGAAAAATTTAAGTTCTTTATTGAGTATAAACTAAACACTAAACATGGCAATATATTTTGCACAAATACTATCTCATCTTGGCTTTCTGTCTTGCTTCTGGGAGGCAGGCATCGTTACCTTCAAGTTGGCATGTGAAAATTGGTGTTGAGAGACATTAGGTACCGAAGCTGAGTGAGTCTAAAAAGCACATTTTCTAGGAAGTATGAGACTGAAAGCTACTTTGAAGGAAATTGAGTCTTGAAAGAAAAAGAAAAAGAGACTTTCTAAGAAGAAAAATAAAAGTGAAACTCTTGAAACAAAGCATGTACTATATTATTTTCTTTTATCTTGTCCTTTTAGTGGATTGAATTTGGGGTGTCTGGCCAGCCAAAACATTTTTTTTGCCAGAGAAATTTTATACACCCCTCAAGTGGTGGTTGTAAGAAATAGTACACTATCTTTCACAGTACATTCTCTTTTATTTCACATAGTTTTTAGTGAGTTCCTGGTATTTGCAACCTAAGGATTTTTAAAGAGAAAAAATTTTCTGTAACTTTTTACTTTAGCATAGTAGAAAAAATGATTTACTTTCCATTAATCTTTTCTCTCTTGAAGATGGAAGGAAACCATTATTTAGACAGCTGTCAGCAATTTCTTGACATTAAAAGTAAGCTGAGGGGGCAGCAGACGACAGAGTGGTTACGTTGCTGGATTCCCACACTGTTGATCTCAATTTGAGTCCTGGATCCAGTGGCATGAAATCACACCAGGCACGCATGCATGTGTGCCCAAGATCCCAGGAGGAGAATGGAGGATAAAGGATTGTGGTGTGGCCATCTCCTTTGCGGGCTGATTTCTCACTTTTCCTTTCACTGTTTCCATCTCTCTTTCTAGTGAGCACACATTCCCTAAGGCAAAAACCTCTAAAAAAGAAAAAAAGTAAGCTAGGGAAGGAGTTAGAAATGTTTGTATTTAAAAATATCTTTAAGGGTGCTTAGCTTAAGGATAACTTTGGCAGAGGTGAAGAGGCACCTTCCACTTTTTAAGTTCCATTCATCCCTTCAGTAGGGAAAGGTCAAGTGCTTCTGTGCCTGTGGCTGTTCTTTGTAACACTCTGCCAGCTTTATGTTACTGACTGGAGAGCCATGTATATTGTGCGTTGGTGGTTTCTATGTAGTGTAAGTCAATCAACATCAAAGTCTTTGCAGATTTGTTTGAGGCTTTAATTTCTTTCTAGTACCATATTTTTGGGTATGATTTAGAAAATGGGTTTTAATTTCAGATGCCTTGAGATGGAGGGGAAAGAGACATGGAAGGAGATATATCATTTGAATAAAATTAGATAGAAACTAAATATGAGAGTATGTATCTGTTGACGTGTGATGGTGAAGAGGAAATTCCAAACTCCATGCATTTCTGTATCACATCTGGTGATTACATTTATAGCATGCTGGGAAGGAAATCAGGCACAAAACACTCATTATGTAAGAAGATTTTTTTTTCCGTCTAATTCCCCCTGCACCCTGCTGAATACATACCCATTTATGCTTAATTCTACACATTCAAAATACTTTCACATTTTGAATGGGGAAAGGGTTTAAACTAAGCCGTTACCTAGTTACTTGTTTACATTCCGCTCTGCTCCTTACTACTTTCTGTAATGAAGATTAGAACACCAAAATACACATTTTAAAAAATTAAATATGTCTCAGTAAATTGATGATGTTAGTGTATATATTTTAAAAAGCTCCTTGAAGCTTTCTAAACTATAGAATTTCCCTTTTGAAATTTTAGCAGGAAATGTAATATATATTTATAAATTTCTTCATATTTCATAGAGTATTCTCCCACTTCAGTCAAGGAGCCTGTTAGGTAAAATAAGATATTTCTCTGTTCTTTTAGATTTGGAGAAATTAAGGTTTAAGGTTGTGAGTGCTTTGCCCAAGGCAACTCTAATCAATAATTGAAATAGTAATCAAATCCAGGCTTCCATCACCTTCCAATAAAGTCAGAGCTCTTACTACTTTTCTAATACTGTACACCATTAAAACTCTGAAATAATGTGTCCAATTTTTTGCTCCTAAATTTCTAAGAATTTAAGGAAGAAAAAATAGAGAGGGCTTAACAAAACTATTGCATTAAGAAGGCAGAATCTGTGAAAGAAAGATAAAGCAGTTGACATAGTTGAGCCTGGAGAAGGTTAAAAGGTGACTTGATATGTGTCTTTAAGGAAAATGTTCCTGTGAAGAGGTGTTCTATATCTCTGTCAGGAGATAGTGTAAATTACAATGATGAACTACTGGGTCAAATATAAGGGTACTTTTATCGACAGGTGGTACATTAAATTCAAGAATCGCAACAAAAGAGCTGAAAATATCTTTTACAGAGAAATAAAGAAAATAAGCTCTTAAGATCCTTTTTGTTTGATTATATTATAATACTATTTATGGTTGTTCAACTTGGTAATATTATTGCTCTGGCCATATACCAAATTGCTCTATTTCTAAAATGCTCAAATGTTCTATACAGACATGTCTGTGTGATGTGTTCATTCCCTTTGAAGTTCACATTGCCTCATTCCAACTGAATTGAATATTCTAACTGAAAGGAAGCTCAAGATATTACAATTTATCACATGATCTTTAATTAGCCAACAATACCTCAGGGTAAATCCCAAAGCTCTGCTTATGTAGTGGGAATTTAAATTCTGGCTTCCATCTCCTGCCTTTTTTCTTTTTTGCTTCAGATTTTTTCTTTTTTTATTTTTTTCACATTTCATTACTTATATACACCTCTCCGATAGCAGGATAGAAAAGAGAAGATGGGACAATTTGAGATTTCCTAATGTTATTGCTCCTTAGTAGGCTTCTTTTATTTTTTTAAAAAAAAGGCAAAGGGGGGAAGGAGAATTAAATATCACAGAAAATGTGTTTTATTTTCTTGGAGCTCTTAGATCCATGTTATCAATGAGTATTTTTATCTATATTCAATATTTTATGAGCACCTGCTAGGAAGTAAGCACTATTAAAGCACTGCATAAACCGTAAGAGAAATCTAAAATATGGTCTCTACATGTGAGAAGTTTGTAGTAGTAATTGAAAAAATAACTGTTTATAGTTACGTTCTAACGGCACAGGTTTTGTCATAGAAGCTCACAAAGGAAAAGATTCAGTCATTTTTATATTAATTGTGTAAAAAATGCTTATTCATTTGTTTGTGCATTCATTTTATACTGAGGGCTGGAATAAGAAGATAGGTAATAAACAAACATGTAGAGAGACCAGCAGATGGCATAGTGGTTATGGCTTAAAACTCATGCCAGGCATGTGTGTGTGCATGCCCAAAATCATGAGAGGATAATGGAGGAGAAGGATTTGCAGCATTACTATCCCCCCCCCACCCGCCCAGCCCTGGGGAGGTGTGATTTCTCGCTTACTGTCTCTCTGTCTCTCCAGCAAGTGCATGCACCCTATAGCAAAAATCTCTTTAAAAAAATGACAAACATGTAGATAAGTAGGAGATCACATATTGGTGTTAGAAGGAATACTAGAGCAAATCAAGGGAGGAAGGATGCATTGGGACATGGGAAATGCTGTTTTAGGTAGGCAGCTAGGGAGGCCTTGCTGATTCCTTGAAGAGGCTGAAGCTATTAATTAACCTTTTAGATCTCTTGGAAGGGGTATTCCAAAAAGGAGGGCCAAAGGCAATGACTCACAGGGGAATGTGTTTTTGAGGTGACTGGAACAGAGTGAGTTTGGGTCAGAGTAGCAGCAGTTCAGAGAAGCAATGATGGGCAGGTCCTATGGCACCTGATAGATCACTGTAAACTCATGGGCTCAATCTCTGAGAAGGGAAATCTGTCACTTGAGGAATTTAAATAAAGGAATGACATGATCTGATTGTTTTTGTAAAAAATTGCTTTGGATGCTTTCTGAAGAACAGATAGTAGGGTAAGAAGAGCCTCAGAAAGTTGCTGAAAATGAAGAGTTACTGAAAAAAATCCAGGCTGGGTAAAATGTTTGCCTGAACATCATTATCTGAAGCTAAGGGGTAGCAATAACTATGACAAAATGGTTAGATTATGAATGTTTCTTTCTTTTATTTTAGAGAGAGAGATTGAGAGACTTTTGCTATATAGGATACTTGCACTCACTATGATGAAAAGAACTCTCCTACTCTGTTGGCGGGAATGTAAATTAGTACAGCCACTGTGGAGAACAATATGGAGGTCCCTCAAAGACCTACAAATAGAACTACCATATGATTCAGTAACTCTACTCCTGGGTATCTACCCAAAGGATGGGAAAATGCTGGACAATACAGAGGCATGGAGAGCAACTGTGGTGGAGAGCAACTGTGGTAGCAGAGGCAGTGTGGGAGGAGGGTGGGAGATGGCAGAGGGTGGGGGAGGCAGAATCAATAGGAAAAAGAAAGAAGAGAAACAGTTAAACACAAAATAGAAAAGTATCTATTGAAGATAATAAGTACGGTAATATCTCTGATTGGGCCAATATTCAGTGTATTCTAGGTGAGAAAGATTCATTTTGTGTGCTGTGATGATATACAGTGAATGAATATAAAATAATTTTTGAGAGAAAAAAGAAGTAAAATTATTCACATGTATATTTTGAAAGGAAGAAAAAAGTATGAAAATTCAGAGAGGTAGTTGTTAAGGACTGGCAAAAGTGGAAGTTTTGTATATTATGGGACATATGTTATCAGAATAAGCTTTTGTATAGGTTTCCAATTTAGGTTTCTTGAATATTTACTGGTTTATGAGAAGTCGCCTGTGAAACTTTTGAAAGATTCATTTTAATACAAAAAGGAACAGATTTCCTGGGACCTAAAGGGATTTGCACTAGAAGACACTCCAGGTACCAAGAAGTCGTGGTGAGCATTTTGCAGACAGGAATGTTTCAAGTCTGCAGCTGCCTGGGAAACTTTCATGTGGTTGAGCCCAACCTCTAATAGGACACTGGAAGGACTAGACATGGCACAAAGGGATCTGGGTTGCCTGGACTGTCCGCGGGTCAGTTGGTAATCAATCTGCAGGGCCAGATGGCAGGTAGCTTGTGCTGAAGGTGAGGCTCTGAACTTTCCAAATCTTTGTTAAATTAAAGAAAAATTAAAGTTAAGTACTTTATCCAAACTGACATACAGAAAAAATTTTAAACATTCATTTTTTGTATGGATGACCATTGACTTTTTTCATCGACTGGTAAAATAAAATAGCATTATTTTAACTTAGATAATATCACCTGTGTGGGTTTTGCTTCCTAGTTCTTGCTCATTCTTCCAATCTATTTGGAATTATTCAAGCCAGGAAGAAAGGACTACAAATTTTGATGGAATAAACTCCACGTAAATGCTTTCTCCTGTTTACTTGTATGTTAAAAGGTCATTCTTATAAAAGTGGCTCTCAAAGCAGCTCTGATAATTAACATGGTTCCTGTTATGATCGTCTACTTCTATTGCCGTGTTTAGAAAAATATTCACAGTTATTCTTTATTTAGGAAAATAAAAAGTTATGCTCTTAGTGATTACTTTTACAAATGTACAGTTGATTTAAAAATATAGCATGAGAAGTATAGAGAGGAAAGTGTGTACAGTATTGTATTTCAATTAGTTAACAAATTTTTCTTGTAAGTATAGTCCAACTATTAGGCTGTTGGGAAAGTCATAATGTATTTTTCTGTGCAGAAATGTGTCATGGCTTCTCCACAACTCAATATCGTATTCATAATATTCTGTGGGGATCAACAGTTGTCAAAATGGCTATATTGCTGGACTCCCATGTAGTCGACCACGGTTGGAGTGGACCCGATGACTTAAACTCACGCCAGGTGTGTGTGCGTGCGTGCCCAAGATCCTGAGAGGAGAATGGAGGAGAAGGGATTGGGGCGTGGCCATCCCCCCTGGGGGGTGATTTCTCGCTTTCTGTCTCTCTGTCTCTCTCTGTCTTTATGGCGAGCACACACACCCTGTAGCAAAAACCTCTCAAAAAAAAAATCTAACTTTGAAATTCATATCATAAAATTGTTGTATACTATTTTCCAAGGGCATTTATTTCAATTATATGTCAAATTTTTATACTTTTTTTTTTTTTTTTTAGGTTTTGCCATAGAGAGTGAGTGGTTTGCTATAGAGAGACAGAGACAGAGAGGAAAAGTGAGTTCATTCCCCCAGGGGTATGGCCATGCCACTGTTCATTCTCCTTCATTCTTGTCTCAGGATTTTGGGCACGCATGGACATGGCGTGGCATGATTTTCAAGCCACTGGATCTAGGACTCAAACAGCATAGCTGGCCATGTGGGATCCATGTGCCTTAACCACCATGCACCCTGCTGGCCACTATTTTCTGTTTTTCTTTTTTAATTTTTTTTTATTAATTAGATCGCTTCTTATTCTGGTGGAAATACTAAGCTGTTTAAATTATTTTATCTTCATACTTTGATTTAGAACCTGAATTTTTAAGTCCTCACTTATTATTTTCCAATACTTTCTTTGTTCTAGGCCTATTTATTCTGACCTATTTAAAAGTTTGTTTCCTTTTAATAATTTTAACTGAATATTAAAAGACAAATCTCACAACTTGATTGTTAAGGGGGCCAGATTCCACATGGTCTACTGCCGTTCAAATCCCAGCTCCTATGGGTTAAAATACATGCTCTGCACATGTACCTGGGTGCCCCAAATTCCAGCAGGGTGGAGAAATGGAGAGAAATTGCAGCATGACTACATGCCCACTGGAACTAACTCTCTCCCTGTCTGTCCCTCTCTCTATGTCTCTACATCTTTCTAATAAGCACACATGCCATCATGCAATTTAAATAAGTAAATTAATGCTGAATTCTTTTCCAGGTTTTTCTTAATATAGCAATTAGTCTTGTATGTGTGTGTGTGGGGGGGCTACTTTTGTAGAAACATTTTATTATGACACAATATGCTGTTTACAAGAGACACAGACAATACCCACAATTAAAGTACACCTTATTTACAGTAAGCTTTATAAAAATTGCTCGTAAATTAGGTAATACAGAAATTTTCAAGCAATTTAAAATATAAATGTGGTGACTAACAGATGACATAACAGTTATGTTGCTTGACTCCCATGTAATTGACTGTGGTTCGAGTCCCAGACATGGCAGCTTGAAAATCATGCCAGATGCATGTGCTTGTGTGCCCAAAATCTCAAGAAGAGAATGGAGGAGAAGGGATTGATCATCCCCCCCCGGGGGGGGGGGTTCTTGTTTTCTGTCTGTCTATCTCTCTCTGGTGAGCATACACACCCTATAGCAAAAGAAATCTCTCTAAAAAAACTAACTAAATTAATAAAATATAAATATAGATGTGATCAAACCAGTTCTACAATAAAATGCATTTATATTAGAATTTGATAAAACATGTATAAAAATCCATGTATTTGTTCATTAAGGGATATACATTAAAAATTGATAGGGCAATAAAATTAATAACTAATTTAAAATTATTATAATAGACTAGTTATTTACATTCTACTTATTTTATAACTTGTAAGGTGTAGTGTCCAGATTAAAAATGCCAACTGATAACTTAAAAAAAAAAAAATTGCCAAAGGGCTCATGTACTTGCCAGAAAGAGGGAAAGTATAGAAAGTGGAAAGCACAACCAACAGGGGAAGGTCACACCATAATCTCTTCTCTTTCATTTCTCCCTCTCTGGGGACTTTGCACATGCATACTCAAATGCCTGGTGTGTAGCTCAAGCTGTCCCTACTACGACTTGCTCTGCCTAGTCAGTCATGTGGGGTCTAGCTGCCCTAATAAGCATGATATAGCTCTGAGAATGATAAATTTTCTGTTAGAAAAAGTTTTTTTCAAATAGAAAAAGTAAGAAAATAGAAAAATATGACTGACTCTGCAGCATAGTAGTTAAGGAAGCTGGACCCCACATGGGTGACTATGGTTCAAATCCTAGCCCTGTCAACCTGAAAAACATGCAGCATATATGCATGTGTGCCCCAATTCCTGACAGAATGAAAAAATGCAGACAGCATTGTGGCATGACCTCATAGTGGTACTTTCACCCTCTTTCTCTTGCTCTTTCTCTGTCTCTCTCTGGTGAATGCATACATCCACTAGCAACTACAAAAAGAAGATGGGTAAATAGAAAAATATTAGAAATAAACTATGAAAAAATTAAGGACAGCAACAACTGAATTTCTATTCAAAATCTTAGCCTAGAGTAACCACCAGATTCATATGTACCAAATTTTCAGGGAACAGGACCAGCAGTTAGCGTAATGGCTATGTCGCTGGACTCCCACGTAGTCGACCGCAGTTCGCATACTGGACCCGGTGGCTTAAAACTCACGCCGGGCATGTGTGCTTGCGTGCCCAAGATCCCGAGAGGAGAATGGAGGAGAAGGGATTGTGGCGTGGCCCTCCCCGCTGGGGGGGGGGGGGATGATTTCTCGCTTTCTGTCTCTCTGTCTGGCGAGTACAGGCGCCCTATAGCAAAAACCTCTAAAAAAAGAATTTTTTTTTTCAGGGAACAAGTTTAGCCAGTTTCTTGTAACATTTTCATATTATATAAAGAGTAACACTCTAAATACTACTCTGAATATTAATGTTACCCAACAATGGTTAGAGAATAAAAGGAGATTGAAAATTTCAATTTATTTCATTTGGGAACATAGATGAAAAATTTTTAAATATTAGCAAACTGAGTCTAGAATTTCTAGAGATAAAAACATCACAATAAACTTTAGTGACCTTTACAAAGGCCATGGTGGTTTGATACTTCCAAACCATTTACTATACTTTGTTGTGATACCATAACACTTCAGTATGGTGAGAAAAAAATTTTGATAATATTTTTGGCAAATTGGCAACAAGAAGAAATTTTCTTAACTTCATAAAGTATATCTAATAAAAACATAGAACAATAATTCTTAATCATTCTCTTTAACATTCTCTTTAATATAAGGAAGAAGACAAGAATATCTACTATCACTATTTCTTTTCAACACTGCCCAGATCTCAACAATGTGGTAAGAAAAAAGAAACACAAACCATGAGGAATAGAAAAAAAAGATATTTCTTATTTGTAGATAATATGATTGTTATTATAGAAAATTAAATCAATGGTACTAGATATCAGAACAATATATATAAAATTACATTTTTGTACATAAGTAGCACAGATTTTTTTTTGGGGGGGAGAGGTTTTCGCTATAGGGCGCGTGCGCTCGCCAGAAAGACAGAGAGAGACATAGAGACAGAAAGCGAGAAATCACCCCCCAGGGGAGATGGCCACGCCTCAATCCCTTCTTCTCCATTCTCCTCTTGGGATCTTGGGCACACATGCATGCGCTCCTGGAGTGAGTTTAAATCACTGGGTCTGAGACTCGAACCATAGTGAACTACATGGGAGTCCAGTGACATACCCATTATGCTATCTGCTGGTCCCAGCACAGATTTTTTTTTAAGATTGAAAGGATCCTATGTAGTATATTTAAAATATAGGAGATAAACATTTTTAGAATGAGAGTTCTTTAATTTTTTATTTTTCTCTCCTGATTAGCGAAAATGCATTCTTCTTTGGTCCTTTCGCCATTTTGCTTGATTTTGTTAAAATTACCTCTCAGGGCACATGCTGAAGCAGCAGTAAAACATGGTGCTCTGAATGGTGATCGTATTTGGGAAGGGTACTGGTTCACATCCAGAGACCTCCTTGAATATGTCAGACACACGTGTGCCCATGATCTGGGGCTGACTGAGGCTGGGGTGGATTGCAACATGACCCTATAGGGTATTCTCTTTCTCTCTCTCTCAAAATAAATAAATAAATAAACAAACAAACTTAAATAAAAATTCTCCCTTCCTCTTTGAAGCTTCAAGGCTGAATAATGCAAGTTTACCACAAGTTTAGTTCTCTCTCACACTTAAGTGAGTGCGAGAGTGATCATAGCTATGAGTAGAACGAGGAGAGGAAGCCCCAGATTTTAGTTTCCCTCCGTTGACACCTGTGTTGCAGGGACATTGTATTCCATTCTGGCCTCTCCTTCACCTGTAAGGTTAAATCTGCCAGTGATCCCCAGCCCTGCCCATCCCTGTCACCAAATCTGGACAACTTCTCAACTCACTTGCTATAACCCTCAGTCTAATTGGTCCTGTAAATTATAGAAGTACATTACAGTTCCAACATGATACATGAGAAGACTTCAGAAAGTTTGTGAAAACAAAAATGTAATTAAAGGACAACTTCATTTTGATGGAAAACATTTTTGAAATCTATGCATTATTTTCCCCATAATAGCATTTTTCCATGAACTTTTTGAAGACTTCGTATATAGAAGATTCAAGATTAGGCAGTATGTAAACATTCCGGATTCAGCTAGGATCCGAGTCAATGATAGATAGTACTAGTCTGTCACTAACTTATTTTGCTTTTTATATTGCTCTGTCTACGTTCTTTCTTTAACAAATGTGTCCAAGTATGCTATCCTACGCATCACTTCATGGTGCTTATAGTCTCATTTTTGCTATTTTACCATTACTATGAAACATTTGTTAGGGTGTTTCTTCTCTTAGAATTCATTTGTGAGGCCAGTTGAGGTGGCACGGCAGTAATACAGTGTTCAGCGATGTTGCCACCACGTGGGAAGGTCCAGGGTTTGTGTTCCAGGATCTTCCTATATACACTGGGTGTGCATGCCTGTGATCCTGACTGGCTGAGGAGGGAGGGTGTGTGTGGTGGGTGGGCGGGAGACGTGATGTGGAGATTTCGTCAGGGGCCTCTCTTTTTTTTTTCTTTTTTTTTTTTTAAGGATTATTTTATTTAACTTTATTTATTATTATTATCATTATTATTTTCCAGTTTGATCAGAGAGAGACAGAGAGAGAGAGAGGAAGTGAGAAAGCAAGCCGCTAGGTCCGAGACTTGAACTGTGGTCGGCCATGTGGGAGTCCAGCGCCTTTAACCACCACGCCACTTGCCGGCCCCAGGGGCCTCTCTTTCTTGAAAGAAATAAATTTATAGCTAAAAAAATTCACATCTGAGAAAACTGTTTCTACATATGGCAAGTTTCCAGATCGTCACTATTGTGAAACATTTTCCCTAATTAAAAACATTCATAAAAATTAACTGTAAAGAGTTAGAGGCAAGGTTACTTCAGATTACATCCTCTAAGAATATGGAGAAAAATGTGTGCTCCACGGTATAATGCTCTCTGCTGAGAGAGAAGCTGGATGTGGCTTTGCTCAGGGCTTGAGTTATATACTTAATTTTACACATTAAAATTTAATGACCTTTTAAATGTAATATGCCTTTATCAAGCAGCATTTTTATTTTTCCAATAACATGTTTTTAAAATATTACGGAAATAATAGTTTGGAGTATAGGTGACATGTTTTTTACTCTGTATATATTTAACTATTTTTCATTGATTTTTAAAGTTTTTTTTTTCATAGCCCTGTCATTTTGTTCCAGTTCTGACAAAATTCTGAGACAAAATGACTTAAAGCGTAATATTATGCTTCTTTTGGCTTACAGAAAAGTTAAAATTATGCAAGTACAATACTTTTCATTGACTCATTAAATCTATCATCATACATGCATACAGAGTTGTTTTCTACTCATCGAGATTTATGGATTTTATAAATTAAGATGGTCTTGGATTGGAGAAAGCATGTTTTGAAATATGTCTTTAGAGGTTTTTAGAGACAACTAGAATAGAGAAAGCATTTTTATATGCGGGAGTAATGCTTGTTTCACAATGCACTTATTCCAAATGTTCCTGGCAAGCTTTTACAGGATCTTAATTCTACATTTCTTTCTCCTGTGCACTTTTTTATTTTCCACCCAACAAACGTAGTAGTGAGACGGGGTTACAGAGCAGCAGGGAGACCTTTTGTTACACTAGGTAGCTAGGCAACCAGCACCCATCCTAGTGTTTTACACAAAATGGTACTGAAATTGTACTCTGGGCAGTGTTTTACATTTTGCAATATGGGTTAGCACTTCTGTGATCTTACTTGATCCCTGCTTTTACAGGAAGAACATCATTATAATTTCTACTTGGGGAAATGGTGCCCAATATGGAATACCTTGAGGCTATTTTGTGTACTATAATGAATGGTGAAAATAAAATTTAACCCAGGAATTCTGATTGCATATCTATTGTTTCCCCTCTGTACATCACTACACATAGTGAATTTTCAGTTGTTTACTGACTATCTGAATAAAAACAATTTCTCACCATTTAAAAATATAATTGTAAGAAATTATTAACACCCTCTGAAAAGAATATTATTCACTAAGATATAGTTTTAACAGTTTGAAGACATCTAATTTCTAATGAAATTGTTATTTACTTCAACTATGATGGGAAAACATTTAGCAAAAAGAAAAAAATCTATAAAGTGAAATAATTTGGAATTCCAACCATATATTAAAGTTATCAAGTTTCTTAACCAACAATCATTTCAAATTATTTCAAATAAAGTACATACTCTATCCAGGTTTAAGAATTACAAGAATAAAACCTGAGTGTGTGCATATTCATATTTTCTGTAAGTAATTCTGTACCTTTCAGACTCCTTTGACCAAAATATGAGTATTTATCTAATTCATATGGGATAAGAAATTAGGCATTCGAGTTCAGTAAAAAGGTAGCAGAACAATGGTCATAAAGTCTCAGCTGAGCAAGGAGAATACATTCTAGATATTTGCCGTATAACATTGTCCCTGTAGTGAACAACACTGCATTGTACCCCCAATTTTTTATAAGGATATATCTCATGATAAGTGTTCTTACCACAATAAAGTAACATTTAATAGATAGGAGTAGAGGAATGGAAGAATATAAAGATGGGTATGGTGAATTGATAGGGAGACCACAGGTCAGAATCACTTCTAGGATGGAGTCTGATTCTGGGTGGCAGGTGCCAGGGGGTGGGGGCAGGGAAGGAAGTGAGTTGATGAATAAGAGTAAGAATAAGCCAGGGTTCATACTGGATTGCATGGTGTAACTATTGGTTCTTGTAGCAGGGCCATGGTGAATAAATGAAAACAAACAAACAAACAAAACATAGCTTAATGTCTCAGAGCAGAATAGACTGCTCCTTGTCTGCCATTCCCCCAATATCTTACTTGCCACCCTCCTTTCCTGGTGGGGAATATCTTGAGTTCACCTATATACAGCCCTTAAATAATTAAAAAAAATCATTCTTAACTAGATAATACTCTTGAAATAGAAAGTATTCATTACATGGGAAAGACAAATCTCAACTCTAGCAATATGCTTTGGGGCTGACCATGGTGCTGCTATGTAGTTTCTAATAATGTTGTATTTTTCCTCATAATAATATAGCTGGACAAGGGTTGAGAAGTGGAGTGTATTAGAAAGGTAGGATTCTGATAAGATAATCAGGAAAATAAGCATCCATCACCTATCATGCATTAGGTGGCCATCTTACAGTTTTCCCTGGGGGAATATGTAGTGTATTTGTGTATCTGGCATTTTATATTTGATTCTAGTTACCAAATTCAACATAAAGTTAGTACCTTTTCAGTACCAATGCATGTCTTCCTAAGTGAATGACCTGCAAGCTTCCTAGGTACTATTACATTGACGGAATTCCAGGGTGATTAAGTAACTCAGAATTGAGGACAGAGCAAGAAAAGTGATCATCACTTCAAGCTCTTTTACTACCTCTTTGAGTCTAGTCTCCTTTAGGGTACATATCTGTAAAAATGTTGTATGCGTTACATACATCAAGTACAGAGTTTGACTTACTCAATTTTATTTCAGCAATATCTTTCAGGGTTTAAACAAATATGTTTTTGTAATATTTGGGTTAAAATTTAAATGCATTATAAAGGCTCTAAAAGTATTTTGAAATTAACTTGAATTTACTGAATAATTTTATGAAACAAGTGAATTCATAAATGTTGAGGCAGAAAGACCAATAAACATGATTGATATGTGTTCCTCTGCACTCTTGTCATTAGTTTGAAAATAAAGTGCAAAAAAAATCACCAGTTTGTCCAAATGTAATTAGCCCCATATGTATTTGCAAGTTCCTTCTGGTTTCTTTACTTTCTGCTGTAGCTATAAAATAAAAAAATTAAAAGAAAAAAAAACAGCTGTATTCAGGTGACAACAAAGAATTCATGGTGAGTCAGTAGAACATTCTTAAAAAAGAAAAAAACAAATTTCTACTTCTTTTCTTCCTCTATAAAAAGATTGATCAAATATTATATTTAAATACATGTATAAATATATATATATATACACACACACACATATATATATGTGTGTGTGTGTATAAATTTATATACCAGAAATATACAGCATAAGTAGTATATAATTTGAGAACTTATACTGAGTTTTTGGAAAAGTCATGATACTTTTCTATGTTTTTCTATGCAAAAAAGCATTATGATTTTTCAGATGATTCAATATTTGCAATTAGGTCAGGTAGTTAAGTAATTTTAGATTCAAAACTACTTAATATTTTTGCTATAATATAGTTTATTTGGAAGCAGATGCTGAAATATATATATATATATATATATATATATATATATATATATATATATATATATAGTACAGGCAAAAAGGGAAAAGCAGGATTGGATAGAAAAAGAGATGAAAGGATTCAGGCCCCACAAAAGTCTCAGCCAACCTACAGGGGAGCTTTGGAGGGAGAATCATCTTTTAGAGAACCCTACACCGGGACAACGTGACTGGACCATATAAACTTTCTCACTCAGTCACCAGATGTGGGTTTCCCTGGGAAGGATATGAACATGGGTGAGGACATACTGCAAAATCATTTGATTGTTCCAAGTGTTTTGTTTATGTTTTAAAAATAATTTGGGCTGCCCCATACCCTAGTAGTTAAGGAGCCAGATCGCACATGGCCAGTGCTAGTTGATATTGGCCTTGGTGGCTTGAAAAACACACCAGTGCGTGTGTGTGCATGCCTAGTAGACAGAATGTAACAGTGGCAGCAGAAAGCAGTTTCATCATTGAAAATGTTTGATTGGCTTTTAACTAAAATACAATTTCATGGTACATTTTCCCAGTATAAATTATGTTTTTAAAATGTAGTATTCTCTAACAGTCACTTTTGATCTCTTGATTGAAGAGATTTTTCTCTGTCAAAATGATGTAAAAATGCTCTAAAATGGTAGAGCTATCATTAAGACAACCAATAAATAGACCCAAGTTATGAACCTGAGAATTTGACCAGCTATGGATTTGAAAGCTGCTACTCTAAATATCAAAAATGGCCCATTAGAAGGCAGAGCTGGGCATGTAAAGTCATTCAGAGTTATAGCTTTATGTCCAGAAGGAAACTAGAATCTGACATTTTATACAAATTAGGCACATTGAAGCTGAGACAGGTTCTATACCTTTATTATTTCCTGTAAGAAACAGTCTCACTATTATCACTAGAATATTTTTAAAATTTTATTTATTCATTTATTTATTTTTAATTTGACAGAGAGAGAGACGCAGAGACAGAGAGAAAGAGGGGAAGTGAGAAGGCAAGGCACCAGGTCCAGGACTTGAACTATGGTCAGCCATGTGGGAGTGTCCAGCACCCTAACCACCATACCACCTGGTCCCTATCACTAGAATATTTAACAAATGTTAATTTCTTGTCAGAATTTTTTATTTATTGGGAGAGAACGGGATTCTGAAAATTAAGAGGTGAGATTAAGGTAGATGCCACGGATTGAGCAGATTTGCAGGAAGAAGTATATTTAAAAGTAAGTCCTTGAGGCCAGCAGATGGCATAGTGGCATGGTGGTTAAGGCACTAGACTCCCACATGGATGATCACAGCTCAAGTCCCAGACTCGGCAGCTTGAGAATCACACTACATACACATGGACGTTTGTGTCCAAAAGTCCTCGAGGAGACTGGAGAAGAAGGGATGGTGGTGTGGTTATCACCCCTGGGTGGGGGCAATTTCTCAGTTTTCCTCCTCTGTCTTTGTGGAGAGCATATGTACCCTAAGGGGGAAAAAAATAAGTAAGTTCTTTAATAGGTATGGTGTATTCACATATAAAAATTTTCTGTCTGCATTTCATTTACTCTTTATCATTTGAAGGTCTTGGCTGCTATGTTGAACAAAATGTGAATGGTTATGTCTCAGTAATTAAACGTTTTTATTGGCATATTAGTTAAATTTAAAAGGTCTTAGTAATAAATAACTAATTTTAAAATCCTGCCAACAGGTTTACGATTTGGGCATGTATTTATTTAACACCTACTCTGTAGAAGATGCTTTGCCAGATGCTGAGGAATAAGGTGACAAAGACAGCTAGACATTTCAATTATGTGGTTATCAGAGCACACTGCAATTGTTACACTTAATTGTGAATCACCTGAGTTTAGAGAACTGAGAACGGAGAACAGTGGGCTATCTGAAAACAGAGACTATTTTAACTATTTTCTTTATTACTCTTGCAACTCACAGTACAACTGAAATAGTCCAAGTATCCAACAAGTTATAGAATCTCAGACAAAAGAACTGGCAGTATTGTGATGAAGTGCCTGTAACCATTAAACCTTGAGACAAATGATTCTATAAGGTATAGGCTGAATTTTTGTATTGTAAATGCCATTTGGGTAATAACAAAGCTATTCTTTAGGGAAAAGAAATGCCAAGAAAAATCCCATCCTAATGGAAAGAGTTACTAGAATGCATTATTGCAACTTGCGAGGTAATCATATGTGCTAGAAGAAAAGGACATCAAAACAGGTTGAAATTTCTCCCAGAAGTACACATCAGCCAAACATTGGAGCAAAGTTTAAAAAGTGAAGCTAAAAGTTCAAAGTTGCAGGAGGAATAGGAAGTGAATCTCCAGATTTAAGAAAGTAGAAATTTGGTAGCTGTGGCAATAAGAAAAAAAAAAACAAAACTAAGGATGCTATTTTTAGGCACTGGGGGAGTTAATAAATTTTAAATGGAAGAGTTAGTAGGTGAGAATGTACGTTGTGGCAGTGACTAGAATGAGCAAAAGAGGAGAGAAAATTAAGGCAAAACCAGTAAAGAATTGTCGCAATAGATAGTTGCTATGTGACAGGCATAGAATTGAGCATTTATGTGCCTTACTCTCATTTAGTCCAGTAATAATGTTAAAAAATAGAGATTGATTTTACCCCTTTTCTACAGTTGAAGAATCTGAAGCACATACAGAGTGCTTGACTTGCTAACACCAAAGTGCTAGAAGGTGGGAGGGTACAGTCAGGAAACATTGCCCCAATATGAAAATTGAGTGCTTAGTTACCAAGCCACATTATCTCCATAGATAGCACTCTACATCTGGGATAATATTGCTTATGCATTTTACAACAAAATTGCTCTTTGAATCAAGTTTTTCACGTTTAAGTTCACTCCTACTTACGTCTCCAATTAGTCTCAGCATAAACCAATTAGGCCTATGTTTGAGACCAACTTGGCAGATTTCACTGTAGGATAACAAGCTTGAGCGCTTATTATCCCTTCCATGTGTGTCCTGTAGAGCCTTAGATACAGCCTCTGGCTGACTTCGGGTATTGATTCCATTTTCCTGCCAACATCTTTCAATTGATATAGAAAATCCAGGCTGATCTATTAATATACCCACGTCTGTCTTCTGCAGTGTTGGCTTAAAGTGAATTTTTAAAGAACATGTTTGTAGTCAGCTGTATTTCTAGACCTTTTCACATAGAATTACCAACAAGATTGGAAATGCAGACACTTGTCTCATTCAAGACCCCTCCAGAATTTTGCATTATAAAGCCTCTCTAGCCATATATTCCCTATTATTTTACATAAACCTTTCATTAACTGTTGGGCCTAACTATCTCTTAAAATGTTTGGTTTCTTTGCTTCTCTTTTCATGACATTCACTGCTTATTTGAATTTCACTCTTTCCTTCAAAGCCAAGATTACATTTCACCTCTGACTGTGGCCAACTACCTGTGCCCCAGTGATACCTCCCTTGCACCTTCATAGCACTAATTAAAAAGTATCACTCCTTAGTAGTTATATCTTTGGCTCCTTTATATTGTTAAGTACATTTTATGTGACCATATCATTTTTTTTTAAGAGAGAGGTTTTTTTGTTGTTGTTGTTGTTGTTTTTTGTTTGTTTGTTTGTTTGTTTGTTTTTACAATAGGAAGAATGTGCTTGCCAGAGACAGAAATACAGAGAGACAGAAAACAAGAAATCATCCCCCAGGGGAGATTACCCCACAGCAGGTCCTTCTCCTCCACTTTCCTCTCAGGATTTGGGGCACTCATACAGACACAACTAACGTAAGTTTTAAGCCGCCGGGTCCAGGATTCAAACCATGGTTGACTATGTGGGAGTCCAGCAACGTAAACATTGCACCATCTGCTGGTCCCCCATGTCATTCTTAGTTCAGTGTATTGACACTCTCCCCAACTAGACTAGAGCATTGACTGTAACATTTATTTATATCTCTGATTAGCATACATATCATAGTATTTCACACATAACAAATATCCAAATTTTTAATAGGCTATTTTTTTAAAACTCAAACACTTATTTCTTTCCTGAGAGAGAGAAAGAGAGACAGAGACAGACACAGAGAGAGAGAGAAATAGGCACCCCGGTGGTCTTCATGGCTCTTCTTGCTGTGATATACCCCCAGCCTCACCCATCCCAGACTGCAGGCACATGCTTGTGTCTGGAAGGTATAGGGAGGCCTTGGGACATGAACCAAGGCCATCCATGTGGGTCCAGCACTGAAAACACTGAGTTACTGTGATGGCGCTGGCTAGCCCTGATCGGCACCTTTAAGACTTATCAAATAGTTCCTATTTTATTATTTTTACATACTATATTATACATTTATTTCAGGAGTCCCAAATAGAAGAAGGTAGAAGACAGGTAGAAGACAGATAAGAATTTATCAAATCATTTGGAAATTATATGTCCTCTCTAAAATGGAAAAATATATATATTACTGCAGTGCAGAAATGCTGGTTTAGTGCTGCCAGACCTTTTTTTTTGTTTGGTTGTTTTTATTCTTCTAAGGTTTTTGTCATAGGGTGCATATGCTCACCGGAGAGAAACAGTAAGAAGGTGAGAAATCACTCCCCCACTCCACAGAGAGGATAGCCACCCTGCAATTCTCTCTCCTCCATTCTCTAGGGATTTGGAGCATGCATGCAAACACGCCAAGCATGATTCTCAAGCCTCTGGAACTCAAACTGCGGCCGGCCATGTGGGAGTCCAGTGCCTCAACCACCACACTACCAGCTATCCCTTAGACTTTTTTTTTTTTTTAATGACAATCTAGAAATCCCTATTTTCTTGCGAAATGTTTTCAACATTGAACACTTGCTGAAACAAGTTTTAAACACTATGATAGATGAAATAACACATCTGTTGACCCAACTATCAGCCCACGTTGTGTCCTTAAATGTATGTTATCTGTTATTTCAATATAATATTTAGAACATGGTACTCACAAGAATGAACATGGTAATCTAATGTATTAATGTGCTCTACTTGCTCCTACAGCCCAGAATATAGCATAAAATTTTTTAAAAGACCCAGCACTATTATGAAATTGTATTTTATGAATATATTTCAACAAAATTTTATGGAAATTTTTCTGTTGCACAAAAATGCAGTAGTGATGGGAAATGTAACTATCAAGTCTTTTTTATTATTATTTTTTTTGGAGAGATTTTTGCTATAGGGCATGAGTGCTCACCAGACAGACAGAGAGAGACAGAGAGACAGAAAGCGAGAAATCACCCCCCAGGGGGGTTGGTCATGCCGCAATCCCTTCTCCTCCATTCTCCTCTCGGGATCTTGGGCACGCACGCACACGCGCCTGGCATGAGTTTTAAGCCACCGGGTCTGGGATGTGAACCACGGTCGACTACGTGGGAGTCCAGCGACATATCCATAACGCTAACTGCTGGTTCCCCAACTATCAATTCTAATGTGGAGTACTATATCATTTATAAAAGTATTAACATATACATTCTTCTGGCCCTAGTAGCAGTTGTCAGATTCTATATCTGAAAGAATCAAACATTTTTGTAGAAATCCAAAGATGTGAAATCATTGGATTTTTCCCTCCTGGGTTTAAATTTCAGTTCAATTCAAAAAACATACCATTGAATGTTTGATTTGAGTAAGGCCTCATAGCAAATGTGGAGAACTGCAATGAGTAAAGTGCTTTATCCTCTCTGCATCTCTGTTCATATTTTCCTTGCCTATCTAAAGTACATGCAGTCCCTCAAAGCCCATATTTTATCTAACCTCTCTTGAATCTAGTTGAGGGCTAAGGCAAATTGTCAAATAAATGCAGTACAAAATGCATGATGGTAAGTTCTTATAAACGAGAAAACAAAATTATCTGTGTTCACTAAAATTGCAAAGTAAGCCTCTACTAGTTTTATAATTCAAAGAATATTAAATCCAATGACCACTTACTATTACTGCTAATAAAGCATGTCTGCAAAGACATGAAATGCAGCTTCCTGCTAATGGGACAAGAAACCCTATCATATAATATGATAAACTAAGCCAACAATCAGGCACATATTTGTTTGGAGAGGTTTTTGCTATAGGGTACGTGTGCTCACAAGAAAGACAGAGAAACAGAGAGACAGAAATACAGAAAGCGAGAAATCACCCCCCCAGGAGGGATGGCCACACCACAATTCCTTCTCCTCCATTCTTCTCTCGGGATCTTGGGCATGCACGCATGCACACATGCCTGGCGTGAGTTTAAGCCACTGGGTCCAGGACTCGAACTTTGGTCAATTACATGAGATTCCAGAGACACAGCCATTACGTCAACTTCTGGTCCCCAATCAGGCAAATATTTTAAAGAATTATAATTGATATGTCAGCATGTTAGAGAAATATATTTTTATTCATTCATCCATTCAGAAATGCTGATTTTCTGCCATGTGTCTTACTCTATTCTACATGTTGAAGATGCAGCTGTAAACAAGACTGACAAGGTTCTTTTTCCTGTACATACATTATGGTCACAAAGACAGATAATAAGCAAATGAGAATGATAATTTCAGTTGGCAAGGAGTTCTTGATAAAAATGAACAGTGTTATACAACAGAAAGTGACAAGAAGGAACTGAAAATAACATTAGTTGGTTGGTTATTAGAACTCTATTTGAGGAAACGATGTCTGAGTAGAGCTCTATCTAAAGACGAGGGTAACCAGAGATATGACTGTCAGGAAATCAGGCAGAAGGAATGAACTTGACATATTCTATCATCGAAAAGAAGAGAAGTGTGATAAGGACCAGAGTGAGCAAGGAGCAGATTGGTAGGACACAAAAGCAAATCACATCTGGTTTAACTGAACAGCATTAAGGACTTTGGAAGTTATGGAAAAGTTTTAAACAAGAAACTGATACTATATCATTTATATTTTTGAAAGATACCTTTGACTTAAATGGACTGGGTAAATAGTATTTAATTTATTAAGACAGAAAAAGATGGAGTAGTAGAATGAACAACAGGCTAGAAATATGTTGGCTTTCAGTGGTAACATCCTCCAAATTGTCTATGATTTACAGAACTATTTATTATTCATGTTAACTGTTGGCCACTTAAATTTAACTACTGTTAATCTTTTTTGTATATTTTATTAACCACTGGCCAAGTTGAAGAGACAGCCCCTATTAGGGACCTCACATTATCATAGCAGATTGAAAAGAACATGAAATAGAGTCTAATTTTATATTGTTCTTAATGTTTCTGCTCAGATGCAGTAGAGTGACATTTACTCAAATTGGCCAAAGTAATTCATTCGGCCAAGCACATCAATGTAATATGGCAGTGCTGAAAGCACTACAGGTCCAAGAGCCATACTTAAGCATATAAATTCCACAGAAAGATAGAGAGGATACCTAGAAGCAGTTACATAACCTATCATAAGAAGGAAAGGGTAGACAGCAAGTGGTATGGTGATTAAGCAGCCAAATTAAGCAGTTGGAGCAAGTCTGGAAATATCAATTATAACGATAATGGTTAACTTCAGGATTTAAACAGAAAGATTGGACCACAGTAACACTGCAAATTCAACAGAGTAGAGATTAGTTACATGAGATTGAACTGGTGAAGTAGAATTTTATGACTTTTGACTAAAACAGTACTGGTTTTTTAACTATGCCATCTTTTCCTGGTTTAAGGATTTCACTTTCTATTGAGCTATTAATAGGTTCGGCAATTTGTTAAATTTTTTTTGCCTTATTTATTTATTTATTTTTTAATTTGAAGCATAAACTTTTATCCCTTCCTGACCTCTCTGAAATTGGAAAATATTTGTGAGTATTCTTACTTTGTGGCAGAAGGGTGATTTGCATAAATTCAGTAATACCTGCTGCCTTGCATCAGAAATAGGAAATATTTGTTATTTGCAGAGCTTTGACTGGAATGTCATATCTGAAGATATGACCAGAAAACTATGGAACTAAAGTAGATCTCAAGAAAGCCAACAGAAGCTCTTGGAAAGATTGCCTGGCACCATAAACAGTTCTGCCCAACAGAGAAGATTAGAGAAGCCATATGATAAAATTCGTACCATAAAATAACCTGAATTTTTCCTGCAGTAGAGATTGCAAAAGAGCAGTCACAACCAGAGGATTACCTTGAGGAAGACTTTGAAGGAAGAAAAAGTGGTTGACCTTTGCTATAGCAGGTGGTAAATGACAGAATACTTGGTAAGCAGAAGTAAGTTGGGAAGATTCATGTGTGAATTGTGGGCTGGGTGTTTGCTTCTCAACAGTTTGAGTAGTTGACATGTAAATATCTTCTCAAAAATATTTAAAACCATACTGTCTCTGTTCTAGAGTCACAAACAAAATTATAACAAATAGTTTGAAAGTTATCTTTAAAATTCAGTTTTTTTTGAAATTTTGAAATATGTTTATTAACCCTCAAGAACTATGGAGTATGACCTAATTTTTTTATATAAAGTAAATGTTTATGAGAAAATAATGTAAATAAATAAATAAATTTTTAAAAATTAGTCAACTCTAAAGAGCTAGTCCAGCTCCAGCTCTCCTGATATGATTGCTTGGGCCTTTACTGCAACTACAACAATTCTGCTTTCTTCATTTCCCTACAGGTATTTATCCTAAGAGTGTTCCCCCGTAGATCTGTTACACATTAACCCCATTAATTCCCAGCTCTGCTCCCTGGGATCTCAGCCTGTGGCCATGACAGATTTATTTCTATAATAACTGTTTATATATCTCTGACATTCAAGAAGTTAACCCTAACAAGATAGCTATTGAGACTTAAATGGAACAGTCTATCACACAGATTTCCTCAGCAACAATTTATCTTATTAAAATGAGTCTCCTATAATGAAAACCACTACAATGAATGAATCGTTCATTTTATCAAATAATATTTTTCCTCTATAATCAAAGTACTTTTCTGTAAGACATTTCTATAACTTATTTACTTGATGTAAGTTTACTTTATTAGAGTGCTAAAGGTTTACTATTTACTGTGAATGAAACAAATGCTTACAAAGTATTTACGAAGTAAGATTTTCTTTTTTCTAGGCATACAAAACCAAAACACAATTTTTTTATTCTTTCTTTCTTTATTTTTGAGAGGTTTCTGCTATAGGGCGCGTGTGCTCACCAGAGATACAGAGAGAGGCAGAGAGACAGAAAGCAAGAAATCACCCCCCAGGGGGGATGGCCATGCCACAATCCCTTCTCCTCTATTCCCCTCTCGGGATCTTGGGCATGCATGCACACACGCCCAGCGTGAGTTTAAGCACCAGGTTCACGACTTGAACCGCGGTCAACTACATGGTAGTTCAGCAACATAGCCATTACGCTAACTGCTGGTCCCCCAAAACACAAAATTTTTATGATTACCCTAATTTTCTGTGCACACCTTGCTTTCCATAATTTTGTCTGAAATTTCAATGCTATTTCCCATAGTCAGACAATTAAGTAGGAATTTTCCAAGCAATCCATATCTGAAGCAAGCTCTTCAGGGTGTTTCCCAGCTCTCTGTTAATCTAACATACAGACCTCACAGGAAGACTTGTGAAAGGAAGGGAGATGAAAAGAAAAGAACAAGAGGAAGGGGAAGGAATTCATTAAAAAATGATAAGAAAAATAACCACCAGATTGTTTTTTTCTTTAATTGAATATATAGGGATAATTTTGTCCAAATATTTGATGTTCCCATTGACAACTTGCCCTGAGAGGCTTCTATAGCCACTAAATTAAATCTTTAAATGTGGGGGGAAAGAAAAACAAAAAAAACAAGATAAATGTATAAATATGCTTAGTAAAATCAGCAAAGGAGTGTGAAATAATAAGTAAAATGTAAAACTAGATTTTTGGAGTTTTCCTTTAAGTGGGTAAGAAGAGGTCAATATGGAAAAAAATATACTTTAAGTTGATAAGCTTCCTTGGAATGTGCTGACAATAAATCACTATTTAATTTTGGCCATGTCAGAAAAAAAGTGAAAAGAAAATGTTTACCAAGCTTTAAGCTATTCCATGTGCCGCACAGAAATACAATAGATCGATTTCATTACCTGAACGTAACTGATTGACATTTTCAGTGTCAGCTTGAAATATGGCTGGAACAAATCTCATCGAATTAAAGACCCCCGCCACCACCAAAGAACAATTTTCTGCAACTCTACTGAGGGCCATCACTGCACTTACGATAATAAAGTTCATGGCAGCAGCTCACATTAGAGTTCTTCTCCTTTACTGTCTACATAGTGCCCTGCTAATTAGCTTAACTTCACCCTAGGGAGAGCTGTCTATTCAGGGTAAGGAAAGTTAGTCTTTCTCATTGCCAGCTTGCGTCTAATTTCTTCCTGAAAAGAAAGTGTCAGTCATGTTAATTGCATTAAATTAGGTGTGATAGTTTAAAACAGCACACAGTCTTCTTAAGGTTCAACTATAAAATCACTCAAATTCTTAATTCTTTCTTGAGCCCGAGGTTGAGGTTTTAAGTCATGTCTGAGAAGCGTCACCAGATGGAATTGAATGGTATGTATGTTCAAGGTCACCTTATTTCATTTTCTGACCACATGTCATAAACATTGTCAAGAGGAATTAGTGCCACCACGTATGCAGCATTCTCCTAGGAACAAGCAAATATAAGAGAGGCTTGGCCTAGCTTTTTAGTAGAATTATGAAGTTAACAGTATGGTTAATCACCCAAGTGTAGGGTAATCACACAAGTGTAGGGATGAAGGTAAAGTCTTTATTCATTTGAATTTTAATCATTTGGATTCACTAGTAATTCATGCCACAGACTTGATTTCATCTTGACGAAAAGTTGCTAAACGAAGAATACAAACAAGATTTCACATACAAACTTTCCTATAGAAAGAAATGTATTTTCCAAACATACATGTATTTATTTATGCATTTATTTATGTACAAATTCAACTTTCGTTTGAAGAATTAATTAAATACCTTCAATATTCATATAGAGACGTTATAGAGTTTGAAAGGATGTAAACTAAAGTAACGTTAACACAACTGAAGCCTTCAAGAAACTGGTTATTTAACTACAACTTACTGCTGTTTGTAAAATTGAGTAGAACTAGTAGGATTTATGAAACATTTTCAGAAAGTCCATAGACAATATATATTATGATAAAACTGTATAGGCTTAAGAATTTTGCACAAAAATAACTCTGACTTTAATTCCATTTTTCATGAACTTTGTTTATTTTTAATTAATTAATTAATTTTTACATTTTTCCACAAACATTTACTTTACATGTCCAAAAAAATTTTTTGCTTATACTCCATAGTTCTTGACAGTTAATAAACAACTTTCAAAATTCTAAAATACTGAAATTTAAAGATAGTGTTCAAAATATTTCTTATAATTTTATGACTCTGTAACAGTAGAAACAGTATGGTTTTAAATAGTTTTGAAAAAATATTTGTATGTCAGCTACTCAAAGTGTTGAAAAGCAAATGCCTAGCATACTAGTCACACATAATCTTTCTCAGTTCAGCCCTGCCTACCAAGTATTCTGTTATATACCATATGCTAGCAAAGATCAGTCTCTTTTTCTTCCTGCAAAGTCTTTCTCAAGATAATCCTCTGGTGTGGTTGCTGTTTTGCAATCTCTACTGATTACAATGCTGGGCTGGAAAAGTCCAGGTTATTTTATGTTATAAATTCTTTCATATATCTTCTCTAATCCTCTCTGCCAGGCAGAACTATTTATGGTGCCAGGCCATCTTTCCAAAAGCTTCTATTGGCTTACTTGAGATCCACCTTAGTTCCATAGTTTTCTGATTAAACTTCAGATATGACATTCCAGTCAAAGTCCTGTCCAATAATGAGTATTTCCAATTTCTGATTCAATGCAACAAGCATTATTGAACTTATGCAAATAACTCTTCTGCCATAAAATAAGAATACTCCCAAATATTTCCATTTCAAGAAGGGTCAGGAAGAAAAGTTTATGTTTCCATTTAAAGAAACAAACAAGAAAAATATTTTAACAAAGTGCTGAACCTATCAACAACTCAAAAGAAAGTAAAATATTTAAATTGGGAAAACCAAGCATAGTAAAAAAAATCAGTTATGTTTTACTCAAAAGTCATAAAATTCTATTTCGCCAGTTCGGTCTTATGTTCAAACTCTCTTCTGTTGAATATGCAGTGTTGCTGTAGTCCAGTTTTTCTATATAAATCCTGGAAGTTAGCATTTAGCATTGTTATTGATATTTCTTGCATTCTTCCTTAGCATTAAATTGGTACTTTTCCTGGTTGTCTTTTGTTCTCTTATTTCCATGTCCAGCACTGAGCACTCTTTTCAGAACTTCCTGAAGAGTGGGTCTTCTACTGGCAAATTCTTTCAGGTCTTGTTTATCTGAGAATGTTTTATTCTTTCTTTCCATATGGAAGATAATCTTGCTGGGTATAGTATTCTTGGCTGAAACTATTTTTTCACTTAACACTTTGAATATATTTTCCCATTCTTTCCTTGTTCGCACTGTTTCTGATGAGAGGTCTGAGGTTAGCCTGATGGGATGACCTTTATAAGTAACCTGATGTTTCTCTCTCGCCAATTTTAGTATTTAGTCTTTGTCTGTAGATTTGAACAGTCTAGCTATGATGTGCCTTGGAGAAGATCTTCTTGGGTTGATTCTATTGGGGGTCCTTTGTATTTCTTGGGTCTGGATATTTGAATGCCTCTTTAGATTTGGTAAGTTTTCTTCCAAGATTTCAAGGAATAGATTATCAATGCCCTTACTAGTTGCCTCACCTTTTGGGATACCAATTATCCAGATGTTTGGGCGCTTAATGCTGCCTAGTATTTCTCATATAGTATTCTCATTTTTAGGGGTTATTTTATCAGTTTTTTTATTGTTTTTACTAGAGCAGAGGTTTTGCCTTCAACATCCAAGATTCGATTTTCTGCATGGACTAATCTGTTTTTAATACTTTCTAAGGAGGTTTTGATTTCCTGAATGGCAGCCTTCTTCTCTAAGAGCTCCATTTGATTCTTTTTTATGGTCGTGTATTTCCTCTTTCAGATCGTGAAAGAACATTAACGCCTCCTGGAGCTTATTGTCTCTTTTCTCCTGCATCTTCCAGAGTTCATTATCTCTCAGTTTTTGGATCTCATTTAGTTTTGCCACTATGAATATTCTGAAGTCTCTATCAGAAATTTCCATGAATTCTACTCTACTGTCTGTGGATGATGCAGGATCGTTGTTTTCCCTTAGGGGAGAGACATTTTCTTAGTTTCTCATGTTTCTTGTGCTTCTGCAGTTGTTTCTGGTCATTCTGTGACAAAATCTCTCCTCCACAGAGCTTAGCAATGTGGTATCAACAGTAAGATTAGGAGTTCAGATGTATAAAAAGAAATTTTTTGGTTAAGGAAGGAGGTTCAATAAGTGTTGAGGATTTTAAAATCCTAAAAGGATTTTAAAATTCTTAAAGTATTCAGATGCTTGGCTACTGTGCACCTAGGCCTATCTAGACTTAAATGTGTGGAGAGTGAAGCTTAGAGTAAGAAAGTAAGGTTAAAAAATATAAGCAAAAATAAAAAAAAAATAAAAAAATACTACCTAAAAAGAGTAAAAAAATGAAAACCATGGAAAAAATGAACTCACCAGGACACACCTTGGCTTTAAAATGGTTTCTGAAATTAACAAGTGAAAGAAAAAGCCCGAGCTAAGGAAAGGTGCTTGAAAAAAAAATTAAAAATAGAGAGAGTGTGAGACAGACAGAGAGACAGACAGCCAGAGACAGCACAGGGGTTGTCCTACTTTGTCCGAATATTTTGGGAGTCAAGGAGGTGGGTTTAGAGCATGGCTTCCCTGAACTCATCAGGACACACCTCAACTTTAAAATGGCTTCTTGTCTGAATATTTTGGGAGTCTAGCCTTTTTTTCCATGAACTTTGAAGTACTAGTACATTCTTTGAGAAGTTTTTGTTTTTGTTTTGTTTTGTTTACTTTGGGGTTTAAAGTTGTGTTTGGAGAGAAAGCTCTTAAATTTTATTTCAACTTCAACTGATTCATTCTATCTGATCTTCAAAATTAATTTCAGTACATATTACTATCATTTTATCTGAATTTCACAGATATGGCTTATGGAAGCTGAGATAAATAATGTACAGAAAAAATATGCACATATATACTTGCCTGGTTATAGGTATACATTAACTTTGAAAACACTTTTCATAGTGCCAGGTACAAAATACAGTCAATTAATATATATCGATTTAGCCAATAAAATAAATTTCGAAGATCAAAACACCTTATCCACTAGTTCAGCTTAAGTTACAAAACTTCCTTCAATTTATTTTCCATAGTATATTTTCAAGTTTCTTAGAATTCTCATTTTAACCTTGTAGCCTGATCTCTAAATTCCATCTGAGTATGCACCTGAAAGAGATTGCAGTGTTAGGAAAGAGAGCATTGCAATATGAATCTCTATATTATTAGTAGTGGGTAACTATAGCCTGTAATTTTAAGTGCAGCTTTTATATATTACAGTAGGGAAGGCAAAGCCACTTTTGAAATTTCTGTTCATGCAAAATGAAAACAGTAAAAGGTTTTAATTCCTCTTCTGATAATTAAAAATGTAGTTATTTGCATTTCTTGTATTAGTTCATTTGTCCATTTACTTATCCATCTCTCTTTTCATCCATCCATCCATCAAGCCAGCCAACAAGATAGCTACCTATCTAGTAATATCTACTCAATAAGGAACCATAAATTTAGTCATGAAATACAAACTATATTCAGTGTATCTTCTAAAATGTGATTGGGGTAAATGGAAAATAAGATAGACCAGAATAGTAACTGAAGACAATCATAAAGAGGTCTGTTTGAGGTTAATAAATAACTTGTTGACTCAGGAAAATGGAAAAATCATCCCTTGGATAAGATATTTTGAGGACTCTAAGTTCAGTAAAGACATGTTGAATGAACAAATGAATGAATGAATGAAAAATGAATAAATTAGAATTTAAGCTGAAACTTAAAATAGCAGAATCTTCATGGAAAATAAAGTAAGTTTAAGATATTCCAAAGAGAGAAAAGCAATATACGTATTACTTCTCATGTGTTAAAAAAAATAAGAAAATTAGGAAATGTGTGATCTAAATGAACAGTTGTGTAGAAATTGTTAAAGGAATCAGAGACCATTAAGACTTTTTTTTAAAATGTTGTCACAGGTGCCTTGATATTCTTCCATCAAAAGTTAAGGTCTATGCACCCTTTCCTTGCAATAGAGCAGAGTCATGGCTAGTCAATGAAATACAATGTAATACAATGAAATTAGTGACAGATAGCTTCCAAAACCAGATTATGAAGACCATACAACTGCTGGCTGGTTTTGTTAAGATACTCACTCTGGTAGGTCCTAGCTGCCACATAAAAAGTATGAGTGCTTTGTGATTGTCCTGCCAGTCTGGCCATGGATAGACAATGGAGTTGATAGCCCAGCTGAATTCTAGCATAACCATTTGCCACCTTTTAGGAATAGCACTGGAGACCATTGCTGTCCCTGTCAACGTGTGACTGCAACCTAGTGAGAACTGCCCAGGTGAGTCTTTCCCAACTTTCAACCCACAAATGGTGAAGAAAATTAAAAAAAAAAAAGTTGTTATTTAACACCACTTTGTTGGAGTGAAATTGTATGGGTAGTAATACTATTACTACTCATACAAACAAACAAACTAGCAACTCAATACAGGCAGCAGTGCTAAAGGCCCAGACTTTTAAGAAATGAAGGTTTGGTCATCATCAAGTAAGAAATCATGATCATCCAAAGTGCTTGCTGAGGACAAAGAAAATGTATAACAGATAACACAAAAAATAAAATCATAAATACCAGCTCAAACACATGATCAGCTGAAGAAACCAGAATCTGCTACAGTTAGAAGTATTTATTCCTTATTTTCTATGAATGTGTATGTGTAGGCATGAACCAATTCTTTATTTCCTATCTAACATATCATGTATTAATACCAGTTAAGGTTATATCTTATCCCTTAAATTACAAGATATCAAATGAAGAGATCAACTCAGCTGGAAGAAGAATAAGGGTCATCCAATGATGAATTAAGGGGCTTGATATGCTTTGGTGGGGTGAGGATCAGCCCGTTTTGGGCTACTGCATTTATTTGAAGTTTTAAAAATGGTTAAAAGAATCCTCATGGATTTCAGTTTTTCCTATATTTCCTTCCCTGTTGACTTCAGGGAAACACCAGATGCAGACACAACGGCATTACACTAGATTATCTATGCAGCTCCCGTGATTCCAAAACGTCAAATTTCTATAATGAATGCCTTATTCTTTTTTAAAAAATAATTATTTTATTTAACTTTATTTATTTATTTATTTATTTATTTATTTATTTATTTTTTTTAACTTGACCAGAGAGGGACAGAGTGAGGGATGGCGGGAGTAAGAAAGCAACTGCCAAGTCTGGGACCTGAACCATAGTCGGCTATGTGGGAGTCTAGTGCCCTTAACCCCCATGCCACCTGCTGGCCCATAAATGCCACCACCTCGGTAACACAGGCACATCTTTAAAATTTTCAAAAGCCAGTCAACCATAAATATAAAAAGACAATCTATTGGGTTATTGGGAAAGTCATTTGCATAGAAAAATACACCATGACTTTCCTGAAGACCTAATAGTTTCTTGAAAATTTATTCTCAACATTTTTATTAGTAATTATGTAAGATCGCATCACTTTCTCATGAAATTTGCAGATGACTAGATAGTATAGCATACAAAGTTGATGATGGAGTTGTTATCTCAACATATTTAGTAGTTTGAAATTATTTAATACATATACTAATATGAAATATAATTGGGCAAAACTTTAAGTTCTTTTGATTCTAAAAACAACAACAAAACATCACATGGCACAATTACCAAAAAAAAAGAAAAAAATTTTGTCAGGGCTAAACCTTATGGCTTAAATGTTATAAGTTAATAAGACTCCTGTCTAATTTAATTATAAATGAAGTGACTGGAGGGTAGAGCATGCCTTTCTCTGTGCTGAATCGATTAGAATCCATCTGGATTATTATATTTAATTATGGTTTCTACACTTAAAAGATTCTTTACAAATGGAACATAGAATGTTATGAAAACCAGATTAGAAAATAGAGAAAGTAAAAGTGAGACTAGTTAATTTGAAGGAGAAACATGATAGCTCCACTGACTTATTTGAGTTACTTAAAAGTTTTTATTTCTATATATTTTTAAAAAATGTTTATTTAGTCAGTTTCAAGTTTTTTGCAATAGGTGCATGCACTCACCAAGGGGGGGAGCGGAAAATTGAGAAATTACCCGCTCGAAAAGGTGATCATACTGCAATCCTTTCTCCTCCATCCTGCTCTCAGGATTTTGGCATACATGCACATGTGCCCAGTGTGATTTCAAAGCCACTGAGTCTGGGACTTGAACTGGAAAATTGGCCATGTGGGATCCGGCAACCTATCCTCCATGCCACCTGCTGGACCCCCAGTTTGTTTTATTTTAAAATTTATTTCTTGAAAGCAGAAGAGAGAGGAAGAGACTTCCAACAGGGTCCCAACATACTGCAGTCCTGTCCCCAGCCTTCCAGACTGTCATGAACATGGACATTTAGGTAGATATAAGATCTAAACTTCAGATCTTCCCTGGTTTCAGCACTGAACAGCCAAACCCCACCACCTGTGCCACTGCACCTGGGCCAATTTAAAAGATATTCATGCATATCAGGGAGACGTGCAGCATAAAATTAATGTCTCAACTCTGTTGTCCGACAAAGCTTGCTTCAAATATCAGCCAAAGTATTCTAAAGTTACATGGTATTTGAGTAGATCATTTAACTCTCTTCCTTTCAGTTGCTACAATTTCATTAACTGATTTGAATAATTCAAGTAAATAGTACAGGAAAGTGCTGTGTGCTTGGCACAATGTGGTCAGCCATGATAAGTTATCATTATTAGTAAATGGAAACTAGAAAAGCAGATTTAAGCTTAACAAAAATTTTTTATAACATATACAGTTTAGGGACCAGCAGATGGCATAATGGTTACTGTACTCTCATGTAGTTGAGTACAGTTCGAGTCCCAAACCAAGTGACTTAAAACTCATGCCAGGCATGCATGCATGCCTGAGATCCCAAGAGGAGAATGGAGGAGAAGGTATTGCGACATAGCCATACCCCTGGAGGGGATGATATGATTTCTCACTTTCTGTCTTTCTGTCTCTCCAGTGAGTGCATGCACCCTATAGCAAAAAAACTCTCTTAGAAAAAAAAAAAAAAAAACACAATGTGCATGTGCATAGTTAGAAGACTTGATTTTGAGAAATTTCAATTATTATTTCAAAAACTTATCAGGATTTTTGAGAGGATTAATGAAATTAGGCTAATGTCTAGTTTGTCATAGTTCTAACCTCTTATGATTCTCAAATTTTAGTTATCTAAGATAACACATTTTATTGGGAAAAAGTGAGTTGATGAGATTAATGCTAAGTCAGTGAGAGAAATGCCTTTGGCTTTTTGATGCTTCTCAAACTGTGCTGATGCTCCAAGGAGGCTCTCCCCACCTCTGGGTACAATCTGCTTACGCAGGCTTTGAACTAAATGGTAAAAATATCTTTTGCCAGTTTCTGTCATTTTTAATCTTTTGGGAGTAACTACTTTTTCTAGGATCTGTATATCCTCAATAGTAAAAGCTTTGATATCTCCTGGGAGCGTCTGTGTTTTCATTTCAAACCAGCGAATGATAGAAAGAAGTAAATAAATGGATCAAAGTGTGTGACAAGAAACAATTACTCTCACCTCCAGCTACCACTGTCCTTCAGAAACTGGAAGTCAGCATTAAACAAACACCTGGTGGGAATTTCAGTGAAATTAGCAGCTCTCACTAAAGTCCTGTATCAACATTTCCTCTTCATGATGAGAATGCATATATATATATATACATATATATATGTATACATATGTATATGTATATATATATACACACACACACACATATCCCAGGCCAGGAAAGTAGGCAATGCATTTACTTAAAAGGTTTTATGCAATGTTATAGGTAGACAGAAAGGAATCAGAATTTGATGTGGATAATACATAAGAACAAATAAGATTAGTGGAAGTGACAATAAAACTTGTTATGATAATTATTGATGTGAATTTAGTTATAATTTCTTGTGTTTGGTTTCTTCATTGTTTCTTGCTTATTTCAATAGTAGTTTCCTGGGTTATTATGTCTGTATTATGCTATTTCTGATTATCATTATGTATGAACTTTTTGTTGCTTCATGAGGAAAAATAAAGTTTTATCCCACCTAAACTTTACAAAGAGGAAATTTACATTTTTTTTCCCTGCTTGAGAGTCACATTATATTTCATATCAAAATGTTTAACTTGGATATCAAGAAACTCCATGGGAGTAGGGAGAAATGATTGAAACATTCTTCCAACACACATTTATTTTGACCTCAATTATTCTCTCAAATTATTCATATATTCTTGACTGATTTCTTTGTTGATAATTTCAGAAGAAGAAATATTTATCTATTTTTTTGAAATATTTCTTTCTTTTGCAGAATTCATTTCAGTTTTTTTTTCCCACCTTTAAAACTTTTTTATTTAGCCTGGTACTCACCCATATCCCTACACCGTCTTCACTGGCATGACAATTAATAATAATTTACTAAATCTTTGATCCTGGAAGAGCTTCATAAATTCTTGAGTTCAACAACCTGGATTCCAATAGAAATCAACAACCGCATCAAGAGAAAATGATAATTTAGCTTATATTGCAACTCTCTATGTCAACTCACAAACATATGTACCTTCGTATACTATCTAAAAGTACAGTTTGTCTTTAAAAGTTATAAAACATATATAGAAAGTAGGAAGAAAAGACAGTTTTTGATATTTTCTTTAGGTATAACTTTTTGAGTTCAAGTTCACATAACTTAACGGGTAATGTTCATTGAATTTACAGAAAAAATAGGAACCATGTAAGTATCGGTCATCCCTAAATATTGACAACATGCCACAGTAACTACATAGCTGCTGCTTTTGATTTCAGTAAAATCCTAAGTCAGTAAATCATGGTCCACCACACATCTTTGTAAATAAAGTTTCATTGAAATGTAGCCACGCCCATTCATTTCAATATTATCTATCTATGGTTGCTAGCTCACTACCATAGAGAAGACTACGAGAAACTATATGATATGGCTTACAAAGCCTAATATACACACACACACACACACACACACACACACATATATATGTGTGTATATATATATATATATATATATATATATATATACACACATATATATATCATTGTTTTCTTTTTTTTTTTTGAAAGGTTGTTGCTATAAGGCATGTGTGCTCACCAGAAAGACATAGACAGCGAGACAGAAAGCAAGAAATCACCCCCTGTGGGGATCGCCACTCTGCAATCCCTCCTCCTCCATTCTCCTCTCGGGATCTTGGGCACGCACGCACACACGCCCAGCGTGAGTTTAAGCCACCAGCTCTGGGACGCAAACTTCGGTCAACTACATGGGAGTCCAGAGACACAGCCATTGTGCTAACTGCTGGTCCCAATAATTGCTTTATCTTGATGTATATTTGAGTTGTTACCAGTCTGGGCGATGTATCAATATTGCTGTCATTACCTTCCTTGTACATGTATTTTGGTGAACTTGTGAGGCTCTGTTGGGTTTTTGCCAGAGTGCAATTGAATGCCATAGGTAAGTGTAGACATGTGTGGATGCATGTGTGTGTGTATGTGTGTGTGCTTAGTGCCCTTATCCATTATCTGTGGTTTCCATTGCACTTGCAGACATTCTTTACATAATCTAGAAATAATACTTTGTTGATGATAACAATTATAAACAACTCTTCCCATTCTCTGGCTTACCTTTAATGGATTATGTTTAACAAATGTATGCTGAACTCAAGATTATAAAGATATATACATGATCTTCTAGCAATTTATATTTTTTGCATTTAAATCTATAACATAATAAATTATATTTTTGTTCATCATGTGGTATAACATTATATCTTTTCATCTTTTGAATATGATTTCTATGATTCTTGTTTTTTACAGTTTTTTTTTTTTTTTTTTTTTTTTTTTTTTTTTTTTTTTTTTTTTTTTTTTTGCTATAGGGCATGTGCGCTCCCCGAAAAGACAGAGAGAGAGACAGAAAGCAAGAAATCACTGATGGCCACACCACAATCCCTTCTCCTCCATTCTCCTCTCAGAATCTTGGGCAAGCATGCACACGTGCTCCGTGTGAGTTTAACCCACCGGGTCCAGAAATCAAACTGCAGTCGACTACATGGGAGTCCAGCAATATAGCCATTATGCCATCTGCTGGTCCCCAGTTTATACAGTTTCTAATAAGTCAGCAGTCATTTTATTCTTTTCCTTGTAAATAATATGTTTTTTCTCTCACTCTTCAAGATGCTTTCTTTTTTTTATTCTGCCAGTTTCTCAGTTTGCCTACATGTGTGTTGTAGGAGTGGTAGTCTAAAAGCCAAGACTTTCATTGAGCATCTTGAATCTGAGATTGAATCTGAGACACCCATTCAGTGTCTCTTCAGATGTTTATTTTGTTTATTCCCTCCTGCCGACCTCTCTTTAATTAAGCCTAAAGTAACATGTACTAGGACTTTTAAAAAGTTTTTAATCCTCTTTACTCCTTATGCTTTAGTTTGGATATTTCAAATAGATCTGTCTTAAAAGTTTTCTAAGTCAGTTTTCAGCTGTATATAACCTTCCACTAAAGTCATCTATTTAAACTTCGAATACCAACAGTTATATATTTTAGATTGACTATGTCCACTTGATTTTTTCTTTATGGATTTTATCCGTGCAGAGTGAAATGTTTGGAGTTTTCCTGAATTTAATGATGAGTTATTCTGTGCCTTTTTCTATTATCTCTTCGTGTTCTTGTGATTTGCAGTTTGCACTGCCATGTAGAATCCCTTGTAAGTATGATATTGAATGCTGGGCATTGTAACAGAGCACTTAGAAAAGATTTGATGATGTTATCTTCCATCATGAAGACTAAACTGTTGTCATACTGGTAATTATATTCAGTTCTTTTTGATACAATATGAGATAAACAAAATTTGAATGTGGGTTCAAAATTTGTGAGAGTCTGTTTCTTGTTTCAAGGATCTCAATTTAAAACTTGAAGTAAATTTCTAGGTATTGGCTTAAAGATTGTGATAATGTGGACCAGCTGATGGTGCAGTGGTTAAGGCAACTGATCCCATATGACTTATTGTGTGGTGCAAGTCACAAAACCCAGTGGCTTGAAAAACATCAAGTCTGTGTGCATGCATGCCCAAAATGCCTAAATGAAGAGAAATGGAGGAGAAGGAATTATGGTGTGATCATCTCACATGGAGGGTGCCTTTTTACTTTATCTCTCTGTTTCTCTCTGGTAAGTCCACATGCCCTCTAGATAATTAAAGAAAAAATTGTGATACTCTCCAGATACTCAAAATATCTACCAGCCAGTGGTACTCACAATGTTCAGATGGTTGAGTGTTAGATAAAAATCACCAAACAGTTAGCCTATTGAATCTACAAAACTATTTATGATTCTTTTTTCAGTTCTTGAATACTTAATGGACAATTTTGGTGCAAATTTTATGAAAAGTTTTTATAGTATAGAGATAAATCCCTTCCTCATAATGTTTTGATGAATAAGAAACAAATGTATACCCAGAGAAGGAAGCCAGCCTCAAAAACAGGCCTGACTCCCTTTGAAGACTTTGCCAAAATTTGAAGCTACTGCAGGAGGCATAAGAAATATCAAAAGTGTAGAATAATATCACCTGCAACCTCCCAGAGACAAGGAGAGAAAAAGATCCTTCTAGCTCTCAAATACCCAGGAGAATTATGCCTGAGGAAAAGAATGAACCAGAAATTCAGCAGAAGTCTTATTGTACTTCTACGCCATCCCATATCCAGTTCAGTCATGATGGCTTGGAATTGCCTAGTTTCTGTTCCTTTGGTACGTTTACACCCCATTGCTTGTAGTTTTGCTTATAGAATACTACAGGTAAGGGAGTTAAGTGATCTGCAACTAAACCCAACCTATGAATGAATCCCCAAAGCATAATGGTGCAGCAAAGAATTCAGAAACAAAAGGCTGTATATTTTATGTTATCATTAAATAAACACTGAAAATATATTTTCTGCTATGAAAGAGAATAAAATTACCTTTGCAGGGGCTAGAAGCTGAAATCAGTGTGAGGCATATGTAGAAGACTCTCTTTCTTGGTCCAGGTGCTGCTAACACGGTTGTATTCACTATGTGAGTATTCACTAGGGAGTTCACTTACTATATATGCACTTTTCCTTATTTACATTGTACCTCAGTAAAATATGTTTTAATAATTATCCATTTCATTTTATTTATTATTACTCTTCAATGTGGCCAGAGAGAGACAAAAAGAAAGCAAGCTACCAAGTCCAGGACTCAAATCATGGTCGACCATGTTGGTGTCTAGTGTACCAACCACCATGCCACCTGCTGACCCCCAGTGAAATATTTCTAAGCTTGCTGACAGTGTGAGAATATATTTCTGATATTTTTTATTAAACACTTTTATGTAGAATATATAGAAATTCCTATACATCAGTTTGAAAAAGTAAGATAATTTTTAGAGAAAAAAATGGGCGAAAGGTTTGAACAGACATGTTACAAAATAGGATTTAAAAAATGACCATTATATCCAAGAAAAAACATCTCACATTTTTATTTGTTATACTGAAAGCACAGTGTGATATCACTACACTCACACCAGAAGGGCTATACATGAAAAAGATAGAAAATAAATGTTGGTTAACATGTGGAGCAGCTAGAACTCTCATACACTGCTGGTGATGCTGAAAATGGCATAGTCACTTTGGGAGTAAGTGTTTAGCAATATCTACTAGATCTGAACATATGCATACTCTATGAGCCAGAAATTTCATTCCTGCTAATATACTCAACAGAAATATATACTGATATTCGCTAAAAGACATGTCTTTCAATGTTTTTTAGCAGCACTATTTGAATTAGGTAAAAATAAGAATAGCTTAAACACCCGTTAAGACAAGACTGGCTAAATAATGTATAATCTAATCTACAATAAAATACTATAAAACAACAGAAATAAATTTATGTAACTCCACACAACAATGCAAATGCATCTCATAAATGCAACATTGAGTAGAGGAAAGAAGATAAAAAGAGTACATATTATAATGTCCCTTTTACATAAGCAGGGAAAACTAATCCATCTTATTAGAAGTGAAGCTAGGCAACCCCGTTGCCATTAGGGTTGGCAATGACCAAAAGGAGTGGAAAGTGGGGGTCTGAAATACTGGTATGTTCTGTCTGCCTGGAAGCTGGTTACATTGTATGTATGCTCTTCATTTGATCTTAACCAAAAGATCAAGAAGTGACATGATCTTAGCCAAAAGACTAAGAAGCACCATATGCTTATTCTTAAAAATTCATCAAATTATACATATATAGACCTTCTAGTTATGCATATTATGATTTTAAGATAACAATAGTGTATCCCTGGAAATATTGATATTATAGAGATTGGTGTAACCTTCAAATACTTGAAAGAGAAATATACAATTATTATTTTCTGCTAGTTGAGACAAATAGGGAGACAGTCCTATAGTGCAGTGGTTATAAGCACTGCACATTGGGATCTGAATCACACATGGCCAACCATAGTTTGATCCTGGCCCTGGCAGATTGAAAAAAAATGCTGGGCACATGTGTATACATGTCCAAAATCCTGACAGGAAAAAGGAATAGAGGAGAAATGATTGTTGCATGGCCATGCCCCACTGGTAGGTGTTCTCTCTCTCATTCTCCCTCTCTATCTGGTGCATGCATCCTCTAGAAATATGAAAGAAAGATGAAAGAAAGAAAGAAAGAAAGAAAGAAAGAAAGAAAGAAAGAAAGAAAGAAAGAAAGAAGGAAAGGAGAGAAAAAGGAAGAAAGAAAAAGAGAAGGAAAGTGAAGGAAAAAGAAAGAAAAAGAAAGAGAAAAGGAAAAAGAAAGAGAAAAAGAAAGAAGAGAGAAAATACACATGGATCTTGGAGAATGACATTGTGATATAAATATAATCAGGTTTGGACTTCGATTCTTGTTGCTGTTCAAGATATAGTCATTTTAGTTGGAATAAATCAATTCAGAGACTGCTTCCTGGTATGTAGTTACTGATTAGAAGAAAGCTACTTTCTTTATATTGATCAGCAAAGACACCAGAAACAATTTTCTTTCATCTAGAAGTACAATAGCACAATTCATTGCATGCTACTGTCTATACTTCTGCCTCTTTGTCTTAATCTAATACAAAACAACCTTCATTAACTTGATATTTGAAGTATATTCTGGCCATTATATATGACCAAAATATTGATATTATTTTGCTATTTGAAAATGAGCAATTATCAGGGCCAGCCCATGACATGGTGGTTAAGGCCCTGGACTCTGACATGGCTGACTGCAGTTTGAGTCCTGGACCTGGTGTCTTGAAAATCAGGACCAGAAGATGGCATAATGGTTACATCACTGGACTCTCATGTAGCTGATCACAGTTTGAGTCATGGACCTGGTGGCTTAAATTTCACACCAGGCATGTGTGTGCGCATGCCCAAAATCCTGAGAGGAAAATGGAAAAAAATGAATTGCAGTGTGGCCATCCCCCCATCTGTGTGGGGGTGTGATTTCTCACTTTGTCTCCCTGATGAGCACACACAAAAACCTCTCTTAAAAAAAAAAAAAAAGAAAGAAAGAAAGAAAAAGAAAATCACACTGGGCATGTGTGTGTGCAAGCTCAAAATCTCAAAGGAGAATGGAGAAGGGATTGCAGTCTGGCCGTACCCGCTGGGAGGTGATTTCTCACTTTCCATTTCACTATTTATCTTAAGCACACATACCCTATGGACAAAACCTAAAAAAAGGAAAGAAAGAAAAAGAAAAATAGGGACAATTTTCTTGGATTCCTTCATAAGACACATATGTGCCAGGGCACTAGAGAAGATTAAGTCTCATGTGCCAGGGAGTAGAGAAAATTAAGTCCCATGAGAACTCATGGGCTGCAACCTTATACTATGTTTTAGAGATTTTAATATCAAGGCTCATGTTGAAACATTACTTCCAAATTACAGAGAGTATTGAAAATTGTATTCCCCAAACTGGACAAAGACCCAAATATGGTAGACCTGTTTGTTTTAGACACAATATTTAGTAGAAGCAAATGTGAACTACAATCCATTTCATATTTAACGTAGTTTTGTGAGAATCCCAGAGCAAGAAAGAACTCTGAAGCTGGTTCTAGATACAGTATAAATTACTTGGACTGAAATATTCTGACCCAACAAATGGAGCAGCACTTTTAATTTCTGTAGTATTTGGGAATACAGTTTATAATCTCTTGCAAGCCTTGATAGTAGAATCACAATACAGATCTTTTTAATCTGCAAGAAAAATCATGCTTTCTTTTTTTGAATAATTACACTACTTTTGTGAAACAGATTTGATACTACTCCTGGGCTCTAAGAGGCCTGAGAAACCTATAATAAGTGGGTTGCATCCTATCATATCATATAGTTCAGTACAAATAATAGCATTTCATCATCAAATGCATCTTAACTTGGGCAAAGCAGTATTTAAGGTACAAGGAGGCTGCGTGTGTAAGTGACTCTAGGATACTATGCTTCTACGTTTATTGCTTTTCTTGCCTATTTTCTCAAACTTAAAGTATGGCTTCATGAAGAATGTCCTATGATCAGTGACTTATAATAAATGAAGGAAGCCAGGCACATAAGGGAACCTAAAAGCCCATTTGCATGATATTTAAGAACAGGCACAACTAATCTATGGTGTTAGAAACCAGAATAGTGTCTACCTTTGGGAGATTATTGACAGAATGTCACACTAGGGAACCCTCTGAGGTGTTAGAAATATTTGATATCTTGATCTGGGAGAATTGCTCATGCATAAGTGAAAGTCATTGAATTATAAATTAAATCTGATTTGTTCAAGGAAAAAATTTTCAAAACAATAATGAGAGATGAGGGAATATTTTCAGAAATGTGTTTCTCATTTCTATGTGAAGAGACTGTGTAAGATGTTATGACCAAACAATAAAATTTCCAGTATGTGTTTTAAAAATATTGAAAGACTACGGCATCTGGTGTGAGAGTTTCCAAGATTTGTTACAACAACATTTTTTTTTTTTAATCAGCCACAGGAGGTTCAGCAGGTGGTGTGGTGGTTAAGGTGCTGGATACCAAATGTTCAGCTCTAAGGTTCAAGTCACAGACCTGGCAGCTTGAAAAATATGCCTGGTCCATGTGTGTGTATGCCCAAAATCCTAAGAGGAGAATAGAGGAGAAAGTATTGTGGCATGGCCTTCCCCCTAAGTGGAGATTTCTTATTTTCTTTCTCACTATCTTTCTTTGAGGCTCTCTGGTGAGCACACACTCTGTATGGGGAAAAGAAAAACAAAAACAAATATTAGAAAAGGCACATGGCAAAAAGTCCAGATGAAATCAGGCACAGGCTCCTAAGAATACTCTCACAATGAAGTCACACAGGATCCACTTCATTCTCCCTGGCAACAAATTACAACATGTGTAAAATACTTTCTACTAGGCAAGCTTAATAGACATCTGGTGCCTAGAGTTTTTATTGGGGGCTTGTGACTTAGGCACATGTAGGCATCATAACAAAACTCTGGACTCCAGAAGGAACTTAGGTGTTTGCATACACCATCGTATTTATGCAGTTAGGTATAATGAGCCACTCTTGTCAGGAAATGGTAGGAAAGTTCCCAAATATCCAGGTTCCTAGACACCAGTCAACAGCCTATTGTGAAAATAAGCTTTTCTCATGACAGTAATTTCAGGCCTTATTGGTTAAGTTTTTCCTATAGGAAGTACAAATGGGAAGGTCTTTCACAAACTCCAATACTTCAGGAAGAAAGATCCAATTTAGCCTATTAAGTAAAAATCATTGCCAGTTGAATTAATAGATAAAGTTTTAAGGATAACCCAAATATATGGTAAAGGACAGATGGTAAAACTGTTAATAATGGTCTTATAACTAGATTTAGTTTCAGAAAGGAAGAAACTAGTAGATCATTTTTTTCTGACATTTTAAAGAAGTCGTTGATATAATCAATAGGATAACTTGTATTTTAAAAAAACTCATTTATTTCTTAGAGAAAGAGAGAGAGAGAGAGAGAGAGAGAGAGAGAGAGAACTCTCAAAAGGGTTTCACATTAAAATCCTTTTCTCCTTTCCCTGGGGCTGGCAGATGGCATGGTGGTTAAGGGCACTGGACTCCCACATGGCCGACTGTGGTTTAAGTCCCGACCCTGTTGGGTTGCTGTCTCACTCTCCCTCTCTCTCCCTCCCTGTCTCTTTCACTTTGTCCCTCTCTAGTCAAATTTTTAAAACAAATAAATAAATAAAGTTAAATAAAAAATCATTCTTTAAAAAAAAATCCTTCTCTATCCTTCTCAACCAATCAGAATTATGGGAATGTGTGAATGTACAGGTTGACCCAAGAACTTAATCTTGATCTTCCGGAGGGCTTCCAGCATTGCCGAGCCTTGCATTGCCATTGTGCCACCAGAATTGAGTCTAAACTGTAATTTTATAAATGTTAATTTTAGCTAAATTGGAAGAAGTAAATATCAAACAGATGATGGGACTTGAGGGAGGGTATCCTTTTTGAAGAAATGAGTACATTTTTATTTCACACGAGTTTAATTGTATTGTTACATGAAAGGATGTTGTTCTAGATATTTTGTGTTTTATCATTATGTGTTTTATGGATATTTAGTAGCTAAAGCTGGAAATGGTGCTGCTTTTCTTTTTGGACAACCCAATTTCTTTCTAAGTCTTCCTCTCTTTTGGTGGGCTGAAATTTAAGAACTATACTTCTCAGACTCTCTTGACACTAAGGATTGGAATTTTGTCACACTTTCCCAAGGAAATGTATTCTCATATGAACTGAAAGGGAGACAGGAGTTAAAGCCATTTTCGGAAAGTAATAACATACACATGTAGGCTCCTGCAGCTGTGAGGGTTTGCAGAAAGCTTTCCCTGTGTTCCTGCAGGTAACCTTCCCCATTGCTTTAAGGCAGTCACGATTTCAGAGGTAATTCCCCAATTCTGACTAGTACAGTTGCAGCAATTTTTCTTTCAGGTTGTAGTGAGCCTCAAAGCTGGCAGTGGTCTCTTCTGTCTATTGATCTTCTAGCACCTAATTCCTTGTATTAAATTCTGTTTATAAATCCTTCTGTCGTTTCTGCTTTACTAGACTTTCTGTCCGTGTTTTCTTTGGTTTTAAATTCCACAATCTTGTGACTTCTTCAAGTCAGCACAATATTTCTATATTAACCACAGCAAGAGAGAGACAAGAGCATCCTGGCTGAGCCCCAAGTCACATCCCTTGCATTCACATTTCATTGCCTGTAAGTCACAGGCTCCAACAAACTTCAAGAGGCATGGAAGGTGTCACTTTTCATATACTCAGGAAGGAATGGAGACCTAGATGTTTCTGAGTGTGACAAGTGAATACATGGAGATGGGACTGGATATTTCATACAAGGACAAGAATAAATGTCAGAGGTTTTAAGGCAGGAGACTATTAGAAACATTCACGAACCAATGAAAATGCCAGTGTGTCTAAAACTGGGTGATGAAAAGAAAAAAAATGGACAATAAAGTTAGAGGCCATGGTGGAGTCATATCACAAAGTGACTGAAGGGTCCTAGTAAGGACTTTGACTTTTAATCCGAATGCCATATAAATATATTGGAGTGTGTTGAACTCAAAGTTACATAATCTGACCTTTACTTTAACATTGGTTTACTTTCATCACTTTTGTAAATTTTGGGTCGAGTTTGTGGCATGGTAGTCAGGGTCACTGGACCCCACATGGACAACTGTGTGGTTAGAGTCCTGGATCTGGTGGCTTGAAAAACATGCCTTGTGTATGTGAGCATTGCTCAAAATCCCAAAAGGAAGGAGAAACAGAGGAGAATGAATTGTGGCATGACCAATCATATAAAAGGTGATTTCCCACTTTCTTTTTCTCTTTTCTCTGTCTGTCTGTCTCTCTCCAGTGAGAGCACATGCCCTATGGCAAAATTTTAAAAATTAAAAAATAAATGAATTTGGGGACCAGCAGTTGGAGTAATGGCTATATCACTGGACTCCCATGTAGTTGACTGCGGTTCCAGTCCCAGACCCAGTGGCTTAAACTCACGCTGGGCGTGTGTGCATGGGTGCCTGTGGTAGGCAGTTAGTTAGTCATGAGTGGGCAGCCCTAAGAGAAAAGCGAAAGGCTCATCTAGCTCCAGGCACCAGGAGGGCGAGGCAATTTGCCATCTTCCTTCCTTGAGGCCTGAGGGAAGCACACAGGGATGATTTGTAGATTTTTCTCTTATCAAAAAGACCTAAGCAAGCATTTTGGTCAATGCCCTAATTCCCATTAGGGCAATGGACTAACTGGGCAGTCTAATTGGGGCAACCTGGCTCGCATTGGGCGTGCGCGATTAGGTGATCAAGTTTCTCATCCTTTACCTGTGAGGAAGGTGTGCAGGTGCAGGAAAAGAATGTGAGGATTCAAATTCAAAGGAAGGACATAGGCAGTGTAATGGGCCTCCCACTAATGAATATTCATGACCTCTGGTAATAAAAATAACGGTTAACTAGTACCAAGTGCGGTTGCCACCAGGCAATCTGCCCGCCCAAGAATTTTTTGGGTGTACTTCCTTTCTTTACTTTCCTTTCTTTCCTACTAAATCTTCTTTTCTACTTAACTTCATTTGTGGTTCCAGTTTCATTTTGTGCCTAGGGACAGATCTCTAATTTTAGTGATCTGGACCCAAAGAACCAAGGACTCCACAACAGAGCTTGACGTTCTCCCATCCGTTAACATGCCCAAGATCCTGAGAGGAAAATGGAGAAGGAATTGTGGTGTGGCCATCCCCCCTGGAGGTGACTTCTCACTTTCTGTCTCTCTGTCTCTCAGTCTTTTTGGCATGTGCATGCACACATCCTATAGTAAAAACCTCTCAAAAAAAAAAAAAAAAAAAAAAAAGAAAGGAAAAGAAAAAAATGAATTTGGAGTCATCAAAAATTAGATAGTAATTAAAGGCCTGAAAGCAGATGAGATCATCTGAAAAGTGAGCATAGATAGACTTAAGTAAGATAGACTTAAGTGACACTATTTCAAATAGTCAAGAAACAATGAGAATGCAAGTGTGGCCAGAACTGAATGGTTAAGAGAAACAAAATGGTGGACTTAAATGAGGTACATAAACTTAAGCAAAAGATCAGGGACAAGTTCTAAACAGTTCAACGTTAAGAAGTTGGGAAAAAGAGTAAAGAGCTGGAAATGCAGAGACAGTGAAATCAGAGAAAAGACAAGTGGAGTACCCTGAAAGTCAAGTAAGAGGAATGCTTCAAGGGAATGAGTGATCAGATGCATCAAGTGATGCTGATAGTCAAAGAACATGAATTTGGGAATAGACTTTCAGCATGTAGACGATCATGGATCTTGATAATAGTGGTGTCTATAAAATTATGTGAGTTAAAGTATAACAGATATCTGCTCTCCACATACATTTTATACTTTCCATATGCCTTATAGTGTTTGTCCTTGTTATTAAAAATATAATCTTAATTTTTCTTTCATGTTACTGACTCTGTTCCTCACTGTATCTCACTCATTTATTATTTTCTTAAGGGTATAAGTTTTTTGTTTGTTTGTTTGTTTTGGAGAGGTTTTTGCTTATGGGCACGTAAGCTCGCTAGAAAGACAGAGAGAAACAGAAAAACAGAAAGTGAGAAATCTCCCCCACCCCCGGGGGGTATGGCCACACCGCAATCCTTTCTCCTCCATTCTCCTCTCAGGATCTTGGGCACGCATGCGGCCAGCCTGAATTTAAGCCACCGGGTCCGGGACTCAAACTGTGGTCGACTACATGGGAGTCCAGTGACATAGCCATATGCTAATTGCTGGTCCCTAAGGGTATAAGTTTTAACTTTAATTTTCTTCAATCCTTTATTCTTGCTTCATAGTCTGCAGGTTTTTTCCTATTCCTTGAAGATATAACTTAATTTGTATAATTTGTTTTTCTGTTTCCTAAGGGTCAATTTTTTCTAGAATAGATCATCTTTCCTTTCCTTATATGCTATAATTCTGTTTTTTTTTCCCTCAGTATTTTAAAGAGTTGTACTTCATGTTATTTAGCTTGCTCACAAACATCTCTAGTTAGAATTTTTATTCACCTAAATAAAAGCTAGTCAAATGGTCTTTGAAATCTGTCCTCTCTTGGTCTTCCCATGTTTATTTCTGTTTATTCTTATCAATTCAAGCTAAAAGTAGAATCTAATTAATTTTATTCCTTGCTTTTTTTTTTTCTCTTAACAAAATATCAGAAAAATTCCCCATGGTCACCAATATATGCTTAGTTACTGCTTCATAACTTAGTTACTGCCTAGTTAGAAACTGTGTTAAATAATGGGAGAACATGGAATCCTACTACTGTTGAATCTAGTTAAGTGACCCCGTGAACAACATAGTGCAGCTCCTGCAGCATTAAAGAAAATTAAATCAGATTATTTTTAAAATTTATATTCAATCATTGTATATCATTACAGCATGCCAGATGAATTTAGGTTATTTCTAGGGACTCTCCCAGATGAAAATTCTGTTTCTCATCACTTATACTCCTCACTCCTATAAAATATTATATTTTCTAATTCTAAAAATGTCATTATATTTTTCCATTTATTAAATTTTAAGATATCAGCATATTTCATTCTGGTTAAAAATCTATTCTATGATAGATTTTGTAATTAAATGTTAAACTGTTTGTAGACACATTAAATGGGCACTTCTTTAACTAATAAAAATTATAATTATAGAAAATAAGCCATTCACTTGTTTGACACTAAGTGTAACTATATTAGTTGAGCATCCTATTAACATTTCCTGAAATACCTTCAAACTACCTCTAATTTTATTCTAATTTTCAGTGCTCAGTGAGTGGCATGAGTGTAATTTTCTCATTGGAAATACAATATACTTACCTTGTATTGTACAATTGTACCTCGGTTTTCAGTAGAAGAGTGAAAATCTCTTTTCTAAAGCTTTGGAGCTTATTGCAATTATAATGAAATAGGCAAAGTGGCTTTTGTTTGAGTGTGCATTTTTGGAGAACTGTTCTGGAATAAATGATATTTTAATTTTTCAACTTCTTAACAGCAGCTGCCTCCTTTTTAGGATATAAATGCCATCTGAACCAATGACTTATTTTCAATCAGATAGCAAATGCAGACTGAAGTTTTAGCAGTTAGTTTAATAGAAACCTAAATATTTTCACATGGATTAGCAACATGAAATTTATTGCAGCATGAGAACACAACATTGTATTTCCAATGAAAAAGTATAGATATAATAAACAAATCCCAGAGGACTGCCACCAAATAAATTCTTGGGTAGACTCATAAGTACTCTGGCAAACATTAACAGTAAAGGAAGAATTGAGGAAAATCCAATGACCTCATTTATACTGATACAGTTAATTTTGGAGTGGTCATGTCACCCACTGAACATTGCATACCTCAGCACTCCTTAGAGCAGTCAAGGATATCTGATAGTACTAAATATTTTGCTGTATGTATTGATTTAGCAGCAGCTGTTGATATGGTGTGAAAACTTGGTTTTGTACCATATCTCTAAATGCAAATATTGACAAATAATAGGATTTAGAAGATAGCACTGAAAGTCAAAAGTTGATTTTTGTCTTATTTTTTGTTTTAATACACTAGAGAGAATGTGTGTGCTCACCAGAGACAGAGAGAGGGAGAGGGAGAGGGAGAAAACATCCCCAATGGGACATGGTCACACCACAATATTTCTCCTGCAGGTCTCCATCCTTTGGGGAATTGGGTCTTGTAAGCACAGGTCTAGGGTGTTTTTCAAGTCTCTGGGACTGGGATTCAAACTGCAAGGCAGGCCACGAGGGATCTGGCTCTCCTAACCACTATGCCACATGGTCAACCCCAAAAGTTGATTTTTTAATTGTACCTCCAACAACTAGTCTTGAGTAAGTAGTTCACCTTTTCTTGGTGTCAATGCTCTACCTTTAAAATAAAGATAATAATGTTGACTCAGTTGTGGTGACCCAGGTGGGATGGCACTACTGTATGAAGACTGAGGCTCCCTTGAGGGTCAGGTTTGGCTCCTGGCCCACCCTAAACAAGCCAGGCATGGTGGTAGATGCTTGTATCCTGGCTAATTAAAAGACAAGAGAATTGTAACATGGGAAAACCTTGTCAAAAATACCTCTTTCCAATTCTCCCTGTTGTCTCATTCTCTCTCATTAAAAAATAAATAGATAAAATACTGTTTTCCTATATATGTGATCAGTTTTGTTAATGAGAGCAAAGGCAAAACTTCCCAGATATTTCATAAAGAAACTTCCATTCACTGATAGAGGTACCATTATTGAACAAGGTGATAAAACTCTTGCCATTGGTATCACAATCATTTTGTAATACCGCAAAACTCAGTGACTTACAGTAATATCCATTTATTTCTCATTTATGCATTGTAATAGGCTAGAATTCAGTGGATCTAGACTGGATTGGTGAGACTTGGTTCTAAACTACAGGTTAGGTTCAGGTGTGTTCCCTATCTCTCTCATTCTCTTTGGGTAAACAGGTATGAGAAACACTCTCTTCTCAAGAGAAAAGATAGACACACAAGAAAACACCAATACAAGGCTTTGATTCTGGCATCTCTGCTAATGTTCTAGTGTCAAACGAGTCACGTGACCTATGTGAACATCATGGAGCTAGAGCAATGTTTTCTACTTTAGGTTGGAGGACATGCAGAGTCACATGACAAAGGCATAGATACAGAAGGGAGGGAAGAATTGACAGCAGTAGTGTAAAAATGTTCCCTTGGCACTATTTCTCTTCAACTCTTTATCTTAAAAATGTATTTAAAACAGCATTCATCAGAGTATTTTCATCTTCAATTATAATAGCTTTTACAACATATGTGTGCTTAGTATTAATGACTGTCCCTTTTACTGTAATCAATTATTTAAATGTATTTCTAAAGTCTACTGTCCCAACTCTAGGACCACTACGAAGAATCATCTTTACAAATGAAAAATCACCATAAAATTGTCTTGACACTAAAACTGCAGAAATATTTCAATTAGAGATAACTGTATTATATGACTTAAATACTTTGAGGTAACTTATATACTATTATGACATTTAACTACCAGCAAAATGAACTTCTGTCATCATTTAAAATAAACCACGTGTGTGCACACATGAATATGCATGGGTTGGAACAGATTCGGTAGCATCATGAAATAAACTTACAAATTCCTAGACATATATTTCATGTCTGTTTGACTGAACCCCTTTCTTTGCTCCTTTCTCCTTCATTTTTATAATTCTTATTTTTAATTTTCTCTTCAGTATATAATTGTTTCTTCCCAGTATAGCTTAATGAAAAAAAAGATGGATTGTTGACGCGAACCCTCCAGTACTTTATTAATTCTAAGTTAAATATACTACCTAGATTATCTGAATTAGTTTCCATATCCTCAAAGTAACATGAAGAAAACAAGATCTAGTTTGCAGTTGTAAGAATAAATGTTTTAATTTCTCGAATATTCACATTGGTCAAAGGTAAAAAGCCATCTACTTGACCTTTTATCATCATATATATCATGGATAATAATTCTGAAAAAAGCCATATCGAGTTATAAAGAATCTTCTTCATATTTGAAGTTGCCACCTAATATTCATATTTGGACAGATACTTCATAGCGCCTCAGATGAAAGGCAGAATTCCAGTCTCTACTTCCTTTATGCATAGATTCAGGTGCTTGACCTGTTTACCAATCAGCTGCTGCAGCACCACGCCTTAATGTAAGTGCTAGAGAATCTGAGTGTCCCCACTCATGTTTTATCACTGTGTTGAGGACAAGCTCATTGACAGTTACGTTCAAAGGGAAGTCAGTCCTCTGCAGGCTCCTCCACATCTCTTGTTATTTCCCAGCTTGATAGAGTGATAGTCTGTCATGTTTTGGGGAGTCAATTGTAAGTTCAAATTTGAGAGAAAAACATATTCATGGACAAAAATCTGGATTATATGTGTGAGTATGAAATCCAGGGAGCAGCGTAATTTAGAACAGGCATAGGTTATTTATCTGAATGTAAAACCAGGAGGCATCTGGATTGAGAAGATGAGCTCAAGTAGGTGTGGCCTGTTATAACCCATTTTGGTTGATTAGACTGAAAAATTGTCCATGACCTACACTAAATAATGGTATAAAGCCAAAAATTCTTTGGAATAGTAGAGAGAAAGGACTCTGCAGACATAGGGAGATACCCATAGGATAACTGATTCATCATATTGAAACTCTTCCCTCCCGCTCCCCTAACTGTCTTCCCTAATAGAGGCAACTCTGCTTAACATTTATTTCCACATTACCAGTTTCTTTAGTCTGCAAAGGGCTCTCCTTTGGCAATGTTTGTTTTGTAGTAAGGAGGAAAAAAAGTAATTTTAATTAGAAGGGAGGTGTAGACTAGAAGACAAAGAGCATCTTGTGACAGCTAGTATATGTTTGTGCCCTGTACATAAAAAAGCCTGGATAGGGAACCAGCAGTTAGCATAATGACTATGTCGCTGGACTCCCACGTAGTCAACCGCGGTTCGCGTCCCGGACCCGGTGGCTTAAAACTCATGCCAGGGCGCGTGTGTATGTGTGCCCAAGATCCCGAGAGGAGAATGGAGGAGAAAGGATTGCGGCGTGACCACCCCCCCTGGGGGGTGATTTCTTGCTTTCTGTCTCTATGTTTCTCTCTGTCTGGCGAGCGCACGTGCCTATAGCGAAAAAAAACCTCTCAAAAAAAAAAAAAAGCCTGGACAATTACAGTGGTATAAATCTTATAATCTTCATAGGGACCTCAAAGCAGATTCCTTCTCCCAGATAATCCTACTTCTGTGGATTTTGTGTGAGTGTGTGTAAGTGTGAGTGTATATATGGGTGAATGAGAAAGAGAGGGAGTCTGTGTGATCATGTGTAAAATAAAACTACCATTTATTTTTGTTATCTAGTACTGTAAAAAAAAAAAAAAAGGAATGGCTATGCACCCAATTAGAAAGATATTATAGACAAACATCACAAAACCTGTTGTATCATTTTGTCTTTAAACTCCATCAGGTGAAATAAGTATCTGCTAATAATATTAAGGGCTAGGGGCCAGCAGTGGCATAGTGATTATGGCACTAGATTCCCACATGGTCAACTTCCGTTTGAGTCCTGGACCCAGTGACTTGAAAATCCCACTAGGCATGTTCACAATTACCCAGAATCCCAAAAGAAAAATGGAGGAGAAGGAATCGTGCAGTTCCCAGCCCCCCTGGAGCTTGATTTCTCACTTTTCGAATCTCTGTCTCTGTCTGGCAAGTGTATGTGTCCTATGGCGAAAACTAAAGCCAACCAACCAAACAAAATATTGAGAAGACTGTAGCTTTAGTGTAAGTCAATGGTTCTCATGATTTTTTCTTCCCCTTAAAGACAGAGAGACCTGCCTCATTCGCCAGGCTAGCTGATGCACACAGAAGTTTCACAGAAGGAGAAAGAATGGCATTCACTTCAAGTCTTCAAGTGCACAGCATGTTCGCCCACCAGGAATTTCCTCAGCAGATCATAAAAAACAAATCCAAGTCTACATTAACTATTAGAGCCTATCTTGAAATCTTGATTTTAAGTTTCTTCATAAAAAAGGCCTTCCCCCCCCCCACCTTTATATTCTCAGCAGGTCCAATGTCCAGTTCATAGAAGTTGTTCCATAACTATTTATTGACAGAGGGCATAAACGAATAAGTAAAACTGGTATCACCAGAATTCTTCTCGGTGACATTATGAGGACATTGTGCTTATATTATACACTTGCATATAAACTGTGCATTCATTCCCATAACATCACTACCCACACTTGTTTAAATTTTAACTGGGAAAATAACTTTTCTGCCAGCTAATCCTACCAGATTGTTTTCTAATAACCACCTACAATTTTATACACATTGTCATGGCTGACTTGAGTCATCATTGTCCTTCCGGAGACATATGACTGTTTTCTTTCTAGCTTCACAGTGTAGCATTTCTTACCTGAAGTAAGTGACTGAAACCAAGGCAGTGTTATGGGAACTACAGGCCATTATTCAAATTCTGGATCAGAAGTTGTACTAATTGGACAGGACATCCAGATTAGGTTCCTAATTCTGTCATTTAATAGCACTCTGGACTCAGACAAGTCATCTCTGCTCTCTGCTATCATTTACCAACCTGCAAAGCAAAGAGGGAAAGCCAGAGGTCACATGATAAGACGTTCAGTTTTAAGTGTATACAAGGCCCGTGAGAACAGGGACCCAGAGCCTGGCAACTTATGGGTGCTTGACAAAACTTGTGGAATGAGGGAACAAAGAAGCATAAATACAATAAAAATGATGGACGAAATGTCTCCCCACAAAGGAGAAGGGGCCTTTGTAACCAAACACAAGTAAAGTCTGAACATGTGGAAAATTGAATGCATAGCCTTTGTACTTGGAAATATTTCTATGTGGACTCATTCTGTCTATCAATATTGAGTTACACAGCCACCATACCTCAAACTAGCTCTCTGACCAAAAGGTGTACTGAATTAAGGAGAGGAGTCTTCCCTAAATAGGAGGTGAGGTTCTGCTATATGGCTGGGATGAATATACCTTGTATAAACTTAGTATTTCCTTGGTAATGAACACTTTTAAACCTAGGGCCACCATATAGTTCACAAGAGTAAGATTTTACTGAATCCTATTAAATGTACCCCCAAATATCTCTAAATTATTCTTGCAAAATGTTTCCATCAGTTCTGTCTAAAATGAGTTTTATATGATCCAAACTATTTATTCAAAATTGTCTTTTCTTCATCAATTTACAATCAGTAAGATCAATAATAAATATTTTGTTTAATAATAATAATAATCAGAATTATTATATCTCTAATTCACAAAATATTTACCAGATTCCATGCATAATTCTTAGTATTTTGGATACATCATTTTATTTAATATTAACAATGACTCTATGAATTAGTTATCACTATCACCACGTTACAGATGAGCAAGTAAAGCTCAAGAATGTGAAATAACTTGCCCTAGGTATTCATAGCAACAGATCTGGGACATAAATCCTGGCCTCATTGACTGCAAAGTCCAAACTCTTCACCATTATGTTACACTGTTTCATAGCACATGAATGTCAGACCATTATTTTTTCAATAAGTATATATTAAATAGTAAGTGCTGGGTAACATGCTACATGTGGAAATAAGAGAATGAGCAAGAGAGGCTTCCATTATGGTGCTTATACCCCAGCAAAGAACACAATGAAACAAGCAATACCAGTGTGATACCTGGTATAATGATGAATAAAGAGGCTGTGGAAGATCACAGAACAAAGACCTGTATAATGGAAACTCAACACCAATACCGTCCTTGGTTGGATGAACTTACCTCAATTTTATATGTATCAGTTTTTGCAGGGACTGACTTAAAAATTAACTGGTCACCTACACACAGGTAGATTTTCTTAAGCTATAATTTTCATTAGCTAATCAACATTTGCCTTCCCCTTAGGATAACACTGAACACCATCCTTCTGCTAGGTCATTCCTCCAACATACAATTAATTAAATGGAGGCTGTGATAACTATTTCTCTCTTGGAAAAATCTAGTAACTTTACCCACATGAGGCCAGCAATATATGCATATGATCCTGAATGTATTTTTTTAGGATATTTTAAACTTAAATTTTGAGGATTGAAAGAGTTTTTATTTATACAGATTTAGCTGTTTGTCCTCACCAAATAAAAATTAAAGAACAACAAACCTGGAGACATCACGTTACCTAATTTGAAGTTAAACTACAAAGTTATAGTAATTAAAACAGCCTGAGGGATCAGCCGTTGGCATAATGGCTATGTTGCTGGACTCCCATGTAGTCAACCGTGGTTCGAGTCCCAGACCTGGTGGCTTAAAAACATGCCGGGCGTGTGTGTGTGCATGTCCAAAATCCCGAGAGGAGAATGGAGGAAAAAGGATTGTGGCTTGGCCATCCACTCTGGGGGAATAATTTCTCGCTGTCTCTGTCTCTGTGTGTCTTTCTGGTGAGCACACACACTCTATAGCAAAAACCTCTTAAAAAAAGAAAGCCTGATATTGCCATAAAAACTAGACACATTGACCAATGGAACAAAAATAAACTCATGTGTATATGGTCATTTTTGTTAAAGATGCCAAGGGAAAAAATCAGTCTTTACAATAAACAATGTGGGAAAAACTGAATAGCCATCTGTAGAAGAATGCAATTGGACCCTTATTTCACATCATATGCAAAAGCAACTAAAAATTGACTGAAGTTGGGACCAGTAGTTGACGTAATAGCTATGTCTCTGGACTCCCACATGTCGACCGTGGTTCGAGTCCTGGACCTGGTGGCTTAAACTCACGCCAGGTGCATGTGCATGCATGCAAAAGATCAAGAGAAAAGAATGGAAGAGAAGGGATTGTGGTGTGGCCATCCCCCCTGGGGGGTGATTTCTTGCTTTCTGTCTCTCTGTCTCTCTTTCTGGTGAGTGCACGTGCCCTATAGAAAACACCTCTTAAAAAAATGACTGAAATTTTAAACATAAGACATCAAGCTATAAAACTATTGGAAGGAAAGCTAGCAGAAAAGGCATTTAAGATTTGGCTGGGCAATTATTTTTTAGACTTAATTCATAAAGCACAGCAACAAAAGGAAAAATAGAGAAATGAAATTATATCAAACATAAAAGCTTCTGTATAGCAATGGAATCAATTTGCAGAATGGAGAGATAAATTATGTATTGGGAGAAAATATTTACCAACCATAGATCTGATGAAGGGTTAATATGCAAAACATATAAGGGACTCATCTAACTAAATAGTGAAATATATAAACAAATAAACTGATTTAAAATTGGGCAAGGGGACTGAATAAATTTATATCAAAAGAATCATACCAATGACCAAAATGTTCAAGATTACTAATCATTAGGGAAATGCAAACTAAAACCACAGTGAGTTATTTCCTAATACCTATCATAAAGCCTATTATCAAAAAGTCAAGAGGCCCAACCATGATGGTGCAAGCAATAGGGTGTGATACTGAAGCCATGTGGGAAAGCCTGAGATTCAAATCCAGGTCAACCTGAACATGCCGAGTATGTCCAACGTCCTGGCTGGCTCCCTCCTGAGGGAGGATCGCAGCATGGCAAGATCCTGTCAGGGTTCTCTCTCTCTCTCTCTCTCTCTCTCTCTCTCTCTCCCTCTCTCATGAAAGTAATCAATAAACTTTATCAAAAGAAAAAAAGTCAAATGAAAACAAGTGACAATAAGGATATAAAGAAAAGGAAATACTTGTGCATTATTGGTGGGAACATAAATTAGTATAGCTATTATGTCAAACTGTTCAAAGGGTCATTAAAAACTAAAGGTAGACCAGATGATACAGCAATCCCACTTTTGAGTGTTTACCCAAAAGATAGGAAATCAGTGTGTTGAAGAGATGTCTGCAGTGCCATGTTCATTGCAGGACTATTCACAGTGTCCAAGCTGTAGAATCAACCCTAAGTGTTCATGAACAAATGAATGGATAAAGAAAAATGGTATGTATACACAATGAAATGTTATTCAGCTTCTTAAAAAAAATCTGTCATCTGTGATAACATAAATGAAAATGAATAACATTATTTTAAGTGAAATCATCCAGGCACAGAAAGACAAATACTGTGTTCTCACTTACATGTGGAATCTAAACAATCAGACCCTTAGAAGAAGCAAGGGGTGGTGGTAAATAGAGGCTGGGGAATGTGGTTGATGGGGAGTTGATGGCAAAACGTACAAAGCCTTAGTTACACTGGAGAAGTATTTCTATTGTTTTGTTTTCAGAATCATTGCACAATGTGAACATAATTAATTATAGTATGTTGTTTATTACAAAACCACTAAGAGAATAAATTTCCAATGTTCTCACCACAGAAAATGATAACTATTTGAGGTGATGGATATGTTAATTAGCTTGATTTAATTTTTCCATATCATATTCATAAATCGTAACATCACTTTATACCCCATAGATACATACAACTATAATTTGTCAAAGAAATAAAACTGAGTACTTTTAAAACATAAAAATACAAAAGTAAACATTCCATTAGCTATCATAGAGACAGTGTCATCACACTTAATGTCGTTTTCAAAAAATATAACATATTCACAAGAAAATAAAAGTGATGAAGTAAAATAATACCTTGATATTTTGAAAATGCTTTTGACATTATGGGTCTCCTTGAGAGGTCTCAGCGAGTCCCAGGAGCACCAAAAGCACATTTTGAGAACAACTTGTCTAAACTATTCTCTTTTTTATGAACCTTAATGCAATTACCATCTGAACCGTACATGTTAACCTTTAAAGAAGAAGGAATGTACTTTTGCTTTCCCAATTAGTTTATAGCTCCTTGAGGGCCAATCTTTTTTTTAATGCTTATTCTCTGCTGGACAATAGTAGTCACAGTCATCCAGCCATCCAACAATTCCTGTTTGTTTCCTCCACATGTAGTTCTTTAATAATGTTACCTATTTGTCTGTAGGTAATTACCATAGACACTGAGAATTATTTGAATAGCACATGAATATGTCATTCACATTAATCCATTCATACATTTTGTTTCTCATCAATACTGTGAATTTGACTTTTTCAAGAACTAAGAGGTGTCTGAAACTACAAATTTTCAAAACCAAAGCCACTGCTGGTTGCAAAAAAGAAATCCTGTTCTCATCTGTTTTTATTCTTGGCCTATTTCCTTGAAGAATAAAAATTTGAAAATTGGATTTGATGTTCTGAAAATAATAAACAAGTAAACATTCATACTGTAAGTTAAAAGATCTATCTTTAAAACAATATTTTAAACCCCTCTACTCACTCCTGAGTTTTGCCATGAGAACTTTGTTGTACAATTACTCAGCTCTATACCTAGCCCTCAAAACCATTTTCAGGCAGTGCTAAAGCCAAGTTTTTGAAGGAGTCATTTATCAAAATTACTATGCTCAGAATGCTGAAAAGGATTCATAAAAATTGCTATTATAATTTGGCCTTAATCTGTGGCTTTATAATATTCATGGTAGGCATGATGTTACATTAGTGGAAACATTAACTAAAAATCTGGCCTCAAGTTAGAACTTGATGTCATCCCAAGTAACCTGAAACAGCTTAGGCTGTAATCTTCTCTAGGAGATAATTATAATGAAAACTACTTTATATTGCGTAGCTTGATACGATATCTAGTCTTTATATCTCTCCATTATAATGCATGGAGCCATGTTACAAAGTTCCTATCATAATTCCCGTTTCATAGATAAGTAAATAGAAGTTCAGAGAGGCTATTAATCTTGCCAATGTCACTTAGCTAAAAGGTGGCAGAGCCAGAATTTGAACCCAGGTTTGTTTGAGATTAAAGCTGCATTTTCTGGGGCCAGCAGTGGTTTAGTGGTTAAAGCACTGGACTCCTACATGGTTGATCATGGTTCGAGTCCTGGACCCAGCAGCTTGAAACTCATGCCAGGCTTCTGTGCATGTGTGCCCAAAATCCCAAGAGAAGAATAGAGAAGAAGGGATTGAGGTGTGTCTATACCCCCTGGGGGGTGATTTCTCACTTTCTCTCTGTCTCTCCAGTGAGCATGTGTGCCCTATAGAAAAAAATCTATCAAAAAATTTTAAAAAGCTATGCTTCTCAATAAACATCTTGTGATTACTTTTGTGGTGATAGACAAGTTAAAGCCAAAATTGTAAACATACTCCTTCTTTAGAAATTTCAAGGATGGGGCCAGCAGGTAGCATGGTGGTTAAGATGCTGGTCGACCAAGGTTTAAATCAAAGACTTGGCGGCTTGCTTTCTCACTTTCCCTCTCTTACTCTGTCTCTCTCTGGTCAGCTTTTAAGAAAGTAATAATAATGATGAATAAAATTAAAATAATTCTTTAAAAAAGAAATTTCAAAAAAAAAAAGGAAATTTCAAGGGTAACCAGTCATAAAATATCTAGAAAAATCATGCAAAATTGTTCTCACACCTCCAATTCTTTTTAACAAGGTTAAAAATGTAGTTCAATTAGAAGCACAATGTTTACATTATTTCAATATGACAGTTATATTATTGCATATGACATTCTTAGAAATTACAACCTGCCTTTTGAAAGAAAGTTGTAAAATCAATTTATTAGTCTTTCAAAGAAGAACATACTCACTAAGACTTAATAAGTTCTCTTTTTCTCACATCCCATTCTTCAATCTTTGACCAGCATTTCTCCAGTCTATCTCCAATACTGCCCCTAGGCTGTTATCAAAGCTTTAAGAGTCTCTGTAACAAGATAAACTTTTTATTCACAAGAAAAAAGGTGTCGTATATCCTTGGAGCTATAACTATGTTCATTTTTTTTAATTACATGATACGGATTAGAGTTGAAATGAATATATAGGACAATGTGCTAAAAGAATGTCTTGGTCTTTTTACTTGGTGATCTATGTTAAAACTTGTTTCTTTTGTAACTGCAGAGGTGAGGAGGGAGCAGAGGCCTGCTCCCTCCTCACATGGTTGTTTCTGAGTATATTCACATGCAACTTTGAAGTACACTACGTGGAAATGTTCTTTCTAACGTGTCATAAAAACTAATTTCATGCCAAAACCATCTCATCTATCATCATTATAAAAGTCAGTGCCAGAGTAGTTGGTATCTAATCACTGAAGCTGACAGCGTCAGTTCAGGAAGAACAATCTGACCCCCAGAGATCAAAACGTGTTGGTCCACCATTTAGGAATGATTGTCACACCCTACCTCATAGGAGAATATTAAAGAGATGAACCCATTCAGCCTTCTTGTAAAAGGGCAGGAGGAACTCAAAATAAGCAATCTGCACTGCAAGAACCTTTTGTCCAATTGTAAAAGCTCCTAAGACTAAACCACAGAGGAGTCATTTCAAGCATTCTATTCATGGTATAGGTCAAGGCATATGGCAGATATGGAACTTAATATATATACTAACATATATAGGTATATAAATGTTCACATACACACACACACATGCTAAAGATTAGCTGGTAAAATAATATCATTCCTAAAACTAGTACAAGTATCATTATCAAATACTTTTATCTTTTAGGTAAAAGATAAAATACATTATAATACTCTATTTTGTAAAAAAAAAAAAAAAAAAAAAAAAAAAAAAAAAAAAAAAAAAAAAAAAAAAAAAAAAAAAAAACACTACCTTTATTCATTTATCTTGGACAATCTGCTTTAGCACCAAGAAAGCTCGAGCAGTCATTACCATGCTATTGGCACCAGGAATATCGGTGGAGTTACAGATTGTTTTTTTTAATTACATAATACATATTAGAGCTGAAATGAATATATAGGACAATGTGCTTAAAGAACGTCTTGGTCTTTTTACTTGGTGATCTATGTTAAAACTCGTTTCTTTTGTAATTGCAGAGGTGAGGAAGGATAATAATCCTAATTATTGGGTTCTTTTCATCCTTTTCTGTATCCTAGCATTCTCACACTGCCATTTGGCTGTAATCAGTTCTTTTCTGCTGGTGACTCTCCTAGGGCTCTAGGTGAGCCTATAGATGGTCTGTGTCTTTCAATAACATAAGCAGCAAGAGCAAAATTAAACCTCAAACAAAACCTCCTGGCACCCATGTAACTACTTTGCCTCTACTTAGATCTCCAACTCCCCCTCCTCCGAAAATAATACTATTTGCTGCCACGTTCATACTCTGGATGAACATCATCTCTGCAGTATGGGAAGAATGTCCCCCCATGCACACATTCTCTAGTAATAAATACCCTTCCAGATGACCCCGATGACCTCTCCTGGGTCTGAGGCCTGATCTCAAAGTCTTGGAGAAGGGTTCCTAGAAGGAAGACAGAAGGTTTTTGATCACATCAATGTTATACTGAACCATCACTTCACTTGGTGGTTTCTGCAACCCAAAACAAATTCTTTAAATCTTCCCTACATCACAATGAGTTCTTGCTAGCCACCTACACTGGCCCAGAGATTTAGACATATTTGTTGTCTTTTTTACCTAGAATTGACAGTTCCACCAAGACAGAAAATGCTTGTCATTCCCAATAACTCCCATTACTTTTTCTCCTGAGAGGAGAAAAATGCCCTTCACATGCAAATGAAAAATCTGTAGGACTGTTCTATGTTACAGAGTTCCCAAAGTTTTCAAAGTTTTGATTATGTAATCTAATAAAATATAGACATGGATACCATATTTTTTTATTTTAATAAAGTCCTGCCTTCATCCAACTATTTTACCACACACTGTCGAAAAGTTTTTCAATATTCAAGGAAAATACCTTCTAATGTACACCTTTAGGTTCTGTAAGATATTTTTCCTATTCTAAATTAAGTGTGTATATCATGGCCATTGGCCTATATTTTTAATGATAAAATACTAGGATTGTTAAGCTTAAGGGAATTGCAATGTTATAATTAAGGTTGGGGAAAACAAGCAATGATCAAGAGCAAATAGAAAGTACTTAACGTGTCTATTCAATCTTCCAAGAATCCTTACCAGCCTAAAGGAAGCAAGGCAAAAAGAAAATGGAAAAAGCTAAAATCTCACAATTTAGGTTCTAAGACTTATGTTCTATTTAAATCTGCTATTTAGTGTGGATCAAGATTGTAAAGATTGTTGGGACCAGCAGTTAGCGTAATGGCTATGTTGCTGGACTCCCATGTAGTAGTCAACCGCGGTTCACGTCCCGGACTTGGTGGCTTAAAACTCACGCTGGGTGCATGTGCGTGCGTGCCCAAGATCCCGAGAGGAGAATGGAGGAGAAGTAATTGCGGCGTGGACTTCCCCCCTGGGGGGTGATTTCTCGCTTTCTATCTCTCTGTCTCTCTGTCTGTCTGGCGAGCGCACGCGCCCTATAGCAAAAACCTCTCAAAAAAAAAAAAAAAAAAAAGATTGTAAAGAAGGGACCCGCAGTTAGCATAAGGCCTATGTTACTGGACTCCCATGTAGTCAACCACGGTTCGAGTCCCGGACCCGGTGGCTTAAACTCACGCTGGGCACATGTGTGTGCATGCCCAAAATCCCAAGAGGAGAATGTAGAAGGGACTGTGGCATGCCATCCCCCCTGGGGGTGATTTCTTGCTTTCTATCTTATCTCTCTGTCTCTCTGGCAAGCACATGGGCCCTATAGCAAAAAATCTTTCAGAAAAAAAAGATTGTAAAGAAGAAGGGAAAACAAAACAAGGTAGTACTACCTTATGTTTAGGCCCTTACCTTTCTTTTACTTTTTCACTTTTTTCTTCTTTCACTTACAGTTTTAAAGATTCTCAAATGTCAGTGATAGAGAATATTGCCATTAGATGTTAACTGAAGAGTAATTAAATCTCAACTGCCACTTGGCAATTTTACGTTCCCTTCTTTTTAGTTTAACTATGGATATAAAATACATGTCTGTAGTAGTTAGTTTTCTTTGTCAGTGCCTGTCATTCCGTTGTACCGTGACTCTAAGGGCATCACTCTTAGTGAACTATCAGCTTGCAAAAAACAGGAGGATTACACATTGGTTTTTGCCTCAAAATCCAATCGCTGGGCTCATGTAGCTCCATTGTTAACTTCAATGGGATGTGGAAAATGTATTATTTAAACTGATCTATAAGGACTAATTGTAATCAAGGGTATTTGTATGCCTACTAAGTGTTAATTATTACCAATGGCTTTGGAGGTAATTGTATCTGGGAACGAAGTCTAGATCAAACTGTCTTTAGAAATGCTCAGAGCGTCTGAGACGGTGGCTGATTGCTTTGCAGGCCTCCAGTCTCCTCAGTTCCCAGGGGTTTTGGCTGGCTTTGGCCCTTCCACAGTGTGTCAGCAGCTCTCTCAGCTGTGACTGGTGCACTGCCTTTTAACAGCTTTAAATGGTAAATGCTAATGGCTTTGCTGCTTTGCAGTTCTCCCAGCAGGCTTCAGTGCCTTGTATTACTTTAAACACAATGTACTTTGAAAACATACATAAATTAAGGCTATAATTCCATCTCCAGTCTTTGGCATGTGTTACTTGTCAACTTTTCAAAAAGCGAATGGCTGATGTAAGGCTTTCCAGTAGGACTGGGTCAGAATTTCTCTCCCTCTGCTTCCCAGCTGGGCCTTGGCCTGCCCTTCTTTAATCCATCTATTGCTCTTTCCTAACCCTACATTAACACCCTCAATCCTGAATTCGCTTTCACTTTGGTTTACCTGTACCTTTCTATCTCTTTGACTCCTGCCTTTCTGACTCCTGGCTTGGCTGTCAGAGCTAGACGTAGCCCCAATTTCAAGCTGACAGTTTTATTTTACATACATATAGCAAAAAGAGCTAGGATAAAGGACTTTGGGATACTGATACTGATACTGTGGAGGAGTTTTCATCTCACTATCTCAGATCTTCCAAAGCGTACTCAACAGAGAATCATCATGACTGCCAGACCCCAACACAGCCAGTAATGACACTTAATTCTGAAGCTCAGAAATAATGCTTTTTGTTAACCCTTTATGAGTAGGAAATATTCTGAATTGGACACAACTTAGGTTAAAAGTGTGTCTCGGGTATTTTTTCTTTGGTGAAGACAGGTTGTATGAGGGCTCTAGATTTAGGGCTCATTCCAATGACTATGAGAGACCTTTTAATGGTTCACTAACGATTTACTGAGTTTGAATACTATCTTGCTTAACACTGGAAAAGCACTCCTTGTGTTTAATAAGCAGGGGTGTGAATAGTAAAATTACTCCTGATACCATAGACAGTGAGCTAAAAAAATAAATAGCTTCAGGCTTTTCTATTCCTAAACCAACCAATTGGGAAAACCTACTCAAAGCATGTAACAGAAGGGAAATACTTTCATGAAGAGACTTTGTTCTTTTCAAGAGGAATTCTGAATTCTTACAAAACAACAGACCCTAAATAACATTGATTTGCCTACATCTCATCTGGCATGTTCTGAACCAGACTCTTGTTACTGCAACAGTGAAGAATAAGGGTTAAAAGTTGTTTTAATAATTATTCAGTTCACTAGACATTTTGGAAGCAATGTAACTTCTTGGTCTGGATGGCAATATTATTCTCCTGACATAAGAACATTCCCTCATGAACCTCTCAAAATAATAAACATTCTGCTTTGCCTTATTCTTTTCCCCTTCTGTTGGCTGTTTGTTGTTCCTAATTGCTAGCAATACTGCCACTTACGAGAAATAAAAGCGCATATTAGCAAGTTACACTACCATTCTGCAGGGATTCTAGTCCACTTTAGTATTCTTTTAGACAAAAAGTGAAACAGACTTTCTGCTACTGGCATGTCATTTTTAGTAGAGATTTAAACATATACTGAGTAAATGATTTCTAAATTTATCTAGGATACCAATTTATGCCTTTTTGTAGGATGTTCTCTTAGATGTTACTTATAAATTATTTGATTATCACCCCCAACCCAGGAATGAAAAAAAATAAAACTTTGAAAATGATATAATGCAGAGAATGACTACAACCTGAAGAATTATGACAATATTATCATTTACGTAAGACATCTGGAATTCTATGTTTACGTAAGAAGGGATACCATGAAGATTGTTCTTGAGTTTCAGGGAAAGACTGTCTTTTGGTCATGATTATCTATAGCAGATCAGCACTCGCTGGGAATCTCTATTAGTCAGAGTTTTATCAAGAGACAGACCAATAGGATATGTATAGATAGGTAAAAAGGGGTTTACTGGAAGAATCAACTCAAGTAATTATGCTACCTCATGAAAGTTCCACAACAGGCCACTGCAAACTAGAAATCCTGGGATTATAGTAGTGTGAATCGGTCCAAGTCCAAAGGCCTCATTAGTAGGGAAGTTGATGATGTGACTCAGCTCGAGGCTGAAAACCTCAGAACATAGAGGGCTGTTGCTATAAATCCTGGGGTCCAAAGGAAGTGAATATTGAGCTCTAATGTCCAAGACAGCACAAGTCTATCCTGTTCTCTCAAAAGAGACCTAATTGTCTCCTGTATTTATCCTCTTCAGGCCCCTTACTAACTGGATCATGCCTGCGTGCATTAAGGACAGATCTACATTTAGCCTACTCAGACTCATGTATTAATCTCTTCTGGAACCCTACCCCCTTACCAGAGACATATACCCAGAGTAATGATTTAATTAGGTTTTTTGATCCAGTCAAATTGACACCAAAAACAAACCATCACAGACTCCTTTTCTGCTTTTATTCCACTGAATCTCTAATGATAATGTCAAGGAGCCTAAAGCTTTGGCTTTCTGTCTTCACAGAGAGTGTTGCCATTGTCAGGTTGATTGTAACAACCATCTGATTGGTTATGGCTTGAACAAACCGAGAATGTCTACCTATGGAAAAAGGGAGACCAGAATGTTAAGTAGTGATAGAAGCTATGGCTTAAGTGTTACCACCTATTTGAATTCTTGCTACCTGTATGAGACTGAATTTATCTATGGTTCCCTGTAACTCACTAGGTTGTACTATGGGTGCAACGTTCTATGAACTACAAAAAATTCATGGAAAATGAATATTATGAAAATAGTATGCATAAAATGTTTTGTACCAACATAATTTTGTACTTTAATTCCACTTTCCCATGAACTTTCTGAAGACCTCTTATGGAAAGACACTCTCATATATCCAAGTGGCTAGCTTGCAAAGAACCCATTTCTGTGGACTTAGTGGACATTGACTGAAAGAAGGTACCTCCTTATTATGAAATTGATGATGAGGAGGTATTTGCTGCCATGTTTGTCCAAAATCTCCCCACCTTGTTTTTCTATTTTTGAATTTTGCTGTAGGGTGTGTACACTTGCCAGAGAGACAGTAAAGAGAGAAAGCAAGAAATCACTCCTCCTTCCCCTGGGTAGGCCATGCTACAACCCCTTCTCATGCTTCTTCCCTTGGGATTTTGGGCAAGCACTTCCAGCTGGCCCCAAACTCCCTATTTAAAAAGTTAGTATGTCTAAGATGCAGTTGTACCTTCAGATTCCAAACTAACGTGAAGTTGTTGGAAGTTGTCAAAAAATAAATGGGTAGAGGTAGACTGAGAATAGTTCAAGATAACTTTTTCTGGAAAAAAGTGTTTATGATATTCTGCTCCATAGTGTCCAAAAATCTGGTCCCATGCTGCCAGCTTCACAGATGTTACGTTTGAGGAAGATGGATGTCACTGGTAGTTGGTTCCAAAATTGTAATTTGAAACTTTAATTGGCATTCCTAATGTGCTGCACAGTTTAATCGTATGAAAAAAGGATGTTTCATGATTTTCCACTTTATGGAGTAGTCACTTGTGCTGAATGTTTAAACCATCTTGTTCCCCAGTCTGGGATAAATTGTAAAGTGTTCTTTGTACTATCTTTTTTGTTTTATATGTGATCATCTTAATTAGTAACAACTTTTTAGCATAAAGTGTTACTAGAAAATGCACAGAGCCTCTGGTTTTATGTAATAATGACTTTTTAAAATTACAACAGTTAATAGTCTCTTGATGAGGATTTTATTTACAACATAGTAAATATTAAAATGAAGCCTCCTCTGAAAAATTTTAACCTTTTTCATGGCTATTTGGAATATTTTTAAAAAATTCTTTACTAGAAATACCCGCGCAAGCACACACATTTACACATATATATGAAAAAAAATTTTTTGAGAGTTGGTTTTTTGTTTTTTTTTTTTTTTTTTTTTTTTTTTTTTTTTTTTTTGCTATAGGGCACATGGTCTCACCAGAAAGACAGAGAGAAACATAGAGACAGAAAGCGAGAAATCATGCCCCCAGAGGGGATGGCCAGGCCACAATCCCTTCTCCTCCATTCTTCTCTCAGGATCTTGGGCACACACACACACATGCCAGGTGTGAGTTTAAGCCACCGGGTCCAGGACTTGAACCACGGCCAACTTCATGGGAGTCCAACGACATAGCCATTACACCAATGGCTGGTCCTGGAAAATTATACACATGTGGTCTAGATCTCCTTGTACTCCTAGATCTCCATAAATTAGTCAGTCATAATTATAACTTGAACCATTTGGAAAAGTTTAATTAAAATGATTGACTGAAAGAATAAGTCATACTTTGTCTTGTCTCTTTCATAGAATTAACTTGCATAGGTTTTGAAAACCGCAAATTTATTTGTTTTCATTGTTATTACTTCAGGTTAATTTTTCTTTAATCATTCCCTGATGCAGCCATAATTAGAGCATGGTGAAATTGTCTTAGGAAGTACTTTTTAATGAAATTTAGCCAAGTAAATTTGATAAAGGTTACTCCAACCCTATTTGGTAGGGCAAATAAAATTGATTGAGATAATGAAACCCTAACTTCCACCTACCCTATTTTTCATACAAATTTCTTTATTTAAAAAACATATACAAATAAAGCAGGGCATTTTACTCACATGGAATTTTCCCTTTCAAAGAAATAAGATGTTAGCTTATTTTCTGTTCAAAATGAATAGTAGGAAATCATTGGCTCCTAGTTGCTGAGCTGAAATCACCCAATATTGAGACCTATATAATATTAACTATCATCTAATTTTCAATGACCTAATATAGATTTTGAAGCTTACTAATAAATATTTTTAAGTTACTTTTACAGAATGCTGTAGTCAAAAAGGCCATAATCAGGGTTATTTAAATCCATATATTTCTCTAGGGCTTTCTTAAATCTCACTCATTTCCCATCATCAATCTGCTCAAAGTAAACATTACTCTGATATCTAATATAACATGTAGTTTTTGCACATTTGGAAAGTTTGAATAAATAGAATTGTAAAGCATTGTTTCTGGTTTCTTCTGTATAACAATAGATTTGTAAGTTTATTCATATTTTTCTGTGTAGTGGTATATCATTCATTGCTATTGTTGTATATGATTCCATTTTGTGAAAAATCCATAATTTATTCATTTTGCTAAAGTATTTGAACATTTTTTTGTTTCAGTTACTACTTTTTAAATTTGCAATTATAAACAGTGTTGCTATGAACATTCTAGTGTACAGATTAGAGTTAGGATTGAAGAGAAATAAAGTTGCTAGATAATAGTATATGTACACATATATCTTTAACAGATACTGTCAGGACCAGCAGTTAGTGTAATGGCTATGTCACTGGACTCCCATGTAGTTGACCACAGTTCAAGTCCTGGACCCGGTGGCTTAAACTCACGCCGGGCACGTGTGCATTTATGCCCAAAATCCCGAGAGGAGAATGGAGGAGAAGGGATTGTGGCGTGGCCATCCCCCCTTGGGGATGATTTCTCACTTCCTGTCTCTCTCTGCCTTTCTTGCGAGTGCACGCACCCTATAGGAAAAAAACCTCTAAAAAAAACAAAAACAAAAACAAAAACAAACAGATGCTGTCAAACAGTCTTCAGTCTTCTGGGACCAGCACTTAGTGTAATGGCTATGTCGCTGGACTCCCATGTAGTCGACCGCGGTTCACGTCTCGGACCCGGTGGCTTAAAACTCATGCCGGGTGCGTGTGCGTGCGTGCCCAAGATCCCAAGAGGAGAATGGAGAAGGGATTGTGACGTGACCATCCCCCTGGGGGGTGATTTCTTGCTTTTTGTCTCTGTCTGTCTGGTGAGCACACATGCCCTATAGCAAAAATTTCTCAAAAAAAAAAAATCTTCTAAAGTGACTATCAATTCCCACTCATATCAGTCATCTGTGAGAGTTCTAGTGCTCCACAGGCTACACTGGGAGTTTTCTGTACTTTTCACTTTCTCTTATCTTATAGATATGTGATAGCATCACCTGTGATTTTACCTTATAATTCCTAATGACTAATGAAATTAAGCACTTTTATATGCTATCCACTTGAAATGAGGTCATTTGGATATTTTCTTGTAAGGAGTGTCTATGAAAATCTCCCATTTTCCAGTATTATATATATTGGAAATACACACACACACACACACACACACACACATACACACACACATGTATGAGTATATGTATGTGTGTGTGTGTGTGTGTGTGTGAGTATTTATACATTTAAGTTTGTTCATTTATTTTTTCCACAAGTGAAGGAGACACAAAGAGAAAATGGGGGAGGGGGAGAGAGAGAAAGAGGGGACAGACAGAGCTAGCGTTCAGCCAACCCCAGGTCGTGGGTATACAAATGCCGACATACTCACAATGGCCTCCGGGCTTGACCAGGAACTTTACCGTGTGGGAATATTGAGTTTTTACCACTGTGCCATCATCTGGCTCCGATTCCCTTTATTTTGTATTTAATTTTTACACTTTTTCTTACTGACTTGAGAAAAGGTATTTAGATATTTCAGATTATGAATTTGTCAAATGTACACATTTGTAATATATTTTTCCCTTTATGGATTAAATTTTCATTATCCTATTGCTATCTACTAACAAACATAAACTCTTAATTTTCAGAGTCTAACTTATTATTTTAAAATTTTGTTACTGATTATTGTATTCTGTTTAAAAACTATGCTTTTTCTAGATTTATTATTATAAACCGTAAGACTGGTTCAGAATTCTTTCTTGATCTTGCACTTTATCAGAGTAATGATTTCCTTTGCTTTCTTTTATTTATTTATTATTAGTTTTAGATTTTTGCCAGAGAGAGATGTTTTGTCTGAATTTACTGCTCAAATAAGAATCATACATTTTTTGCTTCATTTATCTGTGGTAATCACTTCCCCAATAGAGTTGTCAGGGTGGTCCTGTTGCCTAGTGGTTACGGGAATCAGATCTTACATGGTCAACTGTGAAGTTTGAATTTTGGCCCTGAGGGATTGAAAAATATATTGAGTACATGTATGTGGGTGTCTCAAATCCTAACAAGATGGAGAAATGAAGAAAAATGGGTCAAGTTACCATGCCCTGTTTTGGGGTAATTCTGCCCCCCATTTTTCTGTCTCTCTCTAGTGAACACATATATTCTCTGGCAATGAAGAAGAGTGTAATATGCTCCAAAATAATTTTTTTTTTTTTTTTTTTTTTTTGGGAGAGGTTTTTTCGCTATAGGGCGCGTGCGCTCGCCAGACAGACAGAGAGAGACATAGAGACAGAAAGCGAGAAATCACCCCCGAGGGGGGATGGTCACGCCGCAATCCCTTCTCCTCCATTCTCCTCTCGGGATCTTGGGCACGCACGCACACGCGCCCGGCGTGAGTTGTAAGCCACCGGGTCCGAGACGCGAACCGCGGTCGACTACGTGGGAGTCCAGCGACATAGCCATTACGCTAACTGCTGGTTCCCCAAAATAATTATTTTGTGAACTGAATTTTGTGATATAATTTAAGTAAAACTATGGTGTAGGTTCAAGAATTGGATTTTAATTCCCACTTTGCTTCCTAGTTGTGAACAAGTCATAAACAGTTGTACTCATGTCCTCGACTATAAAACCAGAATCAACCCAAAGTCTCATCAAGTTCTATGATTTTGAATCTATAAATCTTGTTTACATGAAGCTGGGAATGTGTATAAATGTCATTTTACAAAATATGGAAATACTTAATCTATCTTATTAAAGGTAGGGATTTTTGATGCATATGATTTCAGGTCATCAGGTTTCCTTATTCCTGTCTGAACATGGTAAGAATGGTTTCAGCCCTGAGCTTACTATTAAAACAAGATATAGTTTCCATGACACTATTAACTTACTCATTCACCAGGTCTACACCTAATTGACTGTGGAGTTTGCCATTACTGGTGTGTATCATGTGAAATGGACAATCAGGATTAGATTGAAACTTTACCATGGAGGAGACATTACTTGGTTAAATCTATTTTTTAGATATATATTAATGGTTACTGTGAAACTAAGGTTTGAAGCTAAGAGTTAAGTTTAGGAAATATTTTACATTTGTCAATTTCATATTTTGCCATCATTTTGTCTGCAACATGAGAGTACTATAAACTGAGAAAGATGCCCTCTGAATAAAACCAGAGAACAAATCATTCACCAGTGATAAGAATAACTATACATAGGGACCAACACATGGTGTTATGGTTATGTCACTGGACTCCCACATGACTGACTGTGCCACAAGTCCCAGATCTGGTGGCTTCAAACTCACACCAAGCACTTGTTCATACGTGCCCAAAATCTGAAAAGGAGAATGGAGGAGAAGGAATTATGGTGTGGCCATCCCCCTGGGGGTGATTTCTTGCTTTCTGTCTCTTTCTCTCTCTCTTTCTCCCTCTGCTGAGTTCACAAGCCCTATAGCAAAAATCTCCCAGCAAATTCACATACCTTTGGCAAATTAAAAGGAAAAAAAAAGAATATGCAAAAAATTAAGTTTTGAAGTCAACCTGTTTTGAAATTAAGCTGCACTACAAGTCCTTCTGTAAACTTCAAGATGGCAGGGCCGGCAAGTGGCATAGTGGTTAAGGTGCTGGACTCCCATATGTTAAAACACATTTCGAGTCTCAGACCCAGTGGCTTGAAACTCACACTAGGCATGTGAGTGTGTATGCCCAGAATTCCGAGAGGGGAATAGAGGAGAAGGGACTGCGGTGTGACCACTCCCTCTGGGGGATGATCTCTCACTTTAAGTCTCTGTCTCTCTGTCAAGTGCACAGGTCCTGCAGCAAAAATATTGAAAAAAAAAATCAAGATGGCTAAGGTCTGTGTTTGTTTATTCCTAAATAGCTCCTAACATAGTTCCTTAAAGAAAAAGTTTTCAATAAATATTTCTAGAATAATTTTCTTTATGCCATAGTGATAAGATCAGTTGCATGCAGCTCTTCTTTCTTGTTTTTGTTTTGTTTTTGTTTTTGTTTTTGCTTTTTATTGCTATATGAAGTAGTCCACTGAATACCTGAATACTGACTGGTTCCCAGAGATATTGCAGCTTTTAGACCTCTCTCTTTAAGTGTTAGATATAGATTGAATTTATTTCATTTCATTTATTTGCAGCTTTCCTTCCTTCTTATCCCTTTCACATCCCAGTACCCACATGTACACACATTTGCACTTTGATGTCCCTGTCCTTCAAAACGGGCTTCCTATCAAGTAAGGAAACTTCCCGCCCTATAAAAAGGCTAATTCCAGTAATGTTACAGTTCAGCTCTTTTTAATGAAGACTTTTAGAATAGAAGTTATTAAGTTTTAAAGTGGCTTCCTCTCTGTGTAAGGCATTTACAGCTGCTATTGAACAAATGTTTATTGGCAATAATGTGGTGGTCTGAAGTAGAAGCCACCACAGGCATGTAGTGGTAAAGCGTTTATTTCATAGCAGGTGAACTTGCGCAGTAAGTCAAATAATTTTGAATAACATAGAAGTGTGAACTAAGGGCCTTTAGTGAATTTTTCCCTTCCATATTCAACAGTGTTCACTCTTAAATTGTTGAATTCATCTTAGAACTGTTTCCATTTGCTCAATGTCTACACTTTTTCCTTATCCCAGGAAGCAGTCAGGATGTGATTGCCTTTAGACCCACTGGTTGGCTCAGAACCACGTTGGGTTATCTACTTCATTTCTTAGATAGATGGTATCTCTATTTTTAGATTTTTGCCATAGGGAAAGTATGCTTGCAGGAGAGAGGGAGAAGAGGAAAGTGAAAAAACCACCCTCCAGGGGCGTTTGCCACTCTGCAATCCCTTTTCCTTCATTCTGCTCTTGGAATTTGGAGCCAGCAGGTGGCATGGTGGTTAAAGCTCTGGATCCCACGTGGCAGACTCTGCAATTTGAATCAGAACCAGTAGCTTGAAAAACGCACTGGGCTCACGTGCAGTGTGCCCAAAGTCCTGAGAGGCAGACGTTATTCACATCAGCAAGTCTGATTGCTCTAAGCTGTCTAGGACAGAGGCCATGCTCCAGGCACTTCAGCTACATTTTCTGGCTTTGGGTACCCCTATCTGTGTTCTCTAAATGTGTTCAATTTGTTCCCAAACGTACTCAATTTTCATATTGTACTTCAAGGTCTTTTCTCTATCCTGTAAAACATTTAAGAAGAGATTTTGATTTTCAGTTTTATGTGTTTGCTTTTGAATTTCATAATTAACATACCTCACAAAATCACCTTCTCCTTTTTTTTTTAACATTTATTCATTTATTTCTTCCATGAGTGAGACAGAAAGACAGCAATCCCTCCTCCCCGAACAGGGTCTTAATATCACAATCTACCCCTAGCTTCAGCTAACCCCAGATCAACAGAACACATGTGCCTAGTGTACTCAAAGAGGTCTCTAGATGTGAACCCAGAACTTTCCCATGCAGGTCATCCTGGCAGAGCACAATGTTTTACCACTGGACCGCCATCAGGCCCCTCACTTTTCCCTTATCTTATGTATAAACGCCTTATGACTAGAAGGAAAACATTTACAAGAAAATGCATAGCTACTAGTGGGAAAAAAATAAGGAAGTTATTTGAATTATAAATGTTTTGACTTACTGATGTATCAAAACACAGCTCTCCTAAGTCTGGTCTCCTGAATTTACAGCAGGCAAATAAGGTTGGAATGGAATCTGCCGTGATAGAAATGAGGCAAGGGGAATAGGCATGTTCACACAAGCAGCATGCTTAAACTGCAAGTTCGAGGACAGTCAGTGTCATGGATATGTACTAACATTACTGGTTAGTTGCAAAAGGGATGGATTCTGCATTTTAGCTCTGAGCTACTTAACTTTTTCAGAGCAAAAAATATGGCTTATACCTTCATAACATTTTTTCCCTCCTACGCTACGACTCTGGAAGCAATTACATTTTGTGCTACTTTTGAGGTAAGAAATTATCTTCTTATTTAGCTAACATTTTGGGGCCTGAGTCATACTTAAAATATTTTGGAACATTAGTTTTATTGTTTTTCCATAATTGTTGACTTTCTGTTTCCAACTGAAAATACCAGCTTTTGAACTTTGGATGGTAAGTTAGAGAACCACAATCAAGACAAAGAGTTGGTTTGTTATGTGTCTATTTGTGTCTTTGCACCTCCCCGAGTACCTAGTGATGTAGCATCTCCTTAGTACTCTAGCTCCCGGGCCTAGAACCACTGCTTGTTTCAAGCAGACTTCAAAAAGTTCGTGGAAAATTAGACTTCAAGTACAAGTTTATGTTGTTGTAAAAATGTTTGAAGTCTATGCATAGTATTTTTATAATGTACATTTTCCATGAACTTTTTGAAGTTGACCCCCTCCATCTCTCTCTCTCTCTCTCTCTCTCTCTCTCTCTCTCTCTCTCTCACACGTACTCATACTACTTAAGGACAAAATGTGAGAGTCACAGCTGCAGGAGTTCTACTTTGTAGTGTTCTGTGACTGGCTTGAAACTGAATTTCTGAATTTTTATTTTAAGAGAATTTAATTAATATCCATAGGCATAGCCTACCTGCTTTTATTTCTGAGAGTGAGTCTTGCTTAATGGAATTTTTAAAGTAAAAATAACTTTGAATTTGGTCTCTAGAGCTTACTATGTTTTTAAAAAAATGGTTTGGGGTTGTTATTCAGCAGAGAGAATAGACTTTTTTCTCCAAGCTGTCACACATCAAAAGCATTACATAGATTGTAGTGACTGATTCTCTACATAGATTATAGTCACTGACTCTCTACTAAGCTGTTCAAGTGATTTCAAAGAAAAATAGATAATGTTGATGTTACTGGAAAAAGTGTCTAAATATTCTGTTTTTAGCATATTATGATAACTCTAGACCATCTTCATTGTTCTCACATTGACTGTGGTAGGATAGCTATTACTGCCAAACAGTCTGTAGACCCCACTCAAGCTTCACAAACCTTCTTAACAACGTTCATAATTAACTAATGTATTCCAGGTCATGTGCCACATTCTGTTGTCAGACTTCTTTAGGTTCTTTCAATCTAGAAGTTTCCCTGTTCCTCATTGACATGGATGTCAACATTTTTTTTTTTTTTTGAGATTTTTTGCTATTTGGTGTGTGCACTTGCCAGAAAGACAGAAAGCAACAAATCACCTCCCCCCCCCCCCCCCCCCCCCAGGGTGATGGCCACACTGCAGTCCTTTCTTTTCCAGTCTCCTTCCCAGATCTTGGACATGCCTGCACATGTACCCGGCATGAGTTTCAAACCACCAGGTCTAGGACGTGAACAGCCATTGGCCATGTGAGAATTCAGCAATGTAACCACTACACCATCTGCTGGTCCCTTAAATTAAGTTTATAAATTTCACAAATAAAAGTTTTTTCTTCTATCAATTTATTTATGTATTTACATCTGCATTCTCATGTCTATTGGAGCACCAATCTACAGTTTTAATGAGAAATGAGAGCTGACCATGTTCCAGGCAGAGTCTAGGGAATGAGTATTGGGGGGATGAACATCAAGTACCCTATAGTCCAATGACAGAGAAAAATATAAGCATTAAAGGATTTATCCATTCATTTGAATTAGCATGCGCTTGGATTCTCACTCAATGGGTTTTGATCTGCTGCTGTAATTCTTATTTTGATGTCCAAATTATCTCAGATTTGGCTAAGGGGAGCCCCTTTATGATAGCTTCTGAATCTTTTGTATGTGCCTCAACAATCTTGATGATGTTACAATATTTCCCCATGCTTCCCCTTTCTCAGTCCTAGAATCAGGTATTTCTCCCTCCAAGAAACTGTATCTCTTCTAATGTGAGTTGAATTTTAGAAGAAAGATCTAGACACTATATGTATTTATTGTTGTTGGAATATTGTGGCTCCTGTGCTCTGTCAATGGACATGATCTGGGAACACATAGATATGTTTACCTACATATTTGCACCCAAACACCCACATTTTCATATGTACTTTTCTACATTATCTCTCTTGCTATCTTTCTATCTTCCATCATTTATCTACTTATCTATCATCTATCTAGTCTCTGTCTTTAAAACTTTATGGTACACTGACTCAGTTCGTTTCAATCCAACATCATAGAGCTTATTTTACATTTCATTTTTCCAGGTACTCATACTTGTTCCTCCCTTCTTTTACAATGAGAAATCCATTTCTGCTATCTTCAGTGTCCATGACTGCAATGTTGCTCCTGTCACTGCTTCTCTATCCCAGGTAAATGCCCTTTTTACTTGCCACCCACTCCAGGCAAATACAGATATCCTTTTCACTCCCAACAACCACTGACATCCTGGGCTGGGTTTCTGCTACCTTTCCCATCATCTTCTACAAACCCACTTGGGACCCACCATGCACACTGATCTATCATCACCACAACCACAGATGTGGGCTTCATCCTCTCCAGACTCCAGCACCTCACACACCTTGCAAGCTCAATGGCTAACCAATTAACTATTCCAGGAAGAATTAAGGCAGACAGGTGAAAGGAAGAAAGGAAGAGAAGGCAACAGAAAAGAGAATTTTAAGGAATCAGGAAAGTTGTTTATCCAAGAGGTCTTTAGTATATTTTCTTTTCTTTTCTTTTTTTTTTTTTTTGGAGAGGTTTTTGCTATAGGGCGTGTGCGCTAGCCAGACAGACAGAAAGCGAGAAATCACCCCCCAGGGGGAATGGCCACGCCACAATCCCTTCTCCTCCATTCTCCTCTCGGGATCCTGGGCACGCACGCACAGGTGCCTGGTGTGAGTTTTAAGCTACCGGGTCCAGGATACGAACTGCGGTCGACTACATAGGAGTCCAGTGACATAGCCATTACGCTAACTGCTGGTCCCGAGAGGTCTTTAGTATTTTTAATGGTTCAATTTCGGGTTGTGTGTGTCTGTGGGGGAGGGAGGCTCTAACTTTAATTTTTCTGCCTTACTACCTTTGTTCAAATATGTTGTTATTCTAAATACTTTCTATATATTTATTGAAATGGTGTTTGTTACAATTTTTAACATTTTGGTGGGCTACCATTTTTTTAGACATTCCACATGTGATTTTCTAAATAAAGCACTTTTTACATTTTCATTGTATAATACTGATAAATTATAAATCAATATATATTAATACTTTGTGCTTTAAAATTTCATCCAAAAATGGGATTATGCACTTTGTATATTTTTGTGTAAGATTTCCTTCACGTGGTATGCTTTTAAGATTCAGTTAGTTATTGTATCAGTATGTGCTTTAATCTTTCATCTTTTTAAATTGGATTTTTGTACATGTTATTATTCAGTTGTAAAAGTTCTTTTTTTTTTTTTTTTGGGGGGGGGAGGTTTTTGCTATAGGGCGCATGTGCTCGCCAGACAGAGAGAGAGAGACATAGAGACAGAAAGTGAGAAATCACCTCCCAGATGGGATGGTCACGCTGCAATCCCTTCTCCTCCATTCTCCTCTCGGGATCTTGGGCACGCACGCACATGTGCCCGGCGTGAGTTTTAAGCCACCGGGTCCAGATGCGAACCGCGGTCGACTGCGTGGGAGTCCAGCGACATAGCCATTATGCTAACTGCTGGTTCCCAGTTCTTTTTTTTTTTTTTTTTTTTTGCTTAGATACCAGCTTATTTTATATAAGTATGTGTTGTGAATATTTTATCCCAAATAATGTCTTGATTATTCTTTCTTTTAAAGTTGCTTTTGAAAAACAGGACTGATTTTCCAATGATTTCTTTTATGGTTATTGTTTTCAGTGTGACTTTTAAGACATTTTGACTTGTGTCTACATCATGAAGTGACTTCCCAAAAGCTTTATAATTTTAGATTTTACTCTTAAATAATGATTCAACTCATGTATACTTCTGTATATGGTGTGAGGCAGGAGTTATAATACTTTTTTTTCCTATATGGATACCTATTTCAGCACCACCTATTGCAAAAATTCTTCTTATTGAATTGCTGTGGGACCTTTTCTAAAACTCTAATGAACATATAGATGTGGATCTGTTTCTGGACTCTTTATTCTGTTCCTGGACCTGTATTCTATTCCAGGTATTCATGTGTCAATCTTTTTGACAGCTCACACTGTTTTCATGATTGTAGTTTTATAGAAAATCTTGTAGTCAGATAGGTCAACTTCTTTGTCTTTTTCTAGAATGCTTTGGATATCTGAGGTCCTGTGAATTTCCTAATACAATTTAGAGATGGTTTGTTCATTTCTCTAACACATCTACTGAGATTTTACTTATAATTATTTTGAATATATAGATTCATTTTAATAAAACTGTCATCTAAATCATAAAAATTATTTATCTTTCAATTTATTTTTCTAATCTTTCCATCATTTTATAACTTTCCAATCAGAGGTATTGGACATCTTTTTTAAAAAGAGTTATTTTTTGGGAGCAGCAGTTAGCTTAATGGCTATGTCACTGAACTCCGATGTAGTTGACCCCGGTTCAAGTCACAGACCCGGTGGTTTAAACTCATGCAGGGCGCATGTGCGTGCGTGCCCAAGATCCTGAGAGGAGAATGGAGAAGGGATCGTGGCGTGGCCATCCCCCCTGGGGGGTGATTTCTCACTTTCTGTCTCTCTGTCTCTCTGTCGAGTGTGTGCGCCCTGTAGCAAAATCCTCTCCAAAAAAAAGAGTTATTTTTTATTTTGTTTTATTTATTGTTACCATTTTTTACTTTGGACAGAGAGAGAGAGGAAAAATGAGAAAGTAAGCCACCAGGTATGGGATTTGAGCCATGATCAGCTATCTGGGAGTTTAGCACATTAACCACCATACCACCTACTGGCCACTCTTGCACATCTACTCTTTATTTTTATGTTATTGAAATGAAATTTTGATGTTTAATATTTTTTAATATTTCATCTCTCATATATAAAATTCAATTCTATCTAATGGTGTATCACTTTTCTTTGTCTTCTCAAAGAAGCAGTTTTGGGTTTTATTTATTTCTGTATAGTTTGTTTATTCTCTATTTCTGCTTGGATATTTATTATTTCTTCTCTCCTAGTATTTTGTTGTTGTTATTGATTTTCCAGTTCTCTGAGATGTGTTGTTGGGTTGTCTATTTGCTACCTTTCTGTCTTTCCCTTATGTGTAGCAATTATTATGAACTTCCCTCTAAAGATTGCTTTTGCTCTGTCCCATAGGTTATGAAAACTTGTGTACTCATTATCATTGGTTTCAATGAATATTTTTATTTTAGTCTTAATTTCTTCAGTGGTTGTGAAGTCATTCATAAGTAGCTTGTTTAGTTTCCATATGTTTTGTGTATTTTTGAGGTTTTATTCTGAAATTCATTTCAGGTTTTTTTCATCATGGTCCGAAGAGATGCTAGGTATAGTTCAATGTCTTTGAATTTTTAAAGGTTTGTTTTATATCCCATCATGTGGTCAATCTTCAAAAAGGTTCCGTGTTGGGGTAAGAAAAATGTGTATTTTCTAGTTGTTAGGGAGATTCTTGAATCTTTAAATTTGTCCATAGTTAGAGTGTGAGAGGGTAGGGATCAGGGAGAAAGCAAACCAATAAAACGTTTCATTGGCACAAAAGTAAAAAGTTATCTGTTTATAATAATGTATTTTTCTTGAATAATATGCACTGTATTAATGCTGGGAAAAACCATGCTGTACATCATAAAGATACATAGTGATTAAATGTAAATTAAAATATATATCTATACTTAAAATTTTAAAATTGTCTATACTAACTTATGAAGCCATCTTTAAATATATTCTCTGCTTATTTTTCTTCTTTCTTTCTGGGATTCTGATTATATCTATGCTATGTGTTTTGATATTGCCCCCACAAATCCCTTAGGCTCTTCTATTTTTTAAACTTGTAATGTATATCATATGGGTTCACTCCTATTAATCTATTCTCAAATTCACTGATTATTTTTCACTGTATTCTGTTTTTAAACCTATGCAGTGAATTTTAATTTCAGATATTGTATTTTATATCTTGAGTTATTATTACATATACTTACATTTCAACACTGAAAATTTTTTTTAAAAAAATTTAAACATAATTCTATCTATTTATCTTAAGAATTATTTAATTTTTTTCACTTTTTAAAATTTCATTTTCTTTTATGCATTCAATCACTTTATTTAGCTTACAAAATGAATATTTCAACAGGTGAACATTTCTCCCTAGTCCAGTTGATAAAACTACCAAATTATCTTCAGCAGATAATACCACATTTCTTTGTCCCATTAATGCTTTGCCTTCCGATTTTTCTTCTAAATGTCCTTCCTTAGAATCTACTCTTTCACCCACACTCTATCTCATATTTACATCCACATTCTGTGTTTCTATATCCTTTAGTCAATCAGTTTCAGTCATAGAGTGCAGACACTCAGTATATATTAACTGGGGACATACAATGTCTCTCATTCATAGCCTGACTTGCTTCACTCAGCAGTAAATCTTCCATATTTGTCCACTTCCTGTCAAAAGCCAGGAAGCCAGGTTTTTTTTTTAATGGTTGAATAGTATTCCTTAGAGTATATGTGCCACAGTTTTTCTATCCATTCATCTGTTTGTGGACATTTGGGTTGGTTCCATGACTTAGCAATTGTGAATAGTGCCACAGTAAACATCGATGTGCAAGCACTTTTTCGATTAAGTATTCTTCTGTCTTTTGGGTAGATACCAAGGAATGGGATTGCTGGATCATATGGTAGTTCTATTTGTAGATTTCTGAGTAATCTCCAAATTGTTCTCCAGAGTGGTTGGACCAATTTACATTCCCACCAGCAGTGTAAGAGCATTCCCCTTTCACCACACCCTACCAGCACTTATAGTTTTTTGTATTTTTAATCTCAGTCATTCTAACTGGGGTTAGGTGTTATCTCATTGTTTTGATCTGTATTTTCCTTACAATGAGGGATGTTGAACATTTTTTCATATACCTTTTAGCTATTCCTATGTCATCTTTAGAGACTGGTTTTTTCAGCTCATTCTCCCATGTTTTAATAGGATTGATCATCTTTTTTTGAAACAGCTGCTTGAGTTCCTTTTAAATTCTGGTTATCAGTCCCTTATCTGATGCATAGTTTACAAAAATATTTTCCCATTCTTAAGCCTGTCGATTCACACTAATTACTTTGTCTTTTGCCATGCAGAAACTTCTTAGTCTGATGTAATCCCACTTGTCTATTTTGGGGATTATCGACTGTGCTTTGGAGGTCTTATTTAAGAAGTCTTTCCCTACTCCAATATCTCCCAGAGTTTCCCCAGCGTTTTCCAGGAGTAGTTTTTTATTTTGAGGTCTTAGATTTAGATCTTTGATTCACCTTGACTTGATTTTTGTCAAAGGTGAGTGGTAAGGGTTCAGATTCATCTTTCTGCAAGTGGAAATCCAGTTTTTCCAGCACCGTTTGTTGAAGAGGTTTTCCTTTTCCCACTGGATTGACTAGTACCCCTTGTCAAAAATCAGTTGACTGTATGTTTGGGAATTTATTTCTGGGGACTCTATTCTGTTCCATTGGTCCACATATTTATTTCTGTGTCAGTACCATGCTGTTTTGATTACCACAGCTTTGTAGTATATTTTTGGGTCAGGGAGTGAGATGCTGCCCACTCCACTCTTCTTATGCAGAATTACTTTTGCGATACGGGGTCTTTTATGATTCCAGACAAACTTTATGATTGTCTTTTCTATATCTGTGAATAATGTGTCTGGTACTTTGATTGGCATTACATAAAATATGTAGACTAATTTGGGTAGAATTGTCATTTTGACTATATTAATTCTTCCAATCCAGAAACATGTGATATCCTTCCACTTTTTTGTGTCATTTTCAATTTCTTTTTTAGCTTCTCATAGTTTTCCTTGTGGAGGTTTTTAACTTCTTTGGTTAGATTTATTCCTAAGTATCTTATACTTTTTGTGGCTATGATAAATGGAATAACTTTTTTCAGTTCTAACTCAATCTACCTGTTTTTCATATATAGAAATGCTATAGATTTCTGTATATTGATTTTGTATCCTGCAACTTTACTGTATTCATGTATTATTTTGAAAATTCTTATCATTTCATTCATTTTGAGTACATTTACCTTTACTTAATGACTGCTTTTAAATTCTTCTCTTCTAATTACAACATCTGGGACATTTGGGCATTAGTCTTTACTCTCTAGCCCTATTCAAATACTCTTGGACCATCACATGACAGATACTTGTGGCTTGTAGCCTAATATTTTCAATGTTTGTCTGTAGAGATTTGGGGTCTGCAAATATTTCTTTATAGTTGCTTTTTGTTAATATTTTAGAAGACAATTAACTTCATTCAACTCAAATTACAGTCACTTTCTCTTTGTGGCAGTTTAAACCTCAATTGAGCTACCTTACATATGCATAGTTCAGGTTCAGCAGAGACTTGAACACTTTATGCATAGCATTTGGGACAGATCCTTTCTAAGTTTTCCTTTCTTATTTTTTTAAGAATTATTTTATTTAACTTTCTAAAATTTTCATTTATTTTACTTATTTATTTTTATTTTACCAGAGAGAGAGAGAGAGAAGAGAGAGAGAGAATAAGAAAGTAAGGCACCAGTTCTAGGACTCAAACCGCAGTTGGCCATGTGGGTGTCCAGCATCCTTAACCACCATGCCACCTACCGACCCCTCTAGATTCTCCTTGCTAAGATTGTCCTTTCAATTTATGTGGCTCTCTTCTTATTCTTAACACCAAAGAGATGGATTTTATACTGGAGTTTTAACCTTCCTATGCAGTGCCTGCATTCAAGCTAAAATTTGGAAAACTGGAGATCATAGTTATTCTGCAAGCAAAAGCTCTATTCCATTGTATTCTGTCATTCAATGCTGATCAACAAATGATTGAGAGTATCCTATATTTTTCTCTATGCATCTAGCTTCTGTCTAGATTTTCTAAGACTTTTAGATTTGAAATTTGTTAAATTCATTAATATAAGTCTCAGTATTATATTTTATTATTTTCCTTAGTTATGAGCCATTTTGACCCTAATTCTTTCAGGAAACTTGTCATATATGTCTAGACATATTTTTCTGTTTCAATTTTTTAGTCTTCTCCAGTCATATCAATTGTGCATATATTAATCTACTTCATCTTTTTATTCTACTAGCTCCTGCTTACTATTTTCCATTTTATCGTTTCTCTACTCTTTGCAAGATTGTACTTCAATAACTGTTAAATAAAAATTCCTAAAATTTTTACATCTATCTTTTATGCAAAGGTTTTGCCTACAATCTATGTTCATTTTCTTCATGACCCAGTCTTTCTTGACTCCTAATTGCCAGAAAGCATGATAGGTACTTAATACATCTTTGTCATTGAATAAAGAATCCAAATTGTAATATATCATGTTGATGTTTCCAACGTTTTATAGTATGAACCTAGAATCAATGCCAGGTTTCATTAGTCCTGTTGTATGTCTTTTTTTCCCCTTTTTCTTTTTATTTCAAGTTATTTTGTAAAGGTAAATTCTGAATCCACACATATGGTGCCATTTTTTTTTCCTTGAAATAAGTTGTACCAATTTTCTCTTAGACCATCTTAATCTGAATGACTAACAATTTAAATTTTATCATTATTTAAACTTTATTCCATTACTTAACCAGGCTACAATGTTGTGGTTTGTCCCGACCCGCGGGACAGTCGAACAGGTTCCCTGGGGGGAGGGAGTGAGAGATGGGACAAATACACGCACACACACTACGAGATGCTGATCAAGTCGTCTTCTTCCGTCTACTTCCTTTATTGAGGAAAAATGGCGAGTTATATACAGCTGGTGGGCACCAACTGGTTGCCCGAAATGCAAATGAGATAGAACAGCATGAACCAGTCATTGATGTGGGCGGATCTCTCCCGTTGCCTAGAAACCCAACCACTTCCAGAGAGAACAGTTGGTCACATGATTTCTGAGAAACGGTTTGCTCAGTGAGGAAGTGAAGCCTAATGGTTTCCAAGATGGTGGATAGCTCAAGATGGCGGATAGTTCAAGATGGCTCCCGTATGCAGTGCCCTCCACAGTGGTTGATTACTTTTAAAATATTTCTTTTAAGATATTTATTAGTCCTCCAAATAAGATTATAGTAAATGTCCAAATCTTCATATATACATACCTTCTTCACCAGAGTATAAAGTAAGGTTCACTTCCTATAGCCTCAAGTGATTCTTCCTAATTAGTGTTTATACTATATTGATTTTTCAAGAAGTTACTTTCTGTTATTTCTGCAACATTTCTAACAAAGAATGTCCTTTAAATGGGCTATTAGAAAAGTACAAAATCTGTAGTTTTAGAAGCAAAATACAATAACTTACAAGATTATATAGAAAAATTGAAGAAATCTGGTAAGTATACATTTTATCTTTCTTAAGTTCATAGTTTCGATGGTGGAAAAAATAGCATTTAAGCCTAAAATGCAAAACATTGCTTTCAGATGGTAATCATGTATTAGCAATCATATATCAGTACACAAGCATGAAAACTTTACTAGGATCAATTTAATGTCTTTTGTGGAAAAGCTAATTGCTGCAATAAATATCGTACCTTATTTAGAACAAAAAGGGAAAAATACTTTGGTGACAAAGAAAACATATTTATAAGCCATGTAAATAAAAATGCAAATTACAGTGCTTATAAATTGTGCTTTGGTTTGTTAAATGAATCATTTAAAGGTGATACAATTGGCTGCAATAGCTGTTTCATAAAATCAAACATAGATTTTAGTTTACTTTAAAGTTAGGATGAATACCTTACATTTTATCAGTTCAACTTATTTAAATGTGAATTTTGCTTTTAAATTACATACTAACAGTCCTCTTAAAAAATACAAATAAGAGCTAGGAGATAGTATAGAGGTTAAGATGTTGGATCCCACATGGACAGTGGCATTGTTCAAGTCTCAGATCCAGTGGCTTCAAAATCATGCTGGGCATGTGTGCATGTGTGTCCAAAATCCCAAGAGGAGACTAGAGAAGAAGGGATTGAGGTGTGGCCATCCCCACTGAGGAATGATTTCTCACTTTTTCTCTCTCTCTGATGAACACATGATGTGATTTTATATATATATATATATATATATATATATATATATATATATACATTTATTTCTACAAAATTAAGTACATGAATCTTTATTTCCCAATTATAAAACTAATTTTTAAAAGTTTCGATGTCCTTTCTTGCTTTCCAGTTATATCATTTTAGAACTCATCATTCTCTGGATCTTTCCGTTTAGACTGGTATCTATGATAAGCTCAGTGAAATTTACTAGTCCTGTATATCACCTTGTCAGGACCCACAGCTAGACCGTTCTCTGTAGACATATAAATTTGTACCCCAGTGCCTTAGGTTAGAATGTCTAACCTGTAATTGTTTGGCTACTTTCATTTTTATTCTCTCAGCCTTTTAGTTCTTTAGATACTTTTCCCCCCCTCACACTCATCCCCTATTCCTTTTACCCATTAAACATTCATATCAAAAGTGTGATCCTGGGACCAGCAGTTAGTGTAATGGCTATGTCGCTGGACTCGCATGTAGTCGACCATGGTTTGCGTCCTGGACCCGGTGGCTTAAAACTCACGCTGGGCGCATGTGTGTATGTGCCCAAGATCCCGAGAGGAGAATGGAGGAGAAGGGATTGCAGCATGGTCATCCCCCCAGGGGGTGATTTCTCGCTTTCTGTCTCTCTGTTTCTTTCTGTCTGTCTGGCGAGCGCACGCGCCCTATAACAAAAACCTCTCCAAAAAAAAAAAAAAAAAAAAAAAAGTGTGATCCTCTTCCCTGATCAAATCTGTTCTTATCATGGCATTCGATATTTAATTAGTTATCTGTCACCTTAACTTGAATAACTTTGATCAGTGAGGTTTTCTTTTTTTAATTAAGTGTACTTGCCTCGCAGTTTTATGTGGGTAGAAAACGAAAAGTCCTCTATTAAAGTAATTTTAGGTCTCAGGGAGAAGATAAGATTTTTCATCTTTCTTAGTCTTTTCTATATTTTTCAAGATAACAATGGTCCTCACAGCATCTCTGAAGTCATACCATGCAGGTGGCCCTCTCAATATTTTAAGAGTTTCAGAGGGCTTAAAACCAAACCAGATTAATGTAACATAAGAGATTATTTTAGTTTGACTGCTCTGGAGAAAATATTGCTACTTATATTTTTAGTGAGAGTATCTCAAGTTTGTAGAGAGAATGACATCACAAACAGATGTTGAGGGAATAAAGGAGAGCGTTTGGAGAAATTTTCGAAGACCTCAAGTCGTGTTTAACTCATAGTTTAACAACTTTTTGTTTATGATATGTCTCTTTCTGTTAATCTTAACCCTTAATATCCCAAGTAAACATATATAACCCTAATTATAAATCTGACCCTAATCTTAACTATACTATAAATCCAACTCAAATTCTAACCATGAACATTAAATTAATGCATATATACTATACATTTATTTATATCTAATTGATATTTATAAATATGCTCAATTGATGATTGATTTTATAAATTACACATTGATACTATATAAAATCAGAACAATTTGATTTTAAGTAAACTTTTTTTGGAAAGATAGTTAAAATACCTTCTGATATTTATTATGTTATTGAGACTATGTTATATTTACAGCCTTTAAGTTATATATATGATGAATTTTTAATGAGGGAGAAGAAGTCATAAATATAATAGATCATACATACATAAATAAATCATGATAAATGTATCTTCAAAAATGCAAAATAAGATACTGTAATATCGTATGTCAAAAGAATTTTGGCCCAGTTTTTGTGGCACAGAGGAACTAAGGCAGACTTTTTAACTGTAAGCCAACTGCCAGCCTTGGTTTGAGAACCTGGTCAGAGCTGCCTTTTCTTATCCTGCCCAGGATGGGCTGGAAGACTGGAGGAAAGGGATTGCAACATGCCTGAGCCCTATAGAAGGTGTTTCTCCCTCTTTCATCTCTCTCATGCACACATATTCTCTATTATAAATGGAAGGAAGTAAAAGCATGTTTAGTGTATTATTTCTGGGTTTATAGGTGAGGTTTCTTGTTTTCCTTGGTAAACTTACCTTGTTAAATTTTACTCAAGAACAAAAATATTTTCTAGGATTATTTCTGATCAGAATAATTTACCCAAAAACAAATTTTACAAATTTACTGAAGAACAAAAATAATTTCTAGGTTGTACTTGAGCCTCGAGTACATTGTCTGGAAGCAGGAAACACTCAAATCATGTGCCATTGCTATTAAAGTAAAAATTAGTTAATTTAACATTTTCTTAAAAAAAGGAACATTGGCTTAAAAGGTCAAGTAAAAATGAATGCTAATTTTCTCTTTCATAAATAGAAGAGGAAGGAGGAGAATTTTAGAAACAGAGAGAAAGTTTCTAAACTTTTTAAAATAAGTAGGATATTGCCAAGATAATATGCAGAGTTATAAAACTAGATCACAAATGCTTTCACTTTGTAAAATGGTGAGCATGCATTTAAGTTGACAAGAGCAAAACCAAGTGAAATAGTAACACAAAGTATTTTATTAAGCAAATATTAATTTATTTACTGTATCTATTTTGAAATCTGATTTTCTAACATATTGTTGGAATTGATAAAAGAGGTTGTATAGTAACCTCACACTGCCTCATTCATATGTTGATATAGTCTACTACTTGCTTTTCAATTTTCTATTAAAGGCAAAAAGCTTAAGTTATTAAATGGAAATCACTCATTTTATCCTAGAAACCATTCCCTAAAAATAGTTTCCCTTTTTCCTGTTAACTTTCCTCATTCTTTTTCCAAACTCAAACCTACCTTGGATAGTAATACATCATTTCCACATAAGGTTAAGGAAACTAAATCTAACTTATTTTTTCTTCATCATTTACTCATCATTTGTATCATATTACTTATATTTGTATCATATTACTTATATTTTGATTTTATTCTTCCTTGAAAATATCCAATATTGGACACAGCTCTAAGAGGAAGAATTACATGTACTTCCTAGATCCCTCCTCAAACACTGTGAATGTAGGGACCAGCAGTTAGCGTAATGGCTATGTCGCTGGACTCCCACCTAGCTAACCGCGGTTCGAATCCCAGACCCGGCAGCTTAAACTCACGCCGGGCGCGTGTGCGTGCGTGCCCAAGATCCCATGAGGAGAATGGAGGAGAAGGGATTGCAGCGTGGCCATCCCCTCTGGGGGGTGATTTCTCACTTTCTGTTTCTCTGTCTCTCTCTGTCTGGCGAGCGCATGTGCCCTATAGCAAAAACCTCTTCAAAAAAAGAAAAAACAAAACAAAACAAAACACCATGAATGTACTGAGTAATATTGGATGACTAAGTCCAGTACCAAAAACTGTTCACACTAAATACACTTCTCTTTGTTTGAGGGCTTTTTCCCCTCTCTTCTAAATCACTTTCTGCTTGTAGCTTTGTCAAAACTCTAGGATTACTCATTAAAAAGTGTTTATAATAAATTATGAATTCACCCTTCAAATGAGATGGTCACCTCATTAAAAATACAAATCAATGAATAAGAAATTTAAGAGAATAAAAATTTTAATGCAGGTGCTATTAAAAAGGTAGGAAAATTTATGCTATCTATTCATGATCTCTTCTGTTTACCTCAGAATTTTGACATAAGCGTGAAATATTATTGTGGAAATTAGGCGAAAAACAAAGGGTGAAATTGGCTATTTCCTTTGAGGTGCATTTTAATTTAAAATGAGCCTGATAATCAAATATTTTCAAAGTTTATAGACAAAATTTTAAAAAATCAAGGTGCAAAAGGTGAATAATTATTTATGATTTATCCTTCACAAATGTTTGTGTATATTTTCTGAAAACATCTATACAAGGCTAGTGTTTCTCCTCTACCTCTGTTTTGAGAGGCTGTAAAATGTTCCTTGAAATGTGTTCAATAAGGCCAAAGAGTACCAATGCTTTAGATTTCCCTGTTTATCCTTCCTATACCACCCTGTTAACTCTCTCCAAGGACAAAACATCCTCAGTGCTTCATTGCAGCTATTAAGTCCCTTTTTGTGGTTTCAAAATGTCAATTCCAGCAAAGCATTAACATCCAAGAGAAGGTTCTTTCAATTTCTCAATTGCTCATGCCTTTCATTCCTGATGCTATCTCTCCCAAAGATTTCTGAACTAACTACCTCTAAAGCACATGTTTACCAAAAACATTTGTAAAGTGAATGTTTAAAAAAAATGCCTGTCACCTTGTATAAGAATCTTCGTATTTTCCCTCTGCTGTGCAGCCCTGACATTTCAGTAATTGCTTCAACCTTAGTGCACTGGAGCTTTGTGTCTTTCCTAGATGAAACATTTCCTAGAGTCCTTATTTTAGAAGTTTTCCACTTTGATTACCAAGGTACTAAGTTTCTCCTTTGCCCTGGCCAAGGCTGCTTTTAGCCTGTCAAAATGTCTGAATCAAGTTTTTCTTCAGTGAAAGTGGAGTACCCATGTTGCAAAGGTCTGCCATCATTTCCTATCTTTTAAGGTCCATTTGGGTGAAGTAAATTTACTTATGAAAATTATTTTTTCCTGTATTTTTAAAATTTTGCCAGATGCTTCATGTGATTGCTAAAGAGAATCAGAGAGAGAAAGATAGAGAAAGCATCCCCAATGAGGAGTGGTCCACCGTAATCTCTTCTCCATTTCTCCCTACTATCTGGATTTTGGACATGCATGTTCAAGTACCCAGTGTGTTTTTCTAGCCACCAGGTCCAGACTCAAACTATGCAGTAAGACATGTGAGCTCTAGCTGTCCTATCCATCACATCAGGGGCTGGCCCTTGTTTCTTTCTTTTGTTATTGTTTTGGTTATTGTTGTTGTTTAATGAAGGTGATTGATATTTTTAACAACTTTAAAGACACTGAAAAAATATTTATAAGTGCATCTGGTGATAGTTGCTCATTTATATAGTTTGTTGACAAGATTATTTCAAATTGAATAAAATCCTATAAAGAATTATAATGGTTGAGGAGGAAATAAGCCATAAGTAATGGAATGTATAAGCAGTCTTCCATATTATCTTTGTTCAGGGCAGCAGACACTTGAGCATTTCTAAATGTAACCTGTTTGTGTGAGAAGTGGTGGTAAGAGGAGGAGTGATTTGAATTCTGTGTGCTTCAAAGATATTGCATGATCTGAATATTGTATCCTCCCAAAATCTATATGTTGAAATCTCATTATCAGCATGATACAAGAATGTGAAGGTATTGATTATTGATTAGGTTATAAGGACACTACCTTCATGCATGGATTAATGCCCTTATGGGCATTAATGGCATAATGGTTATATCACTGGACTCCTACATAGTTGACCACAGTTTGAATCCCGAACTCAGCAGCTTAAAAGTCACGTCGGGTGCATGTACATGCTTGCCCAAGATCCCAAGAGGAGAATGGATGAGAAGGGATTGTGGCATGGCCATCCCTGCATGGGGTGATTTCTTGCTTTCTGTCTCTCTGTCTCTCTCTGTCTCATGCACATGCCCTATAGCAAAAATCTCTCCCCGCCCCCCGAAAAAAAAAGAAAAAAAGTAAAAAAAATATGGCCCGAAAATACTGCCTTGCTCCTTCTTTGGTAGGAGGTAATAACGAGATCACATCTAGGAACTAGAGAATAGGCCCTCAACAGACAGTAAATCTGCTGGCACCTCGAAGTATACTTCCCAGCCTTCTGACCATGAGAAATAAAGTTGTGTTGTTTATAAACTACCCAGTTTATGGTATTTTGCGGTAGTGGCTCAAATGGACTAAGAGATTAATGCTGGAATTATAACTGGTACATTTTCCAAAGAGATCTAGCAACACGCTAATAACTTTGAGTGTGAAGACAGAAGTCTAACTGCTTTTTCCTATTTCCAAAATCCCTTGCTTAGGGCTTAGGGTGAGTCATGTCCACAAACATTAACAGACTATTTTGACCCGGTTGATAACAGACTCTTCTTACATCCTGTCTCTGGCATAGTATCTTTGTGCTGGGTAAGTCATGTCTATAAGCATTAACAGACCATTTGACTCATTGGTAACAGGACTCTTTCTATATCTTTCCTTGGACAGTATTTTGCAATGTACAAAAGTCCTCTTATCTGTGCTAAAGTGCACCCTTTGCTAATGCCTTCCAGAAACATAGACTTTTCTTTACAATCACTAACCTGAAAATTATAAAACCTATGGCCTATAACCCCCCCCCCCACCACCACCACTTCCAGATGTTCCACCTTTTTGGGCCAGAACAATGGGAAAATTATTTTTTACTGAATTCTAAACCTTGTCTCTCACTCTCAAAATCAAATAAAAAGAATCCCTGTTTGTGATCACCCCAAGAAAAGACATATTTATCCCTTTTCTGGGCCTGGTTACACATATCTGTGTCTAGAAATAAACTGTATTAATGATTATTTCTGCAGAGTGGGTTATTTACATCAACAAGGATAATAAAATATGAGATCAAGCTATCTAGTTAAGCAATTATGAGGAATATGGTTGCTAAACTTCAAATTGCAATGGTAATTGGCTTAGACATTTTAAAACTTTGGGGGCTGGAAGGTGGTGTGTTAGTTAAGACACTGGACTCCCATATGACCAACCATGGTTGAGTCCCAGACCTGGCAGTTTACTTTGCCATTTTCCCTTTCTTTCTCTGGTTAAATTAAAAATAATAATAATAACAAATGAAAGTAAATAAATAAATAATTACTTAAAAAAACATTTTGAAGCTTTCAATAGTATATACACACTACTGCTTAGTTGGGAAATGTGCCATCCAGAATGTTCCAAATGGTGTTGGACAATATGTATAGATATTCTTGTAGGATGGAAGATCTGCATTGTGCAAAATCCTTGGTTCTTTAGGTCCATATCTCTAAGATAGAGACCTGTCCTGAGATGCAAAATGGAAAGGCACAAACACTTGTGAGGTAGGAAAAGGAAAAGTTTAATCAGAAAGTGAGGATTTTTAATAGAAAAGAAGTACTCTTCCATGCCTGAAAGTCATGCAGGTGGGCAGCTGCCAGAGAAAGACAACTGCACTGGACCTGAGGTTTAGCGTTACATTTTTTCTGCGAGTTGATAATGAATATTTAGGAGGGGAAGGTCTGTCGTAGTATCTGGTTCCTTTGTTTAAATTCGTGAGCTTTTTCTTATACTTGCATATGTTTCTCATAGGTGAGGAATTTGATGACCTAATCCTACATGCTCAGTGTGAACTTAGAAGATATGGACATCCTTATTTGGATGAACTACCCAATCAGTTCATTGTCCCAATGAGAATCAGTATGTTGACCAAAATGTCTTATTGGGTCCTTTGATATTTATGGGGAATGATAAGAGGAAAATTAACAACCATCCCTACATGCTTTTCTTAATTACTAAAGAAAAAGAAATGAGATCTGTCTCACCTTTCCAGCATCAGGGTAGGAGGGAGTATCTGCAGAGGGTCTAGTTGTATCTCCTGATAAGTTCTGATTGATGTTATAGATGTCCTTCTGGTCTTTTCTTAGGGCTACCCATGCATTTCTAGCTAACTGCCTATCAAAAAATCTCATATGTATTGCCTCATATTTTTTTCCATGACCATTTTAGTATACAATTAGCTAGGCATTTCATAACCAGAGAAGGGGTAACAACATGTAAGAAAGGGGAAATGGGGACCAGCAGCTAGTGTAATGGCTATGTCACTGAACTCCCATGTAGTTGACCACTGTTCAAGTCCTGAACCCAGTGGCTTAAACTCATGCCAGGCACATGTGCGTATGTGCCCAAGATCCCGAGAGGAGAATGGAGGAGAAGGGATTGTGGTGTGGCCATCCACCTGGGGGGTGATTTCTCCCTTTCTGTCTCTGTCTCTCTCTGTCTCTCTGGTGAGCGCATGTGCCCTATAGCAAAAACCTCTTCAAAAAAAAAGGGGCGGAGAGTGAGAAGAGGTCCATCTTTGGGTTTTCAAGTTTTACAGCATAGGTCACAGGCAAATGAAAACATTCTGGCCATGAGTAGTACATTTGAAGTATCATAATGCATATGGCCAAGCTCTTCTGCTCCAAATTCTATTTCTTTCCTTACCTTAACCCATATGCCAAAATGTTCTCTAGACTGTAAGGTGGAGTGAGATAAGGGGTGCCAGAAGTGGAGAAAAAAGTTTAAATGATAAATTTAGTAACTCAATTTATTTGTCAAGCTTATATTCTAAAGTATGAGTCCAGAAACTATTGAATGATTCATCTCAAGAGAGCTCTTATAATTTCTCCATACTCCAAGGTCAGTAGCTCTACTCTATCATGTATTTCAAGGCAACACAGTATAAAATGGGACCTTATGCACCCCTGCCCTATTTCCTTATACGTCACAAGAATCAAAGAGCAGGACAAAGAAGGAATGGATTGCAAAGTGACTTAAGATCCAAAATAGGAACCATTCAGTTTGTACTTCATGGACTTAGTTTCATTTGATTTCAGTGAGAATAGACAAAGATAGACTAGCTATGTCCTACTCAAGTTTTGTACTATGTCATCCCCCTCTTCACTAGTAACTCCAAGAATTTAGATGTACCCTGAGTAGACAGGTAAGGGCAGTAATCCTGAAATGGTCCAATGGACAGCTTCTACTAAAACCTGAGTACTGTTATATAAAAATAGGGTATATTTTCTTATGTTTGTGAAACAAAACCATAAGTGCCTTATATTATTTGAAAACGTAATGGCAACTCAATTCCCTGGTGTATGTCTAGTATAGAACCACTATTTTAAGTTACATCTAAACGTGGAATGGAAAAATTCCCTAAAATCATTGTTTTGTTTTGTTTTGTTCTAATTTATTGTAGGACACAAGTGCTCACTAGAGAGTGAGAGATAGAAGGAGAGAAAGGAACGCCCCCCCTCCCCCCCCGTGGGGATGGCCACACCGCAATCCCTTCTCTTCCATTCTCTTTTCAGGATTTTGGACATGCATACACATGTGCCTGGTTAAGTACCAGGCTACCAGTTGGTCCAGGATATTCTTAATATAAGAAGAAAAAAGACAAAAAATGTTATAATAGTTTCCAGAAGCATTAAGCAGTATGTTAGATTCACTGTTAGTCTTACTCTAAGCAAAGAAAAGATGTTAGCTACTTTTTTGGCACACATCCTGAATTCACAATAGATAAAGAAGTCAAAAGTGCTCTTCTTTATACTAAATCTCTTACTTCAGTTTCCAACTCTAAGAGACTGTGGGAAAACATAGCAATAAAGTGTTGTCATGGTTTTTGAGAAAACTAAATTCGAAGGTGGTTATTGTTCACAGGCTTTTGTGTTTACTATCTCTTTTTTATTTCCTTTCTGCTTTTTCCTTTGTCTTAAAGCCCTGCTTCTTTCTTTATCACTGCTATCTTTTCTTTTCTACTTGCTATTATTTCTCTTGTGCTCTTATGTATCATCATCTTACTCCTTGCTCATTCAATTTCTCTATTTTCTCCTTCTCCCTCTTTCATCTCATGAATCTATAGGCTACACATGGAAGTGGAGCCTAGAACAAAACTAATTTAAATGCAATTCATTTCTAGTTTTATAAGCTACAAAAACTCTTTACACTCACATCAATTACCTTAAAGAAATAATTTAAAAATATTTAAAATATTTTTTTTACAAAAAGTTACAAGTCTCCAAACTGAAAAATATCTGATCTCAACCATAAAGTGATCAAAGCAATGAAAGATACTAATTTTTGCCCGCCAGATATGCAAACCTTAAAGTTGGTAGGAGTCAGTTCAGGATAAGTCCAGGATGAGGAAGGAGACACATATGAACTGTTGATAAGAGTGTAAACTGATAAAATGCTTTTGGCTGTAGCTGTTCAAATTATTAAAAATATACAAAGTAACTGATTCATAAACTCTTGGTTTCAGAATTTATCTCAAAGATATATTTGCAAATTATGGCAAGGTATATTTTTAAATATATCTATTTTATTATCATTTATAACAACAAAACTAATGTTTTTCAGTAGTGGACTTGTTAAATAAAATGAGAGGTGACCATTACAATGATGATTTATGTGCTTATATGGAATGTTTTCAATAAAACCTTATTAAGAGAAAAATAATTAAGTTATTGTGTGTGTGTAATATAATACTTTTTGTATAAATACAATAATATGTATGTATGCATCTAGAATTGATCCTATAGAAATCTAAATAAAGATAAAGATGGAAAAAGTAATGGTGCTACATGTTTGATGCTGTTACATGACTTAATAATTTTTTGGAATGATATATTAAAATTGGCAAAGAGTACCTCTTATGAAAGGACAGAGAGGACCTGGCTTAGGACACAGTCAAGATGGTGCACTCTACACGCTGCTGCTTGGCGGACTGAGGGTTGACAAGAGGCCTGGTTTAAATTTTCAGCCTACCTTAAAAAGTCAGATGTAGTGGTGTATACCTGTGGCCCCAGCTACTGATTCTTAAGAGGCTGAGGCAAGAGGATCAGGAGCAGGATCCTGTATTTAAGGGGGGGGGCAGCAAGTGGCGTAGTGGTTAAGGCACTGGATTCGCACATGGGTGACTGCGATTCAAATCCTGAACCCAGAAGCTTGAGACATGCTGGGTATGTATGTGGACATGCCAAAAATCCTGAGAAAACTAGAAGAGAAGGGATTCTGGTGTGGCCATTCCCCCAGGGGGTGATTGATTTCTCACTTTCTGTCTCTGCCTTTCCAACAAGAGCAAAAGTCTCTCAGAAAAAGAAAAAGAAAGAAAGAAAGAAAGAAAGAAAGAAAGAAAGAAAGAAAGAAAGAAAGAAAGAAAGAAGAAAGCTGTCATAAGAATGGTCGGGCTTTAATTTATGATTTTATAAAATATTTAAACATTTTAAACATGCTAACATTACTTTTTCCTACCAAAATGGATTGTCTGAGCTGGGATATTATTATTTTTTCTCTTTTTGGAGAGGTTTTTTTTTTAAAATTTTTTTTTTTCTGCTATAGGGCACGTGCGCTCACCAGAAAGACAGAGAGACAGATAGTGGGAAATCACCCCTTTGGGGGGGGGGGGCACTCCACAATCACTTTTCCTCCATTCTCCTCTCGGGGTATTGGGCATGCACACACATGCGTCCGGCGTGAGTTTAAGCCACCGGGTCTGGGACTGGAACTGTGGTTGACTACATGTGAGTCCAGCGACATAGCCATTACGCTAACTACTGGTCCCTGAGTTGGGTTGTTATTGAACATTCATTGGTATTTTATATTTTCCTGTCTTAAACACAATAAAATAAAATGCTATTTTATGCATAAAATTAAAATAACGGGTTTCTGCCTCATTTCTGTCATGTACTTTAAAGTTTCTAAACCAGTAGAAAGTTTATGGCAATTTCTTTTAGGGCCTACCTTCACTCAGACTGGCACCAAGGCTGTTATTTTATGGTTTTCAATACTTTCCGTTGTATCACTCCTCTAGAGTCTTTTTCCTTCTGGCCATTTAATAGATTCTATGTGTGTGTGTGTGTGTGTGTGTACCCATTCTGACCTATAGTTGCTCAGATACTTATACCAAATGAGGGCCTAATTTTCACATGGAATTACTATTAGCTGAAAGTATCCAGCGTGCATGAAAGGTTAGCAATTTATTCTTTTATGCATCATCCTCCCAGAGTATTTGCATTTTGAGACAGAAATATTTAAATAATCCATATTGCCCATCATTGTAGAATTTTATATTTCATTGAAGTGATAGAAAGATATGTGTGTACTAGAAGTAAGTCCTCTTTTCATTAAAGTGTGGTCATTTATGAATAGCATACTCCAATCTGGGGTGTAACAGTGGCTGTATCAGTCAGGACAGAGTAGAGCTTGTTGTGGTACCAGAACGCTAAAATCTTAGAAGCTTAACAAGGAAGCATGTTAAGTGTGCTCTCTTAATAGTTGTGGCAGGAAAGAGCAGGCCAGAGAATTGAACAAAGATAATTCATTGTGTCCACACACACTGATACATTTCTCTTATACTCACATTTCATTGGCCGGTGCAGTTAGGTAGCAGCTAAATTTAAGAGGTGAGGGAGCACAAATCCTTTCCCTGTAAAGAAAAGAGACAATGGAAACAGTAGAGATGTCTATTTCTTTTATCTAATTTACTGAACTCTATTTCCAAGTATAATATCTTATGACGAGTCATGAAACAAACCTAGCACAAAATAATCATATTAAGAGACATTTTATCTCTATCCTCTTTGCTAAATCTAGCTCTCAATCTTTATCATAAACTCTACTTCTAAGCTCTAATATTTTTAAACTTTTTTCTTGAACTCTTCTTTGAAAACCATATGTTACTCCATTTAGCAAAGTGAGAAGGTAGAAAAGAGTTAGTATTAGAAAAGCAAATACTACACTCAGATCTGAATTCAAATCCCACCTTTAAAACTGACTAGCTATGTGATCTTGGACCCATTACTTAATCTCTCTGAACTCAGATTATTCAGCTGAAATGTGGAATCAACTATCATAGTATTAGGGTTTTACAAAGGTCAGACTGGACCAGCCCATGGCCTAGTGCTTCAGGCAGCTGGACTCTACACGACTGACTGTGCAATTCGAGCCTCAGATCCAATTGCTTGAGAAGCATGTGGGGCACATGAGCAGGTGTGCCGAAAGTCCCAAAAAGGAGAGATTGAGAAGGGACTGTGGTGTGATCATTCCCCTTGAGGGGATACTTTCCTTCTTTCTTTTTGTCTCTTTTTTAGTCTGATTCCTTCCAGCAAGAGCACATAACCTCTGGCAAAACCAAACATAACAAAACAAAAAGACAAAGGCCAAACTGTGTTTGTAAGTGCCCAGTGCATGACAAATACCCAGTGCTTAGTACATAGTAAGTACTCACATATGAGCTGACCTCAGAAATGGACCCAATGTAGAGCAGTGACTTTTTTTCTGGGTTGTTTCTTTTTTTTCTCTTTTTGGGGAGAGGTTTTTGCTACAGGGCACGTGCGCTCACCAGACAGACAGAGAGAGACAGAGAGACAGAAAGCAAGAAATCATCCCCTGGGGGGATGGCCACGCTGCAATTCCTTCTCCTCCATTCTCCTCTCAGGATCTTGGACACGCAAACACATGTGCCCAGCTTGAGTTTTAAGCCACCGGGTCCAGGACGTGAACCGTGGTCGCGACTACGTGGGAGTCCAGCGACATAGCCATTACGCTAACTGCTGGTCCCTTTCCCAGGTTGTTTCTGTAAAGAATTCTATGCCTAGGGGTGAAAATGTAAGTTCATTTATGCTATTTATTGAAAGCTTGACTTCTGTTCTGAGCCTATGAAGAGATGCTAATTAGTAGTTAAAATGTTAGAGTTGTGCTGACTTTCTATTAAACACTGAGCCAATGGCGCTAATGCAATTTTCAAGTTATGAATTTGACACAGTTACTATAAAGACAGATTCTGTTTCTCAAGTGTCTCATTTTTAAAATGCACTGTTGTGGTTTCATTCTTAAAGTGCACATACCACATTACTAATGTGGATTTTAAAACTTCTGTAAAATTGAATGTACGGTGCAAGTCAAATAAAGTATCTTTTAATTTGAACTACCATGATCTACATGAAAGATTTTAAAAATAGTTCATTTATTATTTCAACATATTCTTATGAGCAGGGATTTCTACGTTAGTCCCAAATGCATTGCTATGCTCCATTTTTCTAGTATAAAAATAATCTGGAAGGCAAAACTGATCTGTACATTTCCATACTCACAATAAAAAGAAAAAGTGTAATTTCTCATGAGTGATAGTTTTACTAGAAACTTTCATTTTCATAAAACATCTGGATTACATAGCTAAACTGGTTCCAATTTTTCTTATATATAAATTTAGCATCCATACATAGCACAACTCAAAGATTTTCAGTTTTTCTTTCTTTTTGTCAGCCCCTGTAGTCTTTGAATAAATCAACAACTGTTTACATTTTCTTCACTGTTCAGCTTCATTTCCATCTAGTTTTACATGTGTGGTGAATGTAATGTATTCATTTTTCAAGGAAATTCTCTATTCTTCTGACACTACACATGATTCAGCAAGACACCATGAGTCGATAATAACTCTGGTGAACTGTCCTCCCATCTCAGTCAGACTACCAGAATTTACTCTCACAAAGTAGCCAGCATTTTTTTCTCTCCCATGCCAATGATCCATTACATAATGGTTCCACACAACTCATATCTTAAATCATGCCATGCTAGGTAACATAATCTTCTTTTAGACAGACTTTGAAGATTTATACATGGGAAGATATCTTTCTGTACATTTAACCTTAATCTAATTCCTCCTAAACCTCACTTTAACCTATTTCTAGAACCACCAAAGTCATTTAAACCATCAAGGTGGGCTGCTAATCCCTCCATGCTGTTCACTGTAATCACACTGGGCTATCTTTGCTTGCCAAAGCCCCTGATTTCTACAAATCTTGCTAAACTTCAAAACTTCAGTTTTATATTCCCAATTTTAATCATATTTCTGGTCCTTAGGACTTAGTATAAATCTTCACTTTGCTGTCAGATTCAAGAACCTCTTGCTCTATCTACACATAATATTTTTTTGATGCTTACAGAGTCATGCCCCAACAGCAACCACTAGATCATATCTCACAGGTATTTACAAGAGGAAAATATCTATGTGGAAGGACTATGGGACACACAACTAACTTTCCTTCGGGAGACTTTAAAAAGAAAATGATAAGCCTCAAATGATAGCCTTCTCATTTGTGGCAGTAGTTTGAGGCCCTGTCATGGTGCCAAGGATACAGTGATGGCAGAGAGACAGGATTTTTGCCTCCAGAGAGCTGACAATTTAATAGAAAAGATAGACAACCAAATAAGACATTATAATACAGTATGATAAAATCTATGAGAATTTGTTGGTGAATGCATGGAATGGTCAGATGCATGTTTTTGAAGGACAATCACATATTGGGAATTGTAAGGCAATTCAGCGTTACCTAAATGAAGTGGCTGGATTGAAGTAGCTGGTGGTGGCGGTTTGAGCGATCCCCCTAGAGGGGATATCATGTGCAAAGGAACTGAGGATTTTCAGGAATTTGCTTCCAGCAAATGGAAGTCATGTTGCATAAGGTATCAGAAACATCACACAGCCTTAATATTACATTTTGCCACTTAAGGGCACAGCTTATTGGATTGAAAACAATTGTAGTGTCAGAAACTATAAAGCTGTTACATTAGGTTTGTCACTGAGCAGGTTCAAGAGTGTGGCATGACTTTCTATTGCCTCATTTTGCTCATCTGCACCCTGCCATCTCATATTGTTACAAGAAAATGCACTTACAGACTTCTCGGTGTCACAGAATTAGAATGAACACATCTGTATAGAATTGATTAGTTTTCTTTCTAGTTGAAATGTACAACATGCACTGGATGATGAAGCTTTGGTATGCATGCCGGGCAGGAATAAGTAGGCAGTTACTCCCTGAAGCATGGATTCCCTTCTGCATGACTGGGAAAACTCCCTGCCATTTGAAAAGAGTACTTTTATTTCTACAACACATCAAGTAAATTCTCTCGGTTTTTGCAAATTTCAGAATGAATAATATAAATAAGACATCATTTTAAAATAAAATCTGCTTTTAAACTAAAACAAACAAGCAAACAAACAAACAAAGAAAAAAACCAAAAACACCATGTGGGACCAGCATGTGGCATGATGGTCAGGGTGCTGAATTCCCACATCATCAACCGAAGTTCAGGTCACAGGCCTGGTGGCTTACTTTCTCACTTTCCCTTTCTATCTTTCCGGTGAATGTGCATGCCCTGTAGCAAATTAAAAAATAAATAAATAAATAAATAACAACATTGAATGAATGATTCTTTTAAAGAAAGAAACACCTAAAATTAAATGCAACAGGATAATAGATTTGACTTTCCTATTATATCAGAATAATAAAATAGAAATCAAAGTTGAAATAAAGAGGTGAGAATCACTCCAAGTTCTACAGAGAACTGTAAGCAGTTAGGATCAGACATCATTTCAATGGATAGAACATGGAAAAAGTAATAAGATGCTGTTTCCATGGTGAGATTACAAAAAGACACTGGCTTTGTATTTACCTTCTCTTGACCTCTCTGAGGAAAGTCAGCTGCTGTGTTGTGAGCTACTCTATGGCTGGGCCCACGTGACAAAGAACTGATGTCTATAGCTATCAACTGGTAGGATTCCCAAGGCTTTGCTGTTATGAGCCAGACTGTCTTCTGTCCAAACTCTTATGTTGAAGGCCTCGGAATGTGACCAGATTGAGAGACTGTCTTTACAAAGGCAATTCACTTAAAATGAGGTCATTAGGATAGGATTTAACCCAATATAACTGTATTCTTACTGGAAGAAAAGAGAGGATCTGGGCACAGACATGTGTGGAGGGAATGTGACATGAAGATATAAAGAAAAAAGCCCTCATCCACAGACCTAGAAGAAATGTCTGGAACAGATCCTTCCCACAAAACCTTCAGAAAGAACCAACCCTGTCAGCACCTTGATCTAGAACTTATGGTCCTCAGAACTGTGAGAAAATACTCATTTATTGTTTAGGCAGCCTAGCCTGTGATACCTCATTATGACAGCCTGAGTAGACTAATACATCTGCCGACAACTGAGTGAGTGAACTTCTTTTGAGGCCTGTCAACAGCCAGATGAGTGAACTTATAAGAAGCTCCTCCACCAACTTGATCCCTGAGCAATGGTTACAGAAGTGCTAGAAACAGGTAAATATAAAAAAAAAAAATTGAAGAAAAGGAAAGGAAATAATATGAGGTCGAAAATGAGGGTGTGTTGAGTTTAGTATAAAGGCAGAAGTGAATTCATCTGAAGAGTTGATGGATACTAGAGTCTGGAGTTTAAGGGATAGGTCACTTGTGCCACAGCAATGGTGTACAGGTGAGACCATAGCTTGCTTGGAAGACCAGAAGCTACATGGGAGGCATGGGTTCAGTCCCTTGGTCAACCTAAATAAACTCTGCCCAGATGTGCATGCATTTGACCCTAATTGTTTTGGAGGCTAGGGAAGAAAGATCACAACACAATGAAACCCTGTCAATGACCTATCCTCCTCTCTGTCTCTCTCCCCTCATAAGAAAAAAATAAAAAGCCAAATCATGAGAATAAGTTAGATTTTTTTAAGAATTTTTTAATTGACGCATAATATTGTACATATTTATAGGGAGAGTGTGACTTTTTGGTATATAAATAAGATCAGGTAAATTAGCATATCAACCATTGCAAATATTTATAATTACTCGATCTTACAGCTATTTTTGAAACACATTCTATACTTAACTATTGTCTTGCTGTGTTTAATAACACTAGAATTGATGAATAGATTACATTTCCAAGAGAGATGTGTGACAAGAAAATAATGCAGTTCTGAGATTAGAGTAGAAGGATGCAGTAGGAAAGCCAAGAAAGGAAAGCCCTAGAGTTGCATAGAATCCCAAGAGGCAATGACCTAATCTTGAAATTAACAAAGTAAAATAATCTTCTGAGAACAGATTTCTGCCCCCCCTCCAGGTGAGAATAAATACTAGAAAAATATTTTACCATTTTTATCACTTTTATTTAATCAGTGATTTTAGTAGCTCCTTTGAGCTGTGAGGATCCATTTTAAGTGGAATCTGAATTTCTACCTATCTCATCAGTTGGTCAAGACCAAGCCTTGGCTCTACCAAGTGGATAATCCTGTCATCTCCGTATGCTAGCCCTTTCACTCTGATGCCTCATATCCCTTTAGTACATCCTTCTGTATAGAGTTGATTATTTCTAACCCCAACCCTCAAAATCTGAATGTATATTAAATTTGAATGGTATACCATTCATATTATTTGCCATACATTTCTGTACTTGAAGTATCCCATAATTTCTAAACTAAGCCAATGAAAAAGTACTTGAAATAATGAAAAATTTTAGACAGAATGTGTAGTCACTTGTTGATGACCACTTATAATTTTAAGCTGTATCTTTCTAGTCTTCTTTTATATATATGTCTATATGTAATCATTCTATTTTGTACATAATTATTCTTTTTAAGTTTACATTTCTCATGAGAGAGAGAGAGAGCATGTACACGAGAGAGAGTGAGAGAGAAAAAGAGAAACAGGCCCCTCAATAAAGTCTTATCATGCCATGATCCCCTTTTTGCAGCCCTGTAGTTAGTCAGAATCTTAGGATGCATGCCTAGTGTGTTTGAGGTTGACGGGGAAGCTGAGCCCACAGTTCGCCATGAGCCTTTTATACCACAGGTCAGTTTACTACTGCCTGCACTTCTGCAGGTGGGTCTGTATATAATTACTTAATTTAAGTATTTTAATTATTTAAATTAGGAGTGTGTGTGTGTGTGTGTGTGTTCATGTATTTATTTCATGAGAGACAGGACTGGGAGAAGAGAGTTATACCTAGTGAAGTCTTCACACTGTGATACACTCTCAGCCTTAGCTAGCCTGAATGATGGCATAGATATGAATGTCTAGAAAGTATGAGGAGACTTTCAGAGATGAGCCTGGACCACCCCAGGTGAGCTAGGCATCACGAAACATTGCATTGGTGCTTTATCACTGGTGCTGGACTGAGACTGTATTTATGGTATAATATAATCTGGTTTTATCACTTAAAATTACGCTGAAAGGTTTCTGACAGCTTTTCCTAGTTTTAAAAAAATTAATAGTTTTTCATTTTAATTTTTTATTGACACATAATAATTGTACATACTTATGAGATACAACTTGTGTTTTGATACCTGTATATATTGAATAAAGAACAAATCATGATAATTAACATACACATCACCTTAAACATTTATCATATCTTTTCTGTGAACTCTCTTCTAATTATTTGAAATATATGGTGTGTGTTGAAATCCACAGTCACCCTACTGTGCTTTAGCATACCAAAATTTATTCCTCCAGAATATAACATTGTACCCGTTAACCCACCTCTCCCCATCTGCCCAACCCTCTTTTCTCTCCAGTCTCTGAAGAGTCTATTTTCAATTTTTACAGAATCATTGTTAGTTTCCACATGTGGATATGATTATGCAATATTTGTCTTTCTCTGCTTGGTTATGACTTTATGGCAAGTGAAGATTTGTATGTATATACCACACAGTCTGTATAATCAATTTGCTACTATTGATTAAAATCATCAAAATCTTTAATTGTGTCTCAATTGTCTCAATTGTTTATTATACTGGTCTTCAAGAGACATTTCTAGAAGATAAAAGGCATAAGCTGCCAGGTCCGGAACTTGAACCGCGGTCGACTACGTGGGAGTCCAGCGACATAGCCATTACGCTAACTGCTGGTCCCTGAAAACAGTTATAGAACTGAGACTTACCTTGATTTAAAAAATACTCCTACAAATTCAGACAACAGTGTTGTCATATATCTTTTTTTTTTCCATGCAAGAAAGCAGCATTTGCATATCACATTTTCTATATTGAAAAAAAATTCAAATCTTTGAATTTAAGAAATAGCAATCTAACTCCCCTGGGTAAAATGAAAGATGGGGCATTTCCTTATGCTTTATCCCCACAGTATTTTATGTTTCTCTCTAATACGTATAAGAATGCAAGCAAAATAGAAACACTCCAGAAATTTGGCCTTCACAGGGATATAAAATCTCCCACAGTGCATGTAGATTGTCTCTTAGAAGGAGGTTAATTCTGTTAATGTTACATATATCTTGTAATAGCTTTTAGAAAGACAATTTTGAATTTGAGAAAGTAGATTTGTATTTTTTGCTATGAAGAGTCTGTTTAAGCAATCAATACCAGAGAGTTGAGTTCCATTTCAGTCTAGAAGTCAAGAATCAAAACATGGGCAGCTGTCATCTTCAAATTCAAAATTATTTATTAAAAAAAGGCTTATTTGAGGCCAGTAGATGGCCTGCTGGTTAAGACAGCTGGATCCCGCATAGCTGACTAGGCAGTTTTAGTCTTGGATAAGGTGGCTTGAGAAACATGCCAATCAGGGGCTGGCAGGTGGCGTGGTGATTAAGGACGCTGGATTCCCACATGGCCGACCGCGGTTTGAGTCCTGGACCTGGTGGCCTGCTTTCTCACTTTCTCTCTCTCTTACTCTGTCCCTCTCTGGTCAAACTGAAATAAAGAAATGAATAAATAAATAAATAAAGTTAAATAAAATAATAATTATATAAAAAAAGAAACATATCAGGCTTTTGTGTGTGCATGCCCTAAATCCCAGATTAAGGGAAAAATAAAGAAGAGACTGCAATGTGACCGTGTCCCATGGAAGGTGTTTTCTTTTTTTTTCACTCTGTCTATCTCTGACAAGAGCATGCAAATTAAAAGGACAAGAAAAGAAAAGAAATAAAAGAAAAGAAAAGAAAAGAAAAGAACAGAAAAGGAAAAATGAAAAGAAAAAGAAAAAAAAAAGAAACGAAAAGAAGAGAAAAAGAAAGAAACAGGGAAAAAGGAAGAAGAAAGAAAGAAAGAAAGAAAGAAAGAAAGAAAGAAAGAAAGAAAGAGCATTTATTTCTATTTTTAAAAACTAGATAAATTGGGAGTAGTGGTTATATCATTGGACTCCTACGTAGTCAGCCAGGTTTGAGTCCTGGACCCAGCAGCTTAAAACTCAAGCGGGGTACACATGGGTGCATGCCCAAAATCTGGAGAGGAAACTGAGGGAGAAGGGATTATAGCATGGCCACCCCCCTGGGGAATGATTTCTCACTATCTCACTCTCTCTGTCACTCTAGCAAATGCACCCATCCTATAACAAAAAGAAAAATCTCTCTTTAAAATAAACTAGAAAAATAAACTTTTAATTTAATTAAATCTTACATGAAATTTTAAAACCACACAATTTTTCTTCAAAAAATAACTTCAACATTAAAACGATAGGTAATATTTCAGTGTCCTTTTTTAAAAATGTTGTTACACTGGCACCTTTCTTAAAAATGTTTCTCCCATCAAAATATTTTCTTTTTTAAGAATTACCTTATTGGTACTTACTGAGAAACATCTCTAGAATTTTATTATTATTATTATTTGTAGATTTTTGTCATGGGACATGTGGATTCACCAGAGAGAAAAGGAGAGAGACAGAGAGAAAGAAAGAAATTAACCCGCGGGGGGATGGCCAGGTCGCAATTCTTTCTCCTCCATTCTCTTCTTGGGATTTTGGGGACACACACGCCTGGTTTGTCTTTTAAGCTTCTGGGTCTAGGACTGGCATCATGGAGAAGGCCATGTGGGATCAAGCACCTTAACTACCATGCCACCTGCTGCCCCCTGTTAAACATTTTAAGAACAATGAGTATTAGTTTAGTTTTTGAGAATACACTCTGCTATGTATAAAAATATCACTTTTTATTAGAGTGATATTTCAGAAGATTTTTGAAGTAGAATAAAAGAAAAATTTTACCAATGATACATATGGCTCAAAGATACATTTGGTCATGGGATTGGCAGGTGGCATGGTGGTTAAAGGTTCTGAACTCCCACCTGGCCTACTACAGTTTGAGTTCCGGATCTGGTGGCTTGATTTTTTTAATCTCTCTCTCTCTCTCTCTCTCTCTCTCTCTTTCTCTGTGTCACTCTGTCCCTCTCTGTTCAAATTTAAATAAATAAATAAATAAAGTTAGATTAAAAAAAGATATTTCTGGTCATAAACACTTACAGATAAAATCATTTTTCACCCAGTACAGTGAGTTCCATATTGTTCCTTGCCACGGGTGTAAAACACAGGAGACAAATAGAAAATAACAAAAGAGAAAGCCAAACAGACCTAACAGTTTGGCTTTCAGATATGCCAGAAAAAGTGGCATTGAGTGCCCTAAATCTGTTTGACCCTTTTCTCACATTGTTAGTTTGTGTTCATTTCTCTTTTTTAAAAAAATAATTTATAATATTTTTCTACTGATCGACAATTTATTTATAATATTTCCATTCATAGAGAATATAGTCCTCACATTATTTGAATTGCTTACTTTGGATGGAAGGGTGCTGAACATTCTGTCAATTTGGGGGAAATTCTTTGCAGATTAGAGAGTTTTGTAGAGACGTTTCCTGATCGAGGTAATGGAAAATATGCTCCCTGTTTACTGCCATACCAGCAAAGGGGATTATTCTCAGTGGAGTAAACAGTGGGCTGAATTACCTGACCTTGGAACTAATATGCTTGCCAATGATCACAGTAAACTACATGATAACCTCCTGGGCTCAAAATGACTTATTTAGGAAAAGAAACCTCAGGTAGGCGTCTTTTTGCTCCTCTAGGTTTTTGATGGGCAAAATATCATGAAATAAAGAATTAAAGGGACCCATATCTTTCGAAATAGGGTCAGGAGGTCTTTAAAGAATTAAAGGGAGATTTACTGAAAGTGCCTGGATCTTAGAATGTACACTAACTCTTGAGTTCATTTACTCTCCCAAAACACAAGGACTTTGTGCTAATATTCCCTTGTCAGATGTAGACCCAAATCACCAAAGAGGAGAGCAATTGTTTTCGGCCTCTCTTCAAGATATAAGATTGAAGTAGTATAACAGTGTAAGTGTTGAGGTTTAAGGCTTAAGGCTGCTTCCCAAGTCCATTTTGATTCTAAAGAGAATTATCTACTCACCATTTTCTGAGCATTAAGTCATTTTGTTTCTCCTTTTAAATGTTTCTACAATGCTAACTCCCATGTTGGTCCAGGAATGACCAAGAAGTCATCCCCTTCCCCTTGTCATAGATTTAGCCATCACTGCTATTCAAGACTCCCTGGCATAGTTTTTGACCAGTGTAAGATGATTAATTATTTCCTCTTCCTTCTTATGACATTTTGCCTTTAAAACTACCCTAGTAGGGCCAGCAGGTGGCATGGTGATTAAGGGTGCTGGACTCCTGCATGGCCAACCACGGTTTGAGTCCCGGACCTGGCAGCTTTCTTTCTCACTTTCCCTCTCTCTCTTTTGCTCTTGCTCTGTCAATCTCTGGTCAAATTAAAAATTAATTAATTAATTAATTTAAAAAGAAAACTACCCTAGCATCTGTAGAACTTTAGCACATAACATTCAAGATGGGTATTGTGTGCTGGGTGATTGTTCTCATTTTTACCAAAATAAATTCTTCTTTGTTTATTTCACTTTGCTTCAACCCTGTTCTCTTCTTTTCTTTTTTTTTTTTTTTTTTCATTTTTAAAGTCAATCACTGTATATCATTACAGCATGGAAAATGATTTTTCCCAGGATGAAAACACTGTATATTAGTCCAGTTAAAGATATCATACATAGTATCAACAACAGATAATTTCCCATTTCTGTGCCCCTTAAATGTTTTGTTTCTTTCTTTTTCTCCTTGATTTCCACTCTCTCACCCTCCTCCATTTCCAACACTCCTTACACACTCTAGTATCCACGATTGTTCTCCATGTTTTTATATCTTACAATGTTTAAGTATCCTGTATCTACCTGAAAGTATCCTGCTTCTTGGGCTGATGGTATTCTGTAAAAAACACCCTTTGGAAGCTTGCTTTATGACCTATACTTAAAATATACTTAATGTACTGTCGCATTTGTTATAGGTGGTCAGATAGATATGAGCAAACTTTCCAAGACTACAAAAACCAAAAAAGTACCTAACACAAAACTATTCATTGTCTAGGGTTGCAGCCAGACCTCTGGCACCCATAGGGAAAAAAGGTCATCTAACTTTCACTTCCTAAATTGTCATAAAAGGACCTGGAAATTGTAACTTTTGTCCCCTTCTACACAACACATGCACACACAAACACCTATCCAGGGGTTGATGCATATTTCACCTTCCACTGGTGACACTCAATGAGTTTGGGCAAAATTGTCCCAGTGCACATGCTCATCCCTTCAAAGTCCACATAGGGCATGTTTACAACTTACCCCTATCAGTCACCTGAATTCCCCTTACAAGGCAAGAAGTGTACAAGCACAGCAGAAGTCCAGGAAAACAAACTATAGAGCCAACTACAGTGACAGACACCTTCTTCTAAATATGCATGGCAAGACCCCACAATAAAAGTAACATCTAACTTCATTCCTGAGGCAACTGCTGCCTAGAACCTGCCTGCTCAGACCTCTCCTGGGTGTATTAATGAGCTTCTAATTTCCATACTTTTCTCACAGCCCTGGTTTTATTTGTGTCTCAGGACAGGTCACTAATCTTAGAGATCTGGGTCCAAGAACTGATCATCCCATCACAACGCCCTCCATCTTCCCATCTAATAATATATTCCACTCAATATTAAGTTACAATTGATCCCTCAAAGAAATCCATTGTGGAAATTCATTATTGGAAAAGATTATTGCACATTTTTAAATCATGTCTTTTTATTAGTGTTTCTAGTTGGTAAAAGATTACTCTCAATTTGATAAACTTCCTAAGTTCTATTACATCAAGGGTGAGAGAACTATGACCAGAGGTAGTCAGTTCACAATTACTTAAACGACCAGTGATATACTCGTAATATGGCCATGTCATATTCATAACAGGTATGTAGGTTGGAGTACTCACATACAGTCCCTCCACACTTGCGAGTCATACACGGGTAGTTCAATTTTTGCATAATGCTTGGGAAGAAGAAAGCCATCACCTACACCCTGTGGAGTGTTGCACAAAGACAAAAGTACAATTTAGTTTAAAATTCTAATTGGCTTTGTGATTCCAGAGTTGGGCAACACTTCATTCTATAAAACGGAATAAGTGTTCCAATGAACTGAGCAGAAGAGATTAATTTTATAGATGAAGAAGAGCTGAAAAAAGTCAAAACAAAACAAATGGCCCATTGATCATTTCATAGTTACTTTCTGTTAAATCAGGGACAAAAAGATAGGATAATAAAGAAAATCACTTTAGTTAAGGTCAAATCATTTTAGATTACTTCTTTTGTGTAAGAATTAAAGCAGAGGGAATATGCACTGTATGCTGGGGAAAGCCATTTGTACATTGCAAGATATATAGTGATTAAATGTAAATTTAAAAATATATATGTGTGTGTGTGTGTGTGTGTGTATATATATATAATTGAAAAAATAAAGCAGAGGGAACTTTATTATCTTCTTATTAAAACTAGTCTATTTAGGAAACTTAGCTGTTATCTTTTTCTCCTGTTTTCTTACAAGATCAGATAAACTAATTTTGGTTTGGTGATAGAACTTAAGCAAGAGTGACACCATTTTTTTAAAAGTTTATCTCTTCTAAGTGATAAAGAGAGTGATAGAGAGAGAGAAGCACCCATAACAGGGACTTCATGTCATGATCAGGCCCCAGCTTCAGCCAGTCAGAGTGATGGGCATGTGTGTGTGCACCCAGCTCTCAGGGTCATCTTGGGCCAAGAAAGCTGGGACCTTATCATGTGGTCTCAGCATCAAGTAGTGTAGCTTTATCACTGCACCACTGTTGCACTTTCATGGCTGGCCTGATTTTCAGTCTCATCCATTGGGGTCTAGTGCAGGAGCTTAGTTCAAGACAATGGGCATCCTATAATTTCATTCCTGTCCTATACACTTGCTCCTTTATATCAATGAGAGCATTTCTACTCAACTGAAGGACTCAATGTAGATGAAGTTGTTCTTTTTTTTTTTTTTTTTTAAGAGAGATTTTTGCTATGGTGTGTGTGTGCACTCACCAAGAGACAGAAAGTGGGAAATCACCACCCCCCCAGGGGGATAGCCATGCCACAATCACTTCTCCATTTTCCTCTTGGAATCTTGGGTATGCACATACACATATCTGGCATGAGTTTTAAGTCACTAGGTCTGGGTCACAAACTATGGTCGACCAGGTGGGAGTCCAGGGACATAACCATTATGTCATCTGCTGGTCCCTATAGATAAAGTCTTTAATGCAGAAAGGGACCATTATAATGCACAATGTTGTCCATTTGCCTCATCACCTATAGTCAGGCTTCTGAGATGCCAGAGATTGGGAGAATGTGGAGTCAATTATTGTGGGAACAGATGAGAGGAAAAAATGGTAAAGTGGGGAACATTTTCTCCCTAATGTAGTGTGTACCACAAAGAAAAGCAAAACATTATCCGTGCCGGTATCCTGCATTATGCATTATTTTAAAAATGTATTATGTCTGTCATAACTCTATAAACGCCAATGTTTATATTCCACAAGCAATCAGGTGATTTGATGAAAATGCTGATGTTGGAATACCTAATTTGAAGCTATAGCTTATCAATTGCCATGACAAATTATCTTCTACAAAAATAAAGATTATAGTTAAGTATAACAAAAGCTACATTATAAATTTAGTACTTTGAGATTTAAAAGAAAAATCCATAGCACTATAAAATGTTTAAAATTCACCACGTTTCCAAGTAAGCATAGAAGATATTGCTATAAAATACAAGTTTTGGTCAAAAGATGTAATGAAGTGTGTGTGTGTGTGTATATATATATATATATATATATATATATATATATATATATATGTGATTGTGCAGAATTTCATGAAGCCCAAAGTGAATTTATTGTCTCACAATATTTTACGTGATGCTATAATTTAAAAAAATAGTAATTTCAGGTCTTCCTCTTCTGCTTATTTAGAGATACTCAAATCCCATTATTGACAAAAACTGCAATTTATAATTTCAGCAAATAAATGTAAATCATTACAGAGAAATCTCCACATACATGTTTGATCCAATGAATTGAAGGGTTTATTTCTATCATCAATTTCATTTTAGTCATGTTTCTTGACAAATGAAAAGAAAATTTTTAAGCTTTAATTTTGTGTGATCTCATTATCAAAGAGTTAATAATGTATTTGATGAGCATTAACATGAAAGCAAGCACCCGGGCCACAATTAATGCTTACCTTGTCAGTAGACACAGAAGTAAAACAGAAGCCTAATGGCAAGTCTGTTAGATGAGCCATGGACAGAGGCTTTTATTTTTCTGATAGTAAAAGTATGTAGTAGCTGGCTTTAACCTGAGACAGAAAAATATCCAGAAGCGTTGCCATTAGACTACAAATCACTATTGGAAAGTGGTATGCTGTATCTCCATAGTGGTTAGAAAGAATGACATGGTGTTCCTTTGCTCTTTTTTAAAGGATCAGTTTACAATTTGACCAAAAGCCTTTTTGGAACCACTCTTTCAAGTGACAAAATAACATTCACTTTCTATGGGTCACAGAAGATCAATTGCTATAATTTGAATGTCCCCCAAATATATGTTGGGCCTTGGTTATATAGTAAAAATACTAAATGAAAAATAATCTGTCCATGATGCCTCAGGGGAGCAACTTTAAGTCTAATAAGGTCACTAGGGTAGAGTGACTATGACTGAGCTCTGGTGGGCTTATAAGAGAGGAAGGGAGAAAAGGACATGCAGAAACATAGATAGCTGCTATGCTCAAGATCTTACCCTCTGTCATTTTATAGCCAAACAAAAAGTTGTTCCTGGTCTCTGGACCCCCAAACCCTGGCCAGGATCAACCTTTATTTCTTTATAAATGTATAAATTCTTAAAAAATATACCCAGTCATATATTTCTGTAAGCAATAGAATAAAGGACTAAAGCATCAACCATTCTCAAAATTAATCATACTGGATCAACATGTTTAATCTCCAAAGATTCCTCTAAGAGTTTTCCTATGACTCCGTTTCCTATGTCATCTTCACTCAGCATGACTAGAGATCTGAGATTTAATATGTTTTCAGTTACACCTTTAGATAAGAAGTGTTGAAATGAAGTAGAGATAAAATTATGATTAAAAGCAGGTAGTGCAGGGTCCTTGCATTTGACCATGCTGAGATTCATACTCATACTTCATGCTCTTGTTGATCTATATCCATGTAAATATTCCCATAAATAAACTAGAAATATCATGACATTTGACCCATAGGAAATGTAGAATGCCTTCTAGATTCTACTGTGCTTTTCTGGAGTTAATTCGAACTCAGGGCCTACCATGATCTAGAACCTGGCTATTTGTGGATGATAGCATCAGCATTACCTGAAATCTTGTTTAAAAGTAAGAATTCCAAGCCCTTCCTACATGTACTGGATCAGAATGTACATTTTAAAAAGATGCTCAAGATATTCATATATACACTGAAATTTTAGAAGCTTTGGTCTATTGAGTCTTCAGAAAAGTCATGGTGCATTTTTGCATAGAAAAGCATGTCATGACTTTTCTGATAACCCAATACATGCCCATATTTGAACTAGTCAACACATAACTTGTTCTGTGCTATCCAATACCTTCTCTTGATTTTACAGCTCAGGATCATTTGTGCATTTTCTTCTACTGCCTTTTTATTTTATTTATTTATTTTTTTTGAGAGTTTTTTTTGTTTTTTTTTGTTTTGTTTTTTTTTTGTTTGTTTGTTTGTTTGTTTTTTTGCTATAGTCACATGTGCTCACCAGGAAGACAGAGAAAGACAGAGAGATAGAAAGCAAGAAATCACCCCCCCGGGGGTGATGGCCACACCACAATCCCTTCTCCATTCTCCTCTCAGGATCTTGGGCACGCATGCACATGTGCCCAGCATGCGTTTAAGCCACCGAGTCTGGGACTCAAAACGCGGTCGACTACATGGGAGTTCAGTGACATAGCCATTACGCTAACTGCTGGTCCCTACTTTTAAAAATTGTTTTAGATAGAGAATACTGCTATAGGGCATGCATGCTCGCCAGAGAAACAGAGAGAGAGAAAGTGAGAAATCCCCTTCCTCTAGAGGAGATGACCACACTGTAATCCCTTCTCCTCCATTCTCCTTTCAGGATTTTGGGCACACATGCACACACATCCAACATGAGTTTCAAGACCCAGATCCGGAACTTGAACTGCAGTCAACTAAGTGGGAATCCAATGATATAACCATTATGCCATCTTGTGGTCCCTGGTCCCATCTTTTATGATAATATTTATAATATACTTGGAGTAAAACAATTATAAGTAAAAAGAAGCATAGAGGTAAATTGTCTCATTTTTTGAGCTTATTACTCCGTGTGTGTGTCACTGTTCAATCCTGCATGTTTTAGGTGACTTCATCTATGATACATGCAGTGATTACTGATGATAACCCAATAGTAGCAAAATGGATAACAAAATCTTCAAAAAAAGACACAAAAATGTCCTAGACACAAACTCTATATTTACTTATTAGTTCTAACAGATTGTAAAATGTTAATTTTACAGGCAGCAGACTATCTGCTCGTAGGCCTGTATCATTGGGTTACTTAACAGGAGACCACATAGAGAAAAAAATAGAGGTTGTAAACTCCTTAAGAATAAATACAGATATACTGAACTTGAATGCTTCAGGATATTTTCTGTTTAGGTTCAGCATTTATTTTGTTAGGTTGAATGTGTTCTCACTGAATTTACAATACCAGTCTCACTGCATTTACCTGTAAAAGATGAAAAGGGTAACTGCACAGACCAGAGCTTCTTTAGGCTTCTCAATGTTCTTCGAGCGTCTGCAGGCACTACCTACCTGCCTTCTCAACCAGAAAGACCCTCATAGCGGCTAGAAATACTCTTTATTTTTCCATACTGAAAAGTATGTGTGCTGATAAAATCTGGAGTAATGCAAAGGAATTGGACAATACCCTTAGAAGTCTCAATAATCACCAAGCCAGATCTCAAAGATGAGAAAATCCTTCAAACACAAGGAATATTGAATAGGTATTCATTGCTTCCTAATCTAAGGTTCTACTATATGGTAATTGTGGCCAATTATATTATTGTTCCAAAGTATTTGCTGCTTATCCGAGTGGTGGGACGATCTCTCTCTGCCCTAACTCCCCTTGTCAGGCTCAAGGGTATGACAGTCTGGCCAATAGAATGTGAACAAAAAGTGACAAATGCTGTTTGCAAAAAGCAGCTCTACATGTTCTCTCTCTTTTTTTTTTTCAGCCACAAGAGTGACATGTACCCCAGGACTAGCAGTTGGTGTAATGGCTATGTCGTTGAACTCCCATGTTGTCGACGGAGGTTTGAGTCCCAGATCCGGTGGCTTAAACTCACGTCGGGACATGTGCGTTTGTGCCCAAGATTTCCAGAGGAGAATGAAGGAAAAGAGATTGTGGCGTGGCCCTCCCTTCTGGGGAGTAATTTCTCGCTTTCTGTCTCTCTGTCTCTTTCTGACTTTCTGGTGAGCGCATGTGCCCTATAGCACGCCCCCCCACCCCACCCCCCCCCAAAAAAAGAGTGACATGTACCTATAGAGTCTGTTTCTTCAGCCTGAGTTCTGGAATGAAAGAATGAAATGAAGATAGAACTGAGCTATGTTGTACATATTGTAAGGAGGAAAAATACACTTTTTCCTTTTTCTTTTTTTAAGTCATTGAAAATTTAGGTTGTTACTATAGCACAGCATTATCTATGCTAACTGATGTATTCATTAGCTATTTTTTGTCACTATCAACTAATTTTTCTTTCATATATTTCTCTATATATATGTTGGGTCATTGGAAAAACCATGATGCATTTTTGCACAGAAAAACATAAAAAAAAAGTCATGACTTTTCTGATGACCCAATAGATAGCTACAGATACACACACTAAAATATATTAGGTAGTCAAGAAAATCATGACATATTTTTATGTTTTTCTAGGAAAAATGCATCATGACTTTCCAAAAAATCCAATATATACACACATAGTCACATACAGCATAATGACATTACAATCAGCAATATTCCATAGACACAATGGCACAACGACAATTCCATAAGGTCATAATAGACTATACCATCTCTATTCCTATAAGCATACTCTGATGTTTACACAATAAAATTGCCTAACAACATGTATCTCTGAATGTCTACATATATACACATACATGTGTATACACACATTCACATGTATACACACATTGTATAATATATTTATGCATTTTTCCTTATTCATTGTTTCTACTTATGTATGGTTTCAATTGTTTCATGTCTTCTATGTGACTTCAGTAGTTTTTTGTTTTGTTTTGTTTTGTTTTTGCTACTATATGTTAACCCTTTCTGTTTGTAATACTGAGCGTCAAATCTCTAAGGTTTTCATTAATATTCCCAGGGGCATTAGTTATGTTATCATTCTTGTTGAGCAGAATGTTCATGTCTGGCCTGTTAATTGGCCACTAGTCAGCCTTTCTATTGGGATATATGAGGACTATACTGAGACATGTCATTTACTATATAGAGAGCATTTTATAAAATAAGTTGCATGATTGGAAAAATGTCACATGCCCTTAAGTTTTCTTAGGAATGATGGATAATTATCAGAAAATCTGCCTTCATGTCTCTCTCAAAATGTTAGTATCTATACATGGCATAATTGCACTATTGTTATGAATTTTATTCACTTAATCTAGATGTAATCAGAAGGTATAACACAACTGAAAGAAAACTTAGTGTTTCAACTGAGCTTTCTTTTAATTAAATAAAATACATATTTCAGTGAAAAATCACTTTGATTTCTTATTTTAGGATATTTTATTTGGTTTGTTTCACTGTTAGACACTCTAGTATTAGTCATGGAAAATGAATGATGTCATTCTTTTCTGTTTTCTTTTTTTTTTCTCTTATCTTTTTGTTGCAAACCTCAGAGTAGAGAAAAAGAGCTCTGTATAATCTCCAGGCAATGCTCACTCTGCTGTATACGGGTCCATCTAAGCCTTACAACCACATTTCAGGCTGACACTTCTTAAAACATTAGTGGATATGAATGCCAGTATTTTTATGAAATATCTTTGGAAATAATACATTCTGAGTTATTTTTATAACTTACAGTATTCATCCAGCAGTGGAGAAACAGCTTCAACATTCTTAGTTTCTGTTCAATTTCCACAAATTTATATTCCTATGTTAGCCTTTTTCATTTAGTTATAACATTACAGAAACCAAAAACTCAAAATACCTCAAGAACTACAGAATCAAATCCAGTCAAAATAGAAGTTCAGGTTCATGGCTTCCCATCCACTGGGACAAAAAACTGTGAAGTCTGTAATAGCTAGAGAGGGAGAGAGGCGGCTTTACAAATAGCACTCATCTTGCCCTCACACATTTCCAGAGGAGATCGGTGATTGTTACTACTCAGTGCCCTCAGCAATAACAGAGCAGATTCGACATTTATTACAACCAATCAGAGATTATCACCTCCTGATGACATCCCACATTTCCACATTTCAAGCCTGTGATTTCAGGGTACCTCTGGCAAATTTAGTCTTCTTTAGAACCACATTCTATGAACCTGCCAGGCTGAGTGATATTCCATAATTCCACCTTTCTAAGTTCATCCTTCCCATGGTCCAAGTCCTGATGAATATTCTCATTGTTTCATTTTGAATAATTAGTATACTACATTTTAATGTCATACCTGAATTACATCCCCCCAATTCATACATGAAATCTTTTTAAAAATAATTATTTTAATTATTTTTTACATTATTGTTTTAATTTGACCAGAGAGAGACAGAGAGAGAGAAAGAGAAAGAGAGGAAGTGAGAAAGCAAGCGACCAGGTCCAGGACTTACTTGAACTGTGCTCAGCCATGTGAGAGTACAACGCCTTAACCACCATGCCACCTGCCAGCTTGATACATTGAATCTTAAACCTTTAAGATTGTATTGTAAGGTGAGCCCTTTAAGGGCTCTTAGGAGGCAATTTAGGTTAAATGAAGTCTTAAGAATTAGACCTTATTTCGATAGGATTGGCAGCCTTTGCAAAGAGGTACAGTTCCATCTCTCTCTGCCTCCTTATGCGGAAAGATGAGGTCATGTGAGCTCTCAGCAGGACGGTGGCCACTGCAAGTCAGGGAAGAAGCCTCAGCATGAAACCTACCTTGCCAACACCTGGGCTCCCAGCCTCTGTAACAGTTAGAAATAAATTTCTGTTGTTTAAACCAACAAGTCTGTGGTGTTTGGTTATGTCAGTCAAGCTAACTAATACATCTCCATCCTCCAAAACACACAAGCTGCTGGAGAGAACACATCTGTAATTGTCATGATACCCTTAAATCAATGGAATGGAATTCCTGGTAGAAATGGAATTTGGAGCTTGGGACATGCCGATGAAATAACAATGAGGGTTAATATGAAGAAAATCAAGGGGGTAAATATAAGTAAGGTTATTTCTTTTTTTTTTTTTTAAGAGAGAGATTTTTACTATTAGGCTCATATGCTCACCAGAGAGACAGAAAGCAAAAAATCACCTTCGGGGGATGGCCACACCACAACCCCTTCTCCATTCTCTTCTCATGATCTTGGGCATGTACACATGCATGCTCAACATGAGTTTTAAGTCACTGGGTCTGGGACCCGAATCATAGTCAACTACATGGAAGTTGAGCGGTGTAACCATTATGCCATCTGCTTGTCCCATGATTACTTCAACAAAGGGAAATGGGTGGAAAGCAACAAAAGTTATAAGTAAAACACTGCATCTGATGGCCCTCCTTAAAAAAAAAAAGCTAATGATTTAAAAGGAGAAAAGAATATTGCATAGTCTTATTTAATTGTTTATAGTAAACATTTTTTTCTTTGCTCTGAGAAAGTTCTGAGTAAATGACACAGCAATAACTAGAAGTAAAAAGTGTAACTGATTTCACACAAGTATAGTGTCAAATATATTTATTATATTTTAATATAATAAAAACAAAGGATCACTGGGACCAGCAGATGGCATAATGGTTACATTGGTGGACTCCCACAATACCGACTATAGTTCAAGTCCTGGACCTGGTGACTTGAAACACACTAGACATGTTTGTGTGTGTGCCCAAAATCCCAAGAGGAGAACTGAAGAGAAGGAATTGCAGTGTGGCCATCCCCCCCGGGAGTGATTTCTTGCTTTCTGTCTCTGTCTTTCTCTGTCTCTCCAGTGAGTGATTTCTTGCTTTCTGTCTCTGTCTTTCTCTGTCTCTCCAGTGAGCACAGGCACCCTATAGCAAAAACATCTCTCAAAAAAAAAAAAAAAAGATCACAATGGCATCTACAGAGAATGAAAGCAGACCAGTAAGATATGCTCATATGAAACTGTAGAATTTTACATTTCATTTCTAAATGAGCTAGAAGACTTGAAAAAATGTTAGAAAATAAAAGGAACAACTTTAGGAAGACCTATAAAATGGGCCAAATGGCAGTGTGACAGTTCAGGAGCCTGGCTCCCACATGGCCAACCACATGGTTCAAGTTCAAGACATAGTGGCTTAGAAAACATGCAAGGCGTGTACGCATGTGTGCTCACAATCATGAGAGGAAAATGGACAAGGAACTGCAGTGTGGATATCCTCCCTAGAGGGTGCTTTCTCACTTTCTCTTTCTCTGTTATTCTCCTCCAGTGAGTACGTGTGACCGCTAGCAAACTTAAAAAACAAAAAACCTCATAACATATGTGAAAGAACTTAGGAAATAATTAGACACAAGATATTATTTCGAAATTAAAATAGACTGGGAACAGCAGTTAACGTAATGGCTATGTCGCTGAACTCCCATGTAGCTGACTGCAGTTCGAGTCCCGAACCCGTGGCTTAAACTCAAGTCAGTTGCATGTGCATGCGTGCCCAAGATCCTGAGAAGAGAATGGAGGAGAAGGGATTGCAGCGTGGCCATCCCCCCTGGGGGCTGATTTCTTGCTTTCTGTCTCTCTGTCTCTGTCTTTCTGGTGAGCACACATACCCTATAGCAAAAACCTCTCCAAGAAATTAAAATAGACTAATTGAAACATAAGAACAAATGAACATAATAAATTATAAATATGTATTATATAATTATATGGTATTTACAACATACTAAATATTTGAAAATATAAATTATATAATGAAATATTAAAAATAGAAAAACTAAAAAGTAATGTTAAAGCATGAAAAGGATTAAATAGAAAATGACAACTATCAATAAGCAAAGAAATGCCTGAATATAACAATAGATAATAGGAATCTCTGAAGAAAAAACAACTTAAAGCAAGGATACAGAAGAAAGATGAAACTATGACAAAATTACATAATTTTCAAAAAGTATGTTTGTTATCAAACATTTGAAATCAATGACATATCAAAATAAAATTGAATAATACATAAAAATACACAAGATATAAAAATAAGCCACATAGTTTACATCTATGAAAACTGATCTTCTTGGGACCAGCAGTTGGCATAATGGTTATGTCACTGGACACCCATATAGTTGACCATAGTTCAAGTTCCAGACCTGGTGGCTTAAACTCACGCCAGATGCATGTGCATATGTGCCCAAGATCCTGAGAGGAAAATGGAGGAGAAGGGATTGTGGCGTGGCCATCCCCCGGGGGGGCGGGGGGAGATTTCTCGCTTTCTGTCTCTCTTGGTCTTTCTGGTGAACGCTTGTATCCTATAGCAAAAATCTCTCCAAAAAACAAACACACACACAAAAACAAACAAACAAAAAACTGACTTTTTAATATAAAGGTCCAAACTATTGTTGACATGTACAAATTCAGAGAATACTGTTTCTTTTTCATAGGAATCCAGAAGTGGTCATGCTGCAATTCCTTCTCTGACTGTCTCCCTTAGGAATTCTGGGCATGCACACACATAGCAGGTGTGATTTTCAAGCTGTCAGGTCCAGGACTCAAACCACAGAGCTGGCCACATGGGATCCAGCACCTTAGCCTCCATGCCACCTGCTGGCCCTCCCTATATTCTTTAAAATCAGGATTCTGATTTTTTTTTGAAAGCAGATTCAAATGTAATACAAATGGTTAATTTAAAAGTATTGTACTACTAAATTTGAGATGGAAGTATACTATGAAATCAAGAGTATTTATCCAGAGTATATATACATATATATTACATATATGTGTGTATACATGTATTTGTGTTTTTCTGTGTGTATTTGTGTGTGTGTGTGAGTATATCCATAGCTTGTCCACCACAGAGCTCAGAAATAGTGACCAACCTAGGAACAGTGATAATCTCTCACACCTAGTGTCAAGGTTGTAGTCTTGAAATATTATTTCCTATGGGACCAGCAGTTAGCGTAATGGCTATGTCGCTGAACTCCCATGTAGTCGACCGCGGTTCGCATCCCGGACCTGGTGGCTTAAACTCACGCAGGTTGCGTGTGTGTGCATGCCCAAGATCCCAAGAGGAGAATGGAGGAGAAGGGATTGCAGCATGGCCAATGCCCCTGTGGGGTGATTTCTCACTTTCTATCTCTCTGTCTCTCTCCGTCTTTCTGGCGAGCACACGTGCCCAATAAGGAAAAAACCTCTCCAAAAAAAGAAAAGAAAAAAAAAAACAAATATTATTTCCTATCAAAATGCTAGAATGTTTCCAAAGTAAGTCTAAAATACCTTGTTAGACCAATTGGTAATGAAGCTATCAAGGATTACTAAGATAATGTTAAAAATTACTAGAGTTGGGGTCAGCAAATGGTGCAGCAGTTGCATCACTGGACTCCCACACAGCAAACTACCAGTCCAAGTCCCAGACCCACTGGCTTGAAGGTCACATCAGATGCATGTGTATGTGTGCTCAAGATGCTGGGAGGGAATTGGAGGAGAAGGGATTGTGGTATGGCAATCCCTCCAGAAGGTGATTTTTCACTTTCCTTCTCACTCTCTATCTCTTTCTGGTAAGCACAAATGCCCTAAGGCAAAAACCTCTCAAAAAAAGAAACCAAACAAATAAAACTGGGGCAAGCATATGGCATAATGGTTAAGCTGCTGGACTCCCATATGGCCAACCACAGTTAAAGTTCTGGACCTGGAGGCTTGAAACTCACAACAAGAGTGTGTGCATATGTGTCCAAAAACCTGAGAGGAGAAGGAAGGAGAAGGGATTGTGGCATGGCCATGCTCCCTGAGGGGTGATACCTTGCTTCTGTCTCTTTGACTTTCTCTGCCTCTCTAACAAGTGCATGTGTCTTATAACAAAAATCTCTCAAAGAAAAAATTACTAGAGTTATATCAAAAGGAGGGAATTTGAAAAAAACCACACTGGCCAAAAATAAGGTTGGTCTTTATTTTGGTAAGAATAATAATTGTAATTGATTGAAATTTATCAATATATTATGTTGAAAACAGATAAGGGGGAAGAAATAAGCATTTATCTTATGGCACTGTATAACTAAATAACAGATAAGAGTGTCCCTTTATAGTGATATTTCAACTTAAATATAGGCAAGAAATGAATTCAGAATATCACTAATTCACAATCCCAATGAATTAATGGATCTAGGCACCAAATATCAACAACTGACAACATAGAAAGACAGGGAAATATACATTACATGTCTCTCTAAGAAAGAAGTCAATACTATTGGCCTTATCAAAGGGACTCAGTGTGAGTTTGATGAAGCTTCTAGAGTTACCTGTCAATTTTTAGGAATGAAGAAAAACATACAAATCTTCACCATGAATATGAAATCAGTAAAATACAGATTGTGAAAAACTGTATGTCAATTGATTCAGATTTTCAACCAATAAATTGTAAAGGCAAAAGAGTGAAAGGGAAGCCTATAGATTAACGAGACTTAAAAACTTACTGAATTGAAGAAAAAGAAAAAATGGTCAAAGAAAATAGCTAGTTTGGGAGAAGGGAGGGGACAATGATAGAGACTGAGGACTGAGACCATATAGAACTTCCCAGGAGACAGGTAAAGTTCTTGATCTGGGTAATGGGAATTCAAGGGTATTCATCATCATTATTAAACATACTCAGTCCATGAAGTAATACCACAAATAGACAGATATACATAATTGTACATATATGAGATGGTTTCAATTTGTTAAAAAGCAGAATCAAAATATGATCAGCCTGAAAATCATGCCTAACACATAAGTATGCATGACCAAAATCCCAACAATGGAATACTAGGGATTATGGTGTTAGCGTCCCCCTGAGGAGAGATTTCTCACTTTCCTTCTCTCTATCTCCCTGTCTCTCTCTGCAAAGAGCACACACCCTATGGCTAAAACCTAAAAGGGAAAAAAAAAAAAAAAAGGTATGAGTTTATTTGGGTGAAAAAATTGGAATCCATGCATAGATTTTCCATAATGGGCATTTTCCATGAAGGTTTTGAGGACCCCTGAACATGCACAATACCTAGTAATGTAAACTTGTATAAGATTTTTATGTATTTCTTTCATATAAATTCAATCAGCCTATACATATCACTCTTTGCCTTTTTTCACCAAAGAATATGTCTAAACTATATACTATTGGATAGCTCCCTCATTCTCATCTTTTAAATAATCACATACTATTTCTCAGAATAGTCATAAAATTATTCATCTTATTAGCCTTCTTAAATACTGTGTACTTAAAAAAGAACATTTATAAACATATGAAAGATGGGCTCCAGTAGGTGATGTGGTGGTTAAGGTTCTGGATCCCACATAGTCAACTGTATGGTTTGAGTCTCAGACCTGGTGGCTTGAAAAACACACCAAAGACATATACATGTGTGTCCAAATACCAAGAGGAGAATGGAGAAGGGATTGGGGTGTGACCAGCTCCCTGGGGTTGTTCACTTTCCCTCTCTCCCTGTCTCTCTGCCTCTCTGGTGAGTGCATTTGCCGTATGGTAAAAATCTATAAAGAAAGAAAGAGAAAAAAAGAGAGAAAGAGGGAGGAGGGAGAGAGAGAGAGAGAGAGAGAGAGAGAGAGAGAGAGAGGGAAGGAATGAAGGAAGAGAGAGAGAGAGAGAGAACAAAGAAAGAAATACAGCCTATAATACAATGAAAACTTTTATTACTATCATCCAGTTTAAAAACTAGATAAAAGTTCAAAGTCCTCTATGTGTTAGACCTTCTCCCATCCTCTTTCATGGGTTATTTTATAAATCAACTTGGTTGTTTTTAAAGTTTCTTTTCTCTGATCCTATCTTCAAGCTTTTATTACATTTCTTTATGTTATAAATATTTATTTTAAAGTCTGTGTCTGGTCATTTCAGTAGCCAAAGTCTTGAGATGCTGAGATAATGCAGTCTAGTATTTTCATTGTGCATGGTATCTTTTTTTTTTCTTTTTTTTTTTTTGAATTTTGTGACATTTTTCAGTGAGTTCATAATTTTTGAATCTTTAAGAGAATTTGGTCTGAGGTTTGGGTTGAAGTCTTGGGTTTTTCTCTCAGTGGACATTTTTATATTTTGATAGATGCCTGGCTAAGCTACTAACATGGAATCACTTTCAATTGAATTCTCAACTTGAAATTGAGACTTGAATTTTCTCATCCCAGGCTCTTCAATGTCCACTTAATAGAGCACAGAACAAAGTAAAAAGTCAATACAAACAGCCAAAAGAATGATATTTAATACTGTGGGAGATACTTCAAACTGTGTATTGCAGAGATCTGACTGTGGTTTTTCTTCTCTTATACTGGCGGCTTTCTTGGGTTCTATATGTTATTTCATTTTATACTTAAACTGCTCTAGAGTCAATATTATCAACAGTCTGTAGTTAAGGAAACTGAAGTCATACAATTTTGCTAACATTTTACCCACAATATTTTCAATTTGTGCTTGTTTTGCTGCTGCTGTTAGTAGTTTTGTTTGTTTGTTTTTGTGTCCACATTCTGTAATACAGGGCTTGGTGGTGATGTAATTGTCTTCTTTAGTTCTTATTATCAATTTCAGCCATTTTTTCTCTCTGCTCTTAAACCCCTGTTGAGTGCCTGTTTCAAACTAGCTCTCTTCTTAGTTTTTCTTTTTGTTGTCATCTACAATCTCTAAGGTCCTTCTCTTGATTTGCAGCTCTCAGTACCCAGCTCATTAAAGTCTTTCTAGCTCTATTCCTGTTGTTATTCTGCATGACTTCCATCTCTATTTCATTGATATGCCCAGCACATAGTCTCTCAAAAATCTCATCTGTCAGCACCCTATTCTGACCACTACATGCTCTCTTTCAAATCCACATTAGCTTCTTTTCTCCAACAATTCTTATGCCCCACTGAAACATCCAGTCCTTTGACCCTACCAATTCTTCACTGTCATCTGCTTTATTTTTTTTCTCAATTTTCTCTTTAACCATGTAAGCTTCCATTATTAATCACTCCCTTGCCGAGGCACTCAACTTCTTCGCCTTGCTGTAGTGCTTGCAATATTTACCTGGCAAAGTACCAAACCTGATTAAGCTCATTGTTCTGTTGATGTTGTGCATGTACCTGAATATCTGAACATGCCTGGAGAAAAAACAGAACCATGCTGTTTTGCACTTTAAATTTATAGATTTATAGTCAGTAACCTTCAGTGGGCACTTGGGAATGCTAAGCATTCCTATTATGTTCCCCTAGTAAACCTACGTGCCTACCCATCAAGATGACTCATATTTTCTCTCTCTCTCTAACATCTTAAGCCTTCTCACTCCCTTTACTGACAGTAAAATCTATTCTTGCTTCACTAACATAGAAAGCATTAGGAAAGAATGTTCCTGTCTTCTTATGATCAAATCCTTCAGCCTCAATTTATATGCACACATTGCTCAATGACCTAATTAGGACTATTTTGCCAGTGAGCAGCATGATATATTAGCTTTAAAGTGGGCTTCATAGACCAGCCCCATAACCTAATGATTAAGAAAGCTAGATCCCACATGGCTGACCTTGGCTTAGTTTGACTCCTGGCCTCAAGTCCTTGGCTTAAAAAACATTCCAGGCACCACATGTGCCTACTGCTCAAATGGAAAAGGCATTACAGTGTGACCATGCCCCACTGCTGAGGGAGAGGTGATTTCTCTCACTCTCTCTTTCTCTGTCTCTGGCAAGTTCATGTGCCCTGTAGCAATTTAAGAAGAAAAAGGTTCTTCTTCTTCTTCTTCTTTTTTTAATATCACATTAAACAAAACCAAAAATTGATGGCTTAGGATTGAATGATTTCATGGTTCAAAAATATTAGGGCTCTGGTCCTGGCAGGTGGTATAACGGTTAAGACTGGTTAAGCACATGGTCGACCACAGTTAAGTCCTGGACCTGGTGGCTTGCTTTCTCTTTTTCCCTCTCTCTCTCTCACTCTGTCCCTTTCTGGTCAAATTCAAATAAATAAAGTTGAATAAAATAATTCTTTAAAATTTTTTTAAAAATATTAGGGCTTTGGTACCAGCAAATGGCATCATGGTTAAGTTGCTAGACTCCCATATAGCCAACCACAGTTCAAGTCTGGCAGCTTAAAAGTCACACTGGGTACACGTGGGTGCATGCCCCGAATCCCGAGAGGAGACTAGAAGAGAAGGGTTTGCGTGGCCATCTCACCAGGGGGGTGATTTGTAGCTTTCTTTTTCTCTGTCTCTCCTTCTCTCTCTGGTGAGTTCATGTGCCCTATAGCAAAAATTTCTAAGAAAAAATAAAATTAGGGGTCTGGGTAGCTTCTTTATAACTCTCTTGATCATAGTTACTCAAGGAGGTAAAAATAATTGCAAAATTTCCAAACAAACTTTCCCCTGTCTCTCTTTGAGGACATTTAGATCATATACTCACTTTTAAACCAATCATTATCTAAAAGGAAATATGATTGGTTAGGCCCAGTTCATTAAAATGGGCTCTTAAATCCTAGCGATAGATTTCTCTTTTATTATTTTTTTCAGTTGTTTAATTTGCCAGAGGGCACACGTGCTTATTGCAGAGAGACAGAAAGAGAGGTAGGAGGAGAAAGCACAGTGAAATACCTATGTTTCTCTATAATGCTGGGATCTTGGGCATGCACTTATTTGTTCTTGGCATGTTTCTCCAACTACAAGACCCCGGACTTAATCTATATGCAGTCGACCATGTGGGATCTGATTCCCTTAACCACCAGGCCATGAGACCAGCCCAATTCTAGGCATAACCTAACATTACTTGGATTATGTTAGAAAGGATGAGGAAGAAGTGGGAATTTTTAAAACAACCAATATTATGCATCACTTCTTTATATTTTGCTTTCTCCACTGTTAAAATGGATAGCTTGAGGGACCAGCAGTTGGTGTAATAGCTATGTTGCTGGACTTCCATGTAGTCAACTGTGGTTCAATTCTAGGACCTGGTGACTTAAACTCACACTGGGTGCATGTGCATGTGTGCGAAAGATCACGAGAGGAGAAGGGAGGAAAAAGGATTGTGGTGTGACCATCCCCGCTGGGGAGTGATTTCTCACTTTCTATCTCTCTGTCTTTCTGTGTCTTTCTGGTGAGTGCACGCACCCTATAGCAAAAATCTCTCTCTCAAAAATAAAAATAAATAAACAAATAAATAAATAAAATGGATAGCTTGACTCTATACTTACTAAAAATCAACTGACTCACACATTATCTCTTCTTGCTTGCTCAAGGATTTTATCTCTAATATAACCCTTATATCCTCTGCATCAATGATATTTTACTTTCTAAACAATTATTCTAATAAACATGCAAATTGCTGTTAGCATACAAATATTTCTTTGCTGACAAATCTTTTGTTTTGACCTGAAGATTCTCCCCAATTACACCAGAGAAACAAAATTGTTCCAGTGTGTTGTGTATAGACATTATCTCCACTTCCTCTATATTCCCCTAGTCAGGTAAACGTATTGATAACGTATATTATATTTTAAGAACTATATACTTAAAGTTATTATAATTATTGTGGTTTACTCTTATAAAGGCACTCTGAATTTTGTTTTCTAAGTTCCACCAAATTTCTTTTCTGGTTATATATTTGTTATTTTGTAATCATAACAATCATAACAATTCTTTCCATTAATACCAAAATACAAAAAAAAAAAAAAAAAAAAAAAACCATAAGGTAAGGAGAGAGAAGTGAAAAATGAGAAGGAATTAATAAGGCTCTGCAAAACAGAAAAGGTTCAAGAGAAGACATCTTCAGGACCAGCAGTTGGTATAATGTCTATGTCGTTGGACTCCCATGTAGTGGACGCAGTTCAAGTCCCGGACCTGGTGGCTTAAACTCATACCGGGCGCATGTGCGTGCATGCCCAAGATCCCAAGAGGAGAATGGAGTAGAAGGGATTGCAGCATGGCTATCCCCCCAGGGGAGTGATTTCTTGCTTTTTATCTCTCTGTCTCTCTCTGTCTTTCTAGTGAGCAAATGTACCCTATAGCAAAAGCCTCTACAAAAGAGAGAGAGAGAGAGAGAGAGAGAGAGAGAGAGAGAGAGAGAGAGAGAAGATATCTTCATAGGAGAGCCCATTATGGCCATTGGCTTTTAAAATGCTAGTTCTTTATCAAATCAAGGCACAATACCATATAGATTTTTAAGCATTTTTATTTTAGTTTGCTATGAAGTGTGAGCACTTACTGGAGAGAGATGAGAGAGAGAGAGAGAGAGAGAGAGAGAAAAGAGAGAGAGAGAGGAAAAGTGATAAATCATCCCCCAAGAAGGATAGCCATGTCACAATCCCTTCTCCTCCACATTCCTTTCCAGATTTTGGGTTTGTATGCACAAATGTTTGCAAATTTTTCAAGCTGCTGGGTCCAGGACTCAAACCACATGGTCAGCCATGTAGCCTTCAGCCACCTTAAACTTCATGCCACCTGGTGGCCTACCATTTATATTTTTGTGGTCACAAATTCATCTAGTAAAATGCTGTTTATAAATGCCTACAAAAGAGCTATTTGTAAGTTTAATTTTTGAAATTATATTTTAGAAAGACCAGCTGAACATCATCATGTTATTTGCACAACTACCTGGTGAGAAAGACCAAAATAATAATAATTTTTATTGTTTTACTACATATGTGAATTAGGTCTGGACACATGACCTTTTTAAGCCTTAATTTCATTAACAGTGTAATGTGGATAAAGGCTATTTTTAAGAAGGTTGCAGTGACGATTTAATTAATTCAGTACCAAACACACAGATCATTCATATTTGTGTTAGCTATTACTATTATTACCCTATTTATTTTAAAGGCAGAGAAACTGATGTTCAGAAAGGTTAGACTACTCAATTGAAGAATGATGAATTCTTGACCAAAACCAGGTTTTCATTTTATTCCAGTGATATTTCCACTTTACCATTTTGTTAGATAAAGTAGATAACATTTAGCATTTTTAACATAAATTTAATTTCAGGAAAACTTTTATTCCCTTTGAGAGACTGATATTTGCCTTTTTTCCTGACAAAGAGAATTAAAAAAACTGATTAGTTTTGCCTCTGTTCACTGGCTGCTGAAAAGCTGAACCAAATTTAAAGTGCAATCATAGTAATTAACTGTCTTTACTGCCTTTATCTTCATTGCCTTTATCTATGTCTTATTTGCATTCTGCTTTGACCTGGTAATTACCTTTTACATATATTTTCTTATTAGCTGTCCTGAATTTCTTAGAAGAATTACTTACCACTGTTGAACAAATAAATCTCTGCTACTACTGTTGTTGGAACTCGCAACATGGAGCTGCCCATGTGAGAAGTAGCTAGATTGCCAGCCAGAGCCTACAATGTGGAGCGTCTACCCTTATGGCTCTCTACTTAGAGCTCATAATTGAAACCACTATTTGTTTTCTCTGTCTGTGATGTCTTAATATATGCAGAATGGTTCTTCCAATTGTCAGCTACACAAGCCTCTTTTTATTGCTAATGCTCAGCTGCTCTGGGGAACAAATCTTTCTTTTGAATGCTCATGCCAGGGTTCTCTGAAATAAACACATGTGCCACAGAGTCTGTACAAGTTTTTCAATCTCCATCTCGTTTTAAACTGAGATAAGATATACATAGCTCCAAGTGTGGGAAGTACATTACTATTAGTTACGCAGTTTAAGAATTATTTGCGTGTGCTTGCATCCTTGTAAACACCACCCATAGCCAGATATAGAACATTGCCAGCAACTATAAGGTCCTTTGGTGCCCCCTCTTTTCTGTAGCATTTCCCTTCAAAATTAAGGACTATTCTGACTTCTCTCATAGTCAATTAGCCTGTTCTTGAACTTTATGTAAATAAAGTCATACATTAGTATGAACATTTTTGTTTGTCTGGATTTTTGTTTTTCACTCAACATGTCAATGAAATTCATCCACGTTTTTCCTTGTATTTTCACTTGTATTTTGCTGGCATGTTTTCATTATTGTTCTTTTTTATATTTTTTTCTTACACTTGTAGATTGCTGCATTTGCAAATACAGTAGATTTTTTCTTTCTTTTTTCCTTGTTATGCCATATTCCTTTGTATAAGATAAACTTCAGTGGGTATTTCTAACTCCTTTTGATGAGCATTTTGGTTGTATACAGTATATAAAGTCATTTTGAACATTTTATGCTGGCTGTAAATCTATCTGGGTATTTATGTGATGCATAAAGAGGCAAAATTATAGAGGTAATCGGTCTTAGTTTCCTTCATTTCTGAATGTCTGTTGTTAATCGGCTCAATCTTTCATGTAACAAAATATGACAAAAGTTTAGTTCTAGCAAGGGAAGAAAAGAACCCAAAATACCTAAAATAACTGAGTTAGAAGGATAGACTATAACATTTTTACTTAATATCAAAAGTATTTCTCAGGACCAACAGAATAATGGTTACGTTGCTGAACTCAGACATTGTTGACTGTGGTTCAAATCCAGATCCGGTAGCTTAAAACTCATGCCAGGCTCATGTGCATGTAAGCCCAAAGTTCCAAGAGGAGAATGAAGGAGAACGGATTGAGGCATTACCATCCCCCCCGGGGGGTGATTTCTAGCTTTCGGTCTCTGGAAAATGTATGTGTACTACAGTAAAAATCTCTAAAATAAAAACAAAAATGGTATTTCTCTATACATTTTTTAAGAATCACAAAACTAGGGCTGGTAGGTGGCATAGTGGTTAAGGCACTGGACTTCCACATGACCAACCATGGTTCGAGTCCCGGACCTGGTGGCTTGCTTTCTCAACTCTCTTTTTCTCTTTCTGGTCAATCTTAATAGTAATAATAAATTAAATAGATAATTCTTTAAAAATAGAATCACAAAACTAATAGAAATTTTAGTTTATAGACCATTATTCTCTTATCTGTACCCACAAAATAAAAGAGGAAAGAGAGATTTCTATGTGTAGGCCTCCCTTACATATTCTTTTTCTCCCAAGTTCTAATTTATATTCCTTCTCCCTTCAATATTTCTCTCTCCTTTCTTTGCTTATCTAAGGTAGAGGCAAAAGATAACCAGTGCTTTTAGAACTCTGATATTATCTGGTGCACACTGGCAGTTTCTCTCTACATGTGTATACTACCTTCTCTAAGCACACAAAGTATTCCCTGTCTAATCTTATGTAAATGGTGCTATCTCACAGGAATGTTGACTTTAAGAGATCCTCTAGGTTTTTGTCTCCTTGTGAAATGATCTGAAACATCGAACATACAGGTTTCATGTTATTTTATTCGCTGATACTTTTGATAGTTCAAATGTACAAAAATGTTCAGAATGGTTTCTCCTTCATCTTATCTTTTCTCTTTTTATCTATGTGCTTCATTTCTTATCAACCTTTTACAGATATCTGATTCTTGTTGGGTTCATTTCATTATCATTCTTCACTTAGGTTATAGTGTTCATATGAATTTTGAATTTTTATCTGTTTTCTTTTTAGTGATTCAAAATCTAGGTATCTACTTCTCCACTATAAATAAGTAAAATAATATTACTAAAGAAAGTTAAATGTATGAGGACATTTGGGAAAATGTAACAGTTTTTTAAGATTCCTTGGTACTGAAGAATTTGCACACAGATAAAACTTATTATAATGTAATATACTTGTTTGTTAATTTTTCCAAAATATATTTAAATGTTTATAGACTAACAAGAAAACTACAGATGGATGTGTCCTTATTTTCCTAAGTCTTGTACCCATATAACTCTGAGTAGATTCTAGAATCAGAAAGTAGCAGATCATCTAGAACAAGTCTCTATTATGGGTTTTAAAGGTACGATGTTAGATCTCATATTTTTTGCTGAAAACAGAGGACCTAGAAAGGTGTTCTTATAGTATTCAGCTATTAAGAACTCAGATCCCACCAGATTCAACTTCACCTACCCCCTATTTACTTACTTTCTACTTAAATTCCCACAAGTCAGTAAAGAGTTTCTTCTTGACTAGCACCAGTGACAGGAAATCTCAACCTGACGCAATGTATGTCCTGATCATAAGAATCTAGCATTTCAGGAATCTATTGATGTAGAACACTCACATCAAAAGGGCAATAATTTATTATTAATAGCAATAATTTATTATTTCTGTCAATTCTGTGCATTTGGAATTTGTGCAAGAATCAGCAGGGCTAGCTTCCTAATCTGCAAATTGTCCATGGGCTCACTCACTTGACTGCATTCTGGCAGCTGAAATAGGTCCTGATGATTCAAGAAGGCTTTATGTTTCCACTTTGGTGCTATTGCATGTAGTCTCTCTCTTTCCTCGTGGCATCTTATCCTTTAGGCTCCATGGCTCTCTCTCTCTAGCAGGCCCATCTGTAACTTCTTGCTGCACGGCAGCTGGCTTCTAAGAGAGAAAGAGGAAGTTGAAGGCATCTTGAAGTCTAGATCCAGAACAGGCATGACATCACTTCCGTGGCCCTCCCTTACACATTCTTTTTCTCACAAGTCTTAATTTACATTCCTTCTCCCTTTAATATCTCCCTCTCCCTTCTTTGCTTATCTAAGGTAGAGGCAAAAGATAACCTGTGCTTTTCGAAGAACCACAGAGTTCCATTGCCAAAAGTTGTAGGATAGAAGATATGTTTGCAGTCACCTTTGATAACACTCTACCACATGCTGAATGTCATCCTATCTCCCAGGACCACTTCTTCCTTACCCTCTGTCAATCAGTATTCCTGGCTGTACATTCTAGTGCTCTCTCAATCCAGTTTTAAAGACTTTCTAACTCAGGCCTTATGAACTCAAATCTTGATTCCTAATTTTGGCCCAAATGAATTAGAAACATGCCCGTGTTATGAAATACAGTTTTGGTTATTCTTTTAAGTGGCTAAGGTAGAAAATTTCATATCCTAGAAGAAGGGAGAGAGGAATTAAAGAATGGTCTTCACACATTTTTGCCTATCAAGACTTTCCACATGCCAGCTTGAGTGGTGCAATGTAGTGCAACACTCTGCAATGCTGAAGCCATATGGGAAGGTCTTGGGTTTGCATCCTGAGATCTCCTTGCACATACCAGGTGCACCTGCGTGTGCAAGAAGCATGATCTTTGCTGACTGAGCTAGGGAAAAATCAGGGCATGAACATCCCATTGGATCTCTCACTCTTGCCTCTCTCTCCCACAGAAGAAATGAACTTAAAAAAAAATGCTTTCCACAGAGTGAACTATAATTCAACTCCCTGTAAATATTATTTTTTAGTTCTATGTATGAAAACTATTCACATACTACACAGCTATAATTCTCCCTACCATGCTTTTGCCTGCTCTTTGCTTAACACCCCTCTTTTTTTGTCATTGCTTCCACCCCTCGTATTAGTCTGGCTATTCTCTTACAGATGGACTCCATTTGGTTGATATATTTCTTAGCGCAAACACAGTTTACTTAAAGACTCAGAACAGTGCAAAATGGAAGATGTCATCTATGCCTTAGTGCTAGACACTAAATCTATTGACACTGTTTTCTTACACTGAGTTTGTGCTTAAACAAAATATTATATTTTTGTCATCTCTCTCTCTCTCACTCTATAGTTAATATACCCACATTATTGTGTATAAATCTTGTGTGCATAAACTTAAATGAAGTGCCTGGGGACCTCTAGGGGAACCATTTAAAACATAAATTCCCCTCACTACATTCAGATAGAGTCAAAAAACAAATTAAGAGATATACACATAAGTTCTTATAAAGTCATAATTTTTAATATTTTCAAGATTTATTCACTCTCCATACTACCCAAATATAGAAACATTGAATACTTTTGGGTAATAACTGTAAACCATTTTATAGAGTGTTGTGGGGTTAGGGTTTGGTCACTGAGTTAGTTTGGTCATTTTGCCACCTTAAACACATAAGCCACCATAAATACAACATCGCTGGCTGGCCTAGAAGTTTACATTTTTATGGGAAAGAATAGATAAACAAATATATAAGTGCTTAGAAATGAAACAAAATTAAAATAAAAATTGATTCAAAGCAAGGAAAAGTGATTTGGAAGAAGAACCCTTACTTTAAAGGCAGTAAGGGAAGGGTTCTCTGAATCTAAGGTGCTGGTATTTTAACAGACATCTGTCTTCTGGGGAGGAGGAAGAGTCTGAGGAAATATATGGGCAGAGAATTCAGGTAAGAGTTGCAAAATGTGCCAAGGCCTGAGGGGGGATTAAATTTTGCATGTTTGATAAGCCTACAAAAGTCATGGTACAGAAATGGGCAGGAGTAGGAGCTGATTTGGAAGAAACAAGTGGGGAATGGCAGTTCTTAAAGTCATGTGCATGTCATGACATATAGATTTAGCTGTTAAATAAAATGGACAATGTAGCAGATATTGCCACATTTATAAATATTCCTCTAACACATTTATTGAGGATATTAGTCAGTGTTCTCCAGAGAGACTGAACAATAGGATATATGTCTTTCTGTGTATGTGTGTGTACAGAGAGATTTATGGCTAGCCATCACATCAGGCTACTTAGAAGGTTGATAGTTTTGAGTAGGCTCTATGGCAAAAGGTGATTTTGTAGTATGTTCAGACTGTGGGATCAGTAGTCTTGCTGCTTGGTTCATATGATCTGGGAAATCCTAATGTTCTGGAAATATCTATGGCAAATAATGTAAATATGTTGAGTGTTAGGCAAACCCCTGTAGGAAAATTGCAAAACAACTCCTAGGGTTTTGGAGCAAGATCACAGAATGTGCACAAGAGATATTTCCACTGTTCAAAAACATCTGGCATGGTATTAGGCCCTGGTAAGACAGTTCCTGACCATGGAACATCAAATGTCTATGCAACCAAATCCTCCATTATGAACTGATTATTTTCATCTACCAAGTTATAAGTCTAGCAGGAACAGCAATGGTTCATTTGACAAAAGAACTGCATTTGAGATCAGCCATAAGATGGCTCAGAGTTTCATGATGTCTGTGGCACCAATGTCTCTCCTCAGCATAATCACATACAGGGTTTCATGAACTATTCACAGAACCATTTGTAGGATAAACTTCCTCAGGTTGAAAGGTGGATTGATTCACTATCAATTTTTTTCTTTTGCTTGGCCAAACTAGACACCCAAGCTTTTTCAGAGCCTATCTTTATGCTTATAAAATCCAGTTTCCCATTGCACTGTACAGTTTAAATTATATGTTTATTATATCTCAATAAATATTTTTGTGGAAAAAAATGAATTGGCTTGTCATGATGCCAAAAGCATAAAACTGATTAACTATACACTTCATTTCTAAGTAGTAGTGGTCCTGAAAGACAGCAGCAACAATAAATGGTCCCAATGGGCAGAACTTTGAGCAGGATACATGGTTATTAATTTAGAAGGGGAAAGAGGCGTTGTTCAAGTAAAAGATAGGCAAAGATTCCCAATCAGTGGCAAACACATTGGTTGATTGGCAAGAGACCTGGAGGGGGCAAGCTTTCAGAATTAGGCAATACTGAGAAATAAGAAGCAAGTTGATGGATCTATGGAATAAACACAATATATGTTGATCATTTAGTGTCACATTCATGACTATCAGGAACATCTACCACACTGAATAAATAAATATCTCACTGTCATTTCCAGTGACCCACTTTGAAATGTGTATTTTCTTTTTCTTCTTTATTTTTTTTTCCACAGAGCACATGCACTTGCTAGAGAGAGACAGAGAAGAACAATGAGAGTGAAAGCAAGAAATCTTCCTGCCCCCCAGCAGAGTGAATGGCCATGCCACAATCCCTTTTTCTCCATTCTCCTCTTGGGATTTTGAGCATGGACACACATGTGCACTTAGGGTGTTTTTCCAGCCACTGGGTCCAGTACTTGAACTGCAGTCAGCCCTGTGGGGATACAACTCCTTAACCACCACACCATCTGCTTATCCAAAAATGTGTGCTTTTCATCTTTACAACTTTAGAGTCTTTGGGACTAGGGTTACTGCTGCGAGGCATAGGTTGGTGAGGGAGGGCTTTCACCAAACGACACAAGTCTGATTCCATAGACCTAGAACTACAATAGCCACCTGGTCATCAAGGTCGATGTCAGTAGAACTACAGACGAAGAATGAACTTCAGTAGCAAGAAAAAATGATTCTGGTTTTCAAGAAGAGCTGGGACTGCTACTATTTAATAGTAATAGATACAATTATGCCTGGAACTCAGGAAATTTGCTGGAGTTTCCCTTCTTTCTTTTATGAGCAGTGACAGCTGTGATTGGACAATTTTAAAAACTATAGCCTGACAATGGCACGATAACCAGTAATTCAAGTAATATTTACCCCAATAGGCTATCCACCTATGCCAATGTTTTGCAACCAGGAGAGAAGAATTTTGGTATCTAGGGGGTATATGGAAGTATTCTGAAATATTTTTGGTAACCGTATTTAGTGGGAGGTATGCTACTGAGATCAGTGGGTTGAAGTCAGAAATGCTGCTAATATGCTGTAATGCACAGACACACATCATAGCAATAAAAATATCTCACTCAAAATTGTCATAGTGCTGAGGTTGAATACCTCTGATTTAGACCATCAGAAACAATGAATACATTTAAAGGTAATATAGAAGACATTATTTTAAAAAATGAGCCAGCAGGTGGTGTAGTGGTTAAGGCAGCGAACTCCCACATCTAGCGTCTTGAAACTCGCTGGGCATGGTGCCCGCATACCCTCAGTCCCAAGAGAAGAATGGAGAAAAGATTGCAGCATGGCCATTCCCCGGGAGGGTTATTTCTCATTTTCTACCTCATTATCTCTCTCTGTGTCTCTGGTGAGTGCACACACCTTATAGCAATCTCTCTCTCAAAAAAAAGATGATAAATGCCAATTTTAGCATTAGAATCAATTACTACAATAGCTCCTGCTGTTGTATATATTCATGTAAAGACAACAAGAAACCACCATCTTGACATTAAGTAAGATATGAATAGATCAGTGTGACACAAAAGATGTGCTGTCATTTCATTCTTAGTGCCCTATCCTTGACCCTTTGGCACTTCATATTTCTGGGCATGCAAGTTTGTTTTCTACTTGTCATTGTCTATGTTCTCATTATGTGTGCGTGTGTGTGAATGCACACACACGCGTGTACATGTCCAGTGCAGACTATTCTACTGAGTGTGGGACAAGCCAGACATATTTAAAAATTAATGCCTATGTTCCTCAACAACCTCTCCTTACAGGAGCGAATTTAACAAATGACTAACAGAAGCTGGTTTATTTGCTCCTTCAGTGGGATAACTGAGACACATGTTTCTGCAATGGCTTCTAAAATTTCCAATTTGATTGATTTCCACTTGTTCGCAGTGGTGGCTTGGCTTCCTCCCTTTTTCTATTTTACTTCACCAGCCTCCTAAGTGCTCTGTGGAGCAATTCAATTTTTCTTTGGACTTTAATACTTATCAAGGTCCACTTATAGAGAAAAACAAGTTAAGACAAAAACCTTTGGACACTTTTAAACTAGGAAATCACATCATCTAAGGATTTTATTTTTTAAAATAATTTAATTTAATTTTATTTATTTAAAGTGTTCTGGGGAGAAAATGGAGAGAGAGCAAAAATAAGACAGAGACAGCACTCTCAACTATGTCCTGATATTGAGATCTACCTTCATCCATCTCTGGATCATGGACAAGTGCATGCCCAGTATACTCAGAGTGGTTTCTAGATTTGAAACAGTTACCTTTCCTTGTGGTGTTGTCCCATAAATCATCACTGTGCCACTATCTAGATCCTAAGGGATACTTTTAAGTGGCCATTGTAGCTATTTTGTGACAAATGGACAGCTAAGAAAGAGCATAATTAGGAAGCCAGATAGAAAGCTATTTCAATAGTCCAAGGGAGATGTCAGGATTTCGATCCAGTCTGTAGCACTAGATTCAGCAGGAATTGAATAGAGTAAGGATAGACTTGAGAATAGAGTATGTAATTTAGGCATGAGTAATTAGATATTTGATAAAGAAAATGAGGAGGATAAAGGTGCTAATGCAGAGGTGCCAGGCAGGTAGGATAGAGCAGAAAGAATAAAAATGTCTTTTCTCAGATATATTTGCTTTGTGAACTCAATTAGATTTCTAAAGTTAGATGCTGAGTAGACAGCTAAATGTGTGCATCTGGAGCTCAGAAAATTAAGTTTGGAAAATAAACACATAAATGGCATTTAGCCTATTACTTAACTTCGAAAATAGAATTTCATAGTTTATATTTGGCATATCCTAGTTGCTATAAAAATGCTAGCTAGTATACTGAGTTTTCAAGAAATAGCAGTTAATATTTAGGAGAAATTCACCTCCTTTAGTTTATATGTTATTGTGGAAAATGCTCCGGTCTGAGCATTTTGTTGTAGGAAACAGCAAAATGTCTATTGGCTCTGAGAAGATTTTTTGAGTTCTGAGTATACATTTTCCTTAAACAGACTTGCAAGGAAAGACTCTTTTATTATTTTTACTTTGTTAATGGGAAGTTTTAAGATATATGAGAAACAAGAAATAGAAAATTATTTGTTGATGATAACATGTACAGTAACATCCCTGATTGACCCAGTATACAATGTATACTGAATAGAAAATCTCATTTTGTATACTTTATTCATGTACAGTGAATGACTGTAAATAAATAAGTTAATTAATTAACTAACTAATTAAAAATATTTTAAAAAGTTAATCAATCACATATGATTTTATTATTCTGAGATAATTACTATTAATTTTTATATATTACCTGAAACTATCAAGAATATTTTTAATTTTGCTTGTTTTTCACTTTGTCTATTTTGAAAAATGTCCAAGTTTCTCAAATAAATATTTTAAAAACATGTCTTTTGAGAAGACAACACCTTCATGGCTCCTGAAAACTAGTGATTTAAGGGAAATAAGAGAAATGAAGATTTTCCACTGATAATTCAGCCTCCAGCCTACAAACTCGAGTGATGCTCAGATTGAACTTCAAGTTTGGGAAGAAACACACCATCCATCAGATGACTAGAAATCACCACAGGGTGACAAGAAATATGGAAAGGCAAGAAAATACCTCTCCTCAAAGGGAAAAGAATAGCTCCTCTTCATCCACAGACAGTTCAATGGAAACCATGGAAATGTCTAATAAAGAATTTAGAACATTCATAATGGTGAAGCTAACAGAGATGGAAGAGAAGAGAGACAATGAACTGCAGAAGAATAAGGAGAAAGGAGCTGACGAATTCTGGGAGGTGAGGAAATTCTTGCAAGATCTAAAAGAGGAATTACACCCTTTACAAAAGAATCAAATGGAACTGTTAGAGATGAAGACTATAACACAGGAAGTCAAAATCTCTCTTGAAAGTATTAAAAGAAGACTAAAATATACAGAAAATAGAATCTCAGACATAGAAGAGAAAATTGCTGGCCTAGAAAAATCCACCACGAAGACTAAGAAAATTACCCCAAAATCTGAGAATAATATACGAGAAATACTAGGTACCATCAAACGTCCAAACATCTGGATAATTGGCATCCCAGAAGGTGAAGAGATAAATATGGGCATTGATAATCTATTCCATGAAATCCTGCAAGAAAACTTTCCAAACCTAGAGAGGCACTCAAAGATATTTTTGTAAATTATGCATCAGATAAGGGACTGATAACCAGAAGACACAAGGAAGTAAAGAAGCTGATTGGAAAAAAAAGATGATCAACCCTATTAAAAGATGGGAGAATGATTTGAAAAAAACACTCTCTAAAGATGACATATGAATAGCCAAAAGGCATATGAAAAAATGTTCAACATCCCTTATCGTAAGGGAAATGCAGATTAAAACAACAATGAGATACCATGTAACCCCAGTCAGAATGTCTGAGATTAAAAAAACAAAAAAAGATAAGTGGTGGCTGGGTGTGGTGAAAGGGGAGCTCTCTTACACTGTTGGTGGGAATGTAAATTAGTCCAACCATTGTGGAGAACAATTTGGAGATTCCTCAAAAGTCTACAAATAGAACTACCATATGATCCAGCAATCCCATTCCTTGGCATCTACCCAAAGGACAGAAGAATTCTTCATTGGAAAAGTGCTTGCCCATCGATGTTTATTGCGGCACTTTTCACGATTGCTAAGACATGGAACCAACCCAAATGCCCCAGTATGGATGAATGGATTGAAAAACTGTGGCACATATATTCTATGGAATACTATTCAGCCATAAAAACCAACAAAACCCTGGCTTTTGACAGAAAGTGGAATAATATGGAAGATTTACTGCTAAGTGTAGCAAGCCAGGCTATGAAGGAGAGACACTGTATGTCCCCACTTAATATATACCGAGTGTCCGCACTCTATAACTGAAACTGATGGGCTAAAGGAGGTACAAACACAAGAGATTGGTGTGAATGCCAGATGTGTGTGTGTGTGGAGGAGTGGGGCCTGTGGAAAAACATTTGGAGGAGGGATACGGAGATAGCATTGTTGAGACAGGGAGGTAGTATTGTTATATTTTGATCAACTGGACCGGGGAGAAATGTTCACATATTGAAATAATCACCTTGTAAGCTAAATAATGTGATTGAATGTATTAAAAAAAATGTAAATAAAATTTAAAAAAAGATCCAGTCCCAAGAATACAAAGGACCCTAAATAGAATCAACCCAAGAAGATCTTCTCCAAGACACATTATAGCCAGACTGACCCAAACCACAAAGACAAGATACTAAGATTGGCAAGAGAGAAACAGCAAGTTACCTACAAAGGATATCCCATCAGGCTAACAGCAGACCTCTCTCATTGGAAACAATGTGAGAAAGGAACGAATGGAAAAATATATTCAAAGTGTTAAGGGAAAAGTAATTTCAACCAAGAATACTATACCCAGCAAGATTATCCTTCATATGGGAAGAAAAGAACATTCTCAGATAAACAAAACCTGAAAGAATTTACTAGCACAAGACCAGATCTCCAAGAAGTTCTAAAGGAAGTGCTATATCAGGAAAATTAAATGCAGACACACAGAAATAAGAGTTCAAAAACTAAGAAAATGGCCAACTTAATTGTAGGGACAAGTCTGGAGCTGAATATTATATCCCAGAATTCAACTGGGAAGATCAAACCACAACAGAAGGTAGATGAAGTACGTGAGACTGAACTGTGACTTTTGACTGAAATATTGCTACATCTCTTCTAGGCTTTGTTGTCCAGCTTTAAGAGTTTTTGTCCTGTCTTGAGCTGTTGATAGATTCATACACCTACTATTCGAATAGAATATGAACCTGTTTCCTGGCTTTAAGTTTTAAGCAAAGTTCTTTACCTTTTCAAAACTGTTTTTCTTGAAATTACAAGCTGAACTTGGTATTGAAAGTAGTTAGATTATTTAAGAAATTGTGTGATCAATAAAATGTGTGGTGAAAAGGAATGGAAGACAACTGTAGACACCAGAGATAGTGTGAGAAGATGGTGGGAAAAAGCAGAGGGTCAGACATATTTACATATATATATATATATATATATATATATATATATATTTGAAAAACTAGAAATGGAAAATTATTGATGATAACATGCATGATTAAGCCACTACACAGTATATTCTGGATGGGAAACCACATTTTGTATGCTGTGATGATGCTTAGGGGATGAATGTAAATTAATTAATTTAAAACAAAGTTTCAGGAGAAAAAAATCCACAAAAACTGTTTTTCTTGAAGTTAAAAAAATGTATTAAATATTCCTATTTGATGACTGAAATAAGCTATATAGCCCCAGCTAGGTGATACTGTATAGTATGTTCATTGTACTCACTGAGATTTATGCCTAAAGTCAGACTTGTGTTCATGGATTTGTATATATCAGCTGCGCTTGCTATTGAAAATATTTAGATTAATTAAGTTCTTCAGCGAATCAATAAAATGGGGGGGGGAGGCATAGAAAGCAACCATGGATACCAGAGACAGTATAGAAGGAGGGTGGGACACAGCAGAGGGTGAGAGATAGGGAATCAAGAATGGGGAAAAATAGCAAAATATACAGGAAACAAGAAATGGAAAATTATTTGTTGATGATAACATGTATGTTGACGTGCTTGATTGAGCCAATATAGTGTATTCTGGATGGAAAATTTCATTTTGTATGCTGTAATGACATATAGTGAATGAATGTAAATAGATAAACTTAATAAAACATGCCTTTTAATACCTAAATAATGTTTTATCATATATCTCTGTCATAACTTCCTTATTGTTAGACATTCAGCAAATTGACAATTTTATTATAAGTGCTATTACATTTCATATTCCCAAGATTTCGATGAAACCTCTGTTCATTTCTTAGGTTAGATTACAAGAAAAAGTCATATAAGGTTATACAGCACTTATTGTTATTTTATCTTCTAAACAAGCTGCACTAATTTATTACTGCCACCTGAGTGTGGGAATGCCCTTAATATTCCCATTGTCAAGTAGTACTGAAATGATCAATTTCATACTAGTAAAGTGTTATTATTTTATCTGTATTTCTGTAATTACTAAAGAAACTAATTTTTCTCATTTAGTTCTGCCATTTTTATTTCTTACTATTTGTTCAGATCCTTTGCTCATTTTTCAAAGAAAAATGTTTATGCTTTTACTTGTTTACGTATTTGTTCCATGAGGGAGAGAAAGAGAGAGAAAGAGAGAGGAGGGAGCGAGAGAGACGGGTAGTGGCTTCCAACCAAGTCTTCATGCTGTGATTCACCCCCAGCCTTAACCAGCCAGAATCTCAGACACATGTACATGTCCTGTGTGTGCAGGGAGATCACAGGACATGAACCCAGAACTTCTTATATAGCTTCAACATTGCCTTATGGCTAAGCCACCATGAGTAGCTGATATACTTCTTATCTATTTGTATATTGTGTGGACAGCTGACAAGAGCTGACTCTAGTTTTTATGTTGAAATTTACAAAATTGTTTCTTTATTCTTTTCATTTTTGCCTTCAGAGTTTACAATACATATGCTCAATGTAAGTCTTCCTTTGATTTTTTTAAAATTTTTGTATGTATTTTTATATTCTTTCTTCATGCTGAATCCAGTAAAGAACAACCATTATTTTCTTCTATCATATAGAGCCTTTGTTTTATATATTCAGTCAATTCACTTGTATATAAACTTAGTTTGAAGTGTGATATATAAGATAAAGATATCTCAAATTTCTTTCTAGCATCACTTATGGATAATTACAAAATTTAAAGGTATGTATGTAGTGTATATCTCAAAAATTTACTTTATTTAATTAATGCACACTATTTCCCTATTTTAGTTTGAGATTTTTTTTTTTAATTTCTCAAGGGCCATATACTAGCCAGAGAGAAGGGCAGGAAAAAAGCTCAGAACACAGATACACACACACACACACACACACAAACACACCCACACCCGAATGGGGTATGCCACAATTTCTTCTCTTCCATTTCTCCATCCTGTCAGGATTTGGGGCACAGATGCAAAGGCACTTGTCATGCTTCCCAAGCCTACAGAGTAAGATTCAGACAGCAGTTGGTTACATGGATCAGGCTTACCTTAACCATTGGGTTTGGGGCCAGCTCTGGTGCATTGTTTTTTATTATGCATTTTCATGTTCATAATGTTAAATCACCTTCATTATATTTGTTGCCTAATTTTGCTTTTTTAGTATATAAATTAGAGTTGTACTTTTAAAGTATTTTAAGTTACCATTATAGTATCACCTCAATCCATTTACATCTCTGACTATGCTTAAGAAAAATGGCCATCTGTAGTGTCATTAACTTTGCTATGCTTTTGTCTGTTGGTCCCAACCCTATTCTATACCTGCTCTGTGTTGTGGGAGCTAGGACTCTAAACCACATTTCCTTTGCTAGCTGCTCTGTGGTGGGCTCTGCCAATAGATGGTGCTACACGGAGGCTGCAAGGAGGAGAGGTCATGAAATTCACACCCCTAATTTGCTTCCAGTGGGCTACATGTCTGCTGTTTCTGTGAGTGTTTCCTTGGCAACACTTTTTTCCTTTGGTAACAGCAATTTTAGCTGTTTCCATTTTGCAGATTCTCCAACCCTTGCAGAGTCAGCCTCATCAAGCCCCAGATACCAGAGACCCAGGACCAATTGTCCATTTTATCAGAAGTCTGAGTTTCAGCTGGGTGGAAAAGCTCCCTCTCCAAAGTCAACGTTTTAATAAATCCAACTTCCCTTTGTTTCCTCAACCCTAGGGGTGGGAATTGCTGTCGCTGCTGCTGTTGGTTTCTCTAGAGTTCTACGGTTCTCGCTCTGCCTTTTCTGTCACCTAGTTGACAGATTTATATCTCTATGTTCTGGTTGAGTTTCGTTTGTTTGTTTGATTTCCTGTTTGGACTCTGACTAATAAATGAAACACAGTATATCTCCCCATTTATTGACTTACTTTAAATTTTTTTTTTTTTCTATAGGCGCGTGCACTCGACAGAGAGAGACAGAGAGATAGAAAGCGAGAAATCACCCCCCCCCCCGGGGGGGATGGCCATGCCGTGATCCCTTCTCCTCCATTCTCCTCAGGGATCTTAAGCATGCACGCACACTCGCCCAGCGTGAGTTTAAGTCACCGGGTCCGGGACTCAAACTGCAGTTGACTACATGGGAGTTCAACGACATAGCCATTGTGCTAACTACTGGTCCCTTTTAAATCTTGTAGTAGAATTTTACAGTCATATTTCATTATAGTCATATACATATAACTTATTTCTAGTTAAATTTGAGGTACTTGGTATTTTTGTTGTTTGTGTGCATGGGATAATTTCTGGCTGATCATAGTTAGAATAAATGAAAACTTTTTATTTCCATTTTGGCTTTAAGTCATCGATTTTTCTAAAGTTAATGAAAAAGGAATTATATATTTTAAAGGATAATCACTGGGCTGTTTTTAACAGGGTGTATGTTAAAAGGCTATGTTAGCATATATTAAACCTCCATGTTTGAATAACCTGTCTGCCTAGGTAAAGGTCTGTATCACAATACAAATTTACTTGGGGGAAATGCATAAGGCATAGAGGAGGCTAGTAAGGACAGGAAATATAATTAATAGGCATTACTAAGAAATGGCAATTATTTCCAAAAGAAATGCTATTTATAATGAATTACAAATATGTCTGGTGATATGATCCATGAAGGGCACAAAATAAAATTTCTTTTTTTTTCTTTGTATCAGAATCTTGATAGGGCAATTTTGCCTATTGGAACACATTTAAAAATAAGTGGAGTTATTATGGGATTTAAGTTGCACAATGAATTGGGTATGTAGTTTTGAAAGGTCTTTATTTGAACTCAGATGCTTAATGGAGAGAATGATGACCATTAAAATTGTGGATTTTATTTAAAGAATACCAGAGTTGATTTTTTACTAACAGACTAACAGATTTCAATCTGAATAAATATTATTGATTATAGTGTGTTGTAACTCTTCATTTCAACCAAGGTCAAAAGGAAGAAATAAAATAAAGTTGAAGTAGGAGAATTTAAATTAGGTAGAAGGGGAGCTTGTATTACGAGGGCCATTTTGCAATATCTTTTGGATTTCTAGCTATTTTTTTTTTTTAGAACAGTGATAACAAAGTTTTCCTATAAGGTGGCAAATAAAGTCTTTTGGACCGTATGGGCCAGACAGTCTATCACAGAGACTCAGTTGTGACATTATAGTGCCAAAGCAACAGAGACAGCAGTGAACAAATAGGCAACAAACAGACCACAGGCCAGAGTGGAGCCACGGATTGTAGAGTAGTTGTCTGCCAATGTCTCCTTTAGAAGATTGGAACAGAGACTATAAAATCAGCTTTCTAGGAGAAGCATTTTGGGGGAGTTCTATTTTAGCAGCTCTTATGCATGGTAGAAACTCAGAGATTCTTTACCCCTAAACTTTCTATTCCATTTCATCCCCTTCAAAGTGTACTATTAGGTACCTGTGCCTTTGAGCTTCAGAGTTATCACTCTGAAATGGGTGTGTAATTTCTTCACAATGTTACTAACAAACGCTGTTGAAGTCTTTTTTTGTGTGGTGTAAACATACTCAATTTCATGTTCATTATATTAAATTAGGTAGGCTAATATACCAGCCTACCTATCCTCAGCCCCTTGTAAGAAAGACTGCATCACCTGTAGCTCCTGTTAGGCAGATTTTCTGTCTGAGAGCACAGCGCCCCCATCGCTCCCAGGATCAGGTGAGTGGGATTTACCCAGAGAAACCCAAATGCAAGCTGGACACTGCTAAAATAAGATATTAGGAGATCCAAACCACAAAGCTCCCAAAGGTCAGACAGATAATAAGATTGAAGGTCAGAGGAAAAAGTAGTTCACTTTCTGCTGCTTAGAGGGTCTCATCTTAAATAAGCCTGTGCATAAACACCAAAATAAAAGACAAAAATCTCAGCCTTAGTAGAGTGGTGGTGACCCACTCAGTTCAGGGGCTGTGGCTAATCATCCCCAAGTAGTTGTTACTCGGGAAGAAATTGCTTAGTGTTGCCAGACTACTCTCTCTTTCCAAAGGATGGAAGAATTAAGACTTTATTTATTTACTTATTTTTGGTAAAAGTTTTCCAATTTTTTTTGGGAGTTTTTTTTTTTTTTTTTTTTTTTTTTTTTCCTACAGGGTGCATGTGCTCACTGAAGAATCAGAAAAAGATAGAAAGCTAGGAATCATGCCCGCCCCCCGGGAGAAATTTCAATTTCTTCTACTCCACTCTCCTCTCAGGATCATGGACACGCACACACACATGCCCGGTGTGAGTTTTAAGCCACCGGGTCCAGGACTTAAACTGCAGTCGACTACATGGGAGTCCAGCGACTTAACCATTATGCCATCTGCTGGTCTTTTTTCAATCATTTTTAATTTTTAAAGAAAGTTTTTAGTGTTAGTTATAAAGGAGCAAGTGTTTACCAGAGAGAGACAGACAGAGGACTAGCGAGAGAGAAAGTGAAAAATCACTCCCCCCCGCCAGGAGAGTTGGCCATGCTCTGCAATCCCTTCTCTTCCATTCTCTTCTCAGGATTTTGGGCATTCACATGGAACTGGCATGATATTTAAGCCAATGTGTCTGTGACTCGAACTGCATAGTCAACCTTGCAGGATTCAGAGCCTTAACCACCACACCACTTGCCTGCTCCAAATTTTTCAATTTTTAAATGTTAGGAGTTAATTCAATGTTTAAAAACCCTATGTAGTGTCCAAGAGTTTACATACTTTAAAGAAAAACATGTCTGAAGATTTTTGAAATGATCACTGAGCCACTGTTCACATACTCTGTGGTAGACATCAATTTTCTCCTTGGAAAACTTGAATTTGGAAACATAAAGAGCCATATAATAGGCATTAAAAGAGGCATAATAGGAGGAAGAGAACTGACAAAAAATGAGGCATATTTGGAACCATGGCAAGATCAAGTCATCTGTACACAGAACACAGTCCATGTCTAGTAAACATTTGCTTCCCAATTCAAATAGACACAGCTTTGAGTAAAATATTTGAACTACCTTAAAGTATAAGTAAAGTAGGTAGTTGGCAGTAAGTCTACCGAGAGAAGAGCAGTAAAGACATGCAAAGAATACTAGAAACATAGAAGCTAGTAATTTTGTCCATGAGAGAGATGGAAAGAGAATCTGGTACCTAGAAGTATCTGAGACTTTGTCCATGTCACTTTACAATTAAGTCTCCTAAATCTCAAGTTAAGTGGAATGGATTTATTTTCTCTGTAATTAAAAGAATATGGGCCCAGTCACTGCGTTGCAATAGTAGAGCACGTGCTCGGCAAGGCTGGAGGCTTTAGGGCCCAGCAGGTTTGAATCCCTTGGCTGGCTTGAAAACATACCAGATGCACATGAAGTTGCCCAGAATTCTGAGAAGCTGGAAAGCTGGGAAAAGGAAATCATAGCATGACAAGATTCTTTGAAAGATGTCTTTCTTGCTTGCCTATATGTTTTAGGAAAGTCTGTGTTGGCACTTCTCAAGAGCATGTAACACTGTTGAGTTTACATATTTTCTGAAGAATGAACCACAGTGGGTTAATTTTACACGTGAGATCCCAAGAAAACTCATAAGTAAAATAGGTACAATTACAAAACCTTACTATTGTCCATCATCCAATGATGTACATTTTTATCAATTACCTTAAGATTATAAAGGTTGTTACCTATCAGTCAAAGCACTGAGGGAACCAGCAGTTAGCGTAATGGCTATGTCTCTGGACTCCCACGTAGTCGACCACAGTTCACGTCCCGGACCCGGTGGCTTAAAACTCACGCCAGGGCACATGTGCGTGCGTGCCCAAGATCCCGAGAGGAGAATGGAGGAGAAGGGATTGCGGCGTGACCATCCCCCCAGGGGGGTGATTTCTCACTTTCTGTCTCTATGTCTCTCTCTGTCTGTCTGGCGAGCGCACGCGCACCATAGTGAAAAAACCTCTCAAAAAAAAAAAAAAAAAACAAAAAAAACCACTGATGCAATTATTGGTACAGGTAATACTTTGCGTAATTAGAAAACAATTAGAATAAAGAATGTAGTAATGAAAAACATGGCAATTTAATGAAAGGGATTTTGGTAGCTTATCATGATAAGCTAGTTTGTCATTTTTCTATTTATTTTTTTAATAGAAAGATGTTCTAATTCCTTTCAACTGAAATTCTTAAGTTTGAAACTTGCTTTCAAAACACAAAATGTTTTGTAAAAAACATATCATTTTCTAATATACAGGATTGAATTTTGTTTTCCTATATACCTATCACATGTAGTTACATAATTATTTTAGTGCTATTATTTTAAAATATTTACTATTTTAAAATATTTAAATATATATTATTTTAAAATACTTATTATTTTAAAATATTTATTATTTTTAATATTTTAAAAGATATTATTTCAAAATATTTTAAATATATTATTTTAAAATATTTTAATTATACATGGGTAGGTCAAAAATATTTGCAAAATGAAATTAAAGTACACATTTATTTTGACACAAACAAGTTTTGAATTTTACAAATAGTTTTTTCTTAGTGTTCACTAGTCTGTGAATATTGGAAGATCTCTCCTACATCCCATGAATAAATATTGGATTTGTGAAAACTGGGAGATTAACTCTTAGATTTTGAAAGAAGCCCATTTGTTCCCTATGACTTGAGGTTATATGATCACTCTTAGATAGAATATCAGATTTTACTGCTCTAAATAACACATGCCTATTTTAGCCATGCCATTTTTTGAGAGAAATAAAGAATCTAACAGTAGGATTGAGTTTGCTTTAACGTGCTGTGTAAAATAAGGCACTATGAATTGATTTTGTCCACTGATCTGTGATTAAAATAAAGTAATGTTTGAACATCTTAATTCTAGACTTTTATTTTCAAATTGGCATATTACCTAAATATATCTAGAGGAAATATGCAATTTCAGCTATAATTTTAATAACTGAATTCAGTGAATATAAAATAGCACATGAAAAAATTATCTATCAATGTGTTTAGACAAAGAAAAAGAATATTTTATTATACATATTTAAGGTATACTATGATACCCCTTTTTGAATATCTTTGCCAACATTTGTTATCATTTGACTTTTTGATAATACTCATTCTGACAGGTGCAGGTGTGAGGTGTTATCTCATTATGGTTGTGATTTTCATTTCCCTGATGATTAATGATGTTTTGTACCTTTTAGATGTCTGTCAGCTTTGTAGGTCTCCTTTGGAAAAATATTTTTGTAGATTTATTTTCTTTGCTCATATTTTAATTGGATTATTTTTGTTGTTGTCTTTGCTATTGAGTTGTACGAGTTTTTTACTTTGCATATTAACACTTCTCGAATGTATGATTTAAATAATTTCCTCCAATCTGGTAAATTGACATTTTATTTTATTGCTTGTTTTTGTTTCTTGCTGTGGAAAACTGTAATTTTTCTTTTAGAGAGATTTTTGCTATAGGGTATGTGTGCTCACTGGAGAGAAAGAAACAGAAAGTGAGATATCACCCTCCCAGGGACGCTGGCCATTTTGCAATCCCTTCTTCTCCATTCTCCTCTTGGGATTTTAGATATGTACACAAGTGTGTTCAAATTTTTTTAAAAAAGGAGAATACATAAAAAGAATTGAAGAGACATGGTCAAATGATGAAATTTTGGTATTTTGGGGGTCACAGAAGGACAGGGCAAAGAATGGGTGGGCATAATCAACATTGGAATACATAATGGTGAATATAAATCTATAAAGCTTCAGAACTTCAAAACACTAGTTAATAAAATACTTAAAAAAAAAAAACTAGTGGGAACCAGCAGTTAGCGTAATCGCTATGTCGCTGGACTCCCACGTAGTTGACCGCGGTTCGCATCCCAGACCCGGTGGCTTAGAACTCACGCCGGGCGCGTGTGCGTGCATGCCCAAGATCCCAAGAAGAGAATGGAGGAGAAGGGATTGCGGCGTGACCGTCCCCCTTGGGGGGTGATTTCTCGCTTTCTGTCTCTATGTCTCTTTCTGTCTGTCTGGCGAGCGCACACGCCCTATAGCAAAAACCTCTCAAAAAAAAACCCAAAAAACAAAAAAAACCAAAAAACTAGTAAGTGTATTGCCGTAGGCATAAAAAAACTGACCCTCCAAACAGCTAAGTTAGCCACCAGAGAATGACTTAATAATGGGAAGAACCTGACTCAGAACAGATTTTTTTCCCAAAAGTGATGGGATAGGAGATAAGAAGAAGAAGAAGAAGAAGAAAATATTGACTAATGAACATAAAATTCTTGAGTTCCCAGTTGAAGCGATGTATTCTGTGTGCAACAGGGTCCTAGCAGAAAAAAAGATGATACATACAATTGAGTAATTCAAGGAATGTTTAAGAAAGGGCAGAGTTTAAGTAAACCACAAGAGGTTTACAAAGTATCTTTAACAGCTGTATCACGATGACTACCTGGAATAAAATATAACCGTAAGCAAAAAACAATGTCAGTCTAGCGTGACCATGGAGGGAAGCAGTAGGGGGATTATCTACCCTTACTTCATTTTCTCCTTCTTTATAATTTTGTGTGTTTTCCCATTGGACAAACTCAATTAGAACCTTTCAGAGAATAGAGCAAGATGTTAAAGGATGAAGAAGAATGAATTCAGAGTTACTCCACACATATTCTAACCTGGTATGTTTCAGACCTTCGTGCGTATATGTGTATTTGTGTGTCTAGGCTTGGAAAGTTACTTTACTATTCTAGATCTGAGAATTCCCATCTTTTAAATAAGATCCCTTATAGTTCCAACCTAATTATAAGATGGTTTATGATCCTATTACTTATTCTTAGCAATTAACCTAAACTTTAAATAGAAAGGTTCTTCAATAAGACTTTTAGCTATTTAATGTTTTTCTTCCTAGAAAGGAATCCCCTCATAATTTTTCCACTCTAATTTGTTTATTTATTTGTTTGTTTGTTTGTTCATTATTTAGAGATTTTTGCTAGGGCACTTGTGCTCACTGGAGAGACAGAGAAAGACAGAGAGACAGAAAGTGAGAAATTACCCCCAACATGGGATGGCCACGCTGCAATCCCCTCTCCTCCATTCTCCTCTCAGGATCTTGGGCATGCATGCCAATGCACCAGGAATGTGAGTATCAAGTAGCTGGGTCCAGGACTCAAATGACAGTCGACTACCTGGGAGTCTAGCTACATAACTATTACATCATTTGCTAATCCCACTTTTTTTTATGTAAAACTTTTCACCCCCTTTAAAAATAGACAGCTATTCAGGGCCACCAGGTAGCATGGTGGGTAAGGTGCCGGACTCCCACACGGCTGACTATGATTCAGTCCCAGACCTGGTGGCTTGCTTTCTCACTTTTCCTTTCTCTCTCTCTCTCTCTACTAAAAAAATTAATAATAATAACAAATTGAATTAAATAAATAATTATACATATATATGTATATAGCTATCAAAATAAAATTATAATTTTATATTTTTTGAGAGGTTTTTGCTATAGCACACATTTGCTCGCCAGAAATACAGAGAGAGACAGAAAGTGAGAAATCACCTTCCGGGGGGATGGCCACCCCACAATCCCTTCTCCTCCATTCTCCTCTCGGAATCTTGGGCACGTACGCACACGTGCCTGGAGTGAGTTTAAGCCACTGAGTCCAGGACTCGAACCGCGGTTGACTGCACAGGAGTCCAGCAACATAGCTATTACGCCAACTGCTGGTCCCTCATTTTATAATTTTGAAACCTCAATGTCCAGCATAATTCTACTTTATTTCTAGATACCTTTATTTAGCATGGGAAATTAATAAATAATATGAATCATTGACTAATAGTCATTGAGACTTTGGGTCAAGCTAACTTTGACTTTTATTTTATATATATTATTTTATTTGAACTTACACAATTCTCCTAATACAAAAATATTAGAGTCTGATTTAACAATAAAAAATAAGCAATAAAGATATTAAACTATCTGTCACATAGCAAGTGGTAAAAAGAGGATCTGAGCACTTACCTATTTCATGCCAAAGCTGAAGTACTTCCTGAAATACACAATGTAGCATTTCTGTTCATTGCCATTTTCTCTGCTAATTATTACTACACTACATGTGCCTATGTTTTGAAAAAAAATCACATAAGCATCTGTGTTATGGTCAGACTTCAAGTTTTAAGCATAACATAACTGAAAGTATGGGATTTATAATGTGATCCTTGCTTATTAAGTGGTTTGTATTTATAACAGTGTGCTTTTGAGATTTGGAAAGTACATGTCAACACTCAAAGCATAGTGCACAAAAGATAGAGTTTATGTTTATGATTTTCATTGTTGATATATTTCAGGATTAGGGTTTTTAGCTTGTTGATACAAGAGAAGACAAGAATTGAAATCATAAGAGATGTGATCTCCTATACAAAGGCAAGTACAATGGATGTGGGAATAGAGGGTGGAGGGCTGGGAGGGGCTCTCCATAATGGTTAGACAGTTCGTTATGAAACATTTCTGCCACCAGAAGAACTGCAAGAGCTGGGGGCAAGATCTGTACCATAGCCTCAGAGAACTAGCAAGGTAACCAGAGTATGAAGGAAGGGAAGCAAACTGAAAGAAGTCTAACATTTTTTATCTCCATTTCTTGAAAAACTGCCATCTGTGTTGTATAGGGCTGAGAAGGCCAAGAAGCTGAACAAAAAGTGGCACTGGACGGACAAGAAATTGAGCAGAATTTTTGACAGCTTCACAGGCTGATGAGACACATACTGGCAATCAGGGAGTATCAAGGAGCAGAGGTCTTGAATAATACTCCAGATGTACATTTAGGAACCTAGAAATGTCACAACCTGAGAGGGCGGGTGAACTAGAAATACACCAGTTCTCACAAGGACTGAAAAACAACTTCAAACCTGTTCAATCCCACACTGTATAAAGGTCATCTTTTCCTACCCTGACTGCCGGCCATAAAGCTAAAATTTGTTTTGTTTTGTTTTTCTGGAAAGTGATTACATCAGCCAGAACGTCAATTAATTTTCCCTTTTTTTAATATACAAGAAATATAATGCAGGGGGGAAATATCATAAGAAGGACAAATGACAAAAAAGAAAAAAAAAAGAAAAGGAAAAAGAAAAATAACAGAAACAAAATAAAGTAGCCCAACAGGTAATTCAGATACTAGAGTGAATATACAAAATGTAAAAATAACTGAAATTAACATGTCCAAGAAAATATGTGACAAGATTGATGTCACCAAGAAATTTAAATATGTAAAATAAGATATATTTGACATTCTAGACCTGGGAAAATAATCACTTCACTTAAAACAGAATGTGTATATTTAACAACAAATTAAACATAGCAATAAGAATGGGACCAGCAGATGGCATAATGGTTACATTGCTGGACTTCCACATAGTCTACCACAGTTTGAGTCCAGACCCTACACCTGAAACTCACACTAGATGTGTGTACACGCATGCCCAAAATCACAAGAGAAAATGGAGGAGAAGGGATTGAAGTATGGCCATCCACTTAAGGAGGTGATTTCTTGCTTTCTGTCTTTTTGTCTCTCTGGTGAGTGCACTCACACTACAGCAAAAATCTCTCATTAAAAAAAGATTATTGAACTGGTAGACTATCTCAATAGGAAATATCCATAATGAGATATGGAGAATGTTCTTTAAAAAGGAAATGCATAAAGAGTTTTAAAAACATGATAAAATGATGAGATTTTGATATTTTGGGGAGGTCCCAGAATGAGAGGAGAAAGAATGGACAGAATTGACATTTTAATACATAGTGGTAAGTATTTTCCAAAACAGATCATAGACATCAAGCCATAAATTAAAAAAATTCTCTAAAATCCAAGCAGGATAAATGTAAAGCGCTATACTTGTATACATCACTGTCCAATTGCTATAAATCAAACACAAATCTTTAAAGTAGCCAGGAGATACACGTATTATTTTCAAAATGGAAACAATAAGACCAAGAGTTGATTTCTCAACAGAAGTGAAGGGAAAAATAAAATAGTAAATGATATCCTAAAGCACTGGGAGAAAAAACTACAACAACAACAACAAAACCCTGCCAATCTAGAATTTTATATCTGGCAAAATTGTCCTTAAAAAATAAAAGCAATGTGGGACCAGCAGATGGCATAGTGGCCATGTCGCTGGACTCCCATTTAGTGGATCACAGTTTGAGTCCCAGACACAGTGGCTTAAACTCACACCAAGCGCATGTGTGTACATGCCCAAGATCGCGAGAGGAGAATAGAAGAGAAGGGATTGCAGTGTGGGCAGTTTTTTTTTTTTTTTTTTTTTTTTTTTTTTTTTTTTGAGAAGCTTTTGCTATAGGGCACGTGTGCTCGCCAGACAGACAGAGAGAGACATAGAGACAGAAAGTGAGAAATCACCCCCCGCGGGGAGGGTCACGCCGCAATCCCTTCTCCTCCATTCTCCTTTTGGCATCTTGGGCACGCATGCACACGCGACCAGTGTGAGTTTTAAGCCACCGGGTCCAGGATGCGAACCACGGTCGACTACGTGGGAGTCCAGCGACATAGCCATTACGCTAACTGCTGGTTCCCAATGTAACAGTTTTTTCCAAATCAACACTATCTAGAGACTCTTTTCAGCATATAGGCAGTAAGTAGAAATAAACAAGAAAGTTCTTTAGGTATAGCAAAATGATTCATTATGAGAACATAACAGTACAGAAATTAATGCAAATGTATTAAAAAATAATAAATTATAGGAAAATCAAAATGGATGTCTCATAAGAAATTAATACTTTTTTTTTCTTTTTGTTCTTTTTTTTTTTTTTAATTGCAGAGTTTTTTGCCTTAGGGTGCGTGTACTCACCAGACAGTGACAGTAAGAGGGAAAGTGAGAAATAACCTTCCCTGGGGGGGATGAGCATACCACAATCCCTTCTTGTCCATTCTTCTCCCAGGATATTGGGCAGACGCACACATATGTCCAGCATGAGTTTTAAACCACCAGGTCTGGGACTTGAACTGTGGTCAGCCATCTGAGAGTCTAGCGATATTACTGCCATACCATCTGCTAGTCACCAATACTGATTTCTTCTGTGATTTAAATACATGTTTAATTAAAATAAAAGATTACAGTATACAAAAGGTAGGAGAGAAGTAAATAAAGATAAAGTTGTCAAAAATATGGCCATTTTGGGACCAGCAGTTAGCGTAATGGCTATGTCGCTGGACTCCCAGGTAGTCGATCACGGTTCACGTCCTGGACCCCGTGGCCTAAAACTCATGCCGGGCGCATGTGCATGCGTGCCCAAGATCACAAGAGGAGAATGAAGGAGAAGGGATTGCAGCATGGCCATTCCCCCTGGGGGGTGATTTCTCGCTTTCTGTCTGTCTGTCTGTCTGGCGAGCGCACGCGTCCTATAGCAAAAACCTCTCCAAAAAAAAAAATAAAAGGTCATTTTCAAGAAAGAGATTAAAAATAGAATGTATGTTGGAATGTTTAAGGTATTCACCAAGAGAAAAATGAAGGCATTATTAAAGAACCAATGAAGTTATAAATAATGATGAAAATTATCAATTAATCTGGAATAAAAAACCAACTGATGAGGGACATAGAAAACATAAGATGTTACGTTTAAACTTATGCAGAAATTGCATTAAATGCAGTTGGCCTAAAATATTTAAGTTGAAGATTCCATGAAAATATAAGTTAATTCGTGACTTGCATGCAGATATAAAAATAAAAATCTGTTAGTTTATTTATTTATTTATAATTTCCATGTACATATAATGGTCATGTACACTTGCCAGAGAGAGATGGAGAGACAGAGAGAAGCGAAAAAGTGCTCCCCAAATGGGGTGTGGTCATGCTTCAATCTCTTCTCCTTCGTGCTGTTGAGATTTAGGGTATGCACACACACGCAAACATTGCCTGACATGTTTTTCAAGCTGCTAAGGCTCAGATTTGAACTGTGGACAGCCCTATGGAGTCCGAATCCACCATTAGGACATCGGGCCATCCCTGAAGAGTTTATTCAATTCATGAATATGTTATAAACTGATTCAAAAGACAAGCCAAAGAATATACATGCTTTAAAATTAGAAATAATTAAATAAACATATTGATAGAGGAATAAGAATAACTTTCTATAGAGTGAGAGAGAAGACAATTGAATACCCACTGAATAGGATATAATTTGCATTTCTGTTCAAGAAAATATAGGAGAGAATCAGATAACCAGGACACATATTCCCATTAAAATAATTTTTTTCTTCAATAAAGATGATCAAAGTAAATATTCAACAAAATATAATTTATGCTGTTCATAAGCAAACATTTTAAATATCAGGATACCTCAAAGTTGAAAGTAAAAGGATAGAAAAATATATTTCAGGCAAAAGCTAATGAAAAAGCTAGTGAAGTCAAATTAATATCTGGTAAAACAGACTTTAATATAAACAACATTACTCAAAGTAAAGAACCTGTTTCACAGTGATAAAGAGGTTTATCCAGCAGAATAGATTATATAGCGATTATAGTTTCATTTTTTCTGCCAAAAGGCCTATGCACTTGCCTTAAAAAGACAGAGAGACAGAGGAAGAGGGAGAAAGCATCCACCAAAAGGTGTGTCCACGCCACAATCTCTTCTTCGTTTTTCCATCCTCCAAGGTTTTTTGGCATTATGCATGCACCTGGAGTGTTTTTCAAGATTCCAGGGCCAGGACTTGAACCGTGTAGTCAGACAAGAGGGATCTGTTTCTCTCAACAACAAGGATATGAACCAGTCCACAGATTGTAAATTTTAATACATCTAATACTACACCCTCCTCAAATTATATAAAAAGAATTGAGAAGTAACGTTTATGGGACACAGAAATGGTTTATTACCTGTTGATGATAATGTGTATAGTATCTTCAACTGGACTGGTCTGGGATGTATTTCATGTTGGGTAAATTCTCTTTACAAGCCAAATGATGTCTAGCAATTGAATGTTTAAAATAAATAATAAAAATAAAAATAAAAATTTTAAAACACTCTTACTCAATAATGAACTGAATTTAATATTTTATTCTTGCTAGCAGTAAAATGAGGCAAGAAAAGAAAATAAAAATTTAAAAATTAGAAGTCTGCCTCTATAAAACATATGAAACAAAATTCCCAGACAATAATTATTAGGCAGTGGGAGACAGTGACTCTGAGTCACTACAATTGCTCCAGTTTATAGTCCTGAAAATGTGAAAAAGGAAAACCCAAGAGAATCTTTTCCTGGATCAAGGGGACAGAACAGGGAATTGAAGGAGGACAAGAAAGTAGTTTCTCAGGTGGAGATCTGGAGGTAGAGTGCTGCAGGGAGAGCTCCAGGACACCTGTGGTGAGCAGCTGTAGGTGTTCAGCTGAGGTGCTTAAGACCACGTGTCTAAGAAACCATCAGAGACCAGGATACTAACCACACAGAGGAAGCAAGGACAGCAAACCTTGGAGCTAACAATGGTTCTGTTTCTACGTAGTTCAAGGGTATTGGATTTAATAATAACAGCTTCATCTCAGTCATGAGAGAAAGGTCCTAGAATAAAGGCTAACAAAGCTCAAAAACAAGCCTCAAAAAGATCAATTTCCAAACAAATTAGTTGTGTTTCTGAACAAAGCCCAGGGAAATTTATAGAAATAAACACATTTATAGAAATAAGTGCATTTCTGGGACCAGCAGTTATCGTAATGGCTATGTCGCTGGACTCCCACATAGTCGACCACGGTTCGAGTCCCAGACCTGGTGGCTTAAAACTCACGCTGGGCACGTGTGCGTGCGTGCCCAAGATCCCGAGAGGAGAATGGAAGAGAAGGGATTGTGGTGTTGCCATAACCCCCGGGGGGTGATTTCTCGCTTTCTGTCTCTCTGTCTCTCTCTCTGTCTGTCTGGCAAGCACATGCGCCCTATGGCAAAAACCTCTCAAAAAGAAAGAAAGAAAGAAAGAAAGAAAGAAAGAAAGAAAGAAAGAAAGAAAGAAAGAAAGAAAGAAATGCATTTCTATAAACCCAAATTTATAAAAGTAAACACAGTAAAAAAAATTATTTACTAGGTTTGTCAATTAATCAAAAATTACCAGAAAATAATCAGGAAGGTAAGATTCTTATATACTTATTTTTAAATTTTATTATTATTATTTTTAATATATTTTATTTTATACATTCAATCACTATACATCACTTAGTTTATAAAGTGAATTTTCCAACATGAATGCATTTCACACCAGTCCAGCTGGGGGTACAATACACAGTATCATCAACAGATAATAATCCATTTCTGTATATTATTATTATTATAAATTCAATCGCTATACATCATTTAGCTTGTAAATAGAATTTACCCAACATAAACTACACCTCAGACCAGTCCAGCTGAGAATTTTAGACACGTTATCATCAACAGGTAGTAAACCATTTATGTGCCCCACCAATGTCTTACCTCTATATTTTTTCTTCCTAACTTCCCACACTCTTCCCTATCCCACCCTCCTTCCACAGTAATATGGTGAAAAATTGGTCAGTAGAAACTGACACAGAAAAGCTATGGGAGATAATAAGTAGACAGATATTAAAACAACTTTTATAATTACATTTCATATATTTAATATGGTAGGTAAAAGACTGAACGTGTTTTATATACATATAGAATATACACGAAAGAGAAAAATTCTAGAGATGTTAACTTCAATTTTTGAAATGAGGCATGGACAGCATGAGATTAACAGACATTGTGGAAGAAAAGATTGGCAAACTTGAAAAATAACAACAGACAAGTAAAAGACTGAGATAACAATGAAAAACACCAGAATCTGTGGGTCATTTTCAAGTACCCTACGTGTATTAGAGACCCCAAAAAAAGAATGGGAAGAGATGACAGAGAAAAATGAAGAAATAATGATATATTTATCAAATTTGATGAAAACTACAAACCCATAATTGTAAGAACTTCAACAATCTCAAACATGAGAAGAAGGAAAAAACTTACATCATGGTTTATCATAATCAAATTATTTAAAACAAGTGATAAAAAGAAAATCCCAAAAGTAGCCAGAGAAAATGGGCACATTGGATACAGAAGGACAAAAATGAAAGATGACAGTACAATTCTTGGCAGCAACAGTTAAAGGCATAGGAGAATGAAGCAGTAGCTTTACAACCAATTTGATTTAAATAACATTTATCAAACACTCCATGTAACAATAGTAGAATGCTCAGTGGAAAATGAGTGTTGACTATGAAAATGAATACACTGAGGAAAACAGTGTAGCAGTTTCATAAATCCTTAAACATATAATAACCATATAACCTGACCATTTAATTCTTAGATATTTAATCAGAAAAGTAAAGGCATATGTCCACACAAAGACTTGTGTACAATGCTAATAATATCTTTTTTTGGGTAAAACTCCAAGCTAGAAAAAACTCAAGCATCAACAGGTAAATGGATAAACAAATGATAGTACAGATAGAGAGATGTAGATAGATAGATACATAGATATAGATATGGTAGAGTGTCCCTTAGTATGGTAAAGAATAAACTAACGCTACTTGAAAAAGCAAATGAATATCAAAATAATTATGTTTAGTAACATAAATCAGAAAAATAATATATATTGTGTAATTCATTTATGTATTATAAAATTCTAGAAAACACGAGCTAATTTTTAGTGACAGGAGCAGAATTATAATCGCCTCAGAATGGCAGTAGGGTTGGTGGGAAAGCCATTAGGGAGCGATTACAAAACACATGAGGAAATTTTGTGGATCGATGGATATATTTTCATTGTTTACTGTGGTAATAGTTCCAAAAGTGTATTCATATGCCAAAATTCAGTTATTCATTTATAAGCTGGGAAGTTCATCATATATTCATTACATATCAATAGAGCTATATAAACATAAATATTGAAAAGAAATACAAAGAAGCTTCAAAAAGTTCATGGAAAATTGAAGTAAAATCGTTTATTTTGGTGCAAATGTTTTTTTTTTAAAAAAAAATCATACATAGTTTTTTCATAATACATGTTTTCCATGAATTTTTAAACACATGTTATATAATTGTGATTATCACTAATAACGTAAATAAGAACATAGAATATCCGGAACTGATCACAAACTATTGGAAATAATACGTTGCTAGATACAATCTTGCTGTATACAAATATAATCTGATTTGAAATAGGCAAAGGGCTTTTCTAGGGCTGGGACAATGATCTGTTCCCCAAAGTTTCACGTTTTGGAACTTAACACTGAGAGGAGGTAAGGTAATGGGATCATGGTGATTGGATCATGATTGTGTCATGGAGATAACAGTCTCATGAATAGAGACCCAGTGAATTCTAGCTCTTGTGAGGGGTTAGTTCTCATGAGGTCTGGGTGCTATAAAGGCGAGAGCTGCCTACAAGTAATTTTCTCTACATGTGCCCTGCCTATCTGCTTCTGTCAGCCAGGTTGTAGGCCAGCCTTGGGAATTTCCAGTTTCCAGAATCTTGAGTTAAAATATACAATAAAAATATACAATATTCCAGTTTTGGACCAGCAGATGGCATATTGGTCATGTCACTAGACATAACCATTTCTGTCTCTCTGTCTCTCCGGCAAGCACATGCACCTTATAGCAAAAGTCTCTCAAAATAATTAAATAAATAAAACCCTATTTTGTTATAAGTCACCATTCTCAAGTATTTCTGTTCCCAATGAAATAATGGATTAAGACAGGCCTGAATGAGTTTACCAAAGGAAATGTATGAGAATTGTTATAACAATATTATTTGTAGTAACCAATGACTAGAAAAATCCAAATGTTTGTCAAGTTTAAGGTAGATCTATAAATTATAATACTGTATAGAATAGTACACTGCACTGAAAATGTTGTTTCTTGTAACACTAGCATCTATGACAGAAACAAAATTGAGCAAAAGAAATAATACCAAAGCGTGTATTATTCCTTTATATTAATTTTAAACATAGGTGTTAGGCACCAGCTGGTGGTACGGTGGTAGTGCAACTGAATCCATATGGTAAGGTGCCATGCTTGCATCTCAGAGCTTCCCAGTACACACTGAGCGCACATACCTAAGCTGATACGTGGGCTGGCTGAGGCTGGGGGTGGATTGCAACCTGAGGATCCTGTCGGATGTACCTCCTTCCTCCTCTCCATGCTCACTCTCTCCCGCTCTCACAGAGAAATTAATGAATAGTTTTTTAAATATGAGTTAAAATCAGGATATTGGTTACATTTGTGAGAGTGGATAGAAATGATTAAGGCAGAAACACAATAGGCCTATTGTTTTTAAGTAATTGGGGCTTCTTGTTTTGTAGTGATATTTTGTGACTGACTTGCACCAACCTGTTAACACTGATTGTTAAAATTTTTACTTTTGTAAAAAATTTGGTGGACACCAAGTTGGTAGTGTGAAGTTAGCCATGTTTGGAGCATTTACACAATGAAAGTGGAGATTTGCCTATATTTTTTTGTTTTTGTTGGATCTTTTGAGGTAGGAGAATTAGTCATTTAATATTTATCATAATACCACTGGTACAAAGATGTGTCTACATTGAAAAATTCTCATAGCTTTGTATATGTGGTTCGTAAACTTTTCTCCATTTATGTTATACTTTCAAAAATTAGATAATTTGTAATTGAAAGAAGAAAATAATGGGAGTCACTGCAATTTCAAATAGATACCTCTATAATGTTTAGTAACCCAAATTTGAGGAAAGTGGGGCAGGAGCACTAAGACAGGTGTGAAGAAAGCAATGAGATCAAAACACTAGTGAAAGTATTGACTTTTTTTGTCTCTATTTTACCTTTTAGATCAAAAGTCTTGATCAATAGTTTTTACTGAGGTCAGATGGATGATATAAAACAATGAAGACAGAATTTTCATGTTTATTGACATATGAATATTCTACACTTTTGCACACAGGAGGATTATTTTTCCTATTTTCCTTGAAAATCACATATCTTTTTTGATCCATTTGTAACTTGCTAATTAAAAGATTGAGCCCTGGTGACAGACTGCCAAGATTAGAATACAGGCTTTTCTCCTTTTTTCAGTTATGTGATCATGGGCAAATTATATAACTCTATCTTCCAATCTCTTTAACAAAATGAGGGAAATAATCATACCTGTCACTTATTCACTAAAAACAATTGATGAAATATGGATTATGTTTCAGGTATGATTCTGACAGCAGGAAATACAGGAAGAGGTAAAATATACAAAGATCTATGATCTAAAGTTGCTTATATTATAAGAGGAACACAGAGAATAAATAAAAATATAAGTAAATCTATAGTTGATGATAATCTGGTGCAAAATCGACTTTGGAAAAAAGATGGCAGTATCAAAGGTGTTGTATTAGCTCACCATTGCTTTGTCAAGACTAAGCAATTTGTAAAGAAAAATAGGTTTATTGACTCAATTCTGATGGCTGGAAAGTCTAAGGGTATCATAAAATGGCAGAAGGCAGAACTTTCTGTGGAACAGAGCGTTGTCTGAATCCATATTATCTACACCAACCTCATTTGCTTTTTTTTTTTTTTTTGAGAGGTTTTCACTATAGGGCACGTGCGCTCTCCAGACAGACAGAGACATAGAGACAGAAAGCGAGAAATCACCCCCCAGCGGGGATGGTCATGCCGCAATCCCTTCTCCTGCATTCTCCTCTCGGGATCTTGGGCACGCATGCACACGTGCCTGGTGTGAGTTTTAAGCCACTGGGTCCGGGATGTGACCCACGGTTGACTACGTGGGAGTCCAGTGACATAATCATTATACTAACTGCTGGTTCCTCATTTGCTTTCCTTATAAACCTACCTGGACTCAATCATGCCCTAACCACCCAATCATAAATCTCTTTGCCAAAGCACTACCTTTTGATACCACAGTGGACCAAGTTTTCACTTAACATTCTTACAATACATTCAAATGCCAAATAATGAGTTTTTCAGGAACATCCAAACACAGTATTCTTCCCCTGATCCCTCAAATTTACGTACTTCTTTCATACAATACCATCTCAATGGTATTGTATACCATACAATGATAAGACAAATATAGTATATAATTTTCCGTATACAAGAGGAAAGGAGAGGTAGTTCCCCAGCAAGTCTGAAATTCAGGAAGACAGACATTTGATTCTGAGTGTCTGCATGCCTTCTCTTGTAGAGACTGAGAACAGGTTGCTCTTTTTTTTTTTTTTTTTTTTTTTTTTTTTTTGAGAGGTTTTCGCTATAGGGCACGAGCGCTCGCCAGACAGACAGAGAGAGACATAGAGACAGAAAGCGAGAAATCACCCCCCAAGGGGCATGGTCACGCCGCAATCCCTTCTCCTCCATTCTCCTCTCGGGATCTTGGGCATGCACGCACACGCGCCCGGCGTGAGTTTTAAGCCACCGGGTCCGGGACGCGAACCGCGGTCGACTATGTGGGAGTCCAGCGACATAGCCATTATGCTAACTGCAAGTTCCCAACAGGTTGCTCTTTTAATCCCCAAATCAGGTAGTCACGTTCCCCTGGACTTGTTAGGCTCATTCCATGGTTCAGCTCTCTGAAGTTGAAATATTGTGCCTGCTGTTCTTTCAAGCTGCTGCTGCAGGCTGAAAGTTTCAAGTCTGGGGTCTCAAAGGTGGCCCATCCCCTCCAGCTCCACTAGGAATAGCACTCTGGTCTTACCTGACATTTCTATTTGGCTTTGCCATAATGGAAGGTCTCTGTTTTGGCTTCATCCATGTGGCAGGTCTCTGACTAACCTTTCAGGTTTTATGATGTATCCTTTGAAATATAGGAAGACACTGCCATATCCTCACTGTTCTTGTGTTCTGCTCTTCTGAAGAACTAGCATCATATGTAGCCTCAGGTAGATACAGATGTCACTGCTACTGCCGAGGCCTATATACTACCCCTTCTGATTGGCAGCTGGCCCTGAGGCTGCTTAAGTCATGGCTAGAGCAGCCAGGCACTGCAGTGGGATGCAGTAACTCCAAGCCATGCAGGGCAGTGTGCCTGCCTTAGGTCCTTCTCCCTGAAACCGTTTTGTGCTCTCAGACCTCTGAGCTCATGATGGGTGAGGCAGTCCTGAAGATCTCTGAAATATCCAAGGGCCATTTCTCCCATGGCCCTTATTAGCAACTTGATCTCTTCTATCCATACTTGGCTCTTTAGTAACCAGTCCCTTAGTCACACTTTTCTCTGCTAAGCACACTTTATAATTCATTGCCATATGGTCAGCCGGTTAATTTTCCAAATTTTTCTGCTTTCCTTCTATGTTATTGTAAGGTCTATTTTTAAATCATCTACTTCCTCTCTCATTTCACTAAATGCAGTTAACAGTAACTATGCAGTGCCTTCTATATTTTCCTTTGAATTATCATCTGCTAGATCTTTATCACTCTTAAATTTAAAGTTCAACAGATTTTAGACATGAACATTTTTGCAGCCAAATTGTTTGCTATGGTGTAGCATGGATGTCCTTTTCTCTAGTTTCTAATAAGAAATTTCTTATTTTCCTTTGAAACCTCCTCAGAATGAGGGTTTGTTTTTTTTTTTTCCCTCATATTTCTGCCAGTATTCTGGTCATCATCATTTAACTAATGTTTAAAAAAATCCAGTTGATTTCTAAACTGCTCTTCTGAGCCTCTACCAGAATCCATGCTTTTTGTGTATTTCTTCAAATTTCTATGTGATACTTAGTTCCAAAGCAGTATCTATAGTTTCAGATATCTGTAGCAACAAGACCCTGGTCACAGGGACAACTTCTATCTTAGCCTTTTATTTCACCTCTAACAGAAATATCTGAAACTGGGTGATTATAAGGACATGGGGATTTGTTGACACAGTTCTGGCATCTAGAAAATCCAAATGCTTCACAAAATGGTGGAAGCACAGCAGTGTGGCTTGTATTCATATGCACACCACCTGCCTAATTTTCTTTCTACCCAATCACTAATCTCTCAAAAGCCTCACTTTCCCACACCATAATTGGATCAAGTTTCCTTTTAACACCTTTATAATCTAATCAAGTCTTAACACAAAAATTTTGAGGGGGCACCCAGAGCACAGTAGGTAGGTTATTAAATGAGGTGGGTAGGGGCCAGCAGGTGATAGTGGCTAAGGAAGTAGACTCCCATGTGGCTAACTGTGGTTCAAGCTCTGGATTTGGTGTTTTAAAAATCACTCTGGGTATGTGTGCATGCATGAACAAAATCCCTCGAGAAGAATGAAGGAGAAGGGTTTGCCACATGGAAATCCCTCCTGGAGGGCGGGGTGGTGATTTCTCACTTTCCCTCTCTCTACCTCCCTTACTTTTTAATGTGACCAGAGAGTGACAGAGAGAGAGAGAGAAAGAGAGAGAGAAAAGTGAAAAGTAAGCCACTAGGTCCGAGAACTTGAAACTTGGTCAACCATATGGGAGTCCAGCACCTTCACCACCATACCACCTGTTGGCCCTGTCTACAGATGTTTTTACTAGAATCATTGTGTTACAGTAATATTCTTCCAATCCCCATTCTTTGTAGCTGGAGCTTTTCTCAGGTGGGTCTTGAACTAGGTTTTGGCTCGATTTTTCTTTTTACTTATTCCACATCTTTTGGTGTTGGCTTTCATTTTCTTCCTTTTTATTCTTTACTTTTTAAAGTTTGCTATAGTGTGTGTCACTCACCATAGAGAGATAGAGAAAAAGCGAGACAGGGAAAGTGAGGTGAGAATGCACTCTCCATGGGACCCACGCTACAATCTTTTCTCCTCTATTCTCATCTTGGGATTTTAGGCATACAGGCACACATGCCCAGCATATTTTTCAAGCCACCAGTATGACATATGGTATTCAGCTGCCTAAAACACCAAGCCAACAGCTGGTTCAGCTTTTGTTTTCTTGTTCTGAGTTTCAAAATATGACAACGTTTTGAAAAATATATCCTAGGGACCAGCAGTTGGTGTAATGGCTATGTCGTTGGACGCTCATGTAGCTGACCGCGGTTTGAGTCCCAGACCCGATGGCTTAAACTCACGCCAGGCGCATGTGCATGCATGCCCAAGATCCCGAGAGGAGAATGGAGGAGAAGGGATTGTGGTGTTGCCATGACCCCCTGGGGGGTGATTTCTCGCTTTCTGTCTCTCTGTCTCGCTCTGTCTTTTTGGCGAGTGCACATGCCCTATAACAAAAATGAGTAGCATCCTTTTAGGTCCAGCAAAGTAATTTTTGGCAATACTTTCCTTTGAAATATTCTTAAGGTATTAGGGGTTAATAATTTATCCTGGGGCCGGCAAGTGGCATGGTAGTTAAAGGCACTGGACTCCCACATGGCCAACCACGGTTCAAGTCTCAGACCTGGTGGCTTGCTTTCTCACTTCCTCTCTCTCTCTCTTTCTGATCAAACTAAAAAATAATAATAAATAAAGTTAAATAAATAAAATAATTCTTTAAAAATATAATTGATCCAAGACAAACAAAAATGAACAAATGAATAAATCATTGTCCAATTTTTACTTAGCATTAGAAGAAAAACAACAAAAAGAAGCAATGTCTTGGTCTTGAATCAATCACTCTAAAATGTGAATTTGGAAACACTTTAAATCTTATTAAAATATACATCTAAATTTTTATTTAATGGGTACATACTTTAAAATCTAGAAATCATCACTTTTATACTTTGTAATGAAAGTTTTTATAAAACCTAATGAAAAGTGCTGCAATAGTATTCAGTATTAATATTCAGAATAAATGGCTTATAATTCTATTCAAGTAGTTTTACAGCATGGTATATCACAACTGAGGTTCACATTTCATATGCATAAATCTGGTTTCTCTTTTTATAAGCACTTACAACAAAAAACTCAGTGAATAAAAGGTAAATGAAAAAAAGTGAGAAAAAGAAGTCCTAGATAATCCACTCTCAATACTGAGTAAGTAAATTTCATTTGAATGCTTGAATTTGTTTACGAAATTTATACTTTCTTCTGAAATTCTGGAAATTGAGATGGCAAAAGGTTAACTTGCAATGAAATTATGTAAGTTATCTTTCATAAGTTTTCGTGAAGAAGAGTTCTAAATTTGCAAAATGTTGTAAATATTTTCAAGTGCTTTAAATCTCGATGGACAGACCATGCTTCTCTTCCTTAGGAACTTGTTATATTTTTCACATCTTAGACAGTCCAGGCATCTTTGAACTTTCTAGATCTAGTTAAATAAACTTCAGGACAAACTAGAAATACGGGATATATTTGCTCATTTATTTATTAAATAAAAATTAAATTGGTTGCATTCTATCCTCTTCTATATGCATGATCTCCATAGACAGAAACATTCCTTGATTAATAGGGAGACTGTTTTTAAAAACTGTTTATGAAGAGGCTGATACAAACCCAGTTTCTTCTGGTATGCAATGGTTATTGAGAAGAAAAGAATTTGTACTACGTGATGACACATGCTATATAAGTGGCAGTCACTTGAGTCCATCAAACATATTTCAGTAAGACAAAGCCCATGGGAATTACTTTTTTTTTTTTTTTTTTTTTTTTTGGGAGAGGTTTTTTCGCTATAGGGCACGTGCACTTGCCAGACAGACAGAGACATAGAGACAGAAAGCGAGAAATCACCCCCCAGGGGGGATGGTCACGCCACAATCCCTTCTCTTCCATTCTCCTCTCGGGATCTTGGGCACGCACGCACACGCGTCTGGCGTGAGTTTTAAGCCACCCGGTCCGGGAAGCGAACCGCAGTCGACTATGTGGGAGTCCAGCGACATAGCCATTAAGCTAACTGCTGGTTCCCAACCCATGGGAGTTACTTTTTAAAGAGGGAAATCTGTGCATATATGTGCTCATGTTTGGGTGTATGAATTATGTTCATACATGCTCATAAATACAAATGACAGGGGTGATAATTAGATCTAAGAGGCAAGGGCTTTCATTATGTTTATAAGATTTTTACTAAGTTTCAGGATTTGAGTAGTAGGGAAAGCAGTGAAAGGAGTGATAAGTAACCAGAAGGTTTGATTAACTGCATTATTACTCCCAAATTGTCCCCTCAACTGGGAATATGAAATGTTCCTGCATCCATCATAGGCCTCCATTATATTTTATAACTGGTAACCATGCCTTCTGAAATACAAGGCACTAAGAAAGAGCTATCACGTACTGAGTGCCTCTTCTAAGCCAGGTAACATATTGAAGACTCTCCATGTAATGCATCATTTAACTCGAAAAACATCTGCTGTGGTGTAGAGTGTAAACTACTTTTACCAACAAAGTGACTACTTCTCAGAGGTATACATGCCCAAGGTCACATAGCTTCTCGTGACAGAACTGACCATTTTATTCATGTTTGTTTCATTTTAAAATCTGTATACTTTTGATCCCTGAGCCTGAGAAGGAAGCTTATATGTAGACAATACACATACACACACACACACACACACACACACACACAATACAACAAAGCAAACAAACAAAAAAACCAAATAGCTTTATTGTTAGTGAATATATGTGAGTGTGATTTCCCATTTAGTTAAATTTAATGGTTTATTTGTGATAAAGATGAAAGCAGACTCACCACTTTTGAAAAGCTGATTCTGGAATAGTCTGTGCTTTCTTTTCTTTAGTGGATGTCTCGAGGTCATGGCGCTAGGTCTCATTTACATCACTTTTAAAAATCTAGCCACTAAACTCTCACATCGTTTGCAGATATGTAGGGAGAAAGTGTTATTTTCAGTTTTTAATGTTTGAACCACGCAGAACATTTTTGTTGTTCAGTTTTGAAGAATCTGCATAAGACAATATAGACAATAAACAATATAGACTATATAGGTCATTTGGCTCCATTGCATATTTTATAATAGGTACCTTTAAAAGTTAACTGTTCATGTTCAAGAGATTTCTAGCAAGTTTACATAGATAACTGTGTGTTTACCTTGTAATAATGAATTTCACTACAAGTCATAGATTGATTGACCCCACCCCAACACACATACAAGCAAACATTCATATACAATGACTTTTTGACCAGAGAAGTAGCACTAAGAGGTCATTCAACTTTGTCTAACGAAAACTTTGAAAATAATTTTGCTGAACAATCTTGTATGTCACTATAACTAAAATATACTTACATTCATCCAATTCTATTTTCTTTACAGATAACAGTAATTGTTACTATCTTGCAATACAAATTGTGAAAGACCAATTCCCCTGTTTATGAAATTTTTCATAGAGTCTACCATTTTTTTTACATAAGTAGACTTCATGGTTTTTATATTATACTGATGAGTATTTCAAGTCATTAGCACCTCAAAACATTGCTACATGTTTTACCCTAACATCACTTTCCTAATACTATTAAGCTTAGAATCACAAGGTCTTTTATTGAAAAGTTTCACCATTTCATGGGACCAGCAGTTAGCGTAATGGCTATGTCGCTGGACTCCCACGTAGTCGACCGCGGTTCGAGTCCCAGACCCGGCGGCTTAAACTCACGCCGGGCGCGTGTGCGTGCGTGCCCAAGATCCCGAGAGGAGAATGGAGGAGAAGGGATTGCGGCGTGGCCATCCCCCCTGGGGGGTGATTTCCTGCTTTCTATCTCTCTGTCTCTCTCTGTCTGTCTGGCGAGCGCACGCGCCCTATAGCAAAAAAAACCTCTCCAAAAAAAAGAAAAAAAAAAAAGTTTCACCATTTCACTTGTTCTTAATAATTTGCTAATATCTACTACTATTCAATTATTACTATGTATTATATTTGCAAATTGCTTTATTGTTTAAAGGAAACATATATACATATACATATATTTGTGTGTGTGTGTGTGTGTGTATGTATACACACACACACACACACACATGTATATATGGTGCATGTGTGTGTGTATGTATACCATATAGTGTATGTGTACATATAAATCATGTATATATTTCTTTGAAGACAACATATAAGATATACTATGTGAACTGTACCATATAGTGTATGTGTATATGTATACACCATATTTTATGTATTTATGTATGTATGTAAAAGAACTATGTGTGTATATATATATATGTGTGTGTGTGCTAGTGTGTGTGTATATATAAAAATATAAACACACATGCACACACACACACACACACACATAAAACCATAGTTCCTTTACATATATATAATAATCACTACATATATATATATATATATATATATATATATATATTTTTTTTTTTTTTTTTTGGAGAGGTTTTTGCCATCGGGCGCAAGCACTTGCCAGAAAGATAGAGACAGAGGGACAAAAAGCGAGAAATCATCCCCCAGGGGGATGGCTACACTGCAATCCCTTCTCCTCCATTCTCTCCTTGGGATCTTGGGCACACACACACACACACGCGCCCGGTGTGAGTTTAAGACACTGGGTCCTGGACTCGAACTGCAGTCGACTACATGGGAGTCCAGCGACATAGCCATTACAGCAACTGCTATTTCCATCACTACATATTATTAATTGATAGACTATATTCATTCAAATTTAATGAAAAAATCTAAAAACATGTTCTTTTAATATATCCAATTTGTAGTATAATATGACCTTCTCATCTTTTTAAATAAAGTGAAATATATTCCTAAATATCCTCTTATTTATTTAGCTGTTACACAGAATTCCTCACAGTTAATGGCAATTGACTTTTCTTACTGAATAATTCATTCTACAATTTAATGTTGCAAAAAGTGTCTTTCATGGAATCATGGATGGATTTAATTTTCTTTATTTATTTTTGCTTGTAAGTTGAATTTACCCAACATGAATATGCTTCACACCAGTCCAGTTGAGGATACAAACACATTTATCATCAACAGATAATAACCCATTTCTGTGTTCCATAAATGTCTTGCCTCTCTATTTTCCTCCTTAATTTCTTTTCTTACACTCTCCTTCTTTTCCCACCCTCTTCACAACTGTCTCCAGAGTCTATAACCATTTTTAATGTTTCTATGTCCCCTGATCTCTCAGTTTCCACCATAGAGTGCAGTCAGTATATGTTAAGTGAAGACATACAATGTCTCTCTTTCATAGACTGGCTTGCTTTACTCAGCAGTAAATATCCCATGTTTGTCCACTTTCTATTAAATGCCAGGGTCTTGATTTTTTTATAGCTGAGCAGTATTCCATAGAGTATATGTGCCACAGTATTTCAATCCATTCATCTGTTTGTGGACATTTGTGTTGGTTCCAAGTCTTAACAATAATGAATAATGCCACAATAAACATGGATGTGCAAGCACTTTTCCAACTGAGTATTCTCCTATCCCTTAGGTAGATGCTCTGGAGTGGAATTGCTGGATCATATGGTAGTTCTATTTGTAGATTTTTGAGAAACCTCCTTATTGTTCTCTACAGTGGCTGGACCACTTCACAATCCCACTAGCAGTGTAGGAGGGTTCCCCTTTCACCACATCCCTGCCAGCAGTTATCATTTATTGTTGTTTTTTTTTTTTTTAATTTTTGCTATCCTCACTGGGGTTAGATGGAATCTCATTGTGGTTTCGATCTGCATCTCCCTTATGATGAGGGATGTTGAGCACTTTTTCATATGCTTTTTGGCTATTTGTATGTCTTCCTCAGAAAGTTGTTTATTCAGCTCCTTTTACCATCATTTAATTGGGTTAATATTTTATTTTATTTTATTTATTTTTTAATTTTTTTGGATAAGCTGCTGAGTTTCCTGTGTAATCTGGTTATCAGTGCCTTATCTGAGGCATAGTTTACAAATATCTTCTCCCATTTTGAGAATTGTCAATTCATAATAGTTATTATGTCTTTTACTATGCAGAAGCTTCTTTTTTTTTTTTAGAATTTTTTGCTATAGGGTGTGTGTGTGAACCAGAAAGACAGAGAGAGACAGAGAGGCAGAAAGAGAGAAACTACCCCCCAGGGGGATGGCCACATTGCAATTCTCCTCTCGGGGTCTTGGGTACTCACGCACACATGCCCGTGTTAGTTTAAGCCACTAGGTCAGGAACTCGAACTGTGGTCTCCTACATGGGAGTCCAGCAACATGGCCATTATACCAACTGCTGGTCCTCCATGCAAAAGCTTCTTAATCTGATGTAATCCTACTTGTCTGTTTTTGAGATTATTGTATGTGCTTTGGTGGTCTTACTTAAGAAGTCTTTGCCTATCCCAATATCTCCCAGTTTCACCAGTGTTTTATTCCAGTAGTTTTATTTCAGTAGTTTTATAGTTTGAAGTCTTAGGTTTAGATATTTGATCCACTTTGAGTTGATTTTTGTTAAGGATGAGAGATAGGGGTTCAGATTCATCTGTCTGCAGGTTTATATCCAGTTTTTCCAGCACTAATTGCTAAAGAGACTTTTCTTTCCCACTGGATTGACTGGTAATCTTTGTCAAAAATCAGTTGGCTGTATGTTTTGGTGTTTATTTCAGAGGTCTCTATTCTGTTTCGTTGGTCCACATATCTATTTCTGTGCCAATACCAAGCTGTTTTTATTATCACAGCTTTGTAAAATATTTTGGGGTCAGGGAGTGAGATGCCACCCATTTCACTCTTTTTTTTTTTAGAGGTTTTTGCTATAGGGCATGTCTGCTTGCCAGAAAGACAGAAAGTGAGAAATCAACCTCCATGGGGGATGGGCACACCGCAATCCTTTCTCCTCCATTTTCTTTTCGGGATCTTGGGCACACAGGCACACGTGCCCAGCGTGAGTTTAAGCCACCAGGTCTGGGACTTGAACTGCGGTTGGCTACATGGGAGTTCAGCGACATAGCCATTACACTAACTGCTGGTCCCCCATTTCACTCTTCTTGAGCAAGATTGCTTTGGCAATACAAGGTCTTTTATGGTCCCAGACTATTTCTATGATTGTCTTCTCTAGATCTGTGAAGAGAGTCTCTTGCAATTTTATACAGATTGCATTAAATATGTATATTAATTTGGGCAGAATTGCCATTTCAATTATATTATGTCTTCCAGTAAGGGATGTCCTTCCACTTTTTTGTGTCCTTTTCAATTTATTTTTAAAGATTATCATAGTTTTCCTTGTAGAAGTCTTTGACTTCCTTGGTTGGATTTATTCTTAGGTATCATACTTTTTGCGGCTACGATAAATGGGATTACTCTCTTCAGAGGCATTACTCTGTCTGCTTGTTGTCTGTATATAGAAATGCTGTAGATTTTTGTCAGTTGATTCTGTATCCTGCCACTTTACTACATTCATTTGTTACTTAGAAGTTTTTTCTGGATACCTTTGAGTCTTCTATGTATAGAATCATTTCATCTGCAATTAAAGATATTTTCAACTCTTCTTTCCCCATTTGAGTGCCTTTTATTTCATTCTCTTGTCTGATCACATTGGCTAGTACTTCCAGCACTATATTGAAAAGGAGTGGCGAAAGTGGGCGCTTTGTCTTGCACCAGTTTTTAGTGGAAAAGCTTCCACATTTAGTATAATGTTAGCGGTAGGTTTTTCATAGATGAGTTTTATTATGCTTAGAAATGATCCTTCTATGCCGATTTTGCTGAAAGACTTAATCATGAAGGGATGTTTTATTTTGTCAAATGCTTTTTCTGCATCAATTGAAATAATCATATGGTTTTTATCTTTCTTTCTGTTAATATGGTGTATTATGTTTATGTTTTTGCATATGTTAAACCACCCTTGCATTTCTGTAATATAGTCTACCTGGTCATGATGAATAATCTTTTTTATATGTTGTTGGTTATGATTTGCTAGTATTTTGCTGAGAATTTTTGCATCTACATTCATCAGAGATATTGGTCTGTAGTTTTCCTTTCTTGTTTTATCCTTATCTGTTGTGGGAATGAGGGTGATGGAGGCTTCATTAAATTAATTTGAGAGGGAGGCTATGTTCCTTTTGGATCTTTAGAAATAATTTGAGAAGAATGGGGGTTACTTTTTCTTTAAAAGTTTCATAGAATTCAGAAGTGAGCCAATCAGGATCTGAGCTTTTCTTTCTTGGGAGGTTATTTATTGCTGACTCAATCTCATAGCTTGTTCTGGATTTATTCAGGATTTCTAGGTCTTTTTGAGTCAATCTTGGTAGATTATATGTGTCCAGGAATTTGTCTATCTAATTTAGGTTTTCTCATTTTGGGGGGGTATAGATGTTTATAGTATCCTCTAATGGATGAATTTAAAGTGAAACAGATGTTCTCCTTTTTACTCATACTTAACCAGATATTTAGATAGAGTCTAAGACCAAAAGCTGGAATCTATATTTTCTACTTCCTGTTCCACTGTTAAACAATAATTTACGATTTTGCCTATTTCAATGTTCTTGTCCAAGATTCCTAGTTTTGTTTTATATATTATTTTTTAACATAAATATTTGTCTCAAATGGGATAAAAGGAAAAAATCATTTAATGTAATTCTAGGAATCTTCTTGAATATTCAAATTTAGAAACAGTTTATTTGATACTTTTCCTTGTTTGTTTTATCTGACTCACTCAAACTCTGTACCAATGACAAATGTATAAGTTATTTTCTTATAGAGTTCGAGTGAGTCAGATATAAGCAATCTGTTGAAATAAAAGATTTTGTTGTTGTTATAGTGAGTATGTTGAAATTATGTATAAAACTTCAAACAACTAATAAGTATACATTGGAAAGTCCATCATATAGCAATGTGATATTTTAAAATAGTTTTATATAATGAAGTCTCAAAGAAAACCAGTAAAGTTTGCTCACTACATAGTTATATGCAATCAGCATTTATATTCAACATTTAAATAGCAAAGTCCTGGATTCTTAAATGGGAAAATAGTTCCATCAGTACAATGGATAATTCAAATATTTTAATAAACAAGTAAGTATTTTTGACAGGATAATATAATTTAGTATATATATTTGATGAAAAAATGATCATCTGCTAAGATATTTTATTCAGCTCTTGGAAGCTATGATACAGTCCCACTAAGAAAAGATATAACCATATCGTAATATGAAGGTAAAACTCTTAAGATTGTTTACATGTAATTACTTCTTGTTTTAAACTCTAATGCCACTTAATATTTTACTTTATTTTTGCCTTTCAGTTTAATGGAGATACAGTGAGGTTAAGTGGCAGCAAAACCACATTCCCTTAAGTGAATGACTATATGTTTTTTTGAATCGTTTTGCTTTCCATCTAGTTATTTATCTCTGTTTCTGAATTCTGAATAGTAATATATCTAGTTTTTTTTTTTTTTTTTTTATCCATGTTGTTCTACTTTCTGTTTACCATTCTTTGTCAATATAATGAAGTAAGAGCATAGTCAGACTGACATGTCTACAACCTTGGTAGCGTGTTTGTCGCTCTCCGTGGTACTGAAAGATCACTTTAGGCTGAAAATTAGCTATATATATGCTTACTTCCTTGATACTAGGGACTGCTATCTTATCAAGAACTCAAAACACGGAGAGAAAAGTTCTAGTGGGGAAAGCGAAGGTCAGAGAGAAAAGGCTTACAGAAAAGAATTAGCTGCTAATTGAAAGGTGGCTGGGACAAACAAAACATTTAACAAAAAAGAAAAGTTATTTTCTGATGACAATGTATATGATAATTTCTTTGACTTGAGTAATATATGCACTGCATTCATGTTCAGAAAAAACATGTTGTACACTATGAAGATGTACAATGACTAAATGTAAATTAAAAGATAAATAAAACAAATTAATAAAAAATACAACAAAAAGGTGGTTGGATTAATGCATTCATTTGACAAAAATTTATTATACAAAAGTCACTCTATTTTGAGTGAAGCTACAGCAACCAACTTCCCATAGAAACAAGTAAACCTATTCCTTGCTCTCATGCATCCTACTGAATACAATAGTGGAGAAAAACACACAGTCATGGAAAAATATAATTTTAACTGTCTAGATTCAAAGGATTGAAAGACTTAATATCATGAGATAAAGTAGAGCAAACTTGAGTTTATCAACATAGAGCTTGGTTAAGAAGTAACACATTTTCTCTACATTATTAAATTATTTTCAGAAAAAAACATATTGGGGAACAGCAGTTGGCGTAATGGCTATGTCGCTGGACTCCCACGTAGTTGACCACGGTTCGTGTCCGGGACCTGGTGACTTAAAACTCACGCTGGGCGTGTGTGCATACGTGCCCAAGATCCCGAGAGGAGAATGGAGGAGAAGGGATTTTGACGTGGCTATCTGTCGCTTTCTGTCTCTTTGTCTCTCTGTCTGTGTGGCGAGCACACGCACCCTTTAGTGAAAAAAAAAAAACTCTAAAAAAAAAGAAAAAAGCAAAAACATATTAAATATAAGATCTACTGAATCTTATAAGACTTCCAAATAAAACTTTATTTTCCACCTTTTTTTTAGTTTGATAAAGGGCTTGTGAGCTCACTGGAGAGAGAGGGAGAGAGAGAGAGATAAGAAAGAGAGAGCCCTTCTCAATTTTGTGGCCGCAAAATAACCCCTTCTCCTCCATTCTCTTCTCAGGATTCTTTTCTCCATTCTCTTTTCTTCTCTGCACATAAGTTAAGAATGATTTTCAAGCTACTGGGTCTGGGACTTTAACCACTTGGTGGGCCATGTGGGATTCAACCATCTTAACCACTATACTACCAATTAGCCTCCAAATAAAAATTTTAACAAATGTTCTAATGAGATCTTGAGCCCAACATTTTAACAATAGATTTTATACTTGAAATAGCAATAATATTGTCTTATCATGACAGTTTAAACAATGTAATGATCATAATGGTTGAGCATTATAAACACGGTCCCACATTTTTACGCTTATACTTCAAATAGCAATAATATTACCTGATCACAACATTTTAAACAATGTCATGTCATTACAGTTGAGCATCATAAAGGGTGGGAAAATTTGTTTTCACAAGTAAGTGAAAAAGATTTTAAACATTTACTTTTTTTAAAAGAAGAATTATTTTATTTAACATTTATTTATAGAGTTATTTACGTAGTTTATTTTGACCAGAGAGGGACAGAGCAAGAGAGACAGATAGAGAGAAAAAGTGGGAAAGCAAGTTACCAGGTCTGGGACTCGAACCAATGTCAACCATGTTGGAGTCCAGCACCCCTAACCACCACGCCACTTGCTGTCTCTTAAACATTTACTTTTATGACAAAATATTTATATCAATCAAAATGGCATTTAAAATGTTAGCTATACTTTTATTTCATTAATTGATTTCTATTTTTTTTGTGGGGAGGTTTCATCAAATATATTAAAATTTTATCAGAAAATTGAAAATAATGACAAAAACCTGAGCTTGAAGAATACCTATGAGTTATTAAAAGAGATTTATGTTATTAGAGCTTTAGATTGTTATTACCTCAAGTCCCTGCCAATTTCCTTGCTCTTCCATCCACAATGGGATACCCTTGGAACTGCAAGCTCAGTTCATTCTTCAAATCCTAAACAACCTCTAATGGTCATAGGTTTCCTGACTAGGGACTCTGGCAACTTGAGGCCACACCATCTGGCCACTTCTGATGGAATATGTGGTCAGTATATCATGGTTATTTATTAGCCATTTGTGGTACCCTAAATTGTAAAGCTTAGTTCATAGCCTGTTCCAATTTTCTTCTAGAATTTATTACATCTGACATAAACAAATATTTATTCGTTCAGGACATACCTCACAAAAATGTAGCATCCATGAAAGCAGCATCTTTATCTTTTTGCTCACTTTGTATTCTGAATGCCTAGAAAATAATTACCATGCTGTAAGCACTCAATGTATATTCACTAAATGAATGATTGAATTCTAGTTCCAGGAAGACTGCCTTTATTTTCCATTTTATCTTTAATCCCTACTCTAGTGTGTAGCTTCTTGTAGACACTAAAAGATGCAAGTGGGGCCCCAGATTACAAAAGTTCTTTTGGGGCACATTAGAGATTTTAGACTACCTTTTAAAAACAATGAGGAACCAGTGAGATTGTGTAATTATAAAGGAGTATTAGTAGATTTTAACTTCAGAAAATAAAATTTTTGCAAATGGGCATTTGTATTCTAAAATTGGCCATTTGTAGCTACTAAACTCTTATCCCTGCCTCTAGTGTATTCTCCATCTAAGTCACTGTTTGTCTTCCAGTCAACTAGTTACACAGTTAGTCATCCCAGTTATCTATGCAACTACTTGGAATAGCTTTCTCGATTAAAATTCTTAGTTTTTAATATATTTTTTAGATTTTTGACTTAGGATGCATGCAATAACCAAAGAGATAGAGAAAGAGAGAGGGAAAGTGAGAATTTACCCTCATCCCAAGGAGGATGGCCACACCATAGACCCTTCTTCCCCATCCTCCTCTTGGATTTTGGACACAAATGCACATGTCTCTGGGTCTGGGGCTCAAATCTTGGTCGGCCTTGTGGAAATCCAGCCGTCTTGAACAGTACACCATTTGCTGGCCCCAATTTTTAGTTTTCTATATGAATAAAAGTACAATATAACTTTTTAAATTTTAATACTCTTCATATAAAGTATGACATTTAATATTTTGTGAGATAAGCAAAGATTATTCCACCCCCACCATTTTTAATACAGTAAACTCAAACTTAAAGAATGTGTAAAAATCACTACAAAGAATTAACCAAACTTACCAACATTAAATTGTCTTCACTTTTTCTGTCATTCTCTCTTTAGGTATTTCTGGACCATCTGTGAGTAAATTATAACCCTACGCCCTTTATACCACCAAATATTTTATTGTATACTTCTTTCTTAATTATATACTTCTTAAAACCAAGGGCTTTCTCATACAAAATCATAATAAAATTATTAAAGTCAGAGAATTTAATTTTGATACAAAACAAATTGTAATTTATCAAAAATAAAAGGCTTATAAGTAGGATATTAAAGACTTTTTTTGCCAAGTGCCAAAATAATGTTTATTATAGATTTTTTTCTTAGTCCAGTATCTAATTCTTGATTACACATTGCATTTAGTAAACCTGTCTTTTTATCTCCTCTAACAGGTCCTTAGCTTTCCTTTTCCTTTCATTGCAATGACTTTTGTGAAAAGTATAGGCAACATTATATATTCTGTAGTATTCCCCTTAACTTGGGTTTATCTTTGTTTCTTCATGATTATATTCAATCATTCTTTTTTGGGGGGTCTAGAACACTAAATAAATAATATTATGTACTTCTCAGTGCATCACATCATAAGATTCATCATGTCACCTAGCCCCATTATTGGTATTTTAACCTTCATCACGTGGTAAAGGTGATATCTCCCAGACTTACTCTAAATAATTTTTTACTTCCTCATAATTAAGAGTTTATGGTAGATTTTTATAAGTTGTCTCAAGTCCTCCCCATTTGAGTGTGCATTGCTCTTTCAAATATGATTTGGCGGTTTCGTCCATTAAGATATGGGTTATAGTGCCAGCAGGTGGCATGGTCTTTAAGATGATGGATCCCATGTGGCTGACTCTGTGGTTCGAGTCCTGAGCTCATCAGCTTGAAAAATGCACCGGGTGCATGTGTATGTATGCCCAAAAGTCTGTGAGGAGAGTCAGGAGAAGAGTTTGTTGTGTGGCCATCCCTAGTAGATTTTTCACTTTTCCTGTCTCTCTTTATCTATCTCTCTCCAATGAGTGCACATGTGCTATGACAAATAATCTGGGAAAAAAATAAACAAACAAACAAAAAAAGATTACATTACCCATTCCTAGTGACTTCCTTGGACTAATTGGACATTTGTAAGCAGAACCTTCAAAAGTGTTCAATACTGAAGCCTGCATTCCCTTGTTGCTTTTCAGAACCCTGAAACTACTACCATTGAAGAAGCCAGAGCCAGCCTATTGAAGGATGACAGACCAGGTTGAACAAAGATAAGCCAATGCAGCTGAGCCCTGCCCCCCTATGACTAATAAATTTGCCAACCATTAAAACCAATAGGTGAGGCCTCTAGCCTGATCTAAGCTAGCCAGGGTAGAAAACCTCCCAGACTAACCACAGAACTTGAGAAATTATAAATGTTTATCATTTTAGACCAATACTTTTTGAGATGATGTATTATGTTGCAAATGCAAAAGCTAAAAATGCCTAGGGTGGTACTTTGGGACCAAGTAAACGTTTAGTTAAAGAGGCCTTCGGGTGGCATAGTGGTTAAAGCTCTGGCCTCCTACATGGCTGACCACAATCTGAGTCCCAGACCTGCTAGCTTGAAAATTACACCAGGTGCACGTACATGCATGCCCAAAATCCCAAGAGAAAAATGGAGGAGAAAGTATTGTCATGTGTCTATTCCCACAGGGGAGTGATTTCTCACTTCCCCTCTGTCTGTCTCACTCTGACTCTCCAGTACACGTCTTATGACAAAAAACCTAAAAAAAAACATTAGTTAAACATGTTTTAACAATTAGATTTACGACTATCACCCATGCTAAATATTACTATGATGACTGCAAGAGTTTTGCTTTTTTTTTTTTATTTAGGTGATTAAGAATGTAAGGATGGATACCTACATGTTTTCAAGCACATATGATTTTTAAGTGTCTTCGCCAGTATTAGAATCCAGTCAAATACCGGCTGGACCATAGTTTATGTCAGTGTGCCATACAAAGGTAAGTGACCTGATGGCAGACTAGAACTCACGAGAGTGAGTAATGGGGAGAAATCCCAGGGTGTTTCCGCTGTTTGGGACCCTGTGTCTTCTCACTTGCATAGAGGCATCTGTGGTAGATGTTCTATAACTGATGGGGTAGGAGTGGTAGAGAGACAATGTAGGAGGAGATATTAGTATAGTTATTATCATACCACTTTAAATGGTAATTAATTCGTGAAAATATAAAACGTGTCTCTAGAAATTACCTTTCATGAATATAATCATGGCTGCCATTGATATACTGGATTATAATTAATATCATGTTCGTCCAACATAGCTCTTAATATTATTGAAGTGATGTTCAGATCTTCCTCTTAACCTGCCAAGTAAACTAGTAAGACACGTGAATTGACACTGTGGAAAAAGAAAAGACTTCTATGTCATCCCTTCTTACAAATAAGACAACTGAAAATGAAGGAAGTCAAGGGCCAAAACTAATCAAGTCAACAATGAATAAAGGGCCAAACACAGGACTTGAACTCAGCAAATCCAATTTCCTAGAAGAGTTTCTCTCACATGTCAGTGGGGCATCGGTCCCAAGTCTTGCAGATGTCAATACAGGAATCTGAAGTCTGCCCCTCACGTCAGGCACCGTTCTACAATCCTTGCATACATTTTAACTCAGTACTCTGGTTTTTCTGCTACACATTACTACTACTCTTTAGAAAAGCAAGCATTCGGGTAGTGTGGGGTGTGGGTGTACCTGTGCGTGTCTGTGTGTGCGTGCTTGTGTGTGTGTTAAACACGGCACTGGCACTTTCCTGACTGAGAAGGGAATTCAAAGCCCCACTTTTTTCTTCACCTCTGCCTAAGAATTTCAGAGCATCAGGAAGCGCTCAGAGTTCCCAGGTCTCTTACAGCGTATTCAGCGGCAGCCGCCGGCGCCGCCAACCGGAACACCAGATCCTGTCAGGGTGTGTGAACTGGAATGGACCAGAGGCCGAACCGTGCGTCCTTTCTGCTTCGGAGCGCGGAAATCTCAACTTCCCCGCAGCAACTCTCCCCTGGAGACCCGACGGCAAGGGTGAGACTGCCGGCGCTTTCCCCTAGGGCAGTCCCCGACCCCCACCTCCCTTCTAGGAGGCTCGCTGGTGCTCCTGGTGCGCTGGGCGATCACAGGGTAGGCAAGCCGGCTTGCGCTCTGCGGGGCCCCGAGGCGGCCAGGGGTCGCAAGGCGTTCTGCCGAGAAAGGAGGAGACCCCACGGCTGCTCTTGGGAGCCGTGCCTGTCAAGTATCGCGGGACTTGTGCACATCGCAGGAGCGGCAGCTCCAAGAGCAGCTGGAGCGCGCTCGGTGCGCACCGCCCCAGCCCGGGGAGGAGCGGAGCGGTGAGGGAGGAGGGCCGGGGGTGCTGGTTACGTAAATGATACTAGCCCAGTGAGAGGCCTCCAGGCTGGGGCTACGAGAGGAGGAGGGGCCGCGCGAGGAGGAGGGGCTGGGAGGCCGCGGGCTGGGGTGGGAGGGGGGCGGGGGCCGGGGGTGAAGTGACCAGGCGGCGGCGGCGGCGGCTCTGCTGAGGTGACAATGTGCTAGGAGCATCTCGCTCGGTCTCCTGCGCCTCCTCGGCCTCGGCGAGCGCTCTCGCCGCGCTCGGGGAGCCCTCCAGCTCGCCGCCACGGTATGAAGGAGCCTCTCTGGGGCTGGCCGAGGCCGGAGCCGGCTCTCTCTGCTCCCGGGGAAGTGTGAGGACAGAGGCGCGGGCGGGAACCGGAGCTGCGCGCGGGCCGGCGCGGGTTCCAGGTGAGCGCTGGCTCAGGGAGCCCGGCACTCGGCGCGGCTGGCCGGCGCCTGCCAGGCTTGATCGGACGCCGAATCCAGTGCGTGGACCGACGTTCCCTCTTCGCAGGATCCTTGGCCACGATTGCAGGTCTCCGTCTTCACTTCTCTTCCTCCCGATTGCCTGGGACGAGCCCCTTTGGGCTGTCCGACTCCCCGGGCCGGGCGTCGCAAAGTCCCGCAGGGAGTGCCAGGGAGCCGAGCCAAGCTCCCGGGTCGGTCCTGGGGCAGTAGCAGGGACTCGGGAGGGCTGGGTTAGGCGGCCTCACCGGAGCTCGGAGCGCGCTCGCCAGCCGCTGCAGGTGCAGTGGGAGGATCCCGAGGCGCGGAACTTTCTGCAGCCCTCCGCCCTATGCTCCGCTTTTCCGCTACCCGCGAGAGCTGGGGGGGCGCTGGCGGCCCTTTGCGCCTCGGCGGCGCTCGGCGGCGGGGGCGTCTCGGCCTCCCAGCCCGGACAACTTTCTCCTACTAGCTGTCAGCTGCCGCAGGCTGCGGTGCGGGCATTTGTACCCGGCCGACACCGGTCGCTCTCTGGGTCTTGGGTATCTTCCTCGACGGTTGTCTTCCTCTCTGAATGCATCACCTCCCTTTGCCCTCCTCTTTTAGTCCCCTCCGGCTCTCGTTCTTTCCGTGTGTCTCTCTCTCTGACAGTTTTTGTCTGTTTTGAGTATAGCTCTGGATCTTCTCCCAGCACCCCCCCCGCCCCCCCCCCCCCCCGTGCCTTCCGGCCATATGTCTCGTTCATTCTTTTTCTCTTTCTTTCTTGGGATATCTGTGAGTCCAGGTTCTCACTCATCCTCTTGTCTCTGTGTCTTGAAGCATTTTCTCTGTTTCTGTGTCTCTCTGTCTGTCTCTGTGTCTCTCTCTGTCGCCCCCTGACCAGTCATTCTGAGCCCAGACCCCTGCTCCAAGGCGCTTGGTCAAGGGAACACGCTTTGGCCCACCTTTTGGGCACCTGCAGTTGCAGAGATCTCTCTTCTCGGAACTGGCGGAGACGGGGGTATGGAGGTAGCCTGCCCTTGGCTGGGCTGTCGTGGAGCTGAATGAGGGGCTCAGGGGTCAGAGCATGGGCGCCCCGCCAGTCTCCCCTCCCTGGGTCCAAGGAGCTGAGCTGCTGTGAATCAGAGCTCACTAGGTAGGGCTGTCGGTCTGGACAGCGAAAGCCCTGGGAGCTCCTCCCGGTAAGCTGTTCTTTCACTATGGTTAGTTCAATTTTCAGTTAAACACCCTACCTCCTTAGGCTTTGTAGGCAGATGCAGGAGAAAAAGAGTGGGCAGGGAAATACAGACGCTTTGGGTTCAGGGAAAACTAAGCTAGAAAGGGAGGGAGCTTTGGTCAGTCAGAGGTGTTGCTAGCAGAGAGAAGCTTTGGCGACAGGAGGCAAGCCTGGCATAGATCACCAGACATTCGGACCTCAGGAGAGCAGGTTCGTTAGGAGAGACTGTGCTTGGTCTTCCAGAAACAGCGTAAGGATTTGTTTGAAGGGCTAAAGACACTTGGTCGACACAGCCTCTTAAAATTACTAGTTTTCTTGAGGTCCCTAGATTTTCAGCATAGGTGAAAGCTGCATTTGCTTACTGTCTGCCTCTCTCTCTCTCTCTCTCTCTCTCTCTCTCTCTCTCTCTCTCTCTCATGCACGACTGTTTGTGCCCAAGCCCTCTAGTGTTAAAGAAACCTGCTGGTTTGAGAATATTAAAAAGTAAGGTCATCCTATTTGTGATTTTCTTTGGACTTCTTACCTTCCGGGATGTTCTCTTTGTGTTAATCCACATCCTTTTTTTTCCCTCAAGGAATTTTGCTCGGCATCACTAACCTTTACTTTTCTCGATCTCTACAGTCACCTTTTCTGTGAAATTAGAACCTTAATATTGAGACCTGTTTCTTTTGACTTCAGGGATGAGTAGATTTGGAGAATTTTTATAGTCTAAGGCAGTGTTTGGACATAAAAAAAGTACATTTGTTTTCTGCACTGTTTTTCAGGGTTTCAGGATGTAAAAGCAGGGTTTTACATCTCTTTCTAATTCCTCGGCCCACCTTCAACTCCAGGGAGAATTTCCCTGGCTGCTTGTTTAAATAAATGCTTTTAATACATCATTTTTGTGATACTCATCCCATTCTAGGGTGTATGCTGCCAGCGTATGTGGGGGCACTGTGTCTGAGATCTGCTTTAGAGAGGGAGAAAGGAGAGCTTTTCTAAAGGAATTACAGGGTGCTGCTGGTGTACGTTAGTTCTGGATCAGAAAGCCTGGAGTTGGCACCAGATGCTGCCTCAGATGTGCAGCGCCCAGGGCAGTGTGGGAAAGTTAGTAAGTGCTTAATAAACACTTGGTGGCGGATTGATCATCAAGCTGCTGATTATAAGCTTGAGTCACCCAACTATGCTAATAAGCCTACAAACTAGATTTTGAATTTTGCATTCCCCCCTTTTTTTGTTTCATTTAAGAGTTTTTATGAATGGGAAATGAAGACTATTAGAAAGGATGTTTAAACAGGAGTCTTCTACTTTTTTCTCGCTCATCTCACTGCTTGAGTTTTCACGTCTTTAACTTAGCTGATGTTCTTTAACAGTCATTGCAGACTTGAAGAAATGAGTTTAGAGACTCTGATAGGTGGCATCTCTCAACCTTATTTCTTGAAAGCAAACTGGGCATGACATAATTTTGGGGTGAATACTTTTTTTAACAAGTGAAATTTATCTCTTTAAATTTAAAGAGCAGATGTCTCAGCTTACACTATTTAGGGGCTATAAATTGATCTGTGAGCTAAAACACTTTAAATAAATTATAGGTTTCTTTACTGCTTCAAATATATACGAGGAGTGTGATACTTACATGCATATGAGAATTTTCCTAGGTACCTCAAAATATAATGCCTTCTGATTCAAGGTACTAGTAGAAATTCATGGACTGCGTGTTACTATTTTTTCATGATATGCTAGTCACTCTTAAAATACTTGATTTACCATGAATATATGAATATTGTGCAGAAGCATGTTTAAAGTAATCTTGTTTTAAAAACATTACACATAAATTAACTTAATATTCTCCTCTTCCCAATTTTTGTATTTACAAATAGCAAAGATTGGTTGAGACACCCTCTAATTTCTTGCAGATTTAACTTACATGTTTAACTTTTTAACTTAACGTTTATTGATATTAAGTTAAAAAGTTATGCCACAGTGAAATATGTTCTTATTATGTCAACTTGATTTTTAGAAGTGGTAATTGTAACAGGAACATTTGCATGTAATAGGGATTGTGCAGCTTATAAAAACTTTGACATTTTAGGAAGAGGGTGACAAAACAAGCAACACATGGATATTTTTATATTTTCTGATTGGGAAAATAAAGAGAATATTGTTGTTTCTGAGTAATTAGAACAATAAAGGAAAGATTTAAGAATAAACCATAATTAGAATTACATTTTACCTTATGAATAACAATGCTTCATGTTGTTGGTAGGTATTAATTGAGCTTTACGAAAACAGTTTCTATAGTTGTGTCCTTTAATTTGCTTTATGAAACATTATATTTTCAAATGACACCTCTTGCAATAAATAATACATTCTTGACTGTGACTTTTAGTATATCATCTTCTTGGGTTTGTGTCCCTATTGGTAGGAACATGTCGACATCTTAACTCTAATGGGATCTAACAGGATCACTACTTTGAAGTCTGAGTGACCATATGCCTAATTATCAAAGGGTTTAAGCTGGGCTTCAGTTCTGAATCCTTCCTTCTGCTCTTGTCATCAGAATAAACATACATGAAACATCAAATCAAGACCTCAATTTATACTCATAGTGACTTTGACAATCTATTTGATGACATTTCTTAAGGCATAGACATCCTACCACAAGCACCACATGCACACACACACACACACACACACACACCATGCTTATGTTTAAAGACAAATTGCATTTAAAGATATAGCATTGTCTGCTTTGATAAGCCCTTTATCATATTTATAGATTCCACTTCTATTTGCAATTTCTATCTAAGACACATTGTTTAATTAAGGACTTCCACCATTTAGTTACAGGCATACATGTTTTAGAAGGCTAGTTTTGTTTTCATAAATTTTATTGTAAGATTTATAGTGCATAGAAAATTCAATTCAAGGAAATTTGTGAACACAAGTTAATTCAGTAATAATTGGTCATCCATTTGGAGGACTACAAACAATCTTTGGGAGAAGTATAAACCAAGTAGATAAGTCATTTGGTATTTGTTTCTTCTTGATTCATATTTGGACCTATGTATGTTTTCAATGTAGTATATTCATAATGTATTTTATTAGTTTATACTACCAAGAAATTATTACAATGAGCTAAAGATAATCAGTGTAATTCTGATTAATGAATGTTCCAATGTTGCTAAATTAAGTTGTAGCTATGAATTTTCCAAATTTCTTTTTTAGTCTGTGTTGGGACCTACTTATTTAATATGAAATTATTACTTTTTAAGAGGTATTGCTATAGATTACTGAGAGATTTAATGGCTTAAAATTAAAATAGTTAAAGTAGGGAGACGTGTTTTTCCTCTAAGGGCTTAACGTCATTCAAATATACATTTAATTACAGTCCTCATGAATGATAGGTGTCTTTTTCTTAGTGCCTACCCTACTAGCATCACCTACTCTGCCCTTCACTGTTAAACTAAAACAAGATTAAAAATATCCATTCTGAAAGTTGTTCCATATTCATGGTTAATCCTCCCAAGAGAGCAAAAGAAGGATGTAGGGAGAGTAATGACCGTTACTCACACATATGAAAATATCTGTAATTTTATGTTATATGAGAAAATGAAACATATTGTTCATATGAAAAACTCAAATTTCTTATGTAAGTTTTAGAAGTGCTTACTGTTAAGATACATAGGAGCTGTCCAAGATATATCACATTAGAGTTGTAAGATCATAGGGAATTAATTAGGTCTCTGCTTCACATATTGCAGTACACTAAACTGTCACATAAATGTTATTTAAGCTCTCATGAAATAGTATAGGAAGAGTGTGATTAAACTGTTGGTCAGCAGTGTGGTGTGGTGTGTATATGGTTTTGTATATGTAGTGAGTAGACACCATAAACATAAAGAAGAATTTAAAGCACAGCCTGCACACACACACACAAAAATCATCTGAATTACACCTACAAGGTAGTAGTAAATGTCAGCGTGGTCTCTTCTCTTATATTAATTATCTTGTTATTATAAGAAAGCATCAATTTTAGGGACCAGCAGTTAGCGTAATGGCTATGTCGCTGGACTCCCACGTAGTCGACCGCAGTTCGCGTCCTGGACCCGGTGGCTTAAACTCATGCCAGGCGCGTTGTGCGTGCGTGCCCAAGATCCCGAGAGGAGAATGGAGGAGAAGGGATTGCAGCCTGGCCATCCCCCCCGGGGGGTGATTTCTCGCTTTCTGTCTCTCTGTCTCTGTCTGTCTGGCGAGCGCACGCGCCCTATGGCAAAAACCTCTCCAAAAAAAAAAAAAAAAAAAAAAAGAAAGCATCAATTTTAGTTAACAAAATGGATTTTGATGTATGGAGATTATATAATTTCTTATAGATCAGAAGCATAATAATTGGGTTAATTTCCTCTGAAAGGTTTTATTATATAATTAGTTTCAATAGAAATGGTAAGATTTATAGAGCTATCAAGACCCCCAATGCAATACTATTATTTTAAACAAAGAAAAATTAAGTGAAATATATGTGAAGATATGCCCATTCCAGCTTACATATGAGTCAGTTAAAAATGGTGAATCGAATTATAAATGACCAAAAATACTAGCATTTATTGGATTCTTCCTTTGTCCTTGTACTGTGGTAAGTCATCATCTGAGAGATCTTATCAATTTTATCTGAGAAATAATAATAGTCAATAATAAATAACATTATACTATCCCCATTGTATAAAAGGGACTCCCCTGGTTAAAATCACACAGCTAATATGTCTTAGGACAAGAGTAATACATGTTCTTTCTGGCTCTGAAGCCAATGCTCTAACAATCCTAAATCTGACATATTCACTGGCTAATAAAACAGAATGCCAACTTTCATGTGATCATTTTTCTTTGCACAGTAAGATTATTTGAAATAATAATTTTATCACCATAATTTTATAAAAGTAGACATTTTAAACACCAACTAAGATAGAAAAGAACTGAATTTCAAATAAAGAATAATTCTTTAAATAGAATAAATTTAGCTCCCTGTATGTTTTTCCACCTTGCACTTATATTTCTAATTTATCCAAAGATTGATAGAAATTTCATCACAGAAAAATTTTTTCTGTAGACCGGGCTTGGTCTTCTTTGTCTGAACCACTATGGTATACCACTTACCCATATATGTACACAGCACAGGCCATCACATTGGTGTGGTCATCATATCTGTGACTTAGTAGACAAAGTGCTTACAACTTAGTCCATTCTCTTTCTAGTTGTGAGTCTGGATAATAAAATTTGGACTCAGAAAAGACACTAGCAGTTGCTGGAGCCTTAGTATACTCTATCAGTGTTTGCTGAAATGATCAGAGGATTGGAGATGCCTTGGTTCTTTGAGGTAGTTAACCACAAGTCACTGCTTCAAAGTTGGTGCCAATCTGTGACTTGGGTCAAGAAATGAATTCTGGATAAAGACAAAATTAGCTAGTCACAAGAACTTACTCCTCTTGTCCTTCTTCCTAATCATTGTGTCCCAACCTTTGGGGATCAATCAATTTGTTCCTTTTTTACTTCTTTGTTTACCTTGATAAGAACAAAGCAATTTTGCTTTAGGCAGGAAAGAAAAATTCCAAGGTTAAATTTCTAAGTGTTTTTGTAAAACTGATGCTTTTAAAACCTGTTACTTTAGATAGTGTCTATTGTGGCCATTGAAGAGGAAACAAAAGCTGCTGGGCTATGTGAAATGTAGCTGAATTGACTTAAAACATTATGTAGTATCATTTCTACCAAACAAATTTATAAATCTTAATCTTAGTTTGATTTTTTTTAAGAAAAAGATTGTTTATTCATTTATTTCAGAGACAGACAGAAACAGATACCCCAACAAGGCCTTGAAGCTGTGCTCCTTTCCCAGTTTCAGCCAGCCCTAGATCATGGGCACACATGCCCAGCATGCTCAGGGAGGTCTCCAGATGCAAACATGGAACCTTTCAATTAGGTCTGCCTCATAAGAGCATTGTGTTTACCACTGTGGCACTGTTCAGCTCCCAGGTTTTTTTCTTTTTTCTTTTTTTTTTTTTTTTGCATCAGTTGTCATGTCCAACTGACGTATTTGTTTGCCTAGAATGGATCCACAGAGCGTATCTTTATGAACATTTTCATAGTGATTCTCATGTGCAGTGATATTTCAAGTAACAACTACTTCTAGTATATACTTTTACATATTTACTAATTTTTAGTTATTTAACAAAACATAGCAGTTACTATGTTTCAGGCACTGTTCCAAGTGCTTCACAGAAGTTAATATTTTAAATCATCATAATTCTCAAAAGTAGATTTAATGAGTATTCTCATTTTCTAGATAAAGAAATTAAAGTACAGAAAGTTACCCAGGGTAAGATGATAAATGGAAGAGCCAGGACTGTGCTATTTTGATGAAATTAGTAAAGTTTCCTGCTTAAGTTACAAAGCTTGAAGTAGCCAAATTGAAATTGGAACCCATATTTCTTGGTCTTGTTTCCTGTTTGTGTAGGTTTTGCCTTTGAAATGAACCATCATAGCAAGGTGATTCTCACATGACCAATGGTTTGCATCCCTACCCTGCTGGCTTGAAAAATACTGAATGTGTGTGCATGTATGCCCAGATTCCAATTTGACAGAGCAAAATATGAAAAAGGATTGTGGCATGATCACACCCCATTGTGAGATTCTCTCTCTAACAATTGCACATGCCTACTGACAATAACAAATTAAAAATTACATTAATTCGTTAAAAGAAAGTGAAGGGGAAAATCTGCCAGGCTCATGTAGATTTCTAGGTAGAAACCAGAAAATATGTTTATCTACTAGAAGTCATAACACCTGATTATGAAAGAAAATTTATTGTGAAAGAAATGATCATCATGGAAAAGGAGTGTTTTTCCTCAAGCAGAGTCATCGTTGATTTGGTCCCTACTTAGATGAAGATCAAAATAGTAGTAAGAATAATTAACATGTACTGATGCAGGTAGGAAGGATTTTTAAAACAAAATTTGGGGAAAATTACTTTGTTTCAATCTATAACAAAATAAGATCTCCATAGATAGACTTCAATGCATAATTAAGATCTATATCTGTAACTAAGCTAAATAAGATAGCTTATGTTTCTGCAGTACTCCTGATCCGTTCTTTAACTTATGCTAGGAAGTCTGCACACTTGTGGAAGGATTGAAGAAATCCTTCTGAAATTTTTGTAGTTTTTCTCATGTATGTTTTTTGTAAGCTTTTAAAATGATGAAATATCCAGCCAGTCTCATAGCACAATATTTAAGTGCTGTGGATAGGTAATTAGATCCCACATGACTAAATGTGTTTTAAATCCTGGACTCTGTGGCTTTAAAAACATGCCACGCTGGTATGTGTGTGTACACCAAGTCCTGATGAGACGAGAAACAGAGGAAAGAGACTATGTGGTGCCCATGCCCCCTTGGGGGTTGCTTTCTCTCTCTGTCTGCCACCCCTTCTCTCTCTTTTTCTCTGTCTCTCCCTCTCACTGGCAAGCACATATGTCCTCTGACAATAAAATGAAATAAAATGATAGAATATCTATAATAATTTGTAATCACTTGTAGTCTATAAAGAATTTATATGTTACTCTTTGACAGGGAACATTTTCTGATTTAGCAACTTTCTGTTATTTTATATTGCCGTTAAATGTACTAGGAGTCTTTTTTACTATGATTCTTCTTTAGTCTTTTTTGACATAAATTTTCTCTTAAACTGACTGATGTTTGATTAGATTAGGTAGATTATTTGATTTTAATACTCAAAGTAATGAATTAGACTACTTGTCTGGTTTTTAAAGAAATAAAACTCTGCACTGAGAAACAATGCAATTTGAAGATTCTGTTAATGAATTGAAGGTTAATGGGATTACTGACTATTCTAGTTTTAAGACTCAGTACAATCTTTACTGTTTTTCTCATAGCAAACGTCATCTAGTTTTCTGAATCCTCAGGTTTGTATTTCTTTTATTATCTTGTATTTCTTTTATTCAATCTCAAATGGGGCTCTTTAGCCATTATCCTTGAAAATATGGATAAAAAAGCCCATCCTGAACATGGTTCAGATTTTTACCCATACCTTATAAAGTTTAAATATAGCTCTCTATTTCTTCTTAAATAAATACTGTGGTTATCATCCCCCTCCCCCAATTTTTTTTAATCTTTGCCCCAGACCTTTTCCTCACCCCTTCCTTTCTTCTTTCTTCATGGTGATCTCTACTTTAAATTTTCTTACTTCTGTGAATCCTCAAGTAGGAAGATTAACTATCCACTAATGTTCTTGATTCTGTAAAAAACAAAAACAAAAAATAAAAACAACCTCTCTCTATATATAAGTAAATAGAAAAGAGGTTCTGTTTATTTTATTTATTCTCTGAATAGGTAAAAACAGATGCTATAGCTCTTGTATCTGGGTCATTTAGCAGGAAGCTGAGGCTACTACATTCACATCTCATTACCTTTGTCTACTTTTAGAATTCTGTGCTTGGGCCCTGTGGTCAGTTGGCATTTGGCAGGCCCATGGCTCCAAAAGAATGCTGTGTTATTTGAGTGAATGCCAATTTCAGTTGCCACATAGCTTTCACATTCCTTGCTGAGATTTTCCTTATAAAACAACCAATATATGTTTCATTACTAACTCTGTATTATTGACTTCATGTCACAAATTCTCTGTTATTGATAGATTGTGAGGCACAACTTTAACAATTTATATTCTAAGGCTCCCGTTCCCAGACATAGGGATAGTATTTTCCCAATTTGGTAACCTGGAGCAGACATTTTGCCACCGATTTTTAAAAGACTTTTATTGTTGTGCAGTAAGTTGAGATGAATCGTAGGTAATTGGATGGTGCAGCTGAATTAACACATTCAATTGCTAGTTATGAGACACTTCATTTGCTGTTGCAGACAACAATAGGCCCATTTTGCTTCTACAATGCACAAATTCTTATTATCTATAAAAAATTCTAATTCAAGTGGGATAACATGTATGCATCATTTTTATTCCCTTTGTAAGGAAAAATAACCTCCACAAATGTAAGATTTTTGTGACTATCTCATTAAATAATGAATTTTAATGGAAGTTTTGTTTTGAGAATGTTCATGAGTTTTCCCCTGCACAAATGGATAGAGTGTAAGACATTCCAGAAATATGAAATCAGTAGTATTACTTTTACCCTGTGTACCTTAAGAGCTGTGCAGATGGGCAATTTGCATTTATTTCAACAGAGAACCTGGTTTGATTTATTCTGAACAACATATTGCCTCACAACTCTGGTCATATGAAATAGTGTAATAATTTTGTTTGTTTTTGAGTGTTCTTTAGGTTAGAAGTTTTAAGGGTAGCTTCTGTAGGTTATTGGTGTTACATTTCAACACTAAGTATCTATTTTAAGAGGAAGGATTGAGACATATCTTTATCAAAACTACTTCCTGAAAAATCATTAATTTAAGCATTAAATTATGGAGTTAAAAAGATAGAAAATTGTTACAAACTGTATAGAAAAAGCAAAGGAAACTGCCTCAGCTATGTCAGAGTGGCTTGAAGTGGAGAAGTGGCTACTCTGTCCTGAACAAGTCTCCAAAGACTTGAGGTTCAATAATGCCAAGAAAAATAGAGGGCAGAAGCAAGACACCGAGGCTAAAGCAAAATAGTTTATCAGAGGTGTAGATAGTATAGCCTGCCTTCTATTCACCAACTCTATTTCATATGCAAACATCCCTTTAGCAAGCTTTTCTCACTGATCCACCTGACACCCACCTGAACACTTACTGGCGAGATTACATAACTACCAAGGACACCAAGGACAACTAGGGCTAGATTTTAGAGCCATAGAATAAAGCCCTTCTTATTTTTGCACTTACAGTCTTTAAGCCTAGAACTTGGCTCATTACTTATCGTAAACCAAGCTTTTAGTCAACAAGATCCACTCAGGTAGAGAAAGCTAAGCATTTTTTCTTTCCTCTTTCTTTCATATGAAATAGCACCAAGGATCCCCAGACTTTTACTTTTCAGAAATAATTTAAGGAAAAAAAAAATAAGAAAAGAGAGAGACAGAAAAGCAGAAAGAGATCAAGGCAAATGAAAACCAACAACAAAAAATGACCTTGCGAGAAATAATTAACGGGCTAGCAGGTGGCATGGTGGTTAAGGGTACCGGACTCACACATGGCCGATCATGGTTCAAGTCCTGGACCTGGTGGCTTTCTCTCTCTCTATCTCTCTGTCTCTGTCTCTCTCTCTCAAATTCACACTCTGTCCCTCTATGGTCAAATTAAAATTAATTAATAAATAAATAACATTAAATAAAAATAATTCTTTCTAAAAAATGAAATAAAAGGATTATGAAAGACAAAAAGTTAGATATTCATAAAAATAATTGCATTCATAAAATAAAAGGATAAGAAAAAGAACACTAAATGAATAAGAAATATACTTGGAAATTAATTAGAAAATAAAGATTTTCTAATCAATAGTTTAAGAGAATAATTTAATTTTAAATAGAGAGGATCTTAAGGAGTGTGATTACTGAGTCATATAGTTGTTCTATGTATAGGTTTTTGAGGAACTTCCAAATTGGTTTTCACAGAGGTTGTTTGTACTAAGGTATTTACTGAAAGAATGGAAAATATAGTCAGAGAAGTACTTGCACATCCTTGTTTATTGTAGCATTATTCACAATTGAATGTGAATGAACATAAGTGCCCCAAAACTGATGACTAGGTTGAAAACCTGTGGCACACAAATGCTATGAAATACCACTCAGCCATAAGAAACAATAAAACTGTCATTTGATTCAAAGTGGATATATGTAGAAGAATTGATGTTAAGCAGCATGAGCCAGACTTTGAAAGAGACACATTGTACATCCCCACTTAATATGTACTAGTATCTGCACCCTGGCAGAAATATAAAGAACAGAAGATGTGATAGTAGAGGGGATAAATGTAGATACCAGAGAGTGTAAGTGAGCCTGTAGATGGCATAGTGGTTATGTCAGTGGAATCCCACATGGCCAATCAGGGTTTGAGTCTGGACCTGGTGACTTGAAACTCATTCTGGGTGTGTGTGCATGCGTGCCCAAGATCCTGGGAAGAGAATGGAGAAGAAGGGATTCTGGCCATTCCCCCTCAGGGATGATTCCTCACTTTCCCTCTCACTGTCTCTGTCTCTCTTGAGCATACCCACCTTAAGAAATAAACTTCTAAAAAAAGTTCAACATATTTATAGACAAAATTTTAATGATGCAAAAAGCTGTAGAGAAAACCTCTTTATAATTCAAACAAAAAGGACAAAGATGGAAAATATGAGTTATAGTGAACCTATATGAAGTGTGACATCATACTAAGTGGAGTTACAGCAAGAAAACAAAAATATGGTTAAAATAAGTATTAAAAATTAAGAGGATACACCATAAATTTATGAAGGAAGATGATTAGCAACTCAGAATTCCATATCCAGTCAAAATATCAATCAAGTGCAAGGGTGAAATAAAGACATTTTGAGACATATAAAGACAAAAGATATTTCCCCCAAATCTAATTTTCTTACAAACGACTTGAAGTTGAACCAGAACAAGTATAATTAAAAGAAAAGGAAAACCATGGTATGAAAGCTATGAAATAGTCCTAGAATATAGCATTTAATGTTTAAGAAATATTTGGAAAAATAAAAATAATGCAAAGAAAAAAGAAATTCCAGGAGAAACTAAGTATATAAGAAATGAAAGTAACTACAAAACTGTAATTAATTGGCTTTGAGAAGAATGGTGCCTCTTTTTTTTTCTTTTCAGTTTTCTTAGAGGGCCTGCATGCTTACATGGTGGGGGAAGAGAGAGAGGAGGAGAGAGAGAGAGAGAAAAAAAATCGTCCACCAGAGGGATGACCACACTCCAGTCCTTTCTTCATTGTTCTCTTGGGATTTCGAGCATTAACGCAGCCCATTAATGGGCTGGACATGTTTTTCAAACCATATGGTCAAGGACTCAAACTTACAGTTAGCCACGTGGAATCCAGCCACCTTAACCCCTATGTCTCCTGCTGGCCCAGAAATGAACAATATTTTTATATTAATAAAATATAAATTGTATTCATAGATTTTCAACTCTTGAATGATTTTCAATCAAGCTTTAGATAAAACATGGAGGATGATCATGACTACAGAACAGATACCAACACTGGCAGTGTCATAGTAAACGTGCAGATGGTAGAGATTGGAGTTAGGTGTGGGAACTGAAGAGAAATGAGGGCAAGGGTAGGGATTCAAATATGAGCATATTATAAAATGGGAGTTAAGAGAGAATGTCTATATTGAATATAAGAAATAAAAGTAATGGGGACAGCAGATGGTGTAGTAGTTAAGGCACTTGACTCCCATGTGGCCCACTGTGGTTTGAGTCCTGGACCTGGCAACTTGCTTTTTCACTCTCTCTCTCTCTCTCTCTGGTCAGATTTAAATAATAAATAAACAAAATTAAATACTTTTTTAAGGGATAATTTTGCTACAGGGCACATGCACTTACTAGAAAGAGAGAAAGAAAGCAAGAAGTCACTCCTCTTGGGGGAGTGACCATGCCTCGATCGATCCCTTCTCCTCCATTCTTCTCTTGGGATTTTTGGCATGCATGCACACATGTCCAGAGTGAATTTTAAGCTTCTGGGTCCAGAACTGGAAATGTAGTCCACTACATGGAGTCCAGTGATGTAACCATTACATCATCTGCTGGTCCCTAAATTAAATAATTCTTTAAAAAATAAATAACATTGATGGTATAATCCATAAGTCACAAAGACAACCAATAGGAGGAACAGTGACTGTATTAGGAAGAAGAGTACAGAGCAGTTGGGAGTGTGATGTGAAATAATTTAAATAATGCCTCAAATACTTTGGGTCCACTTGTTTGGTTAAAATATGCTTAAGTCTGAAAACAAATATATTGCTTCAGTGGGTATGCACTCTGTAGACTTCCAGATTCCAGACACTCTCTGTTGAGTCACTTATATTCCATAAAGATGGTTTTAGGGATTTATTATAGAGCTAATACACACTTAAAATGATTCCCTCTGGGAAGAGGAACCGGTTGGGGTTGGGGGAAGAGATGCTGCACTGTGTTGTAAAGAAATATAAATACGTGGAGCTTTTCTCCCATTTGAAGATGGTAGTATTCATCCTCTACAGTATCATGGGGCTAAGAAGAGAAAATTGTCTTCCAGTCCTTATAAAGTATTAATAAACTCTGTAGCATGTCATTTAAATTCTCTGGATCTCATTTTCCTCATCTTTAAAATAAAGCAATGGCTATAAAAAATACCCAGTGTCCCTTTATATTCTAATGGTTCTTTGAAAAGATTGGCCTATCTTTATCATTGAGGCTAAAATAAATTATGATTCATCTAGATTTATTATGATAAATCCTAGGACTGATTCAGAATTCTTATTTGGTCTTGTACTTTATCAGAGCAGTGATTTCCCTTGCCTTCTTAACCATGGTGCTAAGTTTAGTTCTTTAACTTGTGTCTGAATTTACTACTCAAAGAAGAATCATGCCGTTTTAGTTTTGTTCATTTGTGGTAATCACTTCCTGAAAAGAGTTGTCTGGGACAGCCCTGTGGTCTAGTGGTTAATGGAGTCAGATCCCAAATGGCCAACTGTAGTTTGAATCTTGGCCCCAGTGCTTTGAAAAATACTGGGCATATGTGTGTACATGACCCAAATCTTTATGGGTTGAAAAAATGGAAGAGAAGGGATTATGGAATGACTGCTGTTAGGGTATGCTTGCTCGCTCTCTCTTTTTCTCTCTCTCTCATCTCTCTATCTGTCTCTGGAGAGCACGTGCAACCTCTAGCAATTAAAAAATGTTGTTTTGATAAAATCATTATGTTACTTAAAACTTATTATCTTATAATTTAAAAAATATTACCTCATGGTATTTTTTTCTGATATAAAACTGAAAAAGAATTACAAGATTATTTCTTCTCTATTTTTCTGAACATTTTTGAAGAGCTAAACAATACTTTTAAACAATAATCTGTGGTGGTTTCTAGAGAGACACAGTAATTTTTTTAGTTCTTTGTGTTATTAAATTTTATTAAATTGTATCAGTTACTGTGATTACCTGGTATGCCTACAGATTCACAGAATTGATAAGAGTGGCCATGTTGAAATCAACATTACGGAGGTGAAAATATTGTCATCTTAGATCAGCAGCTGCACTTCAAGTTATCACTGCTTCCTATTGTTCGGGCTAACACTTTAATTTTGTAGCTAATCAGAAAGAGTTGCTTTAAAGATGCTACCTGTTCCTAATGAATGTGAGGATACAGATAGTTCCCACAAAATTGCTAATCTGCTGGTTGTTGCAAGAATTCAGTGTGTGTGTGTGTGTGTGTGTGTGTGTGTATGCTTTAGCATTTTTTTAACTCTGCATTAATTCAGCAAACTTAAGAATTAGACATTATAGTTAACATTCTAGAGATAGACAGAAATTAAGAGAGGGAAAGAAATGAACGTTTCCACATTTTCCTCCATAGATTAGGATATGTAAAACACAACCAGGTATTGCGGAAAACTAAGAACAAAAAGTTTAAAATTTAATATATATGTTAAACTAGTCTCATTTTGGTGGTATAACAAGATGTAGAATTCTAAAATGAGAAAAATTAACTGCCAGACATTCTCTGAAGCAGTGAATATCTGGTTGCTGTTGACAGGTTGTTATTACAGTCTCTCTTGGATCACGTCCTACCATTTTCTGGGTGAGCTGGTTTTGTAGACAGTGACTTTGGGGCAGTTAGAATCGCCTTGTCCTGTTATCTCACAAGTTTGATGAATCAGGGGTCCATTAAGTTTTCTATTAAAGGTAAAGTTCTTGGCAATTAATTAAAATCTTTCAGGATGTTAACTTCCCCTTGATTCTAAGATGATAACTACCCTTGGTTCTAAGAAAAAGTCAGAAGACAGTAAACATAGATAAGTGTTAAAGACACAAGTTTAATACTGCAATATTTGCTATCACAGAAATGTAGTCTAAAATTCTGACATCCAATTATCAGCAGTGTGGCAGAAGAGAGTTACATAGTCTCTGTGGACTTTAGTTACCTCATCTTTAAAATGGCAGTCATAGCCATAAGTGCTAACACTAATGCAACTCAGATCTCTTACTGGGCAGGAAGTTCTTTTTAAGTGCTTTATACAATTTTAAGTCATTGATTCCATGGTACTGTGAGATAGATATCTATTTTTATCTATCTACCTAATAAATGTAACTACAAAAGGATAGAGAGGACAGTGCGTGTTATGTTCTGGTATCTGTGTGTGGCACCTAGCGAGTGGTCAGGAAAAGCTCACCCTTACTAGTCTATCTCCCCTTCTGTGGTCTTCTACTGGCATCTAGTGTGACAAGGGCCTAGTGAATCTGGCCTGCTTAACTGATTTCCAAAATAAAAATTTTACACATAGAAGAGTTATTGTAAGAAGTCACTACAAAATTGGGTCTCATGGGACAATATATAGGACTTAAAGATAGGATTGAAGCAAAGCAAAATAGAAACAGTAAACCATGTTAGTGAAATATTTAGAAATCTTCTTTAAGAGAGAAGGAAAGGTATGTGAAGGTAAAAATGTAGTCATATCAAGATATTATAATATTGTACATATTATGCTCTGAACTGCCACGTTGAAGCAAAGTGCATCTAGCTTAAGAAAAGGATGTTAAACATCTTCCATTCCCTTTAGCTTTATTAAAAAAAAATTTCCAGTGTCACTGCTGATTTTTATTAGATGTTTTGAAATAAGTTGAGAAGCCATTGTGTATTTTCATCTCAGCTTTTTGATCAGCTTTGAGTGTGCTGATTTTTTTCTTGTGGATACTCCTTAGAGAAATTAAAAGCTGAATACTTTGTGTGTGTGTGAATTTGAAAAATAGTGAACAAATATAAGACATATTGCCCTCACAGCTTTTTCTCTTGAATAAAAAAGGTGACATCAGTATGTAATGTCTAGTTGTTCTTAATGATTCGTAGGAATCTTTTTCTTTAAAGAACTATTTAACTAATTAATTAATTTATTATTGCTGTAGGGCATGTGAGAGAGAGAGAGAAAGAGAAAGTGACAAGGCCAGCTGCCAGGTCTGGGATTCTGCCATGTAGGAGTCTAGTGCCTTAACCACCACACCACCTGCTGGCCCCGATTCTTTTAGGTCTTTAATTGAAGTTTAAATTGTGTTTTCTATTTAAGATATAATTGGTATGTATATATGTATGTATCACATTCATTTATTTATGTGTGTATGTATGTTGGAGGGATTTTTTTTTTAGACATGGTCTTACTATGTTACTATGCTACTGACTCAGCCTCTTAGGTAGCTAGGACAACAGACCCATACCACCATGCATGGGTTTTAGTGTAGGTGCGAACGTAAACTCAGCCTCTCATGACACCTCTGTGTGCTGGACAACGACATTTAATGCATACCACTACAGGGCTGGGCTGAGAAAGTCTCGTTTGAAATAAAGTATAATTGATTTCGCATTTAGGAATATTTAAATTCCAATTTCCTTTTCTTATCATATGAGGAGAATAGGTTTTTTTTTGAGCACTGGTAGTTTGTCATTTCCTTCACAACCATTTGTGCAAATGATAATTATACATAAATTAATAAACTGCTGGTGGGAATCTAATGATACTTCATGCTGTTTTTGATTTATTTCTAAATCATCTGCAGAATGTACAAATGTACTAGGACTAATTTTAAAAGGTAACCTGCAACTTACTTAGCTCCAAAAATATGTTCAGTAAAATGAAATACTTATTTAAAAAAAAATGTGAAGGATTAAATTGCATTAAGTTTTGGGAGAGTTTATTATAATTATAAGAAATAATATTATAAGTTTTAAGTAGTATATTGATCTGTGTTTTAAAATATTTCATATGATAATAAAATTATTCAAATAATTTATTACCACCTTTTCCATGTGATGCAAACAATAACCTAGTGCTCCTAAAAATAAAGTTGAGTCCTTAGCTTGTATTTCCTTAGTGTTTTTGTTGCCTCTCATTGTAAAGCTTTTTGTGCTATTCTAATATATTTTGAAGCTTAAAATACGTGATTAAAGCTTCAGTGACTCTCTAAATAATTATATTTTTGTCTGCTACAGAGTGCATACTCTGTGGGCAGAGAGAGAGAGAGAAAGTGAGAAATCAATCCCTGGGGGCATGACCTCACCACAATTCCCTATCTTCCATTCTCTTGTGATTTGGGGCATACATACACACATGCCTAGCCTGGTTTTCAAGCCACTGAGTCAGATACTTGAACCACTACAGTTGGCCGTGTAGGATCTAATTACGTTAACCTCAATGGTACCCACTGGCAGTCTTTTTTGTTGTTGTTTTCTTTTAATTTCTATTGCTAGAGGGTGGGTATGCTTGCCACAGATGTGGGGGAGGGGGGCACACTTTTTTTTTTTCTTCCATTTCTTCATCCTGTCAGGATTTGGGACATGCACACAAACATGCCTGTGTTTTTCAAGCCACTGGGGTCAGGATTCCAGTTGTGGTTGGCCTTGTGATATCCTGCTCCCTTAACTGTGCTACTGGGTCAGCCTCAGAAATAACTAAAATCAACAATATATCTGAAGACAGTGCATGAGATTCACTATTTTCAACCAAAGCTATATTAAACTCACACAGACAGTTGATTCCTTTCCTTATATTGTTGCATGTATCTGCAAAAATTTTATACTACGTGTAATTATTTTAAAGTGTGTTGTTCCACTGATACTACACCTTGTGAGCTTACTTTTTGAATAGTTTTTATTTTATTTAATACCTTGTACTTTGGAAGTTAGTAACACAGAAATTGTTCTCGATTATTATAAATATAAAACCAAGATGTGTAAATATTTAGCATGTCGCAATGTATTTTTGACTAGCACCAAATCAAGGATATGTTGTTTCTTGGCATAAGTCTGGGCTAACTCAAAGTACCTATGTGTGCATGTATATGCATGCATATGTATGTGTGTGTACGTGTGTGTATGGCACTGCTCCAAAGGGGTCATACTGAAACCTGGGTTTTCCTTTTTTGGGGAGTTTCCTGTCTAGGTTTTTTTTTTTTTTTTTTTTTTAGTTTTGCTAAAGGGCATGTGCACTTTTCAGATGAATACACACACGTGTGCACGTGCACACACACACATACACACAGACACAGAGGGGTGGGGCTGGGGGAGAGAGAGAGAGAGAAAGTGAGAAATCTGCCCCCTACACCCTGGGAGAATGGCCATACCACAATTCCTTAACCCTAACTCCTCTCTTGAGATTTTGGGTATATATATATGCCCGGTATGATTCTCAAGCTGCCTGGTCCAGGACTCAAACTGTGAAGATGGCCATGTGGGATCCAGCACCTTAACCTCCATGCCAACTGCTAGCCCTCCTGTCTAGTTTTCAGGGCAGACCTTCACAATCTTGTGCTTGGATATTATTCAAGCTAAATTAAAAATACAGGTCTTATTTTATGATAATTCAGATTTATTCCTGACTTTCAGTTGCTTTATTAACTATAAAATTTGTTTTGACCTTATGTTGGAAAAAATTAAGTTTTGCTAGGTCAGCCTCATGGTTTGTTGGTTAAGGGAGAAAGATTTCACATGGCTGACCCTGCAGTCCATGGCAGCCTAGAACACACCAGACATGCTTGCTTAAAAGTACAGCAGGATAGAAATATGGAGAAAAGTATTTATGACCACACCCCATTGAAAGGTGCTTTCTTGCTCTCCCGGTCTCTGTTTCTCTTTAACAATTACATGCACCCTCTGGGGGAAAAAAAAAAGAAAAAAGAAAAAAAAGTTTTGCCAACTAGAGTTTTTAAAACTTCTTTTTCCAAAACTTTATTTTTAGTATACTTTTTTTTTTTTTTTTAAAGGTTTTTGCTATAGGGCACATGCACTTGCCAGAAAGACAGAGAGAGACAGAGAGGCAGAAAGCAAGAAATACCCGCCCCCCCACCCCAGAGGGGGTGGCCACACCACAATCCCTTCTCCTCCATTCTCCTCTCGGGATGTTGGGCATGCACACACATGTGCTCGGAGTGAGTTTAAGCCACTGGGTCTGGGACTCGAACCACGATCGACTACATGAGAGTCCAGCGACATAGCCATTTCGCCATCTGCTGGTCCCCAGTATAATTTTCTTATCATGTGTTACTCAATAGTTTTTGAGTTTTAGTCAACCTCAAAGTCTTTTGTATACTCTTTCGTCTTTGTACCACCTCCCCAATACAAATGGAAACTCCTACACATAGGAATAATGTTTAAACTGATACTTATTTTCTGTCAATTGATTTGTTTTTTTTTTTCTTTGAGCACATATATATGTATTACTTACCATGAAAAAATTTATTATTCATTTTAATCCAGTTGTATTATATGCATCTGTCATTTTATAATACTTCTCTAAATATCCATGTACTTTTATTTGACCAAAGGGCTACATCTTATAATAACTGAATATATAAAATTGTAGGCCAATAAAACGTTGCCACATTTTAACACAGAAATGACTGCACTTCATTGGTGCATGAAATCGTTTCTGCTTAAGCAGTCAGTATATCTAACCAATTAATAAATCTGGCCAGTGATTTTTGGGATCTACTTAAATTTAGAGCATTATGTAAATGCAAGATCAGGTGGTCTCAAAATTTCATTAAGGGACACCTATACAAATGTGTTTTCATCAGTGAGTTCATGCTCATGTCATGCAATTACTTAGTGCTGTTACAATATTAGAACCCTGTTGCAATTTTAGAATCCTGGTGGTTTTCCTAAGCAAAATCTTTTCTTCTTTGTGTCTGCACCCCCCCCCCCTTTTTTTTTAAAGTTAATTTATTTATTTCCATTTCTTTCCTGAGAGAGAGAAGCAGAGAGAGAGGGAAGGGCGTTACTCTCAGAAAGGACTTTTGCCAGTCTTTTCCCCAGCCCTGCAGCCAGGATCACAGGGGCTTCCAGGGGCATGCTCTGAGTGTTCAAGTACATCCTGGAACAAGAATCTGGAGCCTTGCCATATGATCTCCAGCATCGTGCAGCAGTGCCCTGCTGCCTGTACCACTGCAGCTGGGCCTGTGTGTCTGCAATTGTTTTGGTCTTCATCACGTCTCTTCCTTTCAGTATGAAGTCTCATTCTATTAAGAAGATGATGTTCTCAATTTTGCTTCTGAGGATTATTTCCTTATTCAGGAAGAGTGTGATTAAACACCTGCAAGCTATAGCTGCATATTTGTGCAAGGCCCAGGCATTCTATCAAGAAGGGAATTTATGGGCCAGCTGGTGGTATGGTGGTTAAGGTGCCTGAATCCCACATGGCCAACTGCGTGGTTTGAGTCCCATATCCATCAGGTTAAAAAAGCACACCAGGAGTGTGTTCATACATCCCCAAAATCCTGAGAGGAGAAAGGATTGCAGCGTGGCCATCTCTCAGGGTGGTGCTTTCTCACTTTCTCTGTTGCTCTTCTTTTTCTCCTCTTTTTGGTGAGTGCATATGCCCTATAGGAAAATTTTTTTAAAGAAAGAAAGCTATTATTTTGCCATAAATAAGGATAAAAATAATTTTGCTATATGAACAGTGTTGCATATTTATGAATCATGAGTGTTACTAGGTATTGTTATTTTTAGTTTTTCTTCTCTGAACAAATGTGTCTATACTGTGTTATTTATGGTTTTATTTCATTAAAAAAAAAGTGTTTCCTATTTGTTCACGTACCACCATGCAGGGGCTTTAAGGACAGGGAGCTTATTTAGTAGCTAGCGTTCTGATCTGATGATATGCTTGGCTGATTGGCACCCAGCAAGCTTTCAGAGGACTTAAAAACTCTGATCTCACCCTCCATGTTGCACTTAGTTTCAGGGATGAAGTTCATTCTGCACCCTAATTTAAAACTTTTCTGATATTGTTTTCTCAATTCAGGTTCACATCTATTTATTAGAAATTTCTTACGGGCCTGCCGTTTTGCTGACACTCACATGCAGGCCTCTGACTATGAGGCCAAACATGTTTGTTATTGTAGAACGGCACAACAGCAGCAGCAATAGCCACAACACAAAATGAAAGGAAAGGAGCTGGTATCCCCAGATTGATGCTGCGTCATTACTGGCCTGCTTCTATTCCTTTCAAGCACAGCATTCTGTTGCATGTGGTGCTTCTGACTGTCAATTGACAGAGAAGTTTAGTGCTATTACTCCTGAGTAGGGCAGAACTTCTCTTTTCTTTAACAGTGGGTCTCCGGAGTGAGACCTGTCAATGGTATTCTCCGACCCCTAACTGTTTTCCCTTGAAATGGATCTGATCAAGGAGTTGTCCTGCTTTCCATGTCAGTATATATATATTTGTTTCTATAGTTTAATAAATAATTTCTTCTATCAAAATTATAAATGCATATTTACATCTGTCTGCCTGGTGTTGATTATGAAACCCAAGAAGGCAGTCCAACAAGGTTCTTTTTGTGCTGTACCTAGCAAAATGCCCTACACAATTAAGTCTTTCCTACATGCACTTAATTAGATTGCACATGCAGAGATAGATCCCCTGGGCCGTCCAAAGCAGCTATGTTGGAAAATGATGCAGGCCCAAAAGGATTTAGGTCAGTCAAATTTTTATCTGGCTTTCCCAGTAGGATAGATGAAACTGCCAGTTCACTGTGCTAAAAGGATGTCTTCCATGTGATTTTTTTTTTCCCCTCTCAAATTCCATTGTCAGCTAGTCAGAGATTGTACACTTAATTTACTTTTTGTCAAACTCATTGAGTATTTGAAATAGCAATGCCTTTATGATTTTCACCACAATGGCCCAAGAGTTCTGCCACTTCTGTCATTTATCAAAATTTGTCTGGAACTCTTTTTCTTTGCAGGAGACATAAGTCACAGAGTTTAAGATTGAAAGAGATCTTGAGGTGTGATCCGATCACTCCCCCACCCCCACCTCCCTCAGTCAGATTGTGCTTAATCTAAACCCAACATTTTTCTAAAATAAAGTTACTGCCACATCATGTAGTTTAGTAATATACTTCACATTGGCAATAGAGGGGGACTCTCTAAATATAACTCTAAGCATTTAACTCCTGAGTGTTAAAACTTTCAAAAGCTCTACTGACTAAATTTCAAATTATTTAGCACATCATTCAAGGACCTCCATAAAGATGTAACCCAAATGATCTTTTCAGCGTCATAGCTCATCTGTTACCTACTCCTGCTCTATTTTTAGCACTCACTGAATCACTTATTTCTTACCTGGCATGTCACAAATGTCCGTGTTTCTTTGTCCACTGTGCTTTGCAGCCTTCAATGACCTATCTCCTCATTTCAAGAATTAGCTCTCATGAGCAAATCCTTTTCAAAGAATTTCCCCAAACTCTCAAGGCAGGATGATTTGACTTTTATTCCCCTAGCACTTTGTCCCTATTGGTGCTGCTAACTTACAAAATATGATCATTGTTGTGTTCTTGCATGACTCTTAGTATTGATTATAAGCTTTTTCACAGTGGTGGCATCACATTCTTCTTTGTTCCCCTGAAGCTTACCAAAATCCATAATATAGCTAGTCATTCAATAAATGCCTTGAAAAATAGTTAAATATTGATTTGGTAGAATAAAGGGCTATGGATTTAACGATGCTCTATTGAATGAATCCTTGTAATACCCCTCGTACCTTTTTTCTGGAATATGATGTTGATATAAAAATATTAATGTAGTATCCTACAAAGATAATCCCCAAATTTTTCAGCATTTTGTGTCCAACAGGATACTAAAAAAGAAATTAATTTCAAGGCCACAAGGTTGTATAGTGGTTAAGGCCCTGGACTCTCAAGTGGTCTACTGTGGTTTGAGTCCAGGACCTGAAGGCTTGGAGCTCATGCTAGGTGTGTGTCGTGCGTAACCAAAATCCTGAGAGGAGAATAGAGGAAAAGAGACCGCAGCATGGCCATAGCCCCAGGGGGTGAGTTCTTGCTTTCTGTCTTTCTGTCTCTCTCAGTGACTCTGATGAGTGCATGTGCCTTATAGCAAAAATCTCTTAAAGGTTTAATTCCATCCATTAATTATTTGTTTTCCTGTATTTCAATTGGTTCCTTGTCATTTGGAAGGCGCCAGCTTTAAGCTTAAGTTTAAATATATTCAAAAAAGTTTCTATTCATTATTATTATTGTTTTTTATAATGAGTAAAATCATCTTAGTATCTAATATTAATATGAATTTAGCATTTAAATTAGTTTTTGGAAGTTAATTTTTTTTCAAAGTTTTTTGTCAAAGAGAATGTGTGCTCACTGGAGAGACACAGTGAGAGGGAAAGTGAGAAATACACCCTCTGATGGGGGATGGCCATGCCGCAACCCCTTCTCCTCCATTCTTCTCCTAGGAATTTGGGTACGCGTGCGCGCGCGCGCACACACACACACACACACACACACACACCTGGCATGACTTCAAGCTGCCACATCCAGAACACAAACCACATTCAGCCATGTGGGAGTCCTGGGCATTAACTATTAACCATTATGCCACCATTTTGTGAGGGGGAGAGATTTTTGCTATAGGGTGCATGTGCTCACTGGAGAGACAGAGAGAGACAAAAAGAAAGAAAGTGAGAAATCACCCCAAGGGAGGAATGGCCACCCAGGAATCCCGTCTCCTCCATTCTCCTTGGATTTTTGGGCATGCACGTGCATGCACCTGATGTGAGTGTTAAGCCACCAGGTCTGGGACTTGAACCACGGTTGACTACGTAGGAGTCCAGCAATGTAACTATTATATTGTCTGCTTGTCCTGGAAGTTAATTTTTAATGTGGTAATCTCATTTGCTGTGTTAGAGCTATTTCATTGTTTAGAATGTAATTTTAATAATCCTTCATATAACTAATTATAGTTAAAATATTGAGCATTTCCCTTTATGGAATATGTTTCTTTATTTGATCATTTTAAATATACTTGAATATCTCAGATATTAGCTCTTTAGATTTCTGTCCTCTGTCTTAATTTAAAATTTGATCTGACCTGTGAACCCTTATATTTGGCAATGTGTACTAACCAGTTAAATCCTTGGCTGAGAAAATTTTTCATTATTTTGCCTACAAATTCTTAGACAATATATCTCACTTAAGAAATGTGTTCAGTTTGGCCTAAAGAAATTAGTGCTTTCTTTTTCTCTCACCAAACATGAGATTTTGATATCAGTAATCTAAGCCTGGTGTGCTGGCTCTGTAAAGTACTATGTGGATTCTTGTAGTCATTCAGAGATTCATGTACTCAAAGAGGCTGTCAGAGTTCCAGCCATTATATCTCCATTCCGGACAGGCAAAGGCCAAGAAGCATAAGCATGTGCATAGCAGTTAAGGAAGGAGAGACCAGGTATCAGGGAGGCAACAGACAGGTACAGCTACTTACATCAAAAAGTCACATTTCAGGGAACCGGCAGTTAGCGTAATGGCTATGTCGCTGGACTCCCACGTAGTCGACCGTGGTTCGCGTCTCGGACCCGGTGGCTTACAACTCACGCCAGGCGCGTGTGCGTGCGTGCCCAAGATCCCGAGAGGAGAATGGAGGAGAAGGGATTGCGGCGTGACCATCCCCCCTGGGGGGTGATTTCTCGCTTTCTCTCTCTCTGTCTCTCTCTGTCTGTCCAGCGAGCGCACGCGCCCTATAGCGTAAAACCTCTCCAAAAAAAAAAAAAAAAGTCACATTTCACTAACTTTCTCAAGATAGTGTATCTTTGTTTTCTTGTGCCCAGATTTCATCTACATTATTAGATTTTCAATAAAGTCATGACATATTTTTCTATGCAAAACTGCATCATGTCTTTCTCAACAACTCAATGGTTTCTAGCTCTGTTTAATGCTGAAGTACTGCCCGATTTATATGGAACTGGCTTATACATAGGAAATTTGTTGCTTTTGTTCAGAGTTTTTAAATTAGTATTTCTATTATAAAATTACACATTCTTTTATATAGAAGTTCTGGAAAGTTAGGAAAAATACTAAAAAATTTAAATTTCTGGGGCCAGCAGGTGGCGTGGTGGTTAAGGTGCTGGACTCCCACATGGCCAACCGTAGATCAAGTCCTGAACCTGGCGACTTGCTTTCTCAGTCTTTCTCTCTCTCTCTCTGTCTCTCTGGTCAAAATGAAGAATAATAATTAACTTTAAAAAGCTTAAATTTCCTTTTTTTTTTTTTTTCTTTTTTGGAGAGGTTTTCGCTATAGGGCTCGTGCGCTCGCCAGACAGAGAGAGACATAGATAGCGAGAAATCACCCCCCAGGGGGCGTGGTCATGCTGCAATCCCTTCTCCTCCATTCTCCTCTCGGGATCTTGGGCACGCACGCACACGCGCCTGGCGTAAGTTCTAAGCCACCGGGTCCAGGACGCGAACCGCGGTCGACTATGTGGGAGTCCAGTGACATAGCCATTACGCTAACTGCTGATTCCCTAAATTTCCTTTTTACATCATTTAGTGAAAACAACTGTTAATATTTTCCTGTATAGTCTTCTAATATTTCTAAATTGATATACACATATGTGCACATATGTAAATATATCATTATATAAAGTATATGTAAATATATGTGCATATATATTTATAACTACAGATTGGTATTCTCCATATTATGTAAAATTATTTCTATTGTTTTATAACTATATTTTAAAGATTTCTGCTTATGAATAAATACCGTTTGTGACATGATTTTTGTCACTGCATGGTTTTATATCATACTGGCATATCACAGTTTACTTAGTTGATCCAGTAGTGAGACAGGCTAGCTGCTTTTATGGATTTACAGTAATAAACATTGTAAATTGTTTATTGTAAATTGAACATGAATCTTTGTCTATATTTCTAAATAGTTTTTAGAATAACTTAGTGGAAGTGGAATGGGTAAAATGATAGGAATGGGCAAAAGAAAAGGCAAAGTTTTTTTAGACATAAGAAAATAATGAAGTGAGGTAGAAAATATGTGATGCTTTGGTGTGTATTTACTGTGAGTGGGGTGGAGTTTCAGATTTTATCTCAGAAGATGTAATAATTAACATTTTCTCAAATCTCTTTGGGCAGATGAGCAGGTGATGAAGTCATTCAGCATTTTTTACATACAATGTCTGGTGAATGTTTGGAACAATCAATTTCTCAGTTTTTTTAAAAAAAATTTTTTAGAGAGAATTTTGCTATAATGTGCACGCAATCACCAGAGATACAGAGATAGAGACAGAGAGAGAGAAAGCATGAAATCACCCAAGGGGGTATGGCTACACCATAATCCTTCTTCTCCTTTCTCCTCCTGGGATTTTGGGCACACATGCCCAGCAAGAAATTTAAGCTGCTGTGTCCAGGACTCGAACTGTGGTTGACTACGTGGGAGTCCAGCGATGAAACCATTACGCTATCTGCTAGTCCCAATTTCACAGTTTCTTAAACATTCATGAAAAAAAAAAATGAAAAGAACAAAGGATTGACTGAGAACCCACTTGAGTTAAGGAACAGGTCTCCCACTTTTTCTAAACTGGATAAATAAGGAAGAGGGATGGACAATACAACCTTCCATTAGGGAATAAGGCATTTTACAATGGCATATAGACTGGATGAGGAAATGTGCAATACTGTAAGTGGACTAGTGGATAACAGAGACGTTAAATTTAAATATTTGTTGTCTACAGATAAGGAGCTCTTGATTTCTCATTCCTCTGATTGAAATTATCAGAGGATAATTAGCAAGTCATATTTACAATAGAAAGTTTGCAAAGGAGTTAGGTTCTGGTTCAAAAGGGCAAATTGGGAGAGAAAGACACAGAGACAGAAAGAGAGAGAGATGATTGGGGGGATAGGAAGGAAAGAAAGAAGGAAAGACATACTAGTTAAGACTTTAGAAGTTATAGATTGGAACCAGCAGTGGCATAATGACCATGTTGCTGGACTCCATGTAATCAACCATGGTTTAAGTCCCAGACCTGGGGGCTTAAAACTCATGCTGGGAATGTGTGCATGTGTGCCCAAGACCCTGAGAGGAGAATGGAGGAGAAGGGAGTGTGGTATGGCCATCCCTCCTTGGGGGTGATTTATCACTTTCCGTCCCTCTGTCTCTGTCTCTTTGGCAAGCACACACACCTTATAACAACAATCTATCTTAAAAAAATAAAGTTATAGATGATATTTAGGAAACAGAGGGATAAGTCAAAGAAACAAAAAATTTTCATATACCTCAAAAAGTGGGGAAAAAAGAGGGGTAAAAACCAACTTGACTGAGAGAAAGAAATCATACTAAGTTAATATAATTTTATTCTTTGACACAGTGATAGTGCTTAAATGTGTGGGAAGCTAAAGAGTTCATTTATCTTTACTTTAGTAAGGTATAGTTTTGGTCTCACATAGCATTCTCATTAGCTGGTACTAAAAACATAGTCTGTGTAAAGGGAAGCATCTCTCGTTTTCTGACATTTAATTAGTGAACTGCTGGGGAAAACTAAGGAAGACTCCAAAAGTGTTTATTAGGTGCTTGTACAAAATGATATTTGTATTAATCTGTGGAATTTAAGCATATAAAATATAGAATCTATATACAAGGAAAATTGCTGAATCTGTGCTCATTCATGTATAGGGATCTGAAGTGAATATGGAAAGAAAGGCTGAAATAAATAAATTGAAGATTGTAGAGAGAATCATCACAATTGAAGACTGATTAAAATGGCATTTTTTTGGGGGGGAGAGGTTTTTTGTTTTTGTTTTTGTTTTTTTTTTTTTTTTGCTATAGGGCGTGTGCACTTGCCAGAAAGACAGAGAGAGAAATCACCCCCCCCCCCCCCCCCGCCCGGGGAGGATGGCCACGCCACAATCACTTCTCCTCTATTCTCCTCTCAGGATTTTGGGCACGCATGCACATGCACCCGACGTGAGTTTAAGCCACCAGGTCCGGGACTAAAACTGCAGTCGGCTACATGGGAGTCCAGCGACATAGCCCTTACACTAACTGCTGGTCCCTAAAGTGATATTTTTTGAAAATGGTATTTGGTGTAGATGAGATGTTTATGCATTGTTTCTATAAATTACAAACTAGATGCGCATGACATACCTGTTTACATTAGTTGGGAGGCTCTGTAATGTTCCTGCCTTTAGTTCCTCCTTTCATCATGCATTCACCAATATTTTTATATTTCTGGATTGTGAGACTACAACGCATCTTCATCTCTTTGAGGGTGGGTATTTTTCTTTCTTAGGTCCTGTAAAGTAATTGGTACTCTATAAGAAAATAACGAATTATTTTAATTTCTCCAAAAATTAGTAACTACTAAGCTGCTCTGTTCATGTCTTTCCATATAAAGTTTCTCACTTCTTTCTATGTTTTTTTTTTTTTTTTTTTTTAATTTGTATTTTGGGGAAAGGTATTTGCTATAGGAAGCGTGCACTCACCGGAAAGACAAAGACAGAAAGTGAGAAATCACACACACACACACACACACACACACACACACCCCAGGCCCGTGCGGGTGTGGCCATGCTGCAATCCCTTCTCTTCCATTCTTCTCCCAGGATCTTGGGCACACACGCACACACGCAGGTGTATTTAAGCTGCCAGGTCTGGGATTTAAACCACGGTCAACTACATGGGAGTCCAAGGACTTTTAGGCCATCTGCTGGCCCCGACAGTTTCTCATTTCAGTGTGAACTTTCTGTGAAATCTTTTTGAGGACATTTGAAAAGATAATTAGACTCAGCACGTGTGGTGCCGAAAGTGCATACAAGGAACTTAAGCCACGATAGGAGGAAGAGCTAGGGCCCAAACAGTGTGCAACACTGTGCTATGACTGCCACTGGCTGTGGTGATTATTGTATAGAACCTCATCTAAGGGACGTTCAAATAGGAAATTTGTGTGCATCAGTATTAATTAAACCTAGTTTAACGAGTCTTAGCCTCATATTTGAGCCAGCAATTCTAGGCGTTTTATTCCAAAGAAACAATCACGTTGTGGCAGAAGATATCTACACAAGGACCTTTGCAATTATTTTGTTTTCATGAGAAGTATTTGATAAGATTTAAATAATAGTCTGGAAATAAAAACAGGAGTGTTATACATGAAAACATATCGTTCTAAGAATTAAGGATTTTTAAAAATGTTTTTCTTAAACTAAAAATACCTTGATACTTTTGATTTAGAAAATCAATCATATAAGGACAAATCCCTTATATTAATAATCTTTAAAGACTATTTATTTGATAATCTCTATTTAATATTTGTTTGCTAAATATCTGTTTATTACTTAACTTCACATTGCTTAATTTTCTGACTATAATATACTATTATTTGTATTTTTTTATTTAAAAATCCTAACTAGGTTCCACACTTGTTTTAATTCTATTATATTTTATATGTATATTTAAGCTATGTTATAAATATATATGCTTAATTTAATTTAAATATGTGAATATTTAATATATAAATATATAAGTTATATATAAATATATAATATATAAAATGGAGGTGTACACACCCACCCCATCACCCTAAATTTTTGTTATTTTAGTTATTTAAGGATAATGGTTAATGATTCTGGTTTATTATTTAACTTTTTTCTGTCTTAAAAATATGTCATTGATTTATATTAGATTATTTTCAATAATCCCACAATATCTAAGTGAAAGTAAAACCTGTACTTATTTATTTAATTAGATTGCTTTTGCTCTAGGTTGTTTGTGCTTGCTGTAGGGGCAGGGGGAGAGAGAATGAGTGAGAAATCAGCCCCCCAACCCTGGGATTGGGGGAAATGGCCACACGACAGTCCCTTCTCCTTTCTCCCCTCGGATTTTTGGGCATGCACGCACATACACCTGGTATGTTTTTCAAGTCAGTGTCTGGGACTTTAATGGAGAAGTTGGCCATGTCGGATCCAAGTGCCTTAGCCATCATGCTATCAGCGGGCTCATCATTTATTTATTTTTATATTTTTTCTATAATTTTTAATCTTGGTATAGTTTTAAATGTACATACATTTGTAAGAATTGTTCTTAAGTATTATGAATATCTATCCTTCATACAGACTTATTGGTTGGTTGTATTTTTCCCCTTTCACATATTATTTGTGTTTTCATGCTCTCTCTGTATGTATGTGTGTGTGTGTGTGTGCATAATTTACTTATATTGACACACACAACATGCAATTTTTTCTAAAACATTTGAGAATAAGTTGCAGTTATTATACTGCTTTTACTGAAATATTTTTGTGTATATTACCTAAGAATCAGAACGTTGTCCTATATAACCAGAGTACAATAATGAAAATTAAGAAATTCAACATTGACACATGTACTTATATATAAGAAACAATACATATCTAGGATTTCAGGAGCATTTGGTTGTCATGTCTTTTAAGTATCCATTTATCGCGATCATTTCCTCTGTCTTTAATTACCTTGACATTTGGAGAGTTCAGGTCAAATATTTTCTACAATATCTTTTGTGTTGGTTTGCCTGATGTTTCCTAATGATTGATTCTGGTTTTGCAGTGTTGGCAGGCTTAACACGAAGTAACACTGACGCTGGGTCCTTCTCAAGTGCATCGTACTTGGAGGGTCATCCTGTGTATTTGTCCCATTATTGATGATGTTGCCTTTGATCAATTAGTTAATGTGGACTGTGCCAAGTTTTTCCATTTCAAGTTACTATTTCCCTCACTGTAATTAACAACTCATTTATGGGAAGATACTTTCAGATGACGGAAATTTATTTTTTGTCATCACACTTTCATTTACAGCTGCAGATCCACTGGTGCTTTCCTCGCTGAATCAGTTAACTGACGTGTACTAAATAATGATTGTCTAACTCCATCAGTCCTTCTATTATTTGTTAGGGGACATTCTATTCAAAGGAAATGTTTTCCCTTCATTATTTTATTTCTATTATATTTCCTACAACGTAATCTTTAGTAATTATTACTTATTTTGATTTCAGTTGTACCAGATCTAAACAGTGAGTGCGTCTTGTAGCTGAAGCCAGTGACCTTTAATATAATCCCATCATTTTTAAATGTCCACTTGTTCCTCTCCCAGAGGAAAAAAATAAATATAAATATTATCTTCTGAAATTGTGTGTATTTTTATGTCTCCTTCCTTGTCCATGTTCTAATATGCCAGGATAGTTTCTCAGTACTTCGTAGTCTATGTGGACTTTCTCTGTGGGATTTTTTTGTATCACTCTGAGGGCCTCTGTTTTCTCTCTTCCTCACAGTTTTTCTGCTCCCCTACGTCTCTATAATGTACATAGTGGGAACTGGAAAGAAAAGTCCTCTTAGAAACTGGTTTTTAATTTTCTGGGTACAGATAATTTGACATTTTTTCTCCAACTTCTAATTATGGCAAAGGCCAAGTTGCATGTTTTCTTTTTGTTGTTTTTTGTTTGTTTGTGTGTGTGTTTCACTGTATATTTTGTAGGATGTAGGTAGTTTCAGGCTAAGATGGCTCCTTCTACTTGGGCAACCCAGAATTTCAGGTCTACACACACACACACACACACACACACACACACGTATATACATACACACATACATATTTGTTTTTCATTCATGACAGAGCATGTGCATGTGAGAGAGAGAGAGAGAGACAGAGAGAGAGACAGAGAGAGAAAGAAGAGAGAGAAAGAGAGAGATCCTCTCCACAGGACTTGGATACACTATAATCTTCTTCCTCTAGAATTCTAGTCCACGAGAATCCTGGACATGAGCACGTGCATTTGGCATGTCCAGGTGTACACTTTTTAAGCTTTTTGTCAAACTGATTGCTATTTTGTAACATATGCAATATGCCATCATTTAAGCAGAATTTGTTAGTTGCATACCTCACATTAAAATTCAGAGTTTTTCTTTCTCTTTTTAAATTTTGTGAGAAGGTACATGAGTTTGTTGGAGAGAGAGGAAAAAGGGGCGGGTAGTAGGATAGCAGCCCTTCCCATGGGGGGAGGTCATATAACAATCCTTCTCCATTTCTCCCTCCTTTCAGGATTTTGGGCACTCATGCACCCATGCCCTATGTTTCTCAGGCTACTGAGGTTGGGACTCAAACCCAGTGCTCGTTATGTGGGATCCAGTTGCCTTAACCACCATGCCTTGAGCTGGCCTGGATCAGTGTTCTCTTAATCCATTTTACTTAATTAAGTAGAAAAATTTACTTTATCATTATAATTTATTTATTACATAGTACATCTGTCAATCCTGGAAGTATCTGTCTGAAAGACATGTTATGGTAAATGTCAAATCATTAATTGAGGGACTGACAAGTGGCGTGGTGGTTAGGGGTGCTGGACTCCCACATGGCCAACCGCGGTTCAAGTCCCCTACCTGGTGGCTTGCTTTATTGCTTTCCCTCCCTCCTCTCTCTCACTCTGTCCCTCTCTGGTCCAATTAAAATAAAGTTAAATAAAATAATTATTTAAAAAATAATTATTTGACATAATTAAATTTCTTTATAGTGTATCAGTCAAGTGTGTATGATTTTCTCCCCAGCTTTAAAAAATCACATATAAATTTAATAATTGGAAATTTAAATCCACACAATTTAAAACCATGTATATAGAATAAAACTACATAATTAATTAATAGTACCTGAAATAGGGATCCAGTGAACATAGTATTATAAGAGATCACGTCAATGTCTAAAACAAGCTTTTTGAGCATAATGAAGAAAATCTTTCCTTCAGTTTCACAGCAAAGAGAGCTGATGGTAGTTGGTAGAAAAAGAGAGCTTAGATCAAGGGCAAGACACTGCAGAGCTTGAAATAGGCCTAGTAGAAGACAATTCGCAAAAGTAGGGATTAGGTCAGTACAGAAAGCATGTGTCATCTGAGGGGCAACCATTTCTCTGTTCTTTGTGGAACCTCAGAACACAGTCTTATGAAATCTTTACTTTAAAACAAACAAACAAAGAAAAACAAAACAAATAAAAAAACCTAGAAATTAGGATTCTTCTGAGAAATCACCTGCTTTTGAATATTGTTTAATATTTTCAAAATGGTGGTATGGGCCAAACAAAATGGGTCAGTAAGGCAGATTTGATGTTTACGACCCCAGTTTGTAGCCTCTGCTCTGAATGCAACAAAGACTAGTAGGTATGGTAGTGAGTTGAAATTCAGGTTTGAAAATCTGGTTCTGAGCCTGGGCCCTCCTAGCTGTGTCATATTGGGCAGATCATGTGATTAGTGTTAAATTCAGTCCTCCTGTCTATGAGGCTGAATATGCTGAAGTATGAAAGAATATACAAATCTGTTAAATGTTAGAGCTTCCTAATTCTATTGAAATGATTGAAAGCACATATAAATAATATATGCAGATGAATTCATTTCTTCTATTAAGTTTTTTAAATCCATAAAATATATAGTTCCTTATAATTTCTTGATTTATTTTTGCCATTTACCTGCAAGCCTACTAACTATATCTAGTGTCCTCTTGTGGGAAAGACTGTTAAACGTTAGTGAAATCAACCATTTAGGGGCCAGGTACAGGGTGCAGTCCTGGTGTTACACACATTGGAGAAAGAAAAATTAGATGTTCTATTCAGAATGCTTGCTCTGAATTTCAGACTGCTTATTTGGTTCTGATTAGTTTTGGTACAGCTCTTATAAACTGGTGTTTCTGCTTAGTAGCATGAAGAACCAAATCTCTCTGGGTAGAAATTCTGCTGGTCACGAAAACTAATATTCATCTTAGAGTCTTGTTAATTAGGGGAATTTTTATTTGCATTGATTGTAGTGTGTGAGATGTGTTTGAAACAGCACACTACTTCACAGTGTTGCATATAATTTCCATTAAGTTGTGTTTCTTGAGCATTTTCTTTTGAACAGTCTTTTTTTTGAAAAAAAAAAAAGTATACTCAATAGCATGAAATCATTTTGATATTTGAAATGGCTTGAATTGAAATATTTAGAGCTTCAAAATTAACCTGTTCTAACACCCCTCCTCTAAGACAAACTAATTAATAAAGCTTGATTAAATTACTTTCTCCTATATTCTTATTGACTTTCCGGAAAACAGAATGGATCTGTTTGTGAGGTGTGCAAGTGGCATGCCTGTGTTTTTCTCTGCATGATTTTCAATTAGAATTGAAATACAATTACAAAGTGTGCAATCTCTAGGTGAATCAAGCAAAATTCTCTTCTGACTCAATATTCTTCAGGTATTAAACGAAGTGCATTTAGAAAACTGGAATTACTTGAATAATTAATGTAGATTTCCAAGTAAATTTATTTATAAACATCTGTTTTTGATCTGCTTGTATGTTTCTCTGCCAGTATTCTTGGTACACTGGGTTCTTTCATATAATTCTGAAGATGACGTGTAGCATTTTTTATTTCATGCTTACAGGTGTCTTTCTTGACTTGCATTTAGAATATTTGCATATAGTTGGGGGTATTTCTGCTTATTAGTCTATTATATTTTGCTAGATGTATAATCTAAATTTTGTAAAACCTTGTTTTAACATGTTAAACTATAGTTTAAAAATGTATGTTGGTCTGAATTAGTTTTTCTGTGACCGTGGCAAATTGCTTACTTTTTCTGGATTTTTTTTCTTTTCCCACAGATGCACTTTGTAGGATTATTTTGAGGATGAATGTTTGCACATCATTTTGAATTGCCAAGCACCACATACAGTAAGTAATATGTATTTTTATTTTTTCACTCAGTTGCAGTCATACTGAATGAATTTGGCAGACAGTCAAAGAAGAACACATTTCTATTTACAGTTCTTGATATTTGTGGATATTGAAGGAAGATGTATACAAAGGATAAAAAAAAACTGATGAGCTATTTGCTTGTCTGAATTAAGTTGTATAATTTCAAGATTTCTAATGACTGATTTTGCTGTAGGTTACCCATACATAACGTTTCTCATTTATTCTTTGAGTTTTTTTTTTTCTTTTTTTTTTTTAATCTATTTTTTCTTAATTGCCAGAGTGCGGATATGCTTGCCAGAAAGGGACAGACAGACCTAAAGGGAAAAAGCACCCCAAAGTAGGGTGTGGTCGTATCATAAGCCCTTCTCCATTTCTTCGTCCTATGAGGATTTGGGAGCCGGCCACATAAATGCAGGGCATGGTTTGGTTTGGTTTGGTTTTAGAGAGATTTGGGGTGCGTGTGCTTGCTGGAAAGATAGAGAGACAGAAAAGGAGAAATAATCCCTCGAGGGGATGGCCACACTTCAGTCCCTCTACTCCATTCTCCTCTCAGGATTTTGGGCACGCACACACATGCACTCAATGTTAGTTTTAAGCCACAGAGTCTAGGACTTGAATGACAGTTGACTACATGGGAGTCCAGCAACTTAAGTGTTATGCCGTCTGCTGGCTTCATGTTTTTTAAGCCACTAGGGACAGGATTTGAATGTCAGTTGGCCATGTTTCTCTTAGCTACTGGACTATGGGGACAGCCTGAGACTTTCCCCTCTCTTAATCACAAGTTGAAAAGAGGGAAGGAAGCATTGGTGATATTTACTAACTAGGGTTGATATGGAAATTGTTTTCTGAAGATTTTTTCTTCCTTTTTTTTTTTTTTTTTTTTTTTTTTTTATTCATGATAGAGCTCAGGCATGCAGAAATAAGAAAGACAGAGAAAGAGGGAGAGAGAAGCAGCCTCCACAGGATCTTTCTCCAGGCTGTCCTGTCCTTTCCTGAGCACTTCCGTAGGTGCCTGGTGTGTTTCGGGCTGATCAGCTGGGGACTGGAGCCCAGGCTGCCGCGTGCCATCTGGCTTCTCGTGAGCCGTTCATTAGTGCTGTATCACAGAGCTTGACCAGATGTGGACATTTTAAAAGGAATTTTGAATAAATATGTAGTAAGATTTACTGTGTCAGGCAATTTATATAAACATTGTCTTTAATCCTCTATACTTTAGGATCATTATTTTTATTTCCATTTTATAAATGAGAAAACAGATCCAAAAAGTTTTAATAGATTACAGTCTCTCTTTACTGTGATGAATCTAGACTTTGACTATAAGGTTTTTCACAAAATATTGTTTCTATCAATAACTTAGAAGAAGTTAATTTAAATATAAGAGGCTAAATATTTTAGATTTCAAATACATTCTGAAGATTGCTTTTGGTTCTCTTAAGCGTTATCCTGACAATGTAGCTGATTTTTCCTTTCTTTCTTTCTTTCTTTCTTTCTTTCTTTCTTTCTTTCTTTCTTTCTTTCTTTTTTTTTTTTTTTTTTCTGTGTATCATGTTACTGCTTCCATTTCATATGATTTTTTTCCAATGTAAGACCCAGATTGTTTTGAATAGTAGGAAATAAATGAAAATTTAGATTCCTGAAAGGAAACTTATAAATAACCTAAATTATTCTTTGATGGGACCAGCAGTTAGCGTAATGGCTATGTCGCTAAACTCCCATGTAGTCGACCATGGTTCGAGTCCTGGACCTGGTGGCTTAAACTCACGCCGGGCACGTGTGCGTGTGTGCCCAAGATTCTGAGAGTAGAATGGAGGAGAAGGGATTGCAATGGAGCCATCCCCCCTGGGGGGTGATTTCTCGCTTTCTGTCTCTCTGTCTCTCTCTGTTTTTCTGGGGAGCTTATGCGCCCTATAGCAAAAACCTTCCCCCCCAAAAAAACCAAAATTCTTTGATAAAAAAAGTGTTTAGAATTAGAGTTCTGAAGTTCTACACTTTTCTTTCATTCATTAAAAACGCCATGCTTAAAGATAATCATATTGAGACCAGCAGTTAGCATAATGGCTGTGTCGCTGGACTCCCAGGTAGTGGACCACGGTTGGAGTCCCGGACCCGGTGGCTTAAACTCATGCCAGGCATGTGTAAATGCATGCCCAAGATCCCGAGAGGAGAATAGAGGAGAAGGGATTGCGGCATGGCCATCCCCCCTGGGGGGTGATTTCTCACTTTCTGTCTCTCTGTCTCTCTCTGTCTTATGGCGAGAGCACGCGTCCTATAACAAAAAACCTCTCCAAAAAAAGAAAAAAAAAGATAATCATATTATGTTAGGGTTGTAAGAACCATAGAGTTAGAGAGTTCTAGTCTTCACGTGGTAACAGCCTTAGCAAGTGAGATGATCTGGAGGACAATTCTAAAATGGAATTTTCAAAAAATGTACAAGTAATATTGGCAACATTGATATTCGTACAGTGTTTCTTAATGTAATGATAGTAGTTCCTATTTATCCGTTTCCCTTTTTACAGTTTTGAAAATATTTGATTGAAAATTTCAAAAATGTTGAATTGATAATTTGAGAAATAAACAATTAATTTTTATATTGCACATCATTCTGAGTCTTGTAATGAAATATCAGACTTTCTCTTTTTATTCCTCCTGAGACATGAATCATCTCCTTGTCCAGTGTATATGCACTGCTTATCAGTTAAGCTACTAAATGTAGTAGCTGTTTGGTTATCAGATTAACAGATATTGAGAAAAAAAGGGTAATATGGCATAATAAAATATTGTGTGTGTATCACATTTAATAACTTTTATTACATCATATTGTTATAATTATTTTATTAGTTTTTGCTGTTAATATCTTGCCCTACTTAACATAAACTTTACCATACATGCTATATATAGAAAAAAACATAATATCCATAAGACTCAGTATTATCTGTGGTTTCTAGCATCTACTAGATGTCTTGAAACATATTTCCCATATACAAGGTGGATTGCTGTACTTTAATAATAAGGTGGTATGGTATAGTAACAGAAGAATCCATTCTCTGGATTCAGAACACCTGACTTTGAATTATAGCTGTATCACTCAATAGCTTTGTGACATTAAACAAATTAGTTAATGTCTGTTTAAAATTGATATGAGATTAAGAGCTACCTCATTTGTGGTTAGTGAGTGGGTTAATACATGCGAAGTGTACCACAATTTCAGGTACATAGTAATGGTATGTTTGTTAGTGATTATTAAATTATAATTTATTTATTTTGGGGGTATTTAAATTCAAATATGTTTGTTAATCAAGCATCATAACTTCATAATCATACCATATCAATGACATAGTAGGGATACTGAGTGAATACTGCTGATTGACATGTTCAAAAAGAGTAAACTTTACCCTTCTGTATAAACATAGAGCAATAACGTATTAGAAAGCACCTTATTTTTGAACTTTTAGTGAAGAAACAAACCATTCAATTCATCCAATGTACACATGGTATATAAACTTGGCATACATATCCTATTGGGTGGCGACTGCTGGCCAAGACTGAAACCATGTGTTTGTTAGCTTTTAAAAGGGAAGATGGGGAAATTGTGAAATGTTTATGGAGTCTGAAATATTTATATTAATGGAGACAGAATAAACTTATACAAACAAGATGAAGAAAATAATTTAAATGGTTGTCCAATAATTTGGGGGAACAATTTCATCCAATGTTCTATTAAGCAATTTATGGGAATCAAAGGGCTACAGGGAAGAACTCAGTATTTATTAAGTATTGAGTACAGTCCATGCATTTTATGTTCAAAATCTCAGTTGATCTGCACAATAATATTAGGCAGATATGTTATTGTCCTCACTTTTCATATTAGGAAAACATATCACAGAAAATTTAAATCTATCATTCATGGGAATGAAGCTTGAGGCTTATCTACTTCTAAAGCTCTTCTATCCTCTTAACCTTGGTGTTAAGCACTGAGATTCTGTGGCTGATCTAACTTTCTTTTATTTGCATAAAAACATTATTCCCAAATCTCAGATCATACATAAGAAGTTTTTACTGTTCCATGATTGAATTTCAAGTAAAAGAAATCATAGTTGCTTTATATTAAGTGTGAATAGAACCAATCAGCAATCCAAAACTAATTACATTGAACAAAAATGCTGTTTGATTAAAGAAAATGCAAAAAAAAAAAAAAAAAAGAAAGAAAAAAAGCTTCTTCTTTGATAGCAGAGACCTGTCGTCTGCTTGTATTATTCTTTGCAGAATTTGAAGTGTCTCATCACACCATTCTCTGGCAGTCCTTTAGTTACTTTGTGCAGTTGAGAGAAGTTTGAAGTGAAGAGTTCAGCCTGACTTCATGTTCCTCCCCCTCTATTATCTGCAGGTGTGTAGCATTCACAAGCCTTCCTCTGTAGCACACTGATGTTTTGTCTTTTGGACTCTGGTGAGATTCATTTTCTTCGTCTTTAGCCATCCTAATTCTTTTACACTTCAGTTCTTGAAACAAATCATCAGCAACACTGTATCTGGGGGATATTTTCAAACTCACTAATATTTAAAAGATTATTCTAGGAATGAATGGCTCTTCTTGTGCACTCCCAAGTATTCTTGGTTTTCAGTGCTTCTGCTCTCAATTTCTAGAAGACTGAGTGATTCCACTTAGTAATTTTATTTCATTTAATTCAATCAACATTTATTGCATGTTCCTAAATGTGAGAGGCAGTAGGCTAGTAAGTATTAGGGCAGGTGCAGGGAAAGACAAAAATCATTCTCAAGGAAATTCTATCTGCAACTTAAGGAAATGAAATATGCTCCAATATAACTAAAGTAGAGGACATGTTCAGGTATATGATGAGAGTAGTATAAGCCCATCGAACTTAAAGAGCCAGTTCAAGTAATTTGAGAAATAACAAAGACATAAATATGTGGAAAAGAAAGCAATAGAGGATATCTGAGAATGGATATATAATTCTGAACATTATTGGTCGAAGATTTCATCATGGAGATGGTATTTGGCTAGATCAAGATGTAGGTGGAAAATGTTAACAGAGTTGTCAGGGAAGTTTCTAATACCAACGTTTAGAAATGAAGGGGCATACTTCACATTTAATAAATGGCAAATTAATTAGTTTGCAAACAGAAGTTTCTTATGTTGGACTAAAACTGTTTACAGTGAAAGATAACACTAGCTCCAGGTTTTAGGAAGTACTGATAACTATTCAAGAAATTTGAATTAAATTTTAGGCAATTAAAAAAGAGGGAAAGAGAACATTCTGTGAAGGCTAATGCTATAAACAAAATTTTTTAAAAAAATATTAGTCTGTGGATGTCTTGAGAATGCATTGCAATTAGAAGACCTATGGACAAGAACATCAGTTTTAAAACAATAGTAGCGGCAGAAGAATTTAGGGATTAGAACAAGATCTGGGGTCAAAGCAGTGGGAATGGAGAGGAAGTGGTAGATGCAGGTGAGATTTAGAAAGAAAGGGGTTCAGGAAATAATCATGATTAACACACAGGATTTACTAAATACCAGGCTTATTTTAAATGTTAATGACTAATATAATTCCCATTTTGCACATGAGGAAATTGAGACAGATACTAGTTAAGCAAATTGTCCTAGGACTATTTGCGCATAGAAAGCAAGACTGGTATTTGAGTCCATTGAGTCAAGCTGCAGAGTCTGTGAAGTTAACCACTGGACTGTATTCTTCTAAAAAAATGAACGAGGTTTCCAGGGTGACTGAACTGAAAAATGATGTTGTCAGTAGTCAGAGAAACAAATTCTTTATTAGAATCTTACCCCTTCATTATATAGATTTTTGGTCAGGGGGAAAAAATCTTCTGATCTTTAGGGAGAAATACCCCTATGGTTACTGATGAATTTTGTATGTATATTCACTTGTATTCTGAGCAACAAGAACAGTGTAATTTATAATATTACTCAATTATAAATTAGAATAGTAAACATGTCATCTTAATGTGATTTGTCTTCTTTCCTTAGCAATGCTTAAAATAAAACAAAGATAGAGTGCTACATTCAAGATTTAATATCTCAGGTCCATGAAAGACTAATATTTTAGACTTAGTTTACCTATCATACTAAACAATAATTTTAGCAAGGGAAAAACATAACACTCGGCATAAGGAGCCTCTCTGCTTCTACATTGGATAAGTAACATAATGAACTTTTTAATAGCATGGATTCCATGACTGTAATGCTATACTGGTTTAAACCCCAAACCGAGGCCTCTTCAATTCTACTTTCTTGGCTGTAAAGGGGTATGATAAAAACTTTCTGGAAGTATTTTGGTGTGATCGAATATGATAATGTATGCAAAGGTGTGTCATATAGGAATTATATGTTTTATTTCACTCATCTTCCAGTAACACAAATTCATTTGTTTAAGAGAGGACACAGTCTGTTTATTCCTAACATGGATTGATAGAGTACAAAGCTCTCAGATGGAATTAAGAATCTCAGCTTTGGTTCTTGATCATTTTTATACATTGACCTATTCTAAAATATTTTCCAAAATTTAGGTTTTTGACAGTAACAGTATCTAATGTCAAGCTTAGAAATAGGTACGATATATTCCAGTTTGAATTCTACCATTGTAAGTTATAAAACTTGTGAAATGCATTATAACCCTGTAGACCTTACTTAGACCTATGACGAATCAATTAGGTGCTGAGTTGACTTCTATCACCTATTTTACAGCTTAAAGCACCACAAATATGTACTTTTTTTTTTTTTGCCCCAAACATATTCTTTTTGCAAAAGAAATGTCTTAAATAACAGCAAATAAATTGATAAAGACTTACTCAAAAGGTTTAACTATTATAGGAATTGACTTTGGTGAGAGATTTTAACAATTCTAAAATAAAACAATAATTGAAAAATTAATTGAATAGCATGATTTTGCATGTTATTAAACTGGCTTAAAATTCTGGATGTGAAGATTTCTGGCTTAGACAAAATGTGTCACTTCAAGTAAGTCACTTATATTCTCTGAGCCTTAGCTTACTAATTTATAAAATCGGTAATATGTTATTGAGGCCATGATGGGGATCAAGTGAAATAAGAACAACAAAACATTCTTTAAAAAACTGTCATAAGGTCCATTCTAAACTCTTTCGAAGATCCAATGAATGAAGTCCAGAAAATGCCTTCACATTATGTGGAGATTTAGTTCACATAATGTGGAAATTGATGCAGTTAAAAAACATACAGTTAATATAACTCTAAAGGACCTCTGTTTTAAAGTGAATGTTTCATTTTTGCCAATCTCTCTATTTGTTTATATTATGTCATGTGATGCTGTGATACTTGGGAGTCTAGTGGCCAGACCAGCAAGGCACTTCTATGACTTTGTGGTAAAATGTCTCCTTGAGGTGAAGTTCCAGATGTAATGTTTCTCTGCATCTGTAGCATTCTGTTTGTGATCCAATGAGGCTGAAACAAAGAACATTTGCAGTATGGGGTTATTACTGCTGTCTGCTGCCTTGAATTTGCCCATCTGAATTGACAGTTTAGGCTCCCTTTCTATAAATAGCAAGTTGTTAGTAAAAGCAAGGTTGCCATATGGTAACATAGTCTCTATTGTTAAACTGATTACATGCAACAGAAATGCCCAGTCTTTTAAGATGTTAGGTTTTGTGATAAAAGCATAGAGATTATTTTTGTTCCAAAACTAATATATAATAAGCTTGCATAGCTTCTGTTTATATATGTGAATATGTATTTATTCAGATCACCAATACCTTAAAGAAACTCTTAAATTAAAATATCTTTTATGCGTATTAAAATGTCTGCAGTGCACTAATATTAAGTATACCGATTGCTGGATTTTTTGCATAATTATATTCCTCTGTGACTGTTACTAAGATCAAGAAACTGATTTCTGACCCCTAAGAAGTTTCCTTTACATTTTATCCCTGTTAATAACTTTTTGGTTTTGAATATTTTAAATTTTTTTGATTTATGATAATGAATATATAAAAAGATATTACGTATTTTGAAGGGTAATGTTAATCTTTTAAAATTTGCCAGAAGTCTGATAATTGGGACAAAACCCTAAGCCTATAAACAATACTGAAACCTGGAATAAGCTATAACAATATTACAAATAGACATAATTACCTACCCACTGAAATCAACAGAATTTCAATGTGAAACCTTGTGAAATTCTATCCAAATTTCCCACCTGCAAGCCAGAAAACAGAGCTAACCACACGGGCTGGTGAGTATTCTATCAGTCATGTTGCCAGGCAACCTGCGTTTGTATCAGAGACACCCAATTGAGCAGCTATAGAGTCAGACTAGAAGGTACCTTGGAAACAGGAGGTCACACTGAAAGAGGAGAGAGGAATGAAAAGGGAGATGGAAAAAGACTATTTCAGTTGAGCAGTTATTTATTTAATCATTACCATAAACAATTTTTTTCCAGTGACATGCAGCTATTTTAGAGCAAAATTATTTAGGTGAATACTTTCACTGTATTTTCCTTCTTTGCTGTCTACATGTATGAGTGCAAAGGTTTGGAAAGATGCATCATGATTAATTTTTAGGAGGGAAGGAACTTGTATCATTTTTAGTACACTCAATACATGTTAATTGTTCTAGACATTTCCGTTGCTAGTAATAGAAACACCTGAGTCTGGGTAATTTAAGAGAGTTACAGGTAGTTTTATCTCATAGTTTGGGAGGTGAAGTTCAAGAGTATGGTGCCAGCGTCTGATGAGAGTCTGCTGTGTCTCACTAGTGTAAGGTAGATGTATGTGCGACTGTATCCACGTGACTCTATTCTGGTCTCAATCTCTATCCTCGTAAACCCAATACTCAGGTATAGAGCCCCTTCTAAATAGATTTTGTTTTTTAGAGGATTTTGCTATAGGGCATGTGCGCTCACCAGATAGACAGAGAGAGACAGAGAGACAGAAAGTGAGAAATCACCCCCTGGGGGGATGGCCATGCAGCAATCCCTTCTCCTCCATTCTCCTCTCGGGATCTTGGGCACGCACACACATGCGCCCAGCATGAGTTTTAAGCCACCGGGTCCGGGATGTGAACTGCTGTCGACTACATAGGAGCCCAGCAACATAACCATTACGCTAACTGCTGGTCCCTTTTTAAATAGATTTTTTTTTTTTTTTTTTTTAGAGGTAGAGCCCCTTTCTAATGACCTTATACTAATCATCTCTCAAAGGCTCTACCTAATCCAGAAGTAGAATTAAGTTTCCTATTAATACCTTCACAGTACATAATACAACCACAGTTCTGTACATAAACTTTTTGGGGGTACACAAAATTTAACATTAACTGAGAGTTTACTGAGATTTTAATCATAGAGTCCTATGTGTGATTCAGTCATAGTTGAAATAATCTGCTCTTTAATATGATCTACTTTGCTTAAAAAACTTGGAAATGCAAAGTAAAATATGTACCACCAGGACACTTACTCTTTCTTGGAAGGCAAGAAGGATAGAAAGGGAAGTGTGCCTGTGTCCCTCTGGGGGAGCTTCAGAGAGCGTTGGTGTCAATCTCACAAGGTGAGAATGTGGGGTGACAGCATCAGCTGAGCCCTCTACTCTGTGAAGCAACTCTTAGGTGCATTTCTTTTTTTAATCTTTCTTTTTTGGGGAAGAGATTTTTGCTATAGGGCACATGAGCTCAGCAGACAGACAGAGAGACAGAAAGCGAGAAATCACCCCCCAGGGGGTTTGGCCATGCCACAATCCCTTCTCCTCCATTCTCTTCTCTGGATCTTGGGCAGGCATGCA